>OY720682.1:94476286-95676286 GCA_963170755.1 Amphimallon solstitiale | reverse complement strand
TAGTCTCTTACATTTTTACTTCGGTTTATTATAGTTTATTGTGTTATTAAATAAAATCCGTACTTTTATGTACAACACGAGCATGAGTTGATCAGACGGCTTGAGACCTAAGGAACAAGTGATCAGGCATTTAAACTTTGAATTTCATGAATCTGTCAAAAATACTCTACGACAGTGCAAAAATCAAACGTCCAACAATTAATATAATTGCAAAAATAACTATAGATTAGTTCATACCGTAAATGAACTGACCAACTCACATATATTCTAGAATTGACACATTAATTTCAAGTAAGTGTTAATTAAATACTAATTATATTACCACATGTTCATATACATGTTATATTTCAGATATGTCAAACGTAAAGAACCTTGTACTAATATAAAAAGGTGAAAATATCTGGTGGAGAATATTTGGGAAAAAGTTTGGGTTGCCACAAGTATAATGAGTGCACGACAAGCTTTGTTGAAAACCTGTAGGATTAAAAAGCCATACCTACCGATAAAGATAGGCAATTAAGAATACTTCATATACGTTCTGAATTGATACATAAGGTGAAGTTACTTCAAAAAAATCCCCTTTCAGAATATCAGTTATTCGAGAACTTTTGACCGAAGCAATTACAAATGTTACAATAAGTATTTGGAAAAATTGTGCCGACCATGTAAATTTTTAATCTTGTGAACATTAAATTATTGTTAATTTCCAATATATAATAGAAATAAAAATGTGTTATACTTTATATATTTTCAAAATACATCAATTTTAATAGAGAAGAATAATTAGTAATGTGTAGGTATATGTAATTATCTTTGCAGGTCGTGTAAACAACTTCAGCCGATGTAAATTTTTCAATTTATTACTGTTCTATGTAAGCTTCACATTTCCAAGAGTAGTTGCTTGAATTTACCTCCTCAAGGTTTGTAGCAGTAATACGAATGATTTATCTGTACAAGTTCTTCATTGATATTTACAATAGAAACTAATAAGCATAAACTTTTTCTGCAAGTTCTTAAGGACGTTTTCATAAAGGTAAAAGGTTTGATTCATTCTTGCTCGCTGATACAAATATTTAATAATAAATAGACTTGATTCGCAATTTTCATGTTGATATAGCACATTCACTAAAATGTGCAGTAATTATATATTTATAATGGCAATCCTTCTCAAAACGCTCAGAACAAAGTCTACTCTTTTCATTTGTAAATTGGGCCTATATCTTTATCCATAGATTCTTCTAATGATTTTTTTTTGAAAAACTAGAATGAACAGATTTGAATGTTAAGAGATTTATATTCATAAAATTATAGATGTATGCACCTGCTTGTGTTTATAACTTTCCAATTGCCGTGCACTCGTATTGCTGCTTTGACTGGTAGAATGAAAACCGGCACATCCATCTATTTTAATGAAAGTAGTAAATGAAACACAAAACAGCTAAATCCTTAGTTAGTATTAATACAGTTCATCTAACCTCAATTGTCATGATGTCATATCAAATTGTCTTCTAAATTTTAAGCTATGTGTTCCATGTTTTGGCGGGATATTTGAATCACTCCTTCTTATTCTGAGACAAGGTATAGTAGCATTTAGGAATTGCATACAATGCCTAGGAAATACATACATTTCTTACGAAATGTATGTATTAAAGAACCTTTGACAAATTATTCTATACATTTCCTAAATTACCTCGACATTGTATACATTTTCTATAGGAATTGTATACAATTCCTAGGTTTCATACATGTCCGGTAGCATATACCATGTGCATGCAGGCGACCTGCGTATAGGGCTTACTGTAAGATAAAACGACGACACCGAGAGTTTGTATGAGTTAGTACGAGAAAGCAATATACAAACTGCAGTACAGCTGCGCTATCTATCCTCGTTGCCCTGCTTAAACGGAGAGTCAGCCTAGCCCGTTCTAGCCTCAGCGTAAATCTACTCGAATCCCCTCTTTTCCAACACTACACTCGACCAAGGAGCAGTTTGAATATTGCTTTTTCGTACTAACTCATACAAACTCTCGGTGTCGTCGTTTTATCTCACAGTAAGCCCTATACGCAGGTCGTCGGTAAGCACACTGTATACGATAAATAAAAAACATGATATAAATGTAATTTTTATTTTACTTAGTATACCTAATAGAACACAATACTCTCAGAAACACAAAATACAACACTATTCAAATATTCTGTGTGGAAAATAACAATAAATTTAAAAGCCGACCCAAGCCATGGATTTAAACATTAGTAACAAATTAAGTTATATATCAATATCTGAGGGACATATCAGAATTTTCAATCTTATTTTTCTGAACGCGTACGTACTAATTGATTGCACCTTAGGTACACTTCCTTCGATGGGGAAAATGTAATGCAAGAACCATTCTTATCTTTCACACACTGAAATGCAATTAGATATTATATTTTCCTAAATACCCGATCTTCTATCTTCTTTGGAAGTTATTGCGTGAATCCCCTTTTCATTCCAGATCAATTCGATAATTGACTATTAGAGATTCTGCTGATTCTGCTAACCCCAAAATACCGATACTTAAGTAACGCCACATATCCAAAGCATTATAAACTATTTAGTATCACTGAGCATTTTTAAAATCACTTTCTAAAAATATGCAATATGATTGGATTATATCGAGGCTACTATAATTGACATTTGACTGATTTGATGTTTATTTTGTCTATACTTTGCTAATTACTTAAATTATTCTAATACTACACATATTCCGCTCTTTCATTTAATGTGTGCTAAATATTTACCATAATACATATATTGGAAGTTACGGGCGAGTATCAATAGAAATTATATGTAGTTTTTCCACGGAGAAATCATGACTGTTGTGGGTCATTGAGTTCTTACCAAAATAGTCTGTGATAAAAGACCATTAATTCTCAAGGTACCTCTGAAAATCAGAATTGATTATTCGAAATGTAGTATAAGGGATATTCTTGGTAAATAGATATAAATTTTTGCATTTTTAGGTTAAATTTATATATTAATATTTGTAGACGTGTAAAGAGATTTTTTTTAATTCTAATGGAAAAATTGACGGGTGGAAGTGAAGCAGCTTTGGTAGACGTTATTTGGTCACTAATATTAACAATAAGCCTGAATATGTGAACTCTAAGGTATTTGAGGGCATATTTATTATTTCGTTCTATTTCATTATTATAAATTATTAATATTAATTGCTGTATCGTTAACACTTAAAGTGTGATTTTAAAGTTTGTTTTAACATAAATTGAGAAAACATACTTTTTGGCTTTATTATTCTATTACTAGATCACGTTATTTAAGCATCGGTATTCTGAGGTTAGCAGAATCAATTTCAACAATGTAAATCGAAGTTATGTGACGGCCTTATATCGCGCAGCCGTAGTAAGATTCAGTTGCCCATGCTTTAACTGGCCTCACTATAGATATTAAGACCATAATAATAATAATAATAATAATAATAATCTTTATTGTCATTGATCACTAAACATGATATAGACATTGTCAATAAAGTACATGTACAATTTTAAAATTTTCGAACAAGATATAAAAACAAGATACACATATGCAAATATAAGTAAATGCAACAATAATCACACACATATATGTATATACAAACACACACATAAAAACATAACTAAGAATTAAAATATTCGGTGATGGAGTAGAATGCATGTGATGACAAGTATGCTCGAAGCTTGTGCTTAAAAAGAGTAAGTGATCTTATAGATTTCAAGCTAGTAGGCAACCTATTATAAAGTCTGTAACATGTATAGTACGGAGATTTCTCCGTTCGTGTCAGTCTGTCTAATGGAAGGTATATCATGCGCCTGCCTCGTAGAATAATCGTGCGTAATCCTTCGAGCATCAAACACCCCCACGTGTTGCTTCACATAAACTGCGCTTTTGTATATTAATATGCATGGAAAGGGTAGAATACCACTATCCACAAATGCACCTCGGCAGGTTTCTCTATATTTTATATTGAAAATCAACCGAATTATGCGCTTCTGTGCGATAAATGCCCGCTCCCATTCAACGGCTGTTCCCCAAACGATAATATTGTAAGATAGCACACTGTAAACCAAAGCATAGTAGATATCTAATAGCTCGTTCCTGTCCAGAGAAAATCTAACCCGAGAAATCACATAATACACTGTATTAAGTTTGCCGCACACATATTGCAAGTGTTCATTCCATGCAAGCCTTTGATCCAATTTGATGCCCAATAAATTTATGCTTTCACTAACATTAAACTTCGTCAACAGATCTGGCATCGGTCTCCGATTATGGAAAAACACCAGAGTGGTTTTTTCGCGGTTCAGTACAAATCTATTTATTTCACACCATTTAGACATATTCGCAATCGTAAGCCCAATACTAGTCTCAAGTTCACCAGCACTTCGGGACGACACAATCACGGAAGTGTCGTCCGCGAAAAGTACTGGATGACCACATTCGAAACACTCTGGCAAGTCCCTCGTAGCCAGTAAAAATAATAAGGGTCCCAACACCGAACCCTGGGGTACACCAAGAGGAACACTATACTCGTCGGAGCTTGCACCATCGATAGAAACGACCAGACGCCTCTCCAACATAAATGACGTGAGTCAGTCCAGCGATATTCCTCTAAAACCTATACTGTACAGTTTATCGGCAAGAACCTCCATATCCACACAGTCGAACGCTCGCGACATATCAAAAAAAATTCCCACGACATACTCATTTCCATCCAGTTTATCATAAATATACTGGAGGCAGTCAAACAGTGCTGTCTCTGTAGATGTATTTCTTGTGAAACCATGCTGATGAACATCTAAAAGATCATATCTCCCCAAGAACGCCAGGATCTGGTCGTAGGCCAGCTTTTCAATGGTTTTTGAAACAGCACTCAATATAGAAATTGGTCTGTAGTTCTCTATGTTTGTCCTGTCGCCCTTCTTATGCAGAGGAACCACTGACGATACCTTCAAACCAGAAGGGAATTTTCCACTTTCAAAAGATCTATTCACGATAAGCGCCAGCACATCCGAAACGGCCCCCGCAACCGTCTTAAGCAAGAAACTACTAATCCCATCGATACCGCAAGATTTCTTGCATCTTAAACCAGCAATACAGCGCATCACGTCCTCAGGACAGACCGGGGCAAAAAAAAACGTCCTATCACAAACCACGGGATAAGACACGTCAGCCATAGCATGTCCACAGCAGTTAGTCACCAGATCCGCCGCGACACTTGAAAAGTAATTCGCAAAGGCACCACATATCTCGGGGATATCCGACACCGTAACATCATCGACAATTAACCGAATACGCTGACCATCGTTACGGCTGCGGCTACGTGTATCATTAACGAACTGCCACAAAGTCTTAGCCTTGCATGAAGAGGCCTGAATCCTTTTTCTAAAGAAATTATTTTTGGTCTCATGTATTAGTTTCTTATGTTTCTTTTTAGATTCACTGTACAAGTTATGTAAATCGGGCGTATTTATATTACATTTAAACCAGAAAAGATCTTTCAATTCTTGTGCACTTCTCAGCACTTCAGCCGTAATCGAGTTTGACTCGCCCTTCCTTTTACTGTTTATGACCGGGCATGACATATCCAAACACCATAGTAGCTCTGCGAGAAATCTACTATATATTACATCCACATCATCATGCTGTGATAAGGATGACCAATCGTTAACTTCCAACAGCGACCTAAAGTGGCACAAGTTAGCCGAACTCATATTTCTTTTTTTAACAGATTTATGCTCATTAGATTGTGCAATGCTGTACATTTTAATACACAACACCGTGGCCATGTGATCATGCATTGTGCTGAACAACACTTCCAGATACCATGCCTGACGGTAAATTAGTAACCATGTAATCTATTGCAGTTCTAGACGCCCTACCATTAGCTGTGGTACATATTCTTGTGGCCTCGTTCGTTATGCAGTTCATTTCAAAACAACCAGTGTTTGGTTCCAACAAAACATTTAGTTGCCGCGAAGATCCCAACAGATCAATATTAAGATCGCCACACACAATCAAGTTATCGCAACGCTTACTAAGTGCATCCAAGGATGCGGTCAAACTATCCACGAAACTGTCAAAGGAGGCCAGAGGACTCCTATAGGCAGCCAGTACAATAACATAACTTTAATTTACATTGTTGAAATTGATTTTGCTAAATTCAAAATATTGTCCTTTCTATAACGCTATCTAGTAGTAGTAGAATAAACCCAAAAAGAGTGAATAGAATTTAAAAAAAGGGTTGTTTAAAATTTAGGTACTTTCAGGAATAACGAGTTTACCTAAATTTCTAATTTTTTTAATAGTTCATAAGGTAAATAATATTTGCGGAATTCAAAAGTTCATCTGCTTCGGTAGGCTAAGATAGTAACCTTAATGAAGACAGTGTATTGGGCATAATGGTTACTGAGGGAGGGTACACACAGTTTCCAGAATTTTATTGAGCATTAGATGTAACCAAATTGCGAAGAAAACATGTAGATACATAATTGCAAAAATATATATAACTCCAAACAGTCGCATTTTTTGAAAGAACTAAAATCAGCTAATCAAGTGAAAGTTGCCTCGGCCCACGAAGCTGGTAATGTCATTGATGGAGTCCCAGTTATAACTGTTATTGTAGTAAAATTAAATCAAAAAAAAATTAGTTTAAAAACAAATGTTGTAGCATATGTAAAACATGTAAACAGCTGCAAAATATGCACACACACGCGTTGCGTTTTAGCACATACTATTTTGGTAAGAACTAATAACTACAGACCGGACACGAGAGGCCGATGACTCATCGCCCACGGGCGCACTATTGAAATTTTCTTCTTCTTCTTCTTCTTTTAGCTAGGGTCATCCCCTGTTTGCCTGGCCTGTTTCTATTCAGCGGATGAGGAAAACCAACTTTGTCCCCATCTCTTGGGA
Organism: Amphimallon solstitiale; assembly: GCA_963170755.1. Taxonomy (NCBI): domain Eukaryota; kingdom Metazoa; phylum Arthropoda; class Insecta; order Coleoptera; family Scarabaeidae; genus Amphimallon; species Amphimallon solstitiale. The sequence continues at coordinate 95,669,337 of OY720682.1, read as the reverse complement.
GGTCGTCCTTGTTGTCTCTTTCCTTTGGGTCTCTCATGTTTGCATATATATGCTAGTCTGTTGGTTTGCATTCTCTCGACATGGTCATTCCATTCCTTCCTTCTTCGCTTACTCCACTTCACCACATCCTGCACTCCGCATCCTTCTCTTATGGAACTACTCGTCTGTCTATCTCGTAACGTGACATTCGCTATTTTTCTGAGAATCTTCATTTCTATTGTTCTAATTTTTTGTTTAGTTTTCTTGGTATCTGCTCTTGTCTCCGTCGAGTATGTTAGTACTGGGCGAACCATAGCTTTGTATACTCGTACTTTACTTTCCTTAGTAAGGTATTTGTTCCGCCAGACCATTGTGTTTAGATACCCGGTTACTTGTGTCGCCTTCACTGCCTGTTGTTGAACCTCCGCCCGAAGATCTCTTTGACTCGTTACCTCGGCACCAAGATACCTGAAGCTCATTACCTGTTGAACAACGGATCCGTCTATTTCTAGTTTACAACGAAGTGGCTGCTTACATATTACCATGCACTTAGTTTTGTCTTTGGAGATGTTCATATTATATTTTTTGCTGGTAATGTTGAATTGATGCAAAAGTCTTTGTAAGTTATCTTCGCTGTCTGCTAGGAGCACTGCATCATCGGCGTAACATACTATGTTTACGTTGTGTGTTCCCATAGGGTAACCATCTTTTCCTCTTATTGATTCTATCATACGGTCCATTATTAAATTGAATAAGAAGGGGCTCAACGAATCCCCTTGTCGTATGCCAATGTTTATCTTGATTGGTTTTGTAAGTATTGAAATTTTGTATTTTTAAAAGGTGTTTAATTTTATTTATATATTTGGATAATGGTGGTGATCTATAAAATACAAAGTAGGTACATTATTATTTGTTCATTTTGTAGTTCAAATCGAGCAAACTTTCCGTACGTTATTTATCTTACGAAATATAATAAATTTTAAAAACCCCTCACGAATCTACCTACGCCGATGAAAAAAGGAATTTAGCAGCAAAATCGACTATTTTGCTGTCCATTTTCTGGACGAAAACAGATGTTGCAGTGCACCATATGAAGAGTGCTATTCAGTAACTGCGTGATGTTATACATTATTTCTTTTGTCCGTCGTAATTTCGGCCCCGTACTTACGGTTTATACTAATAACCACAACATTCATGTTTTTTTCGGTGGAAAATTTACATATAGTTTCTCTTGGTACACACTATAACTTCCAGTGTATATTTCAGTAAGTATATAGCACATATTAAATGAAACGACAGAAAAATTTATGTATAAAAACAAATTGTAAAATATACAAAGTATCTTAATATCAAATCAGTCAAATGTCAATAACTGATTAATATATTAAGTGTTAATGGGCTCGGTATAATCCAATCATATTACATATTTTTAGCAAGTGGTTTTGAAAGTGCTCTGCGATTATCAAATAGTTTATAATGGTTTCAACAGATGGCGCCTGCAGAGAACGAAATTTCTAGCTTAGCAGCATCAGCAAAATCTAATTATAGGCGTTTTCGGAAATGAAACAGGGGCATTGAGATTACAACATGGTTAGCACAAACCAGTTCGTTAATTCACTGGAGTAAAAACAACTGTGTTTGTAAAATCGAAAGAGTAACCAGGTTCAAGAACCCGGTACGGTTTTCATAACTCTGGTAAGTGATGAGGGTAGTATATATCCTCTCGGGATATTCAAAGCGTTAGTGTCAATACAATACTATTATATTTGTTTAATACGAAACGAAATAAAAAAAAAACTGATAAATTGTATTTTGAGACAATGCTTTGTAGTTTTTAATGCGAACTCCTTTCCTTTCCTCTTTGCGTAAAGTTGCATACAGAGAAAAAGTGAATTTTACTATATACTTGCGGCAAATAATTAAATAATCAAACTTTATAAAAATTACTATTTTATATGAAATTAATTTTAATATAATAACAATGTTTATGTTGCATTTTATTACTACTTTGTGTTTACTGCAATAAAATGCATATAAAATTCGAATAACTTTTTAGTATCCATCAGCAAGTTTAGCTATAAGTTCATATTTTGCAAATATGATCCGTACAATCTCTATTATAACCCTACAAATTTTAGCTGCTCTTTTTTGAAAATATGTCATCTGAAGATGTTTTAAGTTACATTTTTTGCATAGGTATATAAACTTACTGGACTTTATTTACGTGATGCACAAAGAATTTTTGCCGCAAATATGGGAGTTCCAACCGCTGTGCGCCGTTATAATTCGTTTTAAAACCGACCGCAGAGCACTAGGCCGATTTCGTCCCCGTATATGTCGCCATTTACTGACATCTGTCAAATATTAACCTAAAAATTCGTAGGTAACTACTATAAAGATATTTTGTCCCGATTTTATTTTAAAATTATATTTTCCAAAATGGTTAGAAACTGTATTTTTATTGAAAACTGAGAATCCACAATTCATTGTTCCAATGACCAGGAGATTTCTACATTCTATATAAACAGTTGCAATTTATTAATATGCAGTACAGCAAGTCGAGTTGAAAACGTTTCATAATTTTTCACTTCAAAAAAAGGCACTTCAAAATTATAAACTATAAGTACGAGGGCGTATTTTCATGTTATCTACCTAGCCATGAAAAAAAGCACATACCGTAAGAGAACAAAAAAAATATTTTTCTACATAACTCCCTTCAACACTAGTACACTTATTCAATCTTTTTTCCAGTTGCCCCATACCCTCAGAAAAAAATTGCTTCGGTAAGCCTGCAAAATATTCTTCAACAGCTACATTGAGTTCTTCATCAGAAGCAAAACGCTTTCCTGTGAGACGCTTTTTTAAATTTTTGAAGAAGAAGAAGTCTGACGAAGCTAGGTCGTGGCTACAAGGTGGATGCCTTAACTCTATAAACCCACAGTCATTGATTATCTGCTGAACTTTGTTTGCCTTATGAACCCGACAATTGTGGTGCAGCAACAAGTTTTTTTGTGGATAAGAATGCGGGCGTTGTTCCTCCAGAGCAGTTTTTAAATTTTTAATTGTGTTTCCGTAGGCCTCTCCATTTATGGTAGACCCTCTCGGCATATATTCAATATGCAAAACTCCTTCAGCATCCCGGAAAACAGTTGCCATCAGTTTTTTTCCCAGAAAATTGTGTCTTGGCCTTTTTTGGTGGTGGAGAGCCCTTATGAACCCACTGCATGGATTCTTGTTTAGTAGGAGGGTTCCAGTAATAAACACAAGTCTCATCCCTGGTAATACTTCGAGATAAAACTGTTTTGTCCCTCTCCAACTTGACCAAATTTTCTTGAGAAACTTCTTTTCTACACAGTTTTTGTTCAGGTGTAAGCAATCTGGGTATCCACCGTGCAGACACCTGCTTCTTACCCAAATCGTCATGCAAAATTTTGAGAAAACTTGTTTCGGATATACAGACTTCATTGGCAATGACAGAGATCTTTACACGCCGGTCTTTCAGTACCAAATTTTCGACTTTTCGCACAATGTTTTCAGTTCGGACTTTGGGTCATCATTGATTGACTCTCGGCCCCATCGAAAGAGTTTAGACCAATATTTTACTTGGAAATAAGATGGTGTATCTTCCCCATATACAGCAACCATTCTTTCATGAATTGCTTTTAGACCATTGCCTTCCTTTGTCAGGAACTTTATTACGTTGCAATGTTCAACTTTAGTTTCACTCATTTTATCGAGAAATGGACCGTCTCAAATCTCTATACACAGCATAAACTAAACACAACTTAGCACATGTACTTCTAACAGTGACAGCAATTTTTCAATAATTTGTTTGACATCGTCACTCTTTTGTTTCATGGCTAGGTAGATAACATAAAAATACGCCCTCGTACCTACTAACTTATGAAACTACATTCTACTGAATCCTGTTATAGCGAATTAGTGATAGTCGCGCTGTAATTCGCAAGAATGTGAATTTCACGGTCAAATTTGAATAAAGCGGCACATTGATATCAATAATTTTCGACGAGACTTAAATATAATTATACCGTAGTTAACTTACATATATAGGCCGCAAATCCTTCCCTCTCTACAACCGACACAATCCACGGGACGTCATATACTGCTTTATCGAGCAGCATTTTATATGGATGTTGGGACAAGAATGCACCGTCATGTTCCGGTTCAACTACAGGCACGAACATGAATGGCCAAGCTGTGACTAGAGATTTCATATCTTCCGCAATTTTAAGTCCGGATCTGGATTTCAGGCAATTTACCAATTCCCTAGACGTTTCTGTTGGACAACCCAACTTTTCCGCTAATTGTGTGGTACGTGTCCAAGGCGATCGTACCATTAACCACGAATCTAAAGCATTTCCACTTTGTGACACTCCTCTGTGGAATAAACCTATAAAGATAGTTAAATATATCTATATATATATATTATATATATTGTATATCGTTATTCCATATATAGGATCCGGTAACGAAACCTCGGCGGATTATTTAAAGTTCAGCAAAGCATTTCAATATTGCACATTATTCTGTATAATCCAGAAGACGTTCTATAAATATTTTCCTCTATATAGGATATTCCAGAAAGAAAATCAGTTAAAAGTTGTAGCAATTGTCTTTTAAGCGTCAGTTATGAGAGTATTATGTTGGTTCAATTTCTAAAAATTTGCAAACCAAGCTTTAAGAAATATAATGTAATTTCACTCGGAGTACAACGCTCTTTTTATATTTTCCCAAATTTGCAAACATCTGCACTAGTATTCCGAATGCTCGACACGATACTTGCAGTCGACACCAAATCTACAGCCAATTAGGTACCAGAATTGCGATTGTCAGAAAAATAATTCGCGAAAATGATCATACCTATAGCATGCCCACTCCGTATTTTTATGAAATCCGTAACAATCTATCGAGAATATCGGAAAATTGTATCAGTATTCGATTACTGTACTGTGACTGTACCAACATTTTGTTGGGATAATTTAACGCATGTGTAAAAAAACCTATAAGTCGGGATTGTTTTGTCACGTGGACAGCGAAAAAAGTTTACTTTGACTTAGAAATCGCCAAAAAAGTTGTTTACCTTTTGTTGACCCGACAACAATTTGTGTTTTCATGTTATGTCATAAAATCAACAAACTCATTGTCAAAATAAGATGTCAAGGTCGACACAACAGTGGGCTTTGCGTATTTTCCTTGGTTGATGCGACATCTATCTGTTTACCGTATCATCATAGTATTCGTTGAGAACTGTTGTTATGACATAAATTCTGCAAACTCATTGTAAGTAATTTTCACAAAGCGTATAAAAAATGTGTTTTTAATAACTGAATTTTTAAATAATATAATTATTATGTAATAAATATTTCAGTAATTGTTTACACATTTAGTAAATTATCTTACCGAATTACATTCCAGCTCTGCTTTTATTTCCGGATAAATTTTCCATTTTCAAACTCAAATTTACTTGTTAAACTGAACTCAACAGATTTCCTCCTCGAGAAGGCAATTTATTTCGTACAATTACCTAACAACTAAAATTTTCGTTAAAAACTGAAAATTTATCCGGAAAAAAGAAAGCTCGCGTAAGTGATAACAAAGCACAAACTCATGCAAACAACAATACAAAATATGTAGTCATTTAATATAGGTAAATATAAATTCAAAAAGTTCGCATATATTCTTTGGGTATTACTTCGAATATATCAATAGTACGTTTCTGAAAATTGGTAAAAGGCTATGGATTTGTTGTCATGTCAACTGCAGGTATCTTGCCAAGCGTTTAGAATATCACTGTCGATCCCACTTCAATAAACTACATGACATATACTAGGCATGAGCACCCCTTTCCACTGTTTTGAAAAATGGTGAAAAGTAAGATGCTCTATATGATATACTTTTTTCAATTACTTCCTTTACTAATGACATTTGAAATATGATGTTGTTTACATTTCATTCATCAGTGTAAATTACTTTAATTGTGCATTACTTACACAAAAGTAATGAAATAAGTCCACAAAAGAAAAGTAAACATCGGCGCGACGCACCGTAAATAAGTCATAAATCATCCACACATATGTAATGCGTAAGCGACAGAAAGTCTGGATCTTCTCTGGTATTTACTACGAACATCGAGAAGAAAGAGAGAATTTTATGGTATATTTCTAGGCTTTTTTGTATGCCGATATAAAAAGCGGCCGGTGCCCAGAAAGAATTAATTCATTCAATAGTAGTCGCGCGCGGTATTTACTGAACAGTTAAAATAAACATAAATAATGTGAGTAGTGCAGTTTTATTATAGTTCACAAAACACATAAATATTACTGACATAAATAGTAGTGATAGAAATAAGTAAGTGTGTTAATTTATTTATAGTAATTTTAAGTGCGATACATTTATTTTATATTTTTATATTGTGATTAGTTTTAAGTGTGTAAATATACAGACTCTTTCAAAACATTTGAACGAATTGTTTATTACGACCCCGAAAAGGCAACAATACGTGGTGATTCATTTAAAAAGATACAACTATACATTTTTTCTTCCTGGAACACTCTATATAATGTAAAATATTTGTAAAACCTACTTACCAATATCAAAATATTTGACAAATTTTCAAATAATCGTATTATTTACCACTCCCGTTTCGTTGTTTGAATCTGTATATATGTATTTTGTTCTACCTCTTGATAAAGGTGAAAAATAATGTAAGTGAACACTTCCACCGCCAGCTGACGCTCCAGTTATGGTCACTGAACTAGGATTTCCTCCAAAATATTTAATATTTTTCTGGATCCATTGCAAAGAGAGCACTTGATCTTTTAAACCGTTATTCCCGGGTACTACTTCATCTTGAGTGCTTAAGAATCCTTTGAAAAAAATGATTAATCACTAAAGCCTTAAATGTGATGTGGTAAATGAATTGACCTGAACATTTGAAATATGCGGACTCGTATGTATTAATTAATTTAAAGACAAAAATATAATTAGTTTAAAAAAATTACCGAATGGACCTAGTCTGTAGTTAATTGTAATAAAAATCACTTCTTCATCCATAAGAAATTTTGGTCCGGCGTAAGCATGGCCACTCCAGCTTGAGAAACCACCTGCATGAATGTGCACAATTACGTTTAGATTGTCAGTTGGACTTGGATTTTCTCTTGGAACATAGACATTTAAATACAAGCAGTCTTCATCACCTAAAAATGTAGATTTCGTTTTACAATTACGTTTTGTATGCCTTTTTAGAATAAAGACATCAGGGCAGATATGAGATTAAAGTATTTCAGCTTTTCAAGTAAGTGTATTTCCTTTGATTGTGTATTGTTTACATACCAGGGCAGAATGAATACTCTGGTAAAATGAAACAAGAAATAACTTGTAATTTTTCTATACAAAATATTTGATTAACACGGGAAATTCACTCCTTATCATATTTTCAAAAAGGCGGGTGGCTGTAGTATGCTGTCAGTGACCGTCAAAACTGAATTAAATGATATAAATACACTTTATTTCAGAAAATATGAATCCTGCCTCATTAATATATGGTTCTATCAAAGAATTATGACTACATCCAAATAAGAAATAGTATCTACTTGCATAACAAGGATAGCATAAATAAGGTAATGCATGTGTTTCCAGTGCGCTGCTAGCACAACATCCATAGAATTTATATGAGCAAGACAAAGACGGAGTTATTACATACGCCAAATGTTTTCATACACTTGCGTTTACCGTTTTTGACACCGTTTGTCATTGACATTAACGCTTTGAGGTTTGTATCAGTTTGTATATACTTGACTAAAGTATTTTGCATTCGATCACATTTTACTCCATCATACTTTTTTATAAACCAGAATGTCCGGACGTGGTAGAACATTACGTTTACAACCTCGAGCAAGAAAAAGATATAGGCCGTCCTCTAATACCCATTACATCTGTGCAACAGGAAAAAATGAGGTGTGGCCACCACACGACTTTCTTATACGTATGAGCGTTTCAAATCATACAATTTTAAAAATTATTTTAAACAAAAATTATACAAAATTCTATTCTAAGTACTTCCAGTCTCTTAATAAATCTCTACAGGATACATACTTTGTGAGATATTTGCAAAAAAATGATACTCGCTAAGAGTAAAAGTATTACTTCCGGTCCGAATTTTGAATTTTCATTTATACAAAAAATATTCCAAATCCAACTCTAAATACTTTTGTACTCTTGACAAATATATATATAGAATGCATAATTTTTCGAAATATTTGCAAAAATCGATAATCGATAAGAGTAAAAGTGTTACTTCCGGTCCGAATTTTGAAATTTCATTTATACAGAAAATATTTCAAATCCAACTTTAAATACTTTTGTACTCTTGACAAATATATATAGAATGCATATTTTACGAAATATTTGCAAAAATCGCTAATCGATAAGAGTAAAAGTGTTACTTCAGGTCCGAATTTTGAAATTTTTTTTATACAAAAGGTATTGAAAATTAAATTCTAAATTCTTTTATACTCGTAACGTACCTGTCTAAAAAGCATGACTTGCGAAATATTCGCAAAAAACTGATTTTCGATAAGAGTAAAAGACCTACTTCTGGTAGGAATTTAGAAAAACTTTTTTAATAAAATTCTTCTGAAATTTAATTTTGAGTATATATGAATTCTTTACAAATTTGTCTAAACTTATTAGTTGACGAATAATTGGCAAAATTCGATTTTTTCACCGAAGTAAACTACTACTTCTGGTCTGCCGATTTTATTGAAAATCTAATAAGATCTCAAGAGGGAGATTATATTCGTAAATATAAAATTTGGAATTGATACCTATAGCGGTTTGACCGCTATCGTGGTCAAACACACTCAGAGAGACAAACAGACACACACACACACACACACAGAGAGAGAGAGAGACATTCTTTAAAAACCACTTTTTCGGTATCAGGGGACATCAAAACGTGGACATCTGCAAAAATCTCGAGGTAGAAAATTTTCATCATCAAAATACTTCCTTATACTACGTATAAGAAAGTAAAACTATATGAAAAAATGAGGTGTGGCCACCACACGACTTTCTTATTCGTATGAGCGTTTCAAACTATACAATTTTAAGAATTTTTTTATACAAAACTTATTCAAAATCCTATTCTAAGTACTTTCATTCTCTTGATAAATCGCTATAGAATGCATACTTTGCAAGATATTCGAAAAAAAGTGCTATTCGCTAAGAATAAAAGTGATACTTTCGGTCCGAATTTTGAAATTTTTTTAATACAAAAGATATTGGAAATTAAGTTCTAAATACTTTTATATTCGTGGTGTAGCTGTCTAAAAAGCATTACTTGCAAAATATTGGCAAAAAACTGATTTTCGATAAGAGTAAAAGACCTACTTCCGGTAGTAATTTCGAAAAACTTTTTAAATAAAATGTTTCTCAATTTTAATTTTAAGTACATATGAATTCTTTATAAATTTGTTTAAACTTAGTAGTTGACGAAATATTTGCAAAATTCGATTTTTTCACTGAAGTAAAGTACTACTTCCGGTCTAACGATTTTACTGAAAAACTAATCAGATCTCAAGTGGCAGATTATACACGTAAATACAAAATTTGGAATTGATATCTACAGCGGTTTGACCGCTATCGTAGTCGAGAGAGAGAGAGAGGGGGGGGGGGAGAGGGGGGGGGAGAGAGAGAGACATTTTTTTAAAACCACTTTTTTGGTATCAGGGGACTGCAAAACGTGGACATCTGCAAAAATCTCGAGGTCGAAAATTTTCGTCATCACAATACTTCCTTATACTACTTATAAGAAAGTAAAAAGAAAGAGTGATTTCACATCTTACAAATTCTAATGAATCTTTTTTTATCGAGCAGCGGATTCATTGAAAGTAGGAATATCTACAGTAAAACGGATTAAAATGCGGTCAATAAATAAGTCCAGATAAGAAAAGGGCCGGTAAATGTAGATGATATATCCGTTTGAAAATTTTTGTTTTCTAATAACAGATGACAAACGTTATCTTGAAATTTACAACTGTTACGCCCTCTATCGCACTTTGCTAAACTTTTCTCCCGCTTTTGCAAAATAAAAATTATATTATACGGTTTTCTGCTATCGAAAGAATGGTTAATAAATTGACAGCTGGGGTACGAAATTATTTTTGTTATTAAAATTTAAGTTAGTATTATAAATGAGATATCTGTATTTTAGTAAAGTTTAATAAGAAATAAAAAACAGGTACAATAAATTTTTAAAGTGAACTCCTTCATTTTTAGTATATAATGCTATTCAATCACCCTTCGCTTCATGTTCTTTTCATTATTACTATTATTCTTATTCAAGCTTAAGTGTATACGTTCCACATTTCTCTGTACTTTTTGAGCGTCTTTATGCAAGCTTGTGGTATATTTCACAAAGTATCTCTTATCAAAATATTGTGATATATTTTATATAAATACCTACCTATAACAGTTTCTAACATGGTTTGTAAACAAGTGTGTTTGGTATTTGCTATCCATATTCCTGTCCAGTTATATGGCTCTTTAGGTGCCTAAAAAGAATTTTTATTTGTAAGTAATGTTATGTGTAAGATGTATATTCTGATTTGAAACATCTTAGTTGCGCGTTCATTTGTCGACCAAATGCCACTTTCTCTTTTTAGTTGTACAAGTTATATATAACTTTCAAAATACTAATTAATCGGCAAAAGAAGCGAGGTTTGACTTTTCCAAATCAATTATGTGGTTATAATCTTTATTTTGTATATATCTGTAGAGAGAAGGTAGCAATTTGTCGAGAAGTGTGTGTGCAAATAAAGATTTTTAAATTAATGAATTTTCATGCACACAACGTTACTAACACTCCCTATATCTGTGGATAGCATACAAACTGCTGTATCAGACCGAAGAGCGGCCATTAGCGTGAAACCGTTCATTGATTCAGTTCGAAACGGCAAAACATTTTTCTTGTTTTATTTGTAGTTAGCTCACAATAAAAAGTGATAGCATAATGAAACATTTTGCAAACATAATAATAAATAATAGCAATTTTTCTTTTAAGGTGATATTTTATTACTAGTGAAATTTTATACTAAATGCTAGTTTTTAAATTTCATTAAATTACTTTTTATTTTATACACGGTATTCTCCGTATACAATATAAAAAATGGTGTAGTAAATAATAAATAATTAATTTAAAAGAAAGTATGCCAGCAACAGTTAAAATTAATTTTTTTACTGAGTACGCCACTGTATGTGTAAAGACTAGCATTCAAATACTCTGCATTAAATCATATGCAAGCCTTAGACGATCATTAATAAACAGTAAGAAAAACCAACAAAATTAAACTGTAATAGGTGAAATAAAAAAATAATAGTACCGTTTAAATTCTACGTGAAACGTAGATTATTTAAGAAATTTTTTTTCTGTTTATATTTTATACCTCTCATATTTCCAAACGAAGCTTACTATTCTTTCGTTAATTTATGTAAGTACAGTTGAATCTTGATTATCCAGGTTGCACGGAATCGGGCTCATTACGGAAAAACTAAAATCCTGGTTATATGAGGTTATATAGAAACATTTATAAATACATATTACTATTTTTATTTAATTTTAACTACTCTGTTTTTTCTCTTTAGCTTTTTATTGTTCTTTGAGAAAATCAGTTTGCATGGGATACACTTGTATTTTGTCTGGCTCTGAAATACCTGAACAATTGTTTTCTGAGAACCCTAACAGAAAACAACTATTGCTTAATCCAATATGGTTTTTCTTCCGCATTTCCGCCGTCTGATTCCTAAGAATTTGACTTGGGTTTGATGAACAACGCGTAAGATTTCGTCTTCAGATACAATAGCAAACGATGCGACATCAACGTCGCATACCATCCACTTTGAGATAGCATCAGTCGTACATCCAGGCGGTATTACTATATCTGATTGTATCTCGACAAGGCTATTTAGAGCATCGTCTTCATCTTGTGGTAATACGTTAATCCAAACATTTCTTAAAACCTGCGTCCAACGAAATCGCGGTTGCCCACATAGCTGTATTGATGTTCAAAGATCTAACGAATTTACGTCTATTATTTGAACCAAAGAAATTTTGCACGAATGATTTACATTTGAAGCTTCGATTTACTCCTTGATCCATGGGGTTGAATCAAGGATATACAATTCGGTGGGAGATATTTTACTATAACGTTTTCAAATATTATTGCTCTTACATTCGTGTCTGCTGGATAGTTGTCTAATAGCAAAGGAACTTTATACTTCTTTTCGCAACCAAAGCACTGAAAATATTTTCTTACTTCTGGTGCAAAATTTTTATTAAACCACTTCTGAAATAACTCTTGTGTACTCTCTTATTAGACTTATAAATCACAGGAAACTCTTGGTTGAGCACTTTTCCTATTATCATCAATTTACAGTTGTGAGTCGTAGCAGCATTTACACAAATTAAAACTGCACAAACATCGTGGTAGACGCAGATTTTCAGATTTTTTTAGTACATCTCTCTCTTTTAAACCAAACATTGAATCATTTTGCCAGCCAACACTTTCTTTCAGACAACAATTTTACTGATGTGTTGTTTTTGCGATAGCCGTTAATCAGTTTTATTTTCTCTTTAATTGAAAGAACCTTTTCGCTCTTTTTGTCTATTTGGTCTTTGATGACGTCATTTCTAAAAAAATTCGTGTCGACAGTTTGTATTTCACTCACGGAATGAATGGAGATGAAATCTGATACGCAACTTATTACATACAAATGAATGAGAATGGGAATCCCCGAATGTATAATGTACATTATACGAAAAGAAAACACATGCATAAATGCAAATCTGTATAGAATGCTTCATGGATAATAGAGGTAAATCACGGTTATTAGAGAAAATGAATTAAATGACGGATAATAGAGGGAAATCGGCGTTAATAAAGGTAGGTCTAAAATCAACCAAGCAGCATCCCGGTTAACAACTTATTTAGTTAAAAATGAAGCGTGGAAACCACACGACTTTCTTATACGTATGTTCGTTCCGAAATGTGTATACAAAAGTTGTTACAAATTAAGTTTTAAATTCTGTACCTTCTTAATAAAAAAACCTGTGAGTAAAAGTGTTATTTCCGGTACAAATTTTTCAAATACTAAATACCAAATAATTTTGTGTTCTTAATAAATCTTTGTAGAATGCAAAATTTGCGAGATATTTGCAAAAATATGCCAAAAGTAGAAGTATTACTTCCGCTACAAATTCTAAAATACTTTTATACAAAAATTGTATCAAATCTATCTCTAAATAGTTTTGTATCTTAGATGGATCTGTATAGAACGCATAATTTGAGAGAAATTTGTAAAAAACTTCTCTTGGCTAAAACAAGAAGATCTACATTCGGTAGAAATTTCGAAAAACTTGTTTATAAAATTTTTCTAAATTTAACTTTTTACTACTTTTGTATTCTTTAGGAATTTGTCTAAATCTAGTAGAGTAGTTGACAAAATACTAGTAAATTTTGATTTTTTTATTGAAATAAATTACTACTTCTGCACTACCGGCTTTATTGAAAATCTAATCAGATCTCAAGAGAAAGGTTATACTCGTAAATATAAAATTTGGTATTGGTACCTGTAGCCGTTTGGCCGCCATTGTTGTCACAGACAGATACACAGATATATGTTTGCAAAAACTTATACTACGTATAAGAAAGTAATTAGTGAGAATGGTAAGCATCGACTAGAAGTACAATATGTGTGCATATTACCTTCATATCACCGACTGACATTTAAATATATGTCTGTTTACAGCAAAGAAAATTTAATGTCTTACTACCGGCAGTCGCTATACGATACAAGACATAAACAGTATGCACAGCCTCATTTTCGACACTCTAGGAATATTAACTCTTTCAGGTATCTATCATTAAAACTATATAACTTGCTACGTACCCATTGGAAAGAACTGAATTATTTTAACTATATAAAAACTATTAAAAATTTTCTAAAACATAACCCTTTTTACGAGATTCAGGAGTTGATTGGGGCGTTGACTCATCTTTAAACATTTTGGGTATCATATATTGCCTCAATTGCTACTTACTTTATTATACGTTTTTAAGTACATATTGTTTTAATTTGTATACTTGGTTTTGTTTTGCTATGCTACAGACAAATTTTTTTCTTTCTTTTTTACATGTTTAAGTTTGTTATATGCACATCTATATACCGTAGTCGACATATTTTAATTTCTGATACGAAAGTAGAAAGAGGAAAAGAGCGCGACGAAATAAACTAAAGATAAACATAAGCGAGGCTGCAAAGACAGTACACTCGACAAACGTTTCCTATGAAATGTAAGGCGTGAGAGTCCCCCGACACTGCGTTGCTCTCCCATCACTGTTAGCAAGCAGGCATCGCTGCATATTATAAGGTCATCTTCTACATGGTATAGAAGTATAAACCGAAATTAAAATTTGACGACTACGGTATATTGTTTTTCTTGACGTGTGCATGCATTGATGTATTCTGTCTAGCACAAATAAAATATCTATCTATTTATCTATCTATCTATATGTCAAATAGAGTATATGCACTTCCGCTTTTTAAATTCAATCCTAGGAATCACCTGTCGATGTGAACGCTTGACTGTGTTTCCTTTGTACTCTATGCAGCGAATACCTATACAGACTGACTGTTGGGCAAATATTCATATAATAAATATTAATATAAAACTATTTTTAATCTAATTAAATAAAAACATCTTTTCACAAAATAATAGTTTATTAAAAACTATATGTACATTTCATGTGCACTGCACACCACACATCATCAGTAGTAAAATAACACTGTGCTTAAACGTTTATTTGAGTTAACATATCTTATGTATATAAACATAGTTGTAAAGAAATATTAGGGGTAGGGGTGACAAATTTAAACTAAATACAATATCTGACCTAAGGGTATCCTGTTTGGTTTGTCTTAAATTATTACGTATTTCCGAGAAGGAAAAAAAGGAATGTTAGCCGCACTAATGTCATGTAACAAAAACGAACCCGAAGGAAAATTGTGTTGGTTGGATTACAATATGTATAGGTACTTATAAATAATAGGAATATGTACAACTTAATAAATTTGTTTCTTAATTATTCGATAATGTCGGAATAGATTTTAATAGTTTATATTAAACGAATAAAACACTTGGTTATATTGTTTCACTTAAGGACAGAGTTATTGTACTCTGACACGTGTTTCGACCTCTCGGTCTCTTCGTTAATGACCGAGAGGTCGAAACACGTGTCAGAGTACAATAAATCTGTCCTTAAGTGAAACAATATAACCAAGTGTTTTATTCGTTTAATATTCATAATGTTTCACCAAGAACCAACCGTAGATTCTATTAATTTTATTAAGTGAAATATCGTTATTAAGGAGGTTATTTTTATGTTTTTTCATATATATGGCTTCCCACATATCTAAATTTCTATTATTACATTTTTTAACTAATTCTACATTTTCTAAATTAAAGTTATGACCTGTGTCTATGTGATGTTGAGCTAATGCTGATTTATCAACGTTGTGTAGTTTTACATGGGCCATATGTTCTATATAGCGGGTTTTGACATTTCTTCTTGTTTGACGATATATAATTTTGGACAAGAATTGCAATTTATTTTATAAATACCTGATTCTTTTATCGGATCCGTGTTAACTAATTTTGTTTTTAGAGAATTTAGAGAAAATTAGTTAACACGGATCCGATAAAAGAATCAGGTATTTACAAAATAAATTGCAATTCTTGTCCAAAATTATATATCGGTCAAACAAGAAGAAATGTCCAAACCCGCTATAAAGAACATATGGCCCATGTAAAACTACACAACGTTGATAAATCAGCATTAGCTCAACATCACATAGACACTTTAATTTAGAAAATGTAGAATTAGTTAAAAAATGTAATAATAGAAATTTAGATATGTGGGAAGCCATATATATGAAAAAACATAAAAATAACCTCCTTAATAACGATATTTCACCCCTCAACAATAAACTATTAAAATCTATTCCGACATTATCGAATAATTAAGAAACAAATTTATTAAGTTGTACATATTCCTGTTATTTATAAGTACCTATACATATTGTAATCCAACCAACACAATTTTACTTCGGGTTCGTTTTTGTTACATGACATTAGTGCGGCTAACATTCCTTTTTTTCCTTCTCGGAAATACGTGAAAATTTTTTTTTGCTACAGTTTCGAAAGTGAGTGTTTGGCGGAAAAATACTATACGGCACAATTGAGCACAATTGGAGTGCTTTGCAAAGGCACCGAGTTTTGGAAAGAAATTCAAGATTTGGCGGGGGGGGCAATCGTCAAGTTAGCCCACTTAGATTTTTTTAAAAATCTCTGAAAACAGAAGAGCTCAAATGAAACTAATAACGGCACAATTGAGCACAAATGGAGCACAATTGACACACACTTCATACTATGTAAATTATAATGACAGTAGACTTTTGTCAATTTCGGAAATTTTTTTTAAGTATAACTTCGAAACTGAGTGGTTGACGGAAAAACGCTATTCGGCACAATTGAGCACAATTGGAGTGCTTTGCAAAGGCACCGAGTTTTGGAAGGAAATTCAAAATTTGGCTGGGGGGCCAATCGTAAAGTTAGACCACTTCGATTTTTTTAAAAATCTCTGAAAACAGAAGAGCTCAAATGAAACTAATAACGGCACAATTGAGCACAAATGGAGCACAATTGACACACACTTCATACTATGTAAATTATAATAAATATGGGGCGACAGTAGACTTTTGTCAATTTCGGACATTTTTTTTAAGTATAACTTCGAAACTGAGTGGTTGACGGGAAAACGCTATACGGCACAATTGAGCACAATTGGAATGCTTTGCAAAAGCACTAAGTTTTGGAAAGAAATTCAAGATTTGGCTGGGGGGCCAATCGTCAAGTTAGCCCCCCCTTCGAATTTTTTAAAAATCTCTGAAAACAGAAGAGCTCAAATGAAACTAATAACGGCACAATTGAGCACAAATGGAGCACAATTGACACACACTTCATACTATGTAAATTATAATAAATATGGGGCGACAGTAGACTTTTGTCAATTTCGGACATTTTTTTTAAGTATAACTTCGAAACTGAGTGGTTGACGGGAAAACGCTATACGGCACAATTGAGCACAATTGGAGTGCTTTGCAAAAGCACTAAGTTTTGGAAAGAAATTCAAGATTTGGCTGGGGGGCCAATCGTCAAGTTAGCCCCCCCTTCGAATTTTTTAAAAATCTCTGAAAACAGAAGAGCTCAAATGAAACTAATAACGGCACAATTGAGCACAAATGGAGCACAATTGACACACACTTCATACTATGTAAATTATAATAAATATGGGGCGACAGTAGACTTTTGTCAATTTCGGACATTTTTTTTAAGTATAACTTCGAAACTGAGTGGTTGACGGGAAAACGCTATACGGCACAATTGAGCACAATTGGAATGCTTTGCAAAAGCACTAAGTTTTGGAAAGAAATTCAAGATTTGGCTGGGGGGCCAATCGTCAAGTTAGCCCCCCCTTCGAATTTTTTAAAAATCTCTGAAAACAGAAGAGCTCAAATGAAACTAATAACGGCACAATTGAGCACAAATGGAGCACAATTGACACACACTTCATACTATGTAAATTATAATAAATATGGGGCGACAGTAGACTTTTGTCAATTTCGGACATTTTTTTTAAGTATAACTTCGAAACTGAGTGGTTGACGGGAAAACGCTATACGGCACAATTGAGCACAATTGGAGTGCTTTGCAAAAGCACTAAATTTTGGAAAGAAATTCAAGATTTGGCTGGGGGGCCAATCGTCAAGTTAGCCCCCCCTTCGAATTTTTTAAAAATCTCTGAAAACAGAAGAGCTCAAATGAAACTAATAACGGCACAATTGAGCACAAATGGAGCACAATTGACACACACTTCATACTATGTAAATTATAATAAATATGGGGCGACAGTAGACTTTTGTCAATTTCGGACATTTTTTTTAAGTATAACTTCGAAACTGAGTGGTTGACGGGAAAACGCTATACGGCACAATTGAGCACAATTGGAGTGCTTTGCAAAAGCACTAAGTTTTGGAAAGAAATTCAAGATTTGGCTGGGGGGCCAATCGTCAAGTTAGCCCCCCCTTCGAATTTTTTAAAAATCTCTGAAAACAGAAGAGCTCAAATGAAACTAATAACGGCACAATTGAGCACAAATGGAGCACAATTGACACACACTTCATACTATGTAAATTATAATAAATATGGGGCGACAGTAGACTTTTGTCAATTTCGGACATTTTTTTTAAGTATAACTTCGAAACTGAGTGGTTGACGGGAAAACGCTATACGGCACAATTGAGCACAATTGGAATGCTTTGCAAAAGCACTAAGTTTTGGAAAGAAATTCAAGATTTGGCTGGGGGGCCAATCGTCAAGTTAGCCCCCCCTTCGAATTTTTTAAAAATCTCTGAAAACAGAAGAGCTCAAATGAAACTAATAACGGCACAATTGAGCACAAATGGAGCACAATTGACACACACTTCATACTATGTAAATTATAATGACAGTAGACTTTTGTCAATTTCGGAATTCTTTTTTTAAGTATAACTTCGAAACTGAGTGGTTGACGGAAAAACGCTATTCGGCACAATTGAGCACAATTGGAGTGCTTTGCAAAGGCACCGAGTTTTGGAAGGAAATTCAAAATTTGGCTGGGGGGCCAATCGTAAAGTTAGACCACTTCGATTTTTTTAAAAATCTCTGAAAACAGAAGAGCTCAAATGAAACTAATAACGGCACAATTGAGCACAAATGGAGCACAATTGACACACACTTCATACTATGTAAATTATAATAAATATGGGGCGACAGTAGACTTTTGTCAATTTCGGACATTTTTTTTAAGTATAACTTCGAAACTGAGTGGTTGACGGGAAAACGCTATACGGCACAATTGAGCACAATTGGAATGCTTTGCAAAAGCACTAAGTTTTGGAAAGAAATTCAAGATTTGGCTGGGGGGCCAATCGTCAAGTTAGCCCCCCCTTCGAATTTTTTAAAAATCTCTGAAAACAGAAGAGCTCAAATGAAACTAATAACGGCACAATTGAGCACAAATGGAGCACAATTGACACACACTTCATACTATGTAAATTATAATGACAGTAGACTTTTGTCAATTTCGGAATTCTTTTTTTAAGTATAACTTCGAAACTGAGTGGTTGACGGAAAAACGCTATTCGGCACAATTGAGCACAATTGGAGTGCTTTGCAAAGGCACCGAGTTTTGGAAGGAAATTCAAAATTTGGCTGGGGGGCCAATCGTAAAGTTAGACCACTTCGATTTTTTTAAAAATCTCTGAAAACAGAAGAGCTCAAATGAAACTAATAACGGCACAATTGAGCACAAATGGAGCACAATTGACACACACTTCATACTATGTAAATTATAATAAATATGGGGCGACAGTAGACTTTTGTCAATTTCGGATTTTTTTTAAGTATAACTTCGAAACTGAGTGGTTGATGGAAAAACGCTATAAGGCACAATTGAGCACAATTGGAGTGCTTTGCAAAGGCACCGAGTTTTGGGTAGAAATTCGAATTTTGGCGGGGGGGGGGGAATCGTCAAGTTAGCCCCCCTTCGATTTTTTTAAAAATCTCGAAAAACTGAGGAGCACAAATGAAACTAATATCGGCACAATTGAGCACAATTGACCCCCATTTTATAGTATATAAATTGTAACATGGCGGGGCCAACTTGACATAGCACGTAATAATTTAAGACAAACCAAACAGGATACCCTTAGTTCAGATATTGTATTTAGTTTAAATTTGTCACCCTTACCCCTAATATTTCTTTACAACTATGTCTATATACATAAGATACGTTAACTCAAATAAACGTTTAAGCAGTGTTATTTTACTACTGATGATTTGTGCAGTGCACATGAAATGTACATATAGTTTTTAATAAACTATTATTTTGTGAAAAAGGTGTTTTTATTTAATTAGATTTAATATTTTCACAAGTGTTGAACATATTAATAGTAACTATTTTTAAACCAAACATTTTAAAAAACAAAAAAATAAATTGATTTTTACACGTTATTGGTAAACTTACTTCAAATCTTAATTCTCCTACTGGTGGTCTAGCGTAAGGGATTCCTTCAAAGGAAGAGAAAGTACGACCATTGTAAGATTTTTCGTACACACCTTGTAACAAGCCGTTCGAAATTTGTACTTGCGGAACGTTTTGAATATCCACACCAATTGTTGCTACAAAAATGGTTTGTATTTAGTAGATATCTGATTAATTATATTCTACATTTATTTTTCATTATAAAATCAGTTGATTTCATGACAAAACTTACTCGCAATGAAAAGTAATACAAAAATAAATTCGGTCTTCATCTCCCTGGGATATTAACTTATCAAATATCAGTACTGTTGTTACGTATATTATGAGTTTGTGAGATCACTATAACTTATAGAAGTAACGAAGGTCACCGTAGTATACAATTCGTATCTGTCCATTGAAATAAATGGGAGAGAGGGACAGCAATGCTGATTACGAGTGTCAACATTTGTGGTCGTTGAGATAATATCATGAGAGGTGTTCAGAAAAATAAATAATTTATAATAAATTATTAGGATTTGTCTAACATTACGCAATAAAATACGTTATGAAAGCATTTTTAATGCATGTAGAGTGGAGTGAGCGTTCAGGATAACTATTAATAAGGTTATCATTTATCATGAAGTATTTTTGCATGAATAACATTCGCAAAACACATCTGATTAATTTCCGATTTATATCTCTAGTATATGACATGTTAAATATTACCAATAGAATGCATTTATTAAAGTATTCTTAGTCATTTGCATGTAGACGTATCAAATAACCCCATCTTCATTATCAGATGAAGAACGTGATATTTCGTCATCAATAGCTGCACGAGGGAATTTTCAAAATAATTTTGTCCTTGTAACTATATTTTTGAATTCATTGAAAAGTAATTGGTAATAACAAAATGTTGACTATTATTACTTATTTTTTTAATTTTGAAAAGTCGTAGAAAAAATGTTCGAAAAACTTATATTTGTTCTTCTCGATCTTCAATCCAAAAATCACCCAAAGAATTTCTGGGATGGCAAAGAAGATTGTTTATACAATTTTGCGTTAGAAAACTGCGACTTTTCCTCGCTCATTATTGATGAAAAATCTTTGTGAAGGTCAAAAATTTGGAATATGCGTAAATATTTTCTAATGTGTATATCAATCTTAATAGCAGAAATTCATATGATACTAAACACTCAAAATACAGTATCCGCAGTATTCAATTTGTGCGGAGGTACTATTCCTGAAAATTGAAGATGGGTAGGAATTTAATAGGACTGATATTTTTGTGGAAACCTTTTTTTGCAACTAATTCGCGGAGGTGGTGATGTCGACGGGTGACACTTTGTCTTTTGTTTGGCTACCTGCGTCGATCTCATCAAACTTGGCGATTGACATATCAAAACATAAACTGCGTCGTCCTATGTTAAGAATAGCATTTTGATCTTTGAAGAATGGCATTCCGAGAATAACGTCTTCACGTAAATCAGGTACAGCAAAAACAGGTACTTGTAGTGTCGTATTTTGTGAGATTAGGTTTACCAGTCCGGTGCCAGTGATCTTCATGAGGGAAGGCTTCTTACCTACTGACACTGTACTGATCTTATGTGTCACGTGTTGCATAAATGTGAATAACCCTGTCGAATTGCATGCACGCTCCTCTTAGGGACTTCGTCGGTTGGAGTGTTTCAGACATAACATAATTTGTATTGCAGTTGGAATTCTCGCACTAATTTTCTTTCGTTCCAGTCTGGCTATCAACGATTACACAATCGTTTCTTCTTCAAAAGAAACGACACTGCACATTTGTTTTCTCGTGATTGGTTTCCCTATAAAAGTACACGAAGTTTATCTTGACGTTCGTTTGAGTTAATGATAATAATAATAATAATAATAATAATAATAATAATAATAATAATAATAATAATAATAATAATAATAATAATAATAATAATAATAATATACTTTATTTTACTTGTCCAACGGTTTCCCGTTTGCAGGACAAAAAATACACACACAAATTGTAATAAAAACTATACAAAAATGAAATTACCAATTAATATAAATGAACAAAAAGTAGTATTTGAAAACATAAAAATAAATTACATTATTTACAAAAAAATGTCATTGAAGTGACGATCTGCAGCTCTACACATAACTGTGAGGGGAGAGTGCATAAGAAAATTTGTTCACGGGAAGGGTAAGGAAAATGTTGTAGTCGAATGGGCGGCTGGTCTGGAAACACGGAACATCAAACCAGAAAGGAGACCCGAACAACTGACCGAACGACGGACACGCTTCCACACAAATCGGGCACTATGCTCTTCACGACAACCGCTCAAGGACTGGACACCATGTCTCTCCAAAAGCGCACCATAGTCGATATTTCGCTCAGGATACACTCCACCAATTTTAAAATACAGGAACTTTAGAAATCGGCGCTGCACCCTATCAATACTCAGCCTCAAGTAAATATAGTGAGGAGACCACACATTAGAGGCGTACTCCAGCTTACTAGCTACAAAACTGAAGTAGAGAACTTTCAAACGTGCTATATTTGAGAAGTATTTCGAGATACGCATTAAAAATCCTAAGGTTCTTGAGGCGGTGAGACAAGTGCTTGTGATACGAGGTATGAAACTCAAAGTAGAGTCAAAGACAACACCAAAATCAGTAATACGTTCAACTTTACTCAGTGGTAGATCATTTATATCATACGTAGAAGGTAATGGATGTACTCTCCTCGTGTAGGACACAAAGAAACATTTAACAAACATTGAGTCGGAGTTTATAATCTAAGCACCAACATTTCCCAAGCAGCATCAACGTGACGGAAACTGGCACCGGAACTTGGACTCGGTAACTGTTACGTAACTGCTACTAAATGTTTGACTTAGCAGTAAGATTTACTCCAATTCATACCTTATTAGTAGCAGTCACGTAACTGGTACTAGTAGTAGGTCCTCTATGGTCCCATAACTTCTTGGTAGCTCTTAACGTATTTGGAACCACACGGCTACTCAATAAGATTACTTTAAAGTTATTGGAACTTTAAAGTAGAAAACGATAGTGGCCATAACCATCTCGTATTACTGAAGTGTGACTTTAAAGTTAGCACTCCTTGAAAGTTACGCTCAAAATTTTTGCTATGTTATCGGAACATGTATTAATTACTTCAAAGTTACGGAACTGTGTAGTAATATTTATAGTAATTTCGGCGTTCTTGATACTCGGAGATGTTACTTACAGGTAATTTTCGCTTTCCGTATAAATTCAGAGCGACTACATAGTTGCAGTTACTTTAAAAAAATGAGTACAAGGTAAGTTTCACTTCATCGACATTAACAACAAAGGCACCCACCAATAAGTATCGCACGTGTCTGTGGAATGAAACTGCGTTCGAATTCATGACGTCTGAAAACAAAATTCGTCGCAACAGAAAGCCTATAGACATTCGTCGACATTTTATCGAACACTGAGGCTTCAGCTGAACTCTCTTAGTTGTATTGGGGACATTTCCGTACATTATGGCCACAGGAAAAATATAACTATGCAAAAGCATCAGTGTCATTAGTTCAAACGACTAACAGTGGACAAGCCTGCCAAGCAGAACCAGAAGTAAGTGAATGTGAAGTCGGAAATAATAATTATAACGAAGATGATGTGAAATTTGTTGAAAATTGTAAAAATGAAATCGACAATTATTATGGCTATGATGAGTTATTTGTCCCAAAATATGATGTTGATTTTGACTATAAAGACCAAATAATAGCATTTTCGTCAAAAATTTAATTCTTGCAACAGCTTAGAGAATGGTCTTTATTGCATCAAGTAACCGACAGTTCAATAAATGATCTACTGCATATTGCCGTGGTCTCAGATTTCAATATCATGCAATACTAATAACACAAGTGTATGATGAGTTGCATATATTTAAATATAGACTATTTCAATAGGATTTTTAAATATTATTATTATTATCATTATAGGTTAAATAAATATTAAATAGGTACAAAATAAAGACAAAATAAGTCTAAGCAATATATTTATTTTGTAGAAAAGATGAACAGAAGATATGGTTCGTGTATAACAAAACGCAACCTAACTTTTCTCAAGGCGTAAAAATTGCATTAAATATTCTAAATAATAGACCCTTGTTCAAAGACAAAAAGGTACTTAAAGCAAACAATATAGAAAGAGTCATGTTGAGGGATGGAACGGTAAAGAGAATGAGTCATTTAAACGCCATCAAACTATACGAACAAGATCAAGTTATTCAAGAGAAGAAAATGTTACAGAATAAATAATGCATTTAAAACGTACAGAATGTGATAAATTTAGTAAAAGAGATTTTAAATAAATAATGCTAAAAGGGTAAAATTTAGCTTAACTTATAACTATAGAGAGAAAAGGATATAAGTATACATTCTAACACGATATAGCCAGCAAATGTTTTTTATATAAACGACAGGTGAGCAAATAAAATATATTAATTCATGAACTTGTATGTGTAACACAGAAGTTTCATAGACTGTGAAGACTTGTATGGTTTGGAGACCTACAAAGAGAAATATAGTATAAAATTTGTTTATACTTTTTTGCAGATAAATATATTACCATGTGAAAAGTCTTGGGTAGAAATGCAAGACAACGTAGTGGATACGACTGACGGTTGTAATATAAGTGATATGGGAAGAAGAATTCCTGTTATCTGCAATGTATTTCCATTTTACCAAGTCCAGTCTCTTCTAAAAAGAAAAAAAATAAGGATTATGTTAGCGAATGGGAGAAGGAAGTATCTAACAAATGATGAGAAAGGCAACAAGTTTATAAACAAATACAAGGAAAGATTGTATTAAGAAAATATACCTACCGTTGAAGATACCGAATAGTTTAGGGAAAAGACTTTTAAATAAGCAAACAATTTCAAGTGTTGACGTTTTAGTGAATGAACTGTCAAAAGACAATATGTGCGTGTGTTAGTGTAACAACGACAACTTGAAGAAAATGAAGGGCAGAGATCTCACAGATGACGCATAATGCCAACCTAAAATTTAGTTCAATGGATGGCGTAACAAGCGTTACATATTTTTTTTCGGGTATAAATTCAAAGAACATGAATGAAAAAGATTAGATTCTGATTTCGACTTCGAAAGATAAAGACTTTTTGAAAAGCTAAGCGTAGAGTAAAATACACAACGACTTAATAGGCATTTGTTCATTTTGTATTAGTATATTAATTTCATTTTCATTTTAATTTTATTTATAATAATAATTTTTCTTTTGATAATTCTTTTGGTATTTTAAAATGGAGATGCCTAAGGCAGAATTTGATGAAATGTTTAATGAAACAAAGTGAGTTTTTCAATTATAAAGAAATATCAATGCTGCAATGCGTTTATAGGAATACTATGTGAAAATATTTATTCCAGTATAACGCTGAGCAGTAAGGATAAAATAGATATTGTCCTGTAAATAATAATTCGTTAGTTTTTTTATATAACACAGAAAGGATTATTAATGGTGTTGGGTATTAAGAGAATACAACGTGCGAATGTTTATTTTCAAATACCTTTATCAGGCATCATTAATTCTCGCAATTCATTTTTGATTTCAAACTTAAAATAAAATATACATTTAGAAAAGGGAAATATTTCTGTGGGGCGGGTTTTGAGACGCTGGCTGCAATGCGTGCGAATGGTTGTTGCCAGTGGTCAATTCAAGCTTATCTACGAACATTGACCATTGCGAAGTTCTAGAATTATCAGGGCATTACGTGCAAATATAATGTTTCTGATAAAATAGAATTAGCACAATATTAACAGATTATCGACATTCAATTGAGTTTCTTTGTTTTAAAACAGGATAATATTATTTTTGATTAGCATTATCGATATATTTATTCTACAAAACATTACAACCGAGAATACTGTGTAAATATTTTCTTTCAATTATGCGTTTGTTTATAATTTTTGTGGTGAATATAGTATAGCAATGCTATCTATTATTAATGTTTGAATAAAATATATAAGTATGATTTTATATAGCCTTAGATTTTTTCTTTAATACAAATTATAACCTCATCCCTAAACAAAAATAAGCAAGGGATTTGCCAGGAGAAAAGAACGCTGAATACACTGCCAGAACTCACGCGTACTTACACAGAACGTGCTGTTAAGAAATAAGTGAATATATCTAATATAATAAAAATTATCATTATTTTATAATTATGTTGCTGGTACAGCACAGAGCAATATGTTAAGGCCGATTAATTGCTTTTCGATCTGTAAGGCATTTTTAAAGTTGTTAATATTCGATACTTTTAATATGTACAAATAATGTACCCAACTCTCCTCTGGAGCACTGGCGGAATTGCATCTAAAAGTCTCTCTACGTGAATGATACTTTGTTGTTCTCCCATTTCCCCATTCTTCCCTTTCGTAGCCAGAACTTTGAAAAAATCCATTTTTACAATAATTCACTACCATTAACCGCAATCATATGTGTTAATTTTGGGTTAAGTTCCATGTGGAACTTTGAAGTGGGAATCCTACTATCAATTTTCAAAAACATTGAATTTAAAAAAAATTTAATAAATCAAAAACTTTATATTTTAGGTCTATATATTTTATAACTCTTTGACTAAGAATGTAACGGACTTTTGTCCGTCACTGTATAAATTATCGAACTAATGTGTATTAATGTTTTTTTTATTTAATTTTAGATTAATAGGTTCGATAATTCTGTACGAATATTCTAAAAAATATTTAATTTATCTAATGTCTGTTAGTAATGAGAAACATGATATTTTTGTTAATTTTCTACCTGCATTTTGCACGTGATAATGTCGTGTGTTTGAGTACAGTGCATGCGTTTTGTGCGTGATACCTCGGCAAAAATACTGTTTTAAACTATTATTTATGCGAGTCCAAGGCTATATAAAGCCACGATTTTGTTAGGAAAGTCAGAGTTCTTTTTGGCAGTCCGAAGGAATTCTCAGAGTTCTCCTTGGCAGTCCGAGGAATTCTCAAGTACTCTTTGGCAGTCCGGAGAGTACCTTTTCTCCTTAACCTTTCTGGAAGTCCATGAAAGGCGTCCTGTAACTTTGTTTTTCCTGGCAGTCAACAACTCCGTTTCCAGTAAGTCCCGTAACCAATCTTTACGTGGTTAATCCGTTACATTTAAATAATCATGTTAGATAAAGTTCTCTTAAATTTTATATGTACTAAAATAACTTACAATTTTCCTTGTCGATCTTTTTTCTTCACGTTCACGACAGTTTAATTTATTGACCGACGATTGGATACATTGTTATGTTTATGGACACGTTGCAAATAAGATTCAATGAATGTAGTGTTAATTTCAATATAAGGATTACATTTAGTTTTTTTAGACAACAAATATCTGATTTTCTTGTAAATATGTATATGTAAATTTATGAAATTAAAACTGTCTTATATGTAAATAAAAGGGTTAACATTGGAAATATTTTGTTTTCTCTAAATGCTAGGGAGTAATATAAAAATATTAAAGAATAAAATGATGCTAAAACGTACATTACCCTAGATTTTTCTCCGAAAACCGAACTACCCGTAATAGAGTATTTACTATTGGTAAAATTCACTTTCACTAGACACTTAAAACACTAGTTAGATAAAGTTCTCTTAAATTTTATATGTACTAAAATAACTTACAATTTTCCTTATCGATCTTTTTTCTTCACGTTCACGACAGTTTAATTTATTGACCGACGATTGGACACATTGTTATGTTTATTGACACGTTGCAAATAAGATTCAATGAATGTAGTGTTAATTTCAATATAAGGATTATATTTAGTTTTTTTAGACAACAAATATCTGATTTTCTTGTAAATATGTATATGTAAATTTATGAAATTAAAACTGCCTTATATGTAAATAAAAGGGTTAACATTGGAAATATTTTGTTTTCTCTAAATGCTAGGGAGTAATATAAAAATATTAAAGAATAAAATGATGCTAAAACGTACATTACCTTAGATTTTTCTCCGAAAACCGAACTACCCGTAATAGAGTATTTACTATTGGTAAAGTTCACTTTCACTAGACACTTAAAACACTTAGGAGTACACAAGACATTTAGTTATACGTTGTTAAGTATAGATGCGAGCACCGGGACATTCAATTTGGCAAGGGGTATATCATAAGAATTATACGGGGAATGCAAAAATGTAATAATATACAGGTTATTCCATTTAAATAAGTATAAAAAAGTCAGCCACCATGTTATGGAACACTCTGTATAATACAACATAAATTTAAAAGGTGCTCCTAATGAATGGCTATCATCGGGAGAAAACCGCTTCGAAATATTTTCTTTCATAAAGTCACAAGCGACCTTCCTCTCGCAGATGACTCACTCCGTATATTGCTTTTGACGATTTAATTTAAAAGAACTTTTCATCTCCGTTACTCGCCGACTAAACACAAGGGAACATATAAATGGAGCACTCGCTATGACTTGACCTAAATACATTAAAGGGGAACAAGTATAATTAACACCTTTGAAAGTTTAATGAGGTAATGTGTTCCAACGCATTATATAAATCACATTCGATGTCATAATATATGTAGATTGTTTATTTTCATTATTAGAAACAACACTCTTTGGAATTTTATTGACCGCAGTTGATACTTCGCTGCTTTTAGCCATGGCAAACTCAGGTCACAATATACCAATATCTCTGAAGCCTTTGTTGAAAATTTTGAAGATTACCGGTCTATCATCTCTAAGTTTAACCCCAAATTATGAAGTCAAGCAAGATTCAGTCGACATCAGACTTTACACAATATTTGATATCTTTTTCGCTGTCAGTTTAGTATGTAGTGGAATTACAAATATCTACGGAGATTATTTTTTTTCGACATGGGTTACCATTATTGATACTTCTCTTCTGATGAGTAGATTAATTAAGATAATGGCTTGGAATATCAGAAGATGGAAGTACCAAAAGTTATTAATGAATATTTGGACAAGCTTGATTGTGAACGAAAAACCGTATTACCAATACGGCATCAAAATTAATATAAAATGTTCGACATACTGGGCTGTACTAATTATAATTGCAAGCCCCGTTTTTAAATTACTATATTTGGGATTCTTTTTTCAACAGAACACTAAAGACACTAAAATAACCGATAAACTTCGCTTCTTTTTCTCAGTACCAATAGATTTCATGATGGCAGTGATAGTGGCGGAATATATGATGATGATTTTCATACTGCGTCAGTATTTCTTAAAAATCGGCACTGCATTCACAAAAATAATAACCAAAAAGTTTATAGTTTGCGGAAAAACCGACAGTCAATACATTAGAATGATCAGTGGAGCTTATTTTGCAATTTGTGAGGGTTGCAATAAAGTTATTCGTGTTATGCTCTTCACAATAATGGCGATTGTCATAGAAGCTTTATTAATGGCCATTGTTCATGGACAAAATTTGATATCTAAAGTATATCAGGGGAGGATAACTAAATATTGGTTTTTTGACTATACATTTTCCGTTGTAGTGCTTTCTGAGCAAGTGATGACTTTTATTTGTATGATCATACCTTCATATCTACTTTTGAAAAGCGTAAGTATGGTTTTTTATATAAAGGATGCCTTATTGTGTTCAAACGTTGGAGGCGTAAAATTCATATACGTGAAGGAAATTTTTATAATAATTTATTTTATATCATAATAATAATAGTTTATTCGTTGTAATTATTATTACAAGAATGTCAATAAATTAAATTACAAATGTAGAGTTAGCTGTATATGACAAAAGAACAAACAAACAACAAAATATGTGTATAATGTAAATTTCAAAAAAAGTTTTTAATGTTTTAAGTAACATTTTAGGAAATCGGCTATTGAATAAAAACTGTGATGACTCAAAATATCCTCCACTTTCTTTATGAAAAACTTGCCATTCTCTTCTAGATGGTTCCTGATTTTATTATATAGCTTGGGCCCCCAGTGGTGTACATAGCGATGGGTTGTTTGCAAGCGGTGATATGGACTCTGGAACTCTTTTTTATGGCGCTTTTCTTAATTAGGATGCCTTCCATTCGATACATGTTCTTGGTATTTCCTAACATATTTTAGGCAACAAGAATAAATGGCAAGATAGTATTTTCTATTGCTTAAAATGTTCTCTACAACTATCCGCATATTCCAAATTACATACAGCTCCAATCGCTTTTTTTTTGTAAAATTCTTGCTGCTGAAGATGATGTGCACCAAAACAAAATTCCGTAGCTGATTATACTTTGGAATTTCGCAAAATAGGCATGAGTAGCAATGGTCTTCAGTCTCCGTATGGTAACAGGGTGAGTCATTAGTAGCCGCTTCTTCGATTGCCCTTTTGTTTGTGGCGCATATTCTAAAAATACTTTAATCTTTGACCCACCTCCTGTTTCACCGGATATTCACGAAACTTATTTTTTTTTTAATGACTCACTCTATATATTTTTGGATTTTCTACTACTGCTTTAAATTGCCTATTCAACTGTTTTTTCTTTTTCAAAATTGAGGCAATAGTTTTTGAGTTATTAATTTTTTTTTAAAATATTTGACCAAAACATGTCTTCAGAAAAAAAAATCATTTTCACATTGATTTTAAGTAAAAACATTAACTTTAGTGGTGCTCGTAGCCAAGAAAATTCTGCATCATTTGGTATTGTCTCTTTTTAATACAATTTTGTCAGTACTATACTATATTAAAACGAAAATGAAAAGTATGAACACATGGATGTTAAAACTAACATCAAGCAGTAAATAATTACTGTGACTTATATATATACCTTTATACGTAAAACATATATGTATATATGCATGTGTTTGAGATACACACATACATTAAGTGCCATTGCCGATAATCGAACGCACTGTACCTATGAGGTCTCATCAGTGTACGTGGAGATTCTCGACAATAGCTTCAAGACTTAAATCGCTGCCTATGTCATTTTCGCATGTTAAATGTAGTGAGAGTATCACAGCGACATCTAACACCCAAAAGATGACACGGAAAAAAGCGATGACTTCTGACAGCATGTTCTGCTATACAGAGGCCTGTATGTTAATAGTGTATCTCGTGTAATAGAGCCTTAGGTGGCGTCACCAATCAAAACGAAAATGAAAAGTGTGAACACATGGATGTTAAAACTAACATCAAGCAGTGAATAATTACTGTGACTTACATATATACCTTTATACGTAAAACGTATATGTATATATGCATGTGTTTGAGATACACACATACATTAAGTGCCATTGCCGATAATCGAACGCACAGACACCGGTGTTTCGACCTATGAGGTCATCAGTGTACGTGGAGATTCTCGACAATAGCGTCAAGACTTAAATCGCTGCCTATGTCATTTTCGCATGTTAAATGTAGTGAGAGTATCACAGCGACATCTAACACCCAAAAGATGACACGGAAAAAAGCGATTATCGGCAATGGCACTTAATGTATGTGTGTATCAAACACATGCATATATACATATACGTTTTACGTATAAAGGTATATATGTAAGTCACAGTAATTATTTACTGCTTGATGTTAGTTTTAACATCCATGTGTTCACACTTTTCATTTTCGTTTTGATTGGTGACGCCACCTAAGGCTCTATTACACGAGATACACTATTAACATACAGGCCTCTGTATAGCAGAACATGCTGTCAGAAGTCATCGCTTTTTTCCGTGTCATCTTTTGGGTGTTAGATGTCGCTGTGATACTCTCACTACATTTAACATGCGAAAATGACATAGGCAGCGATTTAAGTCTTGAAGCTATTGTCGAGAATCTCCACGTACACTGATGAGACCTCGTAGATCGAAACACCGGTGTCTGTGCGTTCGATTATCGGCAATGGCACTTAATGTATGTGTGTATCTCAAATACATGCATATATACATATACGTTTTACGTATAAAGGTATATATGTAAGTCACAGTAATTATACTATATTAATTAAAACCTCAAAACTGACAAAATTATATCAAAGAGACAGCTCAGTAATAGTCACATTTATAGTATTAACGTCTTACATGTTTTTGATGTGAAATTTAATAAGGAATTCAAAAATGAAATAATATACAGGCTGTTCCGTTTGAAAAAATTGACTTTTTTGCAAAAACTAATAAAAGCATATCAAAAAACGACAATAACTCTGTAATAGTCACTTTTAAAGTATTAACGTTTTACATGTTTCTGACATGAAATTTAATAAACAATTCAAAAATGAACTGATATACAGGATGTTCCATTAAAAAAAAATGACTTTTATACAAAAACGTGTCATGTAATTTTAATCCAGTTTCCTGCACATGCAGTTAGTAACTGTAAAAAAATAAAACATGCTTCTATTAGGACCTCTTATTGTAAACAATACTGCAAAAAATTTTGTCCATCTAATACGTCGTTTTCAAGAAATATGATATTATACAAATATTGAATTTTTCAGAAAAATGGGAATAAGACAAAAACTTTACACTTTAGGCCTATTGTAAACAGCTACTACTACAAATAATTAAATTAAGTGATTGATATCTCTTGGTGAAACAT
Source organism: Amphimallon solstitiale (assembly GCA_963170755.1). NCBI lineage: Eukaryota > Metazoa > Arthropoda > Insecta > Coleoptera > Scarabaeidae > Amphimallon > Amphimallon solstitiale. The sequence continues at coordinate 95,636,559 of OY720682.1, read as the reverse complement.
GTCAAAATATAAGCAAGTAATAACAAATAAAACACTTGGTATTGTTTCACAAATACATATAATTACACACTCAATGTACATTTCGCCTTGCGGCATCGTCAGGAGTTCTAGAGAAACTAAACTAAAGTTCAATATACTATACTACTTCAAACAAAAAATATAAATACAATAAAATAGAAAATTAGGAAGGCTTATGTGGAAAGACCGTTTTTACAATGCTGGGGTTTAGTAACGGTGAAATTGTCTATTGTCTAAAACAATAGGTAATTTAGAAGTGATGTTTAGTTTAAATAAAAGTAAAAGAAAATGACTGCTCTAGAAGGTTATTTTATAAAAGAAGGTTTACTTTTACAGCCAGGCAGTGTCCTTAATGACCAAACTGAACTCACAAATTCACCGTTACTAAACCCCAGCATTGTAAAAAAAAGTATTGTATTTATATTTTTGTTTGAAGTAGTATTGTGTATTGAAACCTCACAATGTCAATGCTAACCTTATTACCACTGACCATAGTAGACATTCTGATACATCTCTATGTACCACGTAAATAAGTATTCGCTAAAGATCAATTAGCTGTTAATCGAGATTTGTTTGCATGACCTGCTGGATGTGAAGATTAGTGTTTATCAGAAATGTATTGAAAAGCCACATCTACTGCAGAAAATATCAATAATAAATAAAAAGTCGATTCATATCAGATTGATGTAATGCGACTTTTTTATATTTTAACTGTAACCACATAACAATAACTATAGCAATGACACGAGTGAGACAAATAAGAGCAATGGAAAATCAACAATTGTTACACAGATGGACTCGGAAAATGAAGGATTTGAAACAGTAGTTAGGAGAAAAAAGAGAAATAATACAGTTATACAGGGAGCTGCAAAGAATAATCTAACAATTAAAGCGATTGATAAACAAGCACACTTGCATATATACGGTTTCATACCGTCTACGACTGAAGAAAATTTGTGTGATTATTTGCTAACTCAAAGCATTAAAAACATAAAATGCGAAAAAATGCGTGCTAAACGGCCTGATGAGTATGCTTCATTTCATTTAATATGTAAAGCGGAAGATCTAGCTCGAGTTAGGAATCCAAACATTTGGCCAGTTGGCATTAAGATGGATCGTTTTTTCTTCAATGTAACACAGAGGAAAAAAGAAAAATAAGTGATGTAACAGTTATGAACTTAAATATACAGTCTGTTCATAGAAAAATTGATCACCTACAATTTTTTGTAGCAGATAATAATGTGGACGTTGTCTGCCTTACTGAGCATTGGTTAACCTCCGATTTAGTAAAAATTTTTAACATAAAAAAATATAATATATGTGCTTTTTCCTGCAGAAGAAACTCAAGAGGTGGAGGAACTCTCATATTGACTAGAAACAATTTGAAGAGTGCTGAACTGCCAGAGGTAAGTGAGTTTGCAAGAGAGGGACATCTAGAATTATCTGCTACCTCTATAAGCACGATGGAGACAGTAGTAATATCTCTTTACAGGCCGCCTTCGGGTGATTTGAATCTATTTAAAGAATCTTTGACTGAAATCCTTACGAGGATTTCTGAAAAATATCCAAAAAAAAAAATCATTCTTACAGGAGACTTTAATATAGACTTAAACAAGGATAACAAAAATAAAGACGAACTGATTGAAATTTGTAGCATGTTTGGTCTAAAGCGAGTAATGTATGAAGCCACGAGGGTTAGTGATATGTCAGCATCATGTATTGATAACATCTTTGTTACTTCACACAATAATATGGAAACAAGTACAGTAGAGACACATATGTCAGATCATCGAGCTCAAATTGTTAGGTTTAAAAATAGGGATAAACACTTTAAAAATTACAGCGTTAGAATGGTTAGAAATATAGACGAGAATCAGATTAAACTATTTAAAGACATGTTGTCTTGCATCACGTGGAGTGATTATTTAAGTCATGGTAGTGCTCAGGATAAGTATACTATGTTTCATAACAATTTTATGGCAGTGTATGTCTGTTTCCCTGTAGTAGAAAAAAAAATATATAAAAATTTCAATCTTCAATACAAAACTGAAGAAATAAAAAATTACAAAAACAGTCTTGATGCTCTATATACGATGTTTGAGGTGACAAAGGATATTCAACTATTGGAAGTATACAGGGAGCGCAAGCTGCACTATAAGCAATTGATCAGCAGAGCAAAGAGGGAACAAAACGAAAATTATATTACCACCTCTGAGAACCCGCAGAGGGCGGTATGGCACATAATTAATAGCGAGTGCGGTAAACAGAAACCTGACTCAAGACAGTGTGCGGAACTTACATCGGAAGAGCTTAACGATTACTTTATCAGTATCGGAGAGACTGGGATCAAGCAAATTGATAAATCGAATATAGAAGTTGGTGCTTTACTTGGCAACATAAAAAAAAATGTAGTCAACTCATGGTATCTACACGCAGTAGATCTGGAAGAGATTAGAAAAACCATACGTGGCTTAAAGAGCAAGAGGAGTAAGGATATATATGGCGTAAGTGCCGATTTACTCAGAGAGGTTGTGGACGAGCTCTCTGAGCCTTTGTGGCTTTTGGTAAATTCGTGTTTTGAGGAGGGAGTATTTCCTTCAGAACTGAAACTGACCAAGGTGACGCCATTGCTCAAGAAGGGAGATCAAACGAAAGTTGAGAATTATAGGCCGATATCTCTGTTGCCGGCTTTATCAAAAATTTTCGAAACACTAGGACTATAGACTTGTCTCCTTTTCCAGAGATGGAACGTACTGTCAGAAGCACAGCATGGGTACAGGAAGGGAAGATCGACACTTACAGCTCTGATTGAGTCTGTTCAGGCAGTACTGACTGCCAGGGACAACCGTAAGACAACTGACTTGGTATTGTGTGATATGAGCAGGGCTTTTGATACGGTTCCACATGATATACTGTTGCACAAGATATATTATTATGGAGTGAGGGGCGCGGCGTATAATTTATTAAGGTCCTACCTACAAGACAGAAGACAAGCAGTTAGCTGGAATAATAGGACAACGAAACCACGGCTTGTTAAGTATGGGGTGCCTCAGGGTTCGATCCTTGGGCCTGTTCTCTTTATTATCTACATTAATGATTTACCAGCAAACTTGAGTGACTGCAAAGTGTGTCTGTACGCTGATGATACCTCCTTTGTTGTAGAGAGCGCGGATGTGCCTTCAGTGGGAACAGCAAAGGACCAACTGACTTCAATGAAAACATGGTGTGATGTGAATAAACTGAAAATAAAGGAAAGCAAAACCCAAACGATTTCCTTTTCGGGAAACAAGAGTGGCGCTGCGGTTCTTTTTTTGGGGTTGGTTGTGGATGACGGACTATCCTGGAAGGGTCACATATCACAGCTAATGGGGACACTAAGTGCGGCGATATTTGCCATAAGAAAGATAAAACACTTGGTTGGTCGTGGTGCGGCAAAATTGACTTATTATGCCAATTTCCATAATATGGCGACATATGGTTTATTGGTGTGGGGCATGGCCCCAGAAGCGCAGAGAGTTTTCGTGCTGCAAAAGCGTGCCGTACGGACCTTGTGTGGACTTCAATACAGTGACTCTTGTCGTCCAGTTTTCGCGGAAGAAAGAATAATGACACTTGCGGGTGCATATATCTTGTGTGGCGTAAAGTTCATCCATACAAACAAGATTCGTTTTAAAAAACATTCAAGCATACATGACCACATAACAAGGAATAGAGATCACCTGGTGGTGACCCACTGTCGTATAAAGCAAACCCAACAATCGGTGGACTACTGGGGTCCAAAATTGTACAATAAATTGCCGGATGCCGTTAAGGCTCTGCCGCCTGACAATTTTGCAAGAGCGGTTAAAAAGCTACTGCTGGAAAATGTGTTTTACAGTGTGGACGAATTCCTGTTACATAGCTTTGACTAATCGCTGTCTTATTTTAACATGTTATATTTATACTTACATTTTTTTGTCTGTATATTGATTTATTTATTGTATTGTATATGCAGTGTTACTGCTGGTTTGTATTTTCTTATTTTGACGTGTCCTAGTTTTTTTTGACTAAAATAAACAAACAAACAAACAAACATATTTACAAAATATAAATGTCTCTGGATGTGATGTAGCATCATATGATACATTGTGCCTAAATGGAACTTTTCCGTTTTAGGCGAAGAAATAGGAAAGTATGGCTAATATATGGCACAGAAAGTATTTAACTCAGCAAGAACTGGAAGATATAGTCGACCATCTATCAGATAGTGAAGATGTTGTGGACAATGAACAAAACGATTTCCACTAGAAATTCAAAATTTGAACACAAACTATCTTTTTTTCAAATATTTCTTTGACGAAGAGGTTACATCAACCATAGTGAAGGATTCTAATTTCATTTTGGTGCAAGAAGAGTCAACGGACCTGCCAATATAAACGTATCAATTTATTGGACTTTGTATATACCTGTCTTTGGTACATACCTGATATCAGAAGTTATTGGTAATTCGCACTTGGTTTCGATAAGGTCAGGGAAACAATGATTTGCTATAAATTTGTAAACATCAGACGTTATCTGCATTTTAACCGTAATGCAAATATGAAACCATAGGTTTACCCTGATCATGATAGGCTGATTAAAGTCCAGTATGTATTAAATAATTTGAATGAAAACTTCTAATCTGTTCCACTGCAAATATCTTTGCGTGGATAAACAGTTATGCGCACCAAAGCGAGAGCATTATATAAAACAATATTTACCCTCAAAATGTCACAAATGGGGTTACAAACTTTATATACTCTGTGGAAAAGATGGATTTTTATATAATTTTAAAATATTCACTGGTGATGAAAATAATCCCAAGTATAGGCGAGCAGACCGCATAACAAGAATTACAGAGTATGATTTGATAATTTTGATATGTGAATTCCATTAGCTGTCCGTTTGGCGAGCTATAGAATACTTTGCCTACGAACCATAGAAAGGAAAAGTATACCTATTTGTAAATTTATGACTACAAAGAAATGGCAACAGAAGAACGTGAAATTTCTCAATATCGACGGGCTAGAAGTGTCACCTGTTTTTTGGAAAGACGACAAAAAAATTACTCTTTCATCTTCCTTCACTGCATCTTCCAAAAAAATTAACGGTTTGTCTTAAACGTTACAGTATAAAACATTCTAGAAATTTCAGGATTTTGTATTATGGGTATTTTCCAATTGTTTCAGGCCGATAAAATCAAAAACATTTTAAGAAATTTGGACACCTCAACAATAGATCGATCAGCAATGAAAGATGTAAGTAAATCACATTATGTGTACAAATATCGAATGTTACACAACGGATGTATATTTCTTACTTTCATCTGTTTCATTTAGATCCAGGTATTTGCTCTACAAATTGTGCATGACGATTTTAAAGTTTCACCTGCCGGTCTCTTCACTATTGATTTAAATTTAGTTTATGTGGTAAGTACTGTTTTGCATGCCCTGGTATTTCGTCTCAACATGTAAATTTAGTGTTTTGAAAATTAATAACAAATATATGTAAATACCTGCCTAAAGTTTGTTTGACACTGTGCTAAATAAATAATATACTTAACAGAAGAGATACAACATCTAGAAGAGGAACGAAACATATGACGCTCGAGGGTATATGAGACAAATTTAAAGAACTTGTGTACAAAGCTGGTACGGAATCATGTGGTATAACAATAATTGGGGGAACCAAGAACAGAACGAATCTAATGGAAAGAGGAAACTAAGAATATCAACAAAAGAAAAAAGTTACTGTGACTTACATATATACCTTTATACGTAAAACGTATATGTATCTCAAACACATGCATATATACGTAAAACGTATATGTATATATGCATGTGTTTGAGATACATATACGTTTTACGTATAAAGGTATACCGGGTGTCCACACGAAAACTTTATATTGAATTATTTCTGGTGTTTTTGAAGACAAAAACTTGAAATTTTGGGTGGTTGTTCAGGATATAGGGGGACAATGAATAGTGTATTTCATACCGCCCCATCGGGTCACCCGCCGCCGCCGGCCACCCCCACTCCAATATTTTAAATGACACCCTGTATTTTTTTTTTGGTGGTTTTGAAAGAACACAATTTTCTTGATATTCCTATGTGAAAAAACTAGTAACACACATTATGACATTTATGAGATATTTAAATTTAAAAGTTTCAGATATCAGAAATTATTAACTCCGAAAAATCATAAGTTAGTCATGGAAATACTTAAAACAAGATTTATTCACAACATTTTAGTTAAATTAAATGCTCGAATTGTTCACCGTTTACATTTAAACATAAATAAAGTCTATTTTCAAAAGCATTTCTAACATTTTCGAACACTTGTGGCGTTAAATTTCGACATTCCTCTGTTATTCTATTACGTAAATCAGCTATTGATTGTGGCGGTGTCTTATAAACAACAGACTTCAAATATCCCCACAAAAAGAAATCTAGGGGAGTTAAATCGGGGGAGCGAGCTGGCCATTCAATAGAGCCCCTACGTCCAATCCAATGTCCTGGGAAAATATTATCCAAATAATTCCTAACGTCTAAACAGTAATGTGGCCCAGCTCCATCTTGTTGAAAATATAATTGCTCCTCCTCTATTTCATTCAAGTTTTCTTCTAGACACTGTATGATAAGAGGATGTATTAGCTCTTCCAAAAATTGTAAGTACTTAGGTCCATTTAAATTTTCCTGGAAGAATATCGGGCCAATTACTTGGTTATTAAGAATTCCAGCCCATACATTAATTTTTTGGGGATATTGTGTGTTGCCTTCTCGGAAAAAATGGGGTTTTACGTCGCTCCAATATCGACAGTTGTGTCTATTCACAAGACCATTTAAGTAAAAGCAACTTTCATCACTAAAGCAAATACTTCGCAAAACATTTCCATTTTGCCGAATCATATCTGTCATTATTTCACAAAATTCGACTCTTCTGTCGAAATCACCGTCACCCAACTCTTGGTGAAGTTGAATTTTATAAGGGTGCATTTTGTTTAATTTTAATATCTTATGGCAGGTTGATTTTGGCACTCCCGAAACTTCGGATAATTTTCTCAACGAAAGCTCTGGGTCTAAATTAATATGCCCAAGAACTGCTAGTTGCATAGCTTCATTTAGTACACCACAATTATTCGTATTCCGTTTTTTATTATTTACAGATCCAGTTTGCAAAAATTTTTCTATTAGCGTTCTGACATAAGCAACAGATACGTTTCTGTTTGGATGGTTTTCATTGAATAACGTCGCCGCTTGGGAATAATTTTTGTTTGCAATCCCATACAAAATCACTATTTCAGTTCTCTCTTCAAGAGTATAAACCATTTCAGCGAAAAAGCCGAAACTTTAAGAACAATTTTACAAGTATTAATATTAATGAAACACAAAAGTCACAATTTTGACAATTCTAATTTAAAGCAAACTATTTCCATGACTAACTTATGATTTTTCGGAGTTAATAATTTCTGATATCTGAAACTTTTAAATTTAAATATCTCATAAATGTCATAATGTGTGTTACTAGTTTTTTCACATAGGAATATCAAGAAAATTGTGTTCTTTCAAAACCACCAAAAAAAAATACAGGGTGTCATTTAAAATATTGGAGTGGAGGTGGCCGGCGGTGGCGGGTGACCCGATGGGGCGGTATGAAATACACTATTCATTGTCCCCCTATATCCTGAACAACCACCCAAAATTTCAAGTTTTTGTCTTCAAAAACACCAGAAACAATTCAATATAAAGTTTTCGTGTGGACACCCGGTATATGTAAGTCACAGTAATTATTTACTGCAGGATGTTAGTTTTAACATCCATGTGTTCACACTTTTCATTTTCGTTTTGAAAGAAAAAAGGTAGCATAGAAAGAATACTTGAAATAGAAAATAAAAGAAACATATTGCTGTGACTTTCAATTATATAAAAATGAAAAGGTTAAGAATTAGCTTAATTGGTGAAAAAGAACATTAATTTTACTTTTAAAACATTTATTTTTAAGATGTACGCATTAAATCAAAATGTATACTAGGAAGCACAATGTGTTGCCTATATTAAAAAAAAAAAGGAAAAATCTTGTATTAAGAATAAATATATATAGAAATTAAGTTGATAAATACTAAAAAAATTAGGTATAAAAACAAACACAACATAAATCTATGCATTCTATATTTTGTAGAGAACAGAAGCACGAAATATGGCTTGTATATCAAGAGACAGAACCAAATTTCTCACAAGGCGTTAGAACAGCTTTAAACATTTTAAGAAATGGACCATTATTTAAAAACAAAAATTTATTGATAGTAAACAATAGAAAAAGTATTATGTTAAAGGATGGAGCAGTCAAAAGAGTAAATCATTAAGTTATATGAGCAAGATCATATTCGGTATGGTAGAGATGAGAATACGATTTTGAATAAATAAATGTAAATTTAGATACGCATAATGGTACCAATTCATGAGAAATAATTTATGATAATGCTTAAGATATAGTAAATACTTATAACTATGAACAGAAAAAATGATATATAAATCAAGACATTTATAATACGATATATTCGATGGCAATATTCCATGTAAACAGTATTGGTATGAATTAGAATATACTTTTATTAGTTTCTATATGTATAAAACAAAGACTTCAAAGACTGTAGAAATAACCATGTATGGTTTTAAAACCTACAAAAGAGAAAACACAGTGTCAATGTTGTTTACAGCTTTCTGCAAGTAAACATACTGCCAGAAGGGAAAGCCTGGATAGACAATGTGACGGGGCGACTGGTCTTTATAGTGCGGGGTTGGAGAGAAAAATTCCAGTTGTCTATAACGTGTTCCCGGTATTACCTAATCAAGATGTTCCTAAAAGGAAAATAAGGATAAAATTAATAAATGAAAAATAAAATATGTAGAAAACAGTGAAAAGGGCAATGTGTTTATATACAAGTACAACGAGGGATTATATTAAGAAAAAAGAAAAATGTACCTACTAAAGACGAAGTATGACAAGTTTGTGACAGACTTTCAGTGATAAACAATTCAAGTGCCCCCATTAGTATGAGAACTGTCAAGAACAGTGCGTGTGTTTTAGTGTGGGGACGATAACTTGAGGAAAAGAAAGATTTCATCACAAACGTTCAAAATCAATGCCAACCTAAATTTTAGTTCGACAATAGAGGCGTTGCAAATTGTCGATGGCATTTGTTTTTTGATATATAAAGGCTAGACAGGAATCAACATGGGAGAGAAGAAATTTGTATTTCGAGCTAAGAAAACGTGAAAATCTTCAAAGAAATAGATTCTTCGTGGTAGCGAATATAAGTAGGGTGAACATACACTACTTTTCGACTTACCATATACTTAAATGCATTAAGATTTAGAATTCAGTTTCAATTTAGTTTGCTTTATTATTAATTAATTTGCATTCAAGTAATTTTTTTGTAATATTAATTTAAGAAAATGGAAGACATTAACAAGGCAGAATTCGATAGAATATATGATGAAATTAAGTAAGTTATAAGAGAAATTATTCGAATAATTAATAATTAATGGTGCTAGACGAGCTAAGAGTACTACGTGAAAATATTTGCTTTTAGTAAACGTTAAGCATTGTTAATTCGATGTACATTATCCTGTTCAAAAACAATAATTCAATTTCTTATAAAAAAAATAGAATAACGAAAGGATTGTTAATGGTGTTGGATGCGCTGAGAGTACTATGTGCGAATGTTTGCGGCTAGTGATTAGTATCGGCCAATTTCCAAGTATTCACGATTGCGAAGTTCTAGGTTACCAAGGCACTATGTGCAAATGTATGTTTTTGGTGAAATAGAATCAGCTCCGTATTAACAATATTATTTATCAAGAATCAAGGTTTTATAATACGTAAAAGAACAGGAAAATTGGTTTATGACTATCATAATAGAGATATAAGCTCAACACAAGCATTATAACTAAAATGGGTATAAATGCTTTTCTTTATTATTATATGTTAAACAAAAATAGATGTAGAAACAATATAGCAAGGCTATTCATGAATAATTTTCTAATAAAGTTATAAATATAATTTATATATGAGATTTAAACTTTTCTTTTAATTTGTAACCTTATCCCAAACAAAACTGAATTAGAGGAATACCAGAAAACGAAGAAGCTAAAATCACTGCAAGAACTCATAAGAAATTTTAAAATAATATGCTGATCAGGAACTAGCTTATGATTAAGACTAACAATTTTATAATAAAATTTATCATTTATTTAAATTATTCATATTATCGAGGCTACAGCAATATGAAACTTTTAAAATAGCCAGCAAAATTTTGAAAGAATAAGGTAAGCAAAAAAAAAAGAAATTGGAAAAGAAGTAGACCTCATATGACTTGCTACAACAAGGCGGCAAAATTACTGAAAAATAAGCTGATACAAGTCTCAGCAGGAAATAAAAATAATTGGAGAAGAAATACTCTTTACCCTAAACAGTATACGAGTTCAGATAACAATTTAATTTATTTTCGGACATATTTAATACAATTAACTAAAGTGAGTAGTATCATATTCATGATTATTAAAGGTTATTTAAATTGTAAAATTTACAAATGTATATTAATATACAAACATGGAATCTATTTTATTCATTCATCATATTTTATTTCGTCAAAGTATCAAGCTTAATAGTATATGAAAAAATAGAAAGAAATTGAAGAAAGTGACCAATAACATCTGGATGTCAATCATAGAAGTTACAACGACAGAATTTAAAGTTCACATCAGTAGCATTATAGAATGGACAATACAGGATTTTACCAAGAAGAAGCACAAAAAATACTCTTTAAGTCACATTTTAGGTATATACAGGTGCCCTACCGAAAACGAAACAGATTGAATATCTCGAAGAAGAAAACTTTTTGAAAACACCCTTCCATCATATCTTCAACTGTGATACGTCATTCCCCTCCCCTCCATCACTCTAACCATTACAATTTAAATAGGGAAAGTACTAAATACGATACATTACTGAAAAGCTAATTGTACGGAGAATTCAGAAAAGTGATTTTTAGATGGGCTATTTTTGATTTTAGCGCCCTCTAGCGGAAGAAGAACGGTTACGTATTCCACAATGTGACACATCATTTCAAAGCTAATTTTATTAGCAATTTAATGCACAATTGAGAAAAATTTAAATAATTGAAAAACCTTGCAGAGCTCTAATATTAGAAACTGCGAACTTATTACTTTACAAAAGACCCTGACAGTCTGTACTTGATGATGATGACAAATAAATGTCAAAAATATTACCTATTTAGTTGCTAATAAAATTAGCTTTGAAATGATGTGTCACATTGTGGAATACGTTACCGTTTTTTTCCGCTAGAGGGCGCTAAAATCAAAAATAGCGCGACCAACAATCACTTTGCTGAATTCTCCGTACAATTACCTTTTCAATGATGTATCGTATTTAGTACTTTCCCTATTTAAATTGTAATGATTAGAGTGATGGAGGGGAGGGGAATGACGTTGAAGATATGATGGAAAATATGATGATCCCCCTTGGATCAAAAATCGACCTGTTTGCGTTTTTTCAAAAAAGTTTTCTCCTTCGAGATATTCAATCTGTTTCGTTTTCGGTGGGGTACCCTGTATAATATTATATAATTGGGGTAAAGTAAATATTGTGTTAATAATTATTGTCAAACAATTATGAATATGTTACTATTATTCTTTTAAATTTGTTTTAACCCTTCATTAGGCGCGCCTATTTATGAGACGTCGTTAGTCGCGCTGGGTCTATCAGACCCATATCAATTGAAAGGGCTGTTTTCTCGTTTTTTTTAATAAAATGCTGCATGTAACTTTTACAGTTAATATTTTAATGTGTCAATTTTACTTTAGAGTGTTTACTTTATAAAATTCTTCAAAAACAAAGTTTATTTTTTTTTGTGAAATCTTGATGTATGTCGCTTAGTTCTGAAACAAATAAAAAACAATCAGAAGACTTTATACTTTTTATTTATTTTTGAAAATAAATTGGCATAGGACAATTTTTACACCTCTATTCCGACTCACTTGCTGTTTCTTCGGAAGGTTTATCTTCAAGGCACTTCTGACAGACTGTTTTTGCATGTCGACCCAAACATATAAAAACATTACACTTTTGGCACTTATACTGTGTTTTCGCATCTTTTCTGGTTTGCTTGTAGCAAGGTTCACATCGTTTTCTTTTACTTGTACCACGACTTGGTCCTGGCATTTCTTCAACTTGTGAAGTTGGTTTATAACTTGACAGTTGGATTTTTAACTCATTGGGCAAATTTCGCAGTTGTGACCTCCTTCTCAACTGTTCGTTGAGTAAGCCTAAAGCCAACGTCTTTAGATACTCGCGTCGAGAAACATGTTCATGCCCATTTCCTAAAAGAATTATTCTTGCGTTTATTCCGGCCACATTTAGCAAATGATAAAAAATAACCATAGGCCATTTTCTGGTAGAGCGAGCCACATTGTATGTTGCACAAAGTTTATCCACTACATCGACTCCCGATTTGGTATCATTATAAAAGCTAATAATTTCCGGTTTTTTTTCTGTATCATCTGCCACGTCACTGCTTGATGTATGCAAGCTTGACAATAAAACGACTGTTTTGTTTTTTTTTTTGGCACATATGATACCAGTGTCTCATTTTTTGAATATCCAAACAAACTATCATATTGGGTCCTGTTTTTCGCTGAAATAAAATTGTGTGGTAATTCTCTTCTATTCTTCCGAATAGTTCCGACATAGGATATTTTCTTTTTCTCAAGAGCTTTCACAAGCCTCAAACTTGTAAACCAATTGTCTGCTGTAATATTTCGTCCACTTTCGTAAATTGGCTCAGAAAGTCTCATTACAATTGCTTCTGCAGTATTTTCCTTCCTATAAGGTCCTTCCGGTTGTTGCCCGCAATATATTTCCATATTTGCTGTATAAAAAAGTTTTGCATCACAAAGGCAAAAAATTTTTATTCGATATTTAGTAGGTTTTGAAGGAATATATTGCCGAAAACTACAGCGCCCACGAAATGCTGGCAACATTTCATCAATTGTTACATTTTGCCCTAGGTAATAATGTGCTTTACAGTTTTGTAAAAACAATGTAAATATTTCGCGCACCGCTGCTAATTTGTCCGTCTTGATCCTCTCTAGTCTTGTAGACCTATCGTCCAGTCTTATGCTTCTTATAAGAAATCGAAATCTTTTTTCCGACATAGCCATCCTAAATATATCGATTCCTAGCCCATCAGTGGCCCAAAAATCACCAATATTTTGATGGCCACCTCGAAAAACTCCCGCCAAGTAGAGCAGTCCTATAAACGCTTGAATTTCCACAATATCTGTTTGTCGACAATTTCTCTCTCGATCGAACTTTTCTCTGATGCCATCTATATACCTATTTGTATTTTCAACGATAATACTAAGTATGTTGTTGTCAAAAAATAGTTTCCAGCAGTCCAATTCTGTTTTTGCATTTTTCGCGTTCTCACTTACAACTCCAGGCAATTTTATCAAAATATTGTGTGGCCGTGTCTGCGTCAATTTCCAAGGTGTTTTTTTCCACTGTGTACCATCTTTAGCTACAAAAAAAATAACATGCAGAAGCAGACCGTTCTCAAAAAATTTATTACGTTTACTTACCAATGTAATAAGTGGCTTCTTGATTTTCATCGCCTTCATTTTCATCTTGATCGTCGATTTCGTGATCCGTGTCAGAATCAGTATCTCTTGTTTCAACGTGATCTTCAGTTTCCGATTCATCTGATTCGTCGAAATTTTCAATCGGTGTAGTTCTACTTTCATCGATTTCTTCAAAAACTAAACGGTTTAGCTCTTCTACGTCTGCGGCGTTATAAAGGTTGTAACACTTTTTGCTCATTTTTATAAATTCAATTATAAAATTCACTCAACGACACGAACAATAAACCAGAATACAGTGAAGCGCACGAATGACACACCGAAATGTTCGATTTCAAATAACTGAGACGTCGTTGGTCGCCCGGGTCCAGTGGACCCTTACCAGGTACCTGCCGCATTATTCTTAGTATTTACCCTATAATAAAATTAATGACCTTCATTTAGGCAAACGATTCTTAAAATATCAGTTGAAGATGTCATGGAACGAAAAATTTCTAACTCTTATAGTTTTTAAAGAATAAACAAAACAAACAGCTATGGGTCTGACAGACCCATGCGCGCCTAATGAAGGGTTAAATATTATATGTATATGTAATATGTTTGCTTTTAAAAATAAAACAACAATATACAGGGTGAGTCAACTACGCGAGTAAGGCCGATTGTGCCTTTACGAGTAAAGATATTTCGAAGCGGTTTTTTTCTTGTGGTAGCTGTTCATTAGGGCACATTTTAAAAATATTTTGTATTATACAGAGTGTTCCATAACTTGGTAGCTAACCATAGTTATAGTTTTTTAAATGGAACGCCCTATATATTATTACATTTTTGAATTCCCCGTATAATTTTTAGTCAAAAAGTTATAAGATATTATAGGCCTAAAGTCTAAAGTTTTTGACTTATTCCCATTTTTCTGAAAAATTCAATGTTTGTATAAAATTATATTTCTCGAAAACGACGGATTAGATGGACAAAATTTTTTGCAATATTGTTTACAATAAGAGATCCTAATAGAAGCATGTTTTTTTGTTTTACAGTTACTAACTGGATGTGCAGGAAACTGGATTAAAATTAGGTGACACGTTTTTGTATAAAAGTTAATTTTTTTAAATAGAACACCCTGTATATCAGTTCATTTTTGAATTGTTTATTAAATTTCGTGTCAGAAACATGTAACACGTTAATACAGCAAAAGTGACTATTACAGAGTTATTGTCGTTTTTTGATATGCTTTTGTTAGTTTTTGCAAAAAAGTCAATTTTTTCAAATGGAACATCCTGCATATTATTTCAGTTTTGAATTTCTTATTAAATTTCACATCAAAAACATCTAAGAAGTTAATACTTTAAAAGTGACTATTACTGAGCTATTGTCTCTTTTTAATATAATTTTGTCAGTTTTGTGGTTTAATTAATATAGTATGTATAGTACTGACAAAATTATATTAAAAAGAGATAATAGCTCAGTAATAGTCACTTTTATAGTATTAACGTCTGACATGTTTTTGATGTGAAATTTAATAAGAAATTCAAAAATGAAATAATATACAGGGTATGCTATTTGAAAAAATTGACTTTTTTGCAAAAACTAAGAAAAGCATATCAAAAAACGACAATAACTCTGTAATAGTCACTTTTAAAGTATTAACGTTTTACATGTGTCAGACATGAAATTTAAAAAACAATTCAAAAATGAACTGATATACAGGGTGTTCCATTTAAAAAAATTGACTTTTATACAAAAAGTTGTCAACTAATTTTAATCCAGTTTCCTGCACATGCAGTTACTAACTGTAAAAAAATAAAACATGCTTCTATTAGGATCTCTAATTGTAAACGATATTGTAAAAAATGTTGTCCATCTAATCCGTCGTTTTCGAGAAATATAATTTTATACAAAGATTAAATTTTTCAGAAAAATGGGAATAAGTCAAAAACTTTACATTTTAGGCCTATATTTGAAAAAATTGACTTTTTTGCAAAAACTAACAAAAGCATATCAAAAAACGACAATAACTCTGTAATAGTCACTTTTAAAGTATTAACGTTTTACATGTGTCAGACATGAAATTTAAAAAACAATTCAAAAATGAACTGATATACAGGCTGTTCCATTTAAAAAAATTGACTTTTATACAAAAAGTTGTCATCTAATTTTAATCCAGTTTCCTGCACATGCAGTTACTAACTGTAAAAAAATAAAACATGCTTCTATTAGGATCTCTAATTGTAAACGATATTGTAAAAAATGTTGTCCATCTAATCCGTCGTTTTCGAGAAATATAATTTTGTACAAACATTAAATTTTTCAGAAAAATGGGAATAAGTCAAAAACTTTACATTTTAGGCCTATACTATCTTATAACTTTTTGATTAAAAATTATACGGGGAATTCAAAAATGCAATAATATATAGGGTGTTCCATTTAAAAAACTATAACTATGGTTAGCCACCAAGTTACGAAACACTCTGTATAATACAAAATATTTTTAAAATGTGCCCCTAATGAACAGCTACCACAAGAAAAAAACCGCTTCGAAATATCTTTCCTCATAAAGGCACAATCGGCCTTACCCGCGTAGTTGACTCACCCTGTATATAAATAAAAAATAATACATTATGGCAGAATTAGGATTTATAACAACTATGAAGGAGACTTTTATTTAATTAAGAAAAACATGTTAAAATAGTATATGTAAAATAAAATTGTTTAAAAAACGATAGCAAATCTGCAGATGTAAGTAACTTTTGTTTTTGCGAAATAAATGTCATTTTTTAATATCTTTTCTTAATTAAATACAGGTCTGATGAAGGTCTTAATCAAAACCAAAACATCACCAGACCTGTTGTTTAAATAAAAGGTGTTTCCTAGAGGAAAACAATATTGCTATTTAATACAAAGTGTCAACATAAATACGTATATATATGCAAAAAAAAAGTCTTGGTAAATTCCGCTACAGACACCTGTGTCTGCAGCATCTGATGACGACCAATCTAACTGATTGGTCGTTATCAATACGGTGTAGGTCAGGCATAAAGTGGGATAACGTTAGGGGCGAAAGCAAACTATTCCATCGCAAAATCCTTGATTTATCGAAGACGATGTCCAACTTAACCACACGTCAGACAATGCTGAATTACAAAAAATGTGACAAAACGTAGAAATATAAAAGGCAAAATTGTATTTAGCGGCTGTCTATAAACTTAAACAAATGTAACTTAAAATTTCTCAAAAATTGTTTCAGTGAAGTAATATGGAAATTGGCTGAAATACTTACACAATACAAATACATACAAAATTTTTGAAAATTATTGTGTGTATTAAAGTTAACAACAGTTTTTGCAGCGCAGTTTGAATAATTAATATTTTTATTTTTTCAGATTTTTGGCACTCTCGCTTCTTACATCGTAATTCTAATACAATTTGATGTAATGTACTTTAAGTAGACATTAATATATAGGGACAATATTATTATATATTCATAAAACTCATTATTTATTAAATCTGTAGTTCTTGCATATGATGTTGATAATAAATAATTGGCATAATTTGCATACTATTTTTTCTTGTTTTTAGATAGATTTTGTTGTTCTTTGTGGTTGATTATGTTATTTAGAATTATCCATTAGCTTACCAAGAGAATATTAACAAAATAGCGTTTATATCTAAAACTTGAGCACGGAAAATACCGTTTATTAACAATCTAGAATATTTATACGATCAAACAGAAGGAAACTAGAAAGTATCACAAAATTGCTTATAACAACTGCAAAATTTATGGGTCTCTAATTTAATATGATGTACACAAAGTGTATTGAACTTTAGAATCAGAATGGAAGTTACTTCCTATTTATTAATTTGATTACACTGATAATAAATGCAGCCATGGTAAGGAAATCGAATTACGGAGAGCAGAAAGTAATTATTATGTGTTTAAATGGTAGAATTTTAAAATACATATAAGTATCTTGAAATACAAAATTAAAAATAATTAAGACGACATTGAACCCAACTTTGTTCAATGGACGCGCGATCTGGATTCTAATTCGCAAAACATAAGAAAGTAGAGAGATTTGGACAAATAAGGTAACATTTATTTGGTGCTAAAAGAATCGAATATAGCTGGGACAAAAGAACGAACGTAGAATTGTTACAACTTTTCGGACAAGCGGTTATATGAGAGTTTGTTAAAAGCAGAAGACCACAATAGTTGGGACACCTGGAACGAATGGATTGTAACGGTTCAGAAATCATAGGCTTAATTACTTTTATTTTTAATTAACTATCATTATCATTATTATTTAAGTTAGTATACAAGTTTGACTCGTTTAAAAGTTAGTAATTTTCTCTCTTTTATATTTTGTTATGGTAGCGTCATCTGTCTATGAATCAGTTGACTTAAGTACGCTCTCTTTTAAGTCGATAAGCTGTTGTTACGGTTATCTACAAATTTAGATTGTTTAAAATAAAATAATCTTGATATTATCTTAGGTCGTTTGAGTTATTTTCTTTCTTAATAATTTAGTAAAATTTTAAATTGAAATTCTAGCAATATACGATTATTAGTATGCACTTTGGAAGAATGTGTCAGGTATTTGTCTATGAATTAATCTAAACTTGTTATTATCTCACTTCCATAACATTTCTTGCCTCGCGGGTTGTTGTCTCTCTTAAAATTTTTCTTTAGAACTAATTATTCTCTCTATTCAGGGAAATCGTGAGACGTAATATCTTGTGACCTACATTGTGAACCGTAATCGTGAGACATAAGTCCACAATTGTATGTTGGAATTCACTATAAAACCCCCTGGAGAAGGAATCTAATATTTTTGTTCCTTTGGAAGCTTAAATCATTTGTTCTTGACTATCAGCTGTGTCTTCTCTTGGCATCGCTGTTCAAACCGGCTAGTGGAGACCCAGATAAGTGCCACAATTAGTTTGATTTAGTAAATTTTGTAATAATAATTAGTATACGTAGGTGTAAGAATCTGTCGATCCTTCAGATCGGAGACTCTTGAATAGTTATTTTTAAATTTTGTAAATTTATTACGTAACGGCCCATCCTACAGGGTGTATTTGGTTAATTTCAGTAATTTTGACAAATAATTTATAATTTGTCTTACATAAAGCTCATTATAAAGGGTGAATTAAATAATCTTTGCACTATGTCATACATTATTGTAATTTTGATTTTATGTACTAGATTAATATTTTAATTTTTAAATGGTCTTTGACCTATATCGTAATCTTTTGTAACGAAAGATTTGCAAACTCTTCGAAACCTTCAGTAATATTTCATTATGTTTATTTTAAACTTAAGAGTTCTTTGATTATAATAACTTTTAACTTATTCATTTCTGTTTATTATTTAGTATTAATTTTTCTATTGCATTTCAAATTTTAGATTATTTAATCTTGCTTAACATATAGTGTGATTTGATAGGTGCATCCTTGTTTTCTTTTAAATCCTTATGGATTGATGCTTTTCAAATTTGGTTTTATTATTCCTTAACAATTTTACCTCATTATTATGTATACATTTCATATTTGACTTTTTTTTCTTTATATATAAATATTAACATCCTCTTGATGGAATTAAATTTAGTACTTGTGGTCTTGTTGAGTTGCTTTTACCTATTTCCACCCGATTTTTCTTACCATCTACGATGCGCGTTTGTTAACTTCGATAGGCTTTAATTTCACGGTGGCGCTCTCTTAAACTAAGCTTTACGTCGTTTCGACCCATAGCATCTTCACTGAGTAAACGACAAGTGACAAGAATAGCAGGTAGGTGGGCATAGAGGTTGCGTCTCATTTGGAAATATTATTTGCAATTGTCCTGTATTTGTAATTTTATTTTACCCAGCGTTTTATTCGTGACAGGATAATGAAAGAATATTGCTCGAAGTACTCCTGATCAAAGATGGAAGAAATGACAAACGAGGAAGTGGCGGATATAAGCATATAAAAAGAAGACCTCAAGCGAAAGCAAATTGGTAACTGGAGAGCACTTGTCAAGGACAGTAAAAAGCGGAAAAGAGAAACGCATCTCAAGACTTAAATAGTCGGTCTACGTTACACAAACATTAGGGCTTGTATTCTTTTTTTTATTAAAGTTCTATTTTAATGAAATAGTTTTATTAATTGTAAATATACGTGTACCAGATATCATTTCCAGCATGGAAATCTCGCTTATTATGAAAGATACAGGTTTGATTAAATTAGATGAATTATTCCTAAGAATTAGCGAAATTATACGATATTCTCCAATCTTCAAATTTCCATATATTTCAGGACTTATAGCAAGAAAAATAAAAATATCAAATTTCTTTTACATGCAATAACTTTTTTTTAGTAGACACATCATTTTTATTTGCCCTTTCTTGACGCACTTTTTATACAGAATTGTATTTTTTCTCGCACTTTCCATTCTTTTAGTTTTAATATTTAACTTAACTTTTCCTATGGAACCTCAAGTCGGCTATCAAAGAATTGAACTTGTTTTTTATCCTCTTTGCAGTGATATGGCATATGTGATATCTATTTTAAAAACAGCAAAGATAATATAAAAAAATGTATTTTATTGAACACCCAACAATAAATAGGCAATGGTACATGAAAACATAATAGAATTTAATGTCACTTAAAAATCACTCTGTTCAGAGTATTTTTGTGACAAACATATTATTAAACAGTACTAGTTAATTCATTGATAAAAGAGTACGTGGCAAAATCTCCAACAGATAAGAAAATAAATACATACATATATAAATTAAAATTCATAAATGCATGCATAAAATTGATGCACACCCTGCCCTGGAGTCCGGCATTCCAGCTACCAACGCACGGATACGTGATTATATCTTCTTAGATCTCGTCAGCGTCGATAAATCACATTTCTCTGACGCGTTGCGTTTGCATGGTAGATGTAGCCGAGATTTTCTCACAGGTATCGGTCATGCAAGGGGACGATATTGCGGGAGATTTAGAGATCTTTGGCATTCCAGGAAACCACGTTTGCACGCTGATGAGATCTAAGAAGATCAAAACACGTGTCCGTGCGTTGGTATCTGGAATGCGGGACTTCAGGGCAGAGTGTGCATCAATTTTATGCATGTATATATGAATTTTAATTTATATATGTATGTATTTATTTTCTTATCTGTTGGAGGTTTTTCCACGTACTCTTTTACCATTGGATATCGGTACACCATCTGTTGGCGAGATATTTGGATGCGCACATATATCTGCAGAGATCTAGAATATGATAACTTAGTTATCGATAGATAACATCTCCCTGACGCGTTGCTTTTGCATGGCAGATGCCGCCGAGATTTTCTCACAGGTATCGGTCATGTAAGGGGATGATATTGCAGGAGATTTGGAGGTCTTTGGCATTCTAGCAAACCACGTTCGCATGCTGACGAGATCTACGAAGATCGAAACACGTGTCCGTGCGTTGGTAGCTGGAATGCCGGATTCCAGGGCAGAGTGGCCGTCAATTTTATGCATGCATATATTAATTTTAATTTATATATGTATGTATTTTTTTAGTACTTATTAGTTAATAATGAAAAATTTTATACATCGTTTGTCATAAAGACAATGTAGAACCTGAAAATATACCATGTGCTTGCAGGCGACCTGCGTATAGGGCTTACTGTAAGATAAAACGACGACACCGAGAGTTTGTATGAGTTAGTACGAGAAAGCAATATATAAACTGCAGTACAGCTGCTATCTACCCTTGTTGCCCTGCTTAAACGGAGAGTCAGTCTAGTCCGTTCTAGCCTCAGCGTAAATGTACTCGAATCCCCACTTTTCCAACACTACCAAAAAGCGGTTTGTATATTGCTTTCTCGTACTAACTCATACAAACTCTCGGTGTCGTCGTTTTATCTCACAGTAAGCCCTAAACGCAGGTCGCGGGCAAGCACACTGTATATCTGAGGCTGTATCCCAAACGAAGATCAGTGCTCGTACGTACAAAATTGTGGTAGGTGACTAATGAAGAATGTGGTTTGTTTTCCAAACCTTCCTACAAATCCGAAATTAATGAATGAAGATGTAGAATTAAATGAATTACAATCTGTTATTGAAAATCCTTCAATATCTGTTAGACAAATTGAACAGTAACAGTGGTATTTCGAAAACTATAATACAAAGTGTCACAAACACCACCATTCTACAGGGGCTTAGAGACGGAGATCAAGAGAGGAGATTAGAATTTTGACATTGGCATGTTAACCAATGTGAGAATAGCAATAATCGTCTTGCTGCGATTGTATGGTCTAACGAAAGAAGATTTACAAATAACGGTCTCTTCAATAGACACAATGTTCCTTTTTGGGACAGAAAAAATCCTCACGTTGTTAAGGAAAGTCGGCATCAAGCGAGATTTGGTTTTAACGTCTGGTGTGGCGTGTTAGGCGCTAAACTTATTGGGTTAATATTTTTAACGAAACACTGAATGGTGAAAGCTATTTGAATTTACTATAGACTGGTATCGAAAATAGACTTGATGATTCGTGGATTGGTAATGGAGGACTAATTTTATGGTCACCTAGATCTCCAGACTTAACGCTATTGGATTTTTTTTGTTTTGGGATATGTAAAAGATCAGGTGTACATGCCAACATTTGATAATGCCAAAGATCTATGTGATCAAGCTAGATCGGTACACCTATCTATACATATTTAGCAACCCATTTTCGGTTATAAACTTGTCAATTATCTGAAATTAAACTCTAGCCTTTGCACTTCCAATGACGCTTTTGCAGACCAGAAGGGCTTCAACAATAACATTATCATCCAGGAAGCGTACATAACAAATAAGATGTGCGTCTTTCTTACTGTCAATAGCTTCATTAAGTTGTAGACCAAATTCCGTTTCTTGCATTTCGTATATTACTTGATAATTGAGATCCTGAGCATTACGTGATGGATTATTTTTCGAGAATAAGCTGTTCTGCGACGGTATGAAGTTTTTCGATTTTGTAGATCTTCCAACTTCCTCCTAAAGAATTCGTGAGATTTTTCAATCATGTTAAAGTGATTGGTTTCTTGTTGTCGCTTAAACACACTTGGGAGCATATACTCGGTCGCTAGCATTTTCAAACAGAGCACACATTGCGGTCTCTCTTCAATGTATACTTCTACTGCCGCCGTGTTTAAACTAGCTGCCCCACTTACTTAGAATTGTGCGGAACTTTGAAATGCTCTATAATATGCTATTATAAGTCTACTAGTAAGTTCACGAAAGTTTCATACCTTTTTTAGAACATTTTATGTACTTCAAGAATGTTCCATATTCTTCTAGAAAGTTCTACAAGCTACTGGAACAATCTAGTTTAGATGTTCTAGAAAGTTCCATTAACTTCGAAATCATTTCTAAATGTTCTTTCTAGAATATTCCAAAGCCTTATGTTCGCAAGAGTTCCTCGCGGAGAACCTCTTTACTTTCTACTGCGCCCAGGAGCGCACACTTAGGGAACCCCTGATTTAGATAATTAATGGAGAACATCGGGCTATTATGTTTTTCTAAAATATCTTAATATTGTTTTTTGAATAGGTTAAATGACTTTTTGGTTAAAAATAATATATTGAGCAACAATCAACACGGCTTCAGGAAAGGACATTCAACCTCTACTGCCCTTAATGCTTTTTGTAACTATATTGTCACTGTCATTGATGATACTTACCCTGTTGCAATATTTCTAGATTTAAGTAAGGCTCTCGACTGTGTGGATCTTTTAATCTTGGGAATTAGAGATGTTGCTCTCAATTGGATCAAATCTTTCCACATGGGTAGCAGGCAGTATGTTTATATTACCTAGCATAGTTCTAATAGAATAAGTACCCATAACTCTGAGAAGAAAACAAGTGACGTAGATGTGCCTCAGAGCTTAGTACTGGGATTAGTGCTATATCTGCTTTTTATAAATATCTTTCACAAAATGTTACAGAGACTTTTATCACAATTTATGCTGACGATATTGCGCTAGCCATTACTGCTTCTGATGACCAAACTTTTACAAAAAAAAAGCAGTAATATATTGAACACTCTTTGTAAGTGGTTTTTGAAAAGCAAGTTCTTCCTTAACAATACCAAAACCACCTTTATAAGATTCTATCCTTATCAATTTCGGGATGATAAGGAGTTTTATTTGAATCTGAATGTTAACAATAACAAGCTAGTAAAAAGTGAAAAATTTTAATTTTTGGGAGTTTGGATTGATGAAATGTTAAGAGACATCACTGTGAGATAATATTAGCGTAACGAAACTCATTTATTTACTTATTTAGATACTTAGAAACAGTTTTGACTCAGCAGCACCTGATGAGCTTATATTATGCTTACATTGTAAACACGGTATCGGGTTTTGGGGTATTTCGGTATTAGCTAGTGATATTTTCATATGCCAATGGAAGAATGTACGATCTATAGCTGGTATAGGGCCCTCGCAATCTGCCAAACCTTTTTTTATTGGCCAGGATATCATGATTTTGCCATGTATCTTAATAAATGAACTGGCAAAAAATGTAGGTAATAATAAACATACTTATACAGTAAATCGTGATTTCCATCAGTTTGAGATCTGGGGATGATTTTGCAATACCTAAATCAAAATCAAATTACACCAGCTCTCTCCTCAGGTACTCGTATTAAAAATATATAATAAATTACTTTTAAATATTAAACACTGTCCAAACACTTTACGTTTCAATTGAATCAAATTTTGGCTGTGGATGCCTTTTATTCCCTGCAGGAGTTTTGAGATTATAATTTTAGACTATAATTTCACATACTCTGTATACATGTAGTTACTTGTAAGATCTAAATCTATATTAGTATGTCAAGAGGAGTTAACCTTTACATTCAGTGATGTTTATATTTGTATTTTTTATTTTATTTCTATTTTGTAACGCGACTTGTCCAGTATGTTGGACAACTCGCGTTACATGTATAACTTGTGCACCACTAAATTATTCTATTCTATTCTATTATTGACAAAACGTGCAAACATGAAAAACTTCAAATCGACGATGTAGTGTCCAAGAATAGTTGCAACTGGCTCATTTTACAATACAATTTCCATACGCGAGCAGAAACAAATATCTAAATGTTGTTGAACCTTGAGGCATATTAGTATATTATATTACTAATACAAAATCTTTGGACGGAACTGTACTAGTATAAGGATGTGCGTGACGCTAGCTGCCACCATCTAGAAATGAAATAAAGACATTCTATAAGTAAGAAATTCCATATTAATAAAATTCACTTACCGCAAAAACTAACTTAAAATCAATATCGAAGAAACCTGCGGCTGTAATTTCAATTTTGTCGTGGCAAAGCTGAAGAGAGAATGCATATACCTGCAACAAAGGAAGAAGTTACTTCTATAAGACTAATACGCGATTTGCAATATATTATTTTTCCAAAATTTGACGTTTCACCTATTTTAAATAGTAAAAATATTAAATAGACGCAAAAGTTTAAGTTCCTTTGTCTCAGAATGATAATTTCATATTGCTCTTTGACGTAAACCTAAATAGTGAGTTATATCAAATCTGCTTATACTGTTGATAATCAACTCTTGGATGAAATAGAGAAGGCGAATAACTTTTTATTTGATTCAAACCTAACTTTTGTTCCTTATGAATCAAAATTATTCAGTAATGATATGAAAAATTTGAGTTCTTTTTTGCCTGTTCTTAAAGAAATTAAAGAAGTATCACTTTCAAAATTACTTTTTTGAACATACGTACGTGTTTAGTAAATTACACTCATCTATAATTTTCTATTAAAAAAACAAATCAAGTGATGGAATTCTCTTGGTCAAACATTTTAACAACAAATTGCAATGAACATAAATAAAACACTAGGTATTATTTCACAAGTTTCTCGATGTATATTTCGCCTTGCGGCATCCTCAGGAGTTTAACTAAAACCAAAGTTTTCAAATTATCTATAATACAATGAACAGTTACATTTTAAAGGTATAGCTAGTGGAAATAAAAAACACATCATTTAGTTATGGACAATTAACAATGCTAGAATTTATTGATGAAGAATTAATTAGTTCTGTTTGATCACCTAGATACAAATAAACCCTCTTTAATATAATAACCTTCTAAGGCACTTATTTTTCTACTTTTAAGTAAATTAAAGAGGACAGTAGATAGGCTATGCGGATATTTTTTGCATTTCAAGGTCATGAGATTTATACACACTGTAATCACTTTCCTGTTCGAGAGAAGTGTGGTAAGATTCAGATCTCTCCTGCTGATCGGATTGTGTGTGTATCATACATGTTATGAACATATTCACACCTCTTCAGCTTTTGCAGTATATGTGGCAAATTTCAGACCTCTCATGAAGCAAATACCGAAACAATCTGAATATTTTTCTAACAGCTTTAAACAGATATCGAAGTAATTTAAACAGATCTTAAATAGATTTGGATAGCAGTTCAGATCACTTCGATATCTGTTCAAAGCTGTTATAAAACTGTTCAACAACTGTTCAAAACTGTTTAGATTATAGCTCGGTTAAGACCTGATGGCACTTGCGTGGATGACAATTTTAATACAGAAAAGGAGAAAGCAACATGAAACAAGTGAGATAGACATAGATTTCGCTACATATGGAGGGTTAAGGACCGACTTGAAAACATTAGTCCGTATTTAATTTAGTTGCGCTTTGTCTACCATAGTGTATGTTGTTTGGTGTCGTTCTGCTATTTATAAGAAAATCGCTTTATCCTCGGTTTTTACAACAAAATCAGTTTTTTTTCAAAACTGATAAGAACAACACGAACAACATAGAAAAAGCAGTAATAACATTATAATAGGTTAAAAAAACAATAATAATAGTTTGCAATCAGTTTTACAAAAGCACAGTTATCCTGGCAATGTAATTGCATGGCTACTATGTTTTTCCATGGCTACCGTAATTTTTAATTCTTCATAGATAAGATTTTAGAATAAATTTAAATACCTTCTAAAATATCAAAAATAGGTATAGGACATACTTAACAAGAAAAATGGCTCCTGAAGGGCTTAATATGATACTATAAAAATACTGGTCATTCCATTTAAAATGAATAAGTTATTTGTGTTTAAATTTCCTTCGTAAGCAGCCAGTATAAAATAGAACATGTTCTGCATATAGATATTACTTGGCACACCTTGTGTGTATGCCATACCAAATTGTTTTATGTTTTGTCATGGCACTTTTGAATTATCGGTAACTAAAAGGACAGCTGTAAATGACACTTTTCAAATTTAATCTAAATAAACTATTATCTTAATGAATAATTACTAATAAAAAATATTTCTATTTTAAAGCAAAACCAAAATTTTAACTTTTATATACGGTCTTCAATTTAAATAAATAACATTTTCCTAGTGCCAATAATTTATGGATCAGCCTGTGTAAGCGTATATATTTTTAAATTGTGAAGCAATGACAACTCTATTTAACTACAGTATGCAAATTTTTAATTATATTAAGCATTAGAGAAAACTTTATTTTGTCAAGTCGTTGACCCACACTGTATAGTGTGGAAAGCACAAATAGCTAGCTTACAGCTAGTATTTCACAAAATAGTGGGGAATTTCCGTCTAGTGTAAATAATTTTCGAAGCTATTGTTTTAGGTTAATATAGTATTCTAAAGACAACTCTTACAATTTTAATTTCCTTACAACATACCTCTTTCTTCAGTTTGTAACTTCTTAACAGCGATATTCTGTACAAAATATTCTTCATGTGATTCATCTTTAAAAAAAGCACTACATTTCAGAACATAATTATAATGAGGTGCCAACTTAGATTACCTCTCCTAAACATAAACTACATATAATAATGTAATATCCTATTTTGTAAATACAAAGGGCAGAGAGGAAAAAGCAAAACACTATAACCGAGGGGGAAACCGCTGAGGGATTATGGTGTACACCCCGTAGGAATTCCAGGAATTATTTGGGATTATTGGAATTATGTGGAATTATTTGGGATTATATCGGATTACATGGGATTATTTGGAATTATATCGGATTACATGGAATTATTTGGAATTATGTGGGATTATGCGGGGTTACTTGGTAGAATTATGACGGATTCCACGGTCATCAGAAAGAATGTTTTTGTATCTATTGACCTGTATAATCAACAATACTTTAAGTAATCGAATCATCCCGTCAAATTAAACGTCATGTCCATAGTTCAATCACAGTAGTAAAAATCAAATTGAATTTTAACAAATAGTGGCTTTGGTAGTTTTACACTTCCACGAATGCCGCCTTACGACTCATTACTTGATCATACGATATTTTGCGGGAAATTGCTGATAGTACACTAGTTTGAACCGAGATTTGAACGCATGTGCCTTCCACTCGGCATTTTATTTATACAAGTCAGTGTAATGCGGTGTGATGTGATATTCAAGGATGTTATGCTGTTTATTTTTGCTGCCACTGTATTATTGCACAGATAATCTTGAGGATAATTATTACAGCTGAAATCAAGGTATGATCCTCACTTGAAATCTATTACGAAGTCCTTTTCCAAGAGAGTAATTGTAATTTGTAAGCGCCCGTTGTTTTTCTTTAGATGGAAGTTTCGCAAACAGAGGCTGAGTGCTTCACCGAATTTGAAAATAAGCTAAATATTTCCGTGCCTGTCTGCATAAAAAATCTTTTAAGGATCAATGGATTTACTAATGCACAATTACTTGCTCAAGTCACAGATGATGACATCTTGGAGATGGAGAAATTTATGACCGAGACAGTACCAACATTAATTCCCAAGGGGGAATATGAATCGTATTTTGGAATATTTTCGAAAAAATCATAAAATTTCAAACTTATACAAGGTCACAGAAGATTAATTACCATAATTTCCAGCCATTTCAAAAGAAACGTTCTACAACAATCTAAAACGCAAGATAAATCCCTTGCACCAATTTGGTGCACTGGAACTTTAGGTTAGCGAAGATATCGGCCGAGACCTCAGTTAATCTATAGTATAGTATATGTACAGTAGAACCCATATTATCCGAACAATTTTCTTATATGTTAATCGTACTCCATATTATCCGACCCCTGATTCTTAATTTTATGCAAATGTTTTAACAAAATCGGTGTGAATATTGTTGAAAGTTGTTTTTCTTTTCAATTAGTGTGCTATTCATTTCGCTATTACTCCATTTCCGTCTAGTGCATCGAGGTTAGTAAAAATCCCAAATTTAAAAAAGCGGTAGAATAATTATTATTTAGAAAAAGATACCAAACCTTTCTCTAACATTTATTTATGATTTTATATATATACCGTAGTCGACATATTTTAATTTCTGATACGAAAGTAGAAAGAGGAAAAGAGCGTGACAAAATAAACTAAAGATAAACATAAGCAAGGCTGCCAAGACAGTACACTCGATAAACGTTTCCTATGAAATGTAAGGCGTGGGGGTCCCCCGACACTGCGTTGCTCTCCCACCACTGTTAGCAAGCAGACATCGCTGCATATTAGAAGGTCATATTCTGCTTGGGATAGAAGTATAAACCGAAATTAAAATTTGACGACTACGGTATACCTATTTTGATTATTTGAGTACGATTCGATCCGCATTAACTCGGATAATAGAGGTGCTACTCTATTTGTGGTTCTTGAAGATGAAGGAGTATTAAGAACGGATTTCAGAATAAAGTTTTGCTTTTCTTTTAGGTACAAGTCGACAGGCAAGTACTACATTAGTGGGTGCATCAGGCTCACAATCGGTAGTTACCGACGAGATCGCTACAAATCTCCCAGAAGAAACTTCTCATGTTTCACGTACTATAAGTAACTGGATTAAACATAATGCATCAGCCACGACCAATGGTACTTTTTTAAAAAAACATTTTTTTAAATATTTTTCGAAACCAAATATAGAATACGAAATGAGTTATATTGCGTTATGAGATGCTACTGTAAAAGTTCCAATAAAATTCAAAAATATGCGCAACAGCCAGGCCATTCTAAGAAATGGATTTTTGGAAATATTTACAAGCATTTATCTGGACATATAAGTGCTTATTCTGCACCTGGTTCCGTATCCAAGACCACCGGCACACTAAAATCAACGTCAAGCCCATATTAAGAAAAAAAGTGAGAATAAAGATATTAAGTGGTTTTTTAATCAGATTTCTTGCTTTGAAGCGAATACTTCGATAGAACATGCTGAAAAAGCTAATCCAGCTCATCAAGTGATAACTTCGTTGGATAATTCAGAAGATGTTAAGGCAAAAAATGTTGGGAAAGCCTGCAAAGCAATAACTATAATTAGCAATACTCTCATTGTTCCCTCGTTCAATAATGATATCAAACAACATGAACATTCTAACAATATTGAAAGTCTTATTGCTAGCTCGATTGTTAGTGATAATTCTTTTGAAGAAAAGGAACCAGGTGAACCAGAAGCCTCATGCTCGAAATGGAAATCTTCTGATGGTGTAGAAAATCGAGACAGGGAAAATAAATCCCATCACAGACCCATCACTCAGTGGTCATTATTAAGTGTAATTGAGTGTAATAAATTTAACGCTATTTTTTATGATGAACGGTGGTATGCAGGTCAAATTATTGAAATTATCAATGATACAATTTTTAAAATTAATTTTTTAACACGAGGATAGAAGCAAAATAAAATGTTTACTTGGCCAAAAATTAAACAAGACGTTGCTACGGTTGATCTCAAATATTTTTTTTACGGCCCTGTTAAATTTGCCACCAAAATGGAACCTTTTCATATAGATAAAATCACATACGCCGAAATTTATAAGAAATATGATAATATTAAATCGGAGATTAAATTCTGTGTTAAAAATTAATTATTATTACTTAATTCGATTTTTTTTTATTTTTCACGAATATTTAAGTTTATGAATTTTACTTTTGCTGTGTTTATATGTTTTCCTTAAGTAGTGTATAAATAAAACAAATCTTTTTCGTAAGGCTGGTGTTATGTATATTCAACCTTCGATTTAACTTTAATTTACCTTTAAAACGCGCATAAAATCCTCAGAAATCGTGAAACATAAAAAAATAATTAGGGATTATTTGGGATTATTGGGATTACATGGGATTATTTGGAATTATTTGGAATTATTCGGAATTATTTGGAATTATTTGGAATTATTAGGAATTATTTGGAATTGTGTGGAATTATATTGGATTATGTGGAATTATTTACATATGGTGGGATTATGGTGTACGCTTTTGAGTCAGCGGTTTCCCCCTCGACTATAACCATTTGTGGTAGATGTTCAGATTTAATGAAAAATAAACCGCCAAAAATGTAAAGGTTAACTTGGACATATAGGGACAGACACATTACTAGAAGAATAAATGAAAATCCTTTGTTAAATTCGCTCAAAAAATGGCATAATTTTTGATGATCACTGCACAGTCTTCTAATAGAAGAAATATATTTCATTTCGCCACGGGAACTTATGAACTTCACTGAAGATACAGTGAGGAATTCTTTTTCCAAATATTTTCTCATGCCAAGAAACATACTATAAAATATTAAAATAACTGTGAAAAATTTTCCATCTATAAATGTCATTGAAAAATTCAAATAAATAGTGATAATAGTAATGAAACTAAAGGATTCAGTTGGATTTGCTGCTAATGATATGAAGAAAAAGATCGTCATAGAAATTCCAATAGTAATAGTTGTCACTACTGCGATAAATACCAGTTTTTTGTGAGATAATTTTATATTATAATCATGATGTAAACTATGATGTATTTTTTGAAGTTTATTGAAAATAAAAATGAAGCTATAAATATATAATCTATTCATGATGATTTCAATAATAATACTTATTTCTGGAATAAGCTGCCCCAGGCGGTATCCAATGTTGAACGCTGCAGATGTAGTATATAGTTTTGGCATTAGCACTAAATGGTGCAGTACTAAACATATCATCAGTACTTGTATTATACCATAAATTAAAGCACGGAACCTGTGGTATTTCAGATATCTTAGACTTGAATTTCGTTCTATATAGTACGGATCGTAGCATAAGTATGATAATACGAAATATATAGGTGAATATATGGTAACTAGATCGTTATAATAGCTCTTCATCGTGCTCTGTCTACTGTCGTATTACCGTGAAATTTGTCGTTAATTGTTATTAGTAGTACTCATTAGGTTAATTAAGTAATTATCGATTGCAGGGCTTTATATTATCTACCGCCGTCCGAAGCTTCAGGACTTACCTCGACCTTGAATAGCAGCATACGGCTATACTATTAGATTAATTAAATAATTACACTAGTTTACAAAATAAAATTTCTTTCATGTACATTTGATGAGAGATAGATTTCCTTATGTATTTTCTTCTGCTGAATTCGAAAATGAAGGTTAAATTTTTTTTTATGGAACAGTTTTTGAGATATTGTGATTTTTTCATTTTTTCGTATGGTGTCCTATGGTGCTTACGCCTCCCTTTCCACATTTTAATGCGTCATACATAACATAGTATAACCGTATGCTGCGATTCAAGGCCGAGGCAAGTCCTGAAGCTTCGGACGGCGGTAGATAATGTAAAGCCCTAGCCAAAAAGAAAACCAGCCGAACATGAACTTTGCTGCAATCGATAATTCACTAGTTTACACCGAAAATGTACATTTAATGAGAGAGATATTTCCTTATGTATTTTCTTCTGCTGAATTCGAAAATGAAGGTTAAATTTTTTTTTATGGAACAGTTTTTGAGATATTGTGATTTTTTCATTTTTTCGACCTTTTTTCACTTGACAAATCATATCTCGAGCTAGAAATGTCCGATTGGGACGTTCTTGGTACCCAAATGCAAGGTATTGAGATGACGAAGAAATATGTATAATCGGATCTTTGATTGGTAAAGCGGTTCAAAATATATCGATAAAAATAGGGCACATTTTCAAAGAAATCATATTTTACAGTGATACTGTGCCGACAGAAAAGTACAAATCGTTAAAAAAACGTCTGGTTTCTGTTCATGTGCATAAAGATGATACTTTTACGTAAGAACTAAGACCAACCAGAAGAAAATCGACCGAAAAATGACAAAGTTATAAGCAATTAAGTGAATAAATCCAAGTCCCATATTTTCCGAATATTTTATTTTTTTCTACAATTTATTGGGTTTAAACGCTTGCAATACATTCTTGACATTTTTTTGTATTAGAAATAGTTGTGACTCTTGCTTTGTCTTCGGTTGCTTTTGGGATCTGTTTCTCTAGTGAGAAACCATACATAGTCTCCCAACATTGCTTCATCCCAAAATCCTTGATAGCGCCGCTCAATGGTCTTAATTTGTTGGTGAAATCTCTCGCCGTGTTCGTCACTTACGTCACCAAGATTGTCCGGAAAGAAATTCAAATGCGAATGCAAGAAATGGATTTTTAAAGACATATTTACACCTGTAAGAAATAAATAAAATGGTGAAAACAATACAATTGAAAACAACCAGGAATGAAATTAAATAATGGCATTCCGTACCCATCTTGTTGTAGTTCTTCAACAAATCGGTAATAATTCCCTCGTAGTTAGGGCTTTTATTGTTCCCAAGAAAATTGGTAACAACCCGCTGAAATGAATTCCAGGCCTCGTTTTCAACGGGTGTTAAATATTTAGGAAAATCTGCGCTTTTTACCAATTTCTTTATGTGCGGACCATCGAAGACTCCTTCCTTGATTTTTGCTAAAGAAAGTTGCGGGAAAAGGGTTTTCAAATAGGAAAATGCTTGGCCTTCCTTGTCTAAAGCCTTCACAAAATTTTTAATGAGGCCAAGTTTAATGTGCAACGCTGGAAGGATTATATTTTCTTTTTTGACAAGAGGCACGTATTTAATATTATCTTTGCCCACTCTGACGTTCTCCCTTTCTGGCCAGTCTTTTCTTCAATAATGATGTTCACGAGCACGACTATCCCAGAGGCAAAGAAAGCAGCAATATTTTGTATATCCACCCTGCATTCCACGCAACATGCCGACGACTTTGAGATCGGAACATATTTTCCAATTGTGATGCTCATATTGAATGTATTTTAGCAAACTGGCCATTGTGGCGTATGATTCCTTAGTGTTGATGGCATGAGCGATGGGGATAGAAGGTTTTTCATTTCCAATATGCAGTAGGACTGCTTTCAAACTCTCCTTACTACCGTCAATGAACAAGCGCCACTCATTTGGATCATAAGGCTCTCCGAGTTCCTCAAACAATGCAGGAATATCGTTACAGTAGCATACGTCGTTTTCCTTTTTAAAATGTTGTGCGTAAGGTTTATCACGGTTTCTGTAAAATGTTACATTTACTCCCGGAGCCAAACAGTTCCGTTGCTTCAGGCGAGATGCAAGTAACTCCGCTTTTTCCTTTGACAGCTCGAGATCTCTCACCAAATCATTCAGTTCAGCCTGCGTAAAATGTTGCAATTGCGACTCCTGTTGAAATTCATTATCACTGCTTGTGTCTGTCTGTTCTGATGATTCGAAACATTCAATCGTTGAATCGGGGGCACTTGGGATGAGGAAATTCACTTGAATGTGGAACTGGAAGCGAAACAGATGCTACTGTCGCATAAACCCATTTGACACTCTTTCCAAAACCAGTGGATTTGCTCAGGCAAAAGTAACAATCAACCGAATGGCAGAGCGGCTCTCTCCATATCATCGGTACACTGAATTTCATGTATCGTCTAATTTGGAATAAAAATTCACTTTATTATTAATTCAATTGTATATATAAATTTAATCTTACTGTGATGAACCAGAAGCCCACGCGGTAAGAGTTATATGGCACGACAAACAAACATAATTTGGTGTCCATTGCTCATGAAAAGTTGCAGGTGCTATTCCAAAATATTGCAGATAATTATGTTGCAATGAATCGGTGAATCTACGTCTATTTGGTTGGGGGACAAAATTGCCACACACGTAACAGAAATTATTTGGATTGTTTACGCACTTAAATTCTCGTTTTCTTTTAGGCATTTGGCGCACACAATGAAGTATAATTTCAATCAAATTTGTGAGTTCCTATAATATACACACAACCGATACTACGTTTTATTTACTTATCGCTGTCAACGTACACGGTTTAAAATAAACTGAATTCAATTGCAGCTGCTGACGCTGCTTTTTATACTTAAATGATTAAGTTCTAGTAAAATCAAGAAACATCATGAAGCCAATTAACATGTGACAAACATAAATACACGCCATACAAATAGCAAGCCAACAACAACAATAAGAACTATATGATGCTTGTTTAGTCCTTGTTCACAATGGACATAAGAAACATAAGACATAAGAAACCCATAAGACGTAAGATTTACATAAGAGATACATAATGCGTAAAATTCAAGTACTGTTCACAATGAACATAAAGAATACATAAACGTAAGGATTTGCGCACGCGCTATAGTGGTATTTTGTTTATTTATTTTGACGTTTTAAGGTTAGTAATTTCTAAACATTCTGACAATACTGAAATTTCTATTAGAATGGATAATAATCTGCATATTACCCTTATTGTTATTAACGAAAAGTAACAAAAATAAATGTCAAAGGAAAACAAGTGGGTTTAGCCGGTAAAAACAAGAAGAGTAAATCCAGTCTGTAAAACCTATTTAATTTATAATATGTATTCTCAAATATATCAAATGAACTTCATTTAACCACACAAATTAAAAGCTTATCTATTTAAATTACATTATAAAGTCTCTAAGAATCATTGTATCTGTATTTTACAAATACAGGTTTCTTAATTTGAAATAAAACCCTTCGTTTTTTATTTTACCATCGTGTTTTATTTATACATACAATTTTTTTTTTCACACATACACAAATATTAAATGCTCTATCTTAGGCTTGTAACATCGTAATCCTTAACAATTTCCATGTTATATGCTGATTAGCTTTTTAATCGCATTCATGCATTAGACAATGCACTTTAATTCAATGAATGTTATAATCACACTTCAAGAATATTTGGTTCACTGTTACATTTAGGAAAGGTTATAAAGACAGCAAAAGCATTATATGCTGCACCATGGTGCTCGGCTTTGGTGGTGGTTTCAGTACTAAAGTAAAAATACTTAGTGTAGGTTATTTTTTGTATTGCTATATGCTTTGAGATGCTTCACAAGTAGTATGTGGAGGTATTCGACATAGCACAATTCCAGTCATTTTCCACACATATTTCAAACAGCACTTTGGAATTAACAATTTCTCATGTCAACTCATGTGTAACGTTCCATCAATCGTTGCATGCTCTTTCGCATATATCACTCATTGATAATATTCAATACGCCTTTGTAAACCAGTGCTATAACTAATGTTTAAAATACTTGTGATGTCTGGTGTTTCGGCTATTCCTTTCCAGACATCTTGGTATATCACATTTTTGTAGCTCCGATGTGCCTTGTTAGATATAAATACGCTTCAGCTCTGACCAACTGAAATAAAAGAAGTTCTATATCTACTTGCCCCTTTTCCATCATCTAAATCACATTTACCTTTTTTACTCAATATGTAAATGGCACCAACAAATATTTACTCATATGGAGTAATTACAACTTTTTGTAGTAGATACATATATTAAATTATATTATTTAAAATCGATAAAGCCTTTGTATTTTTCACGTTATCAGAACAAAATCGTCGCAATTCAAATTGACAGGATTTGAAAGTATGGGATTATACAGGCTTCCCGCGTCTTTTATAATATCGTTACCAATCGGTTTAAGTTGTGAAACCTCAAAAAGCTTATTTTACTAAAATTATACGTAAGAAATACATAAGAAAAACATAAAGTTGAATTGATTTCAACTTTATGTATTTCTTACGTTCACACGTAAGGAATATGTAAACATAACATAAGGTGACATAAGCACTACGGCCACTGTGGATAGCTGCATTGGTTTCTCATACGTTTAACTTTACGCGTTACGTTTATGTTACGTACAGCTTATGTCTTATGTCCATTGTGAACAAGGACTTATGAAATCGACGCCGGCAGTTCTTAGAATTAGCAGGTAGAAAATTTGCGTTTCAATACGCTGTAGCATACAAGCATTCGTGTGCGCATGCGTGTTCATCATTCAATGTTACTATAAATAAAACACAAATAAATAGCAAACAAACGCACGATTGGCTTAGATGATCGAAAATTCGTAAAAATACATTTGCGGGTGAGCAACTGAACTCATAAATGGTAGAAAAAAAATAAAATACCTATTCGGAAAATATGGGTCTTAGTTTTACGTAAAAGTATCATCTTTACGTACATGAACAGAAACCAGACGTTTTTTTTAACGATTTGTACTTTTCTGTCGGCACAGAATCACTGTAAAATATGATTTCTTTGAAAATGTGCCCTATTTTTATCGATATATTTTGAACCGCTTTACCAATCAAAGATCCGATTATACATATTTGTTCGTCATATCAATACCTTGCATTTGGGTACCAAGAACGTCCCAATCGGACATTTCTAGCTCGAGATATGATTTGTCAAGTGAAAAAAGGTCGAAAAAATGAAAAAATCACAATATCTCAAAAACTGTTCCATAAAAAAAAAATTTAACCTTGATTTTCGAATTCAGCGGAAGAAAATAGATAAGGAAATATATCTCTCATCAAATGTACATTTTCGGTGTAAACTAGTGTTATCGATTGCAGCAAAGTTCATGTTCGCTGGTTTTCTCTTTGGCTAGGGCTTTACATTATCTACCGCCGTCCGAAGCTTCAGGACTTGCCTCGACCTTGAATCGCAGCATACGGCTATACTATTAGGTTAATTAAATAATTATCGATTGCAGCAAAGTTCATGTTCGGCTGGTTTTCTCTTTGGCTAGGGCTTTACATTATCTACCGCCGTCCGAAGCTTCAGGACTTGCCTCGGCCTTGAATCGCAGCATACGGTTATACTATGTTATGTATGTTTTGTAATTTTTTGGTATAATTTCGCCAATTTTTATATATTTTGATTTGAATACTATATTTTTATACTGAAGGGTTTTCCACGAAATTATTTATTAGCTCAGATAGTTTACCAGTAGAAATGTCCCAGAATAAATTCATTTAGAGGATTAATAGACACTTTCATTACTACTGGTAGTATTGCTTATTTATAACCACGGGAATTTAAATATGTGATACATAAATGATAAAACTCAATTACGAATTCTTATGGCAACAACAGAAAATCCACACGTCAGTACCCGTAAAATAAGTCGTTTGCTGGATATTAGCCAAACCATCGTTGCAAAGACCTTAAAATAAATAAATATCATCCCTAATGAATAGATATGTACAAAAAATGCAAATTATCATTTTAGAAATCCTTAGTTGCTAAGTTATATTTCTAACGTATTTATCGTAGCTCACGAAAGTCGTAAGCCTTCCGAGATACGTTTAGAATTCCACTCTTAATCTTGCCGGAAGTAAACATTGGACATAGTGGAGAAGAAGCGATTTTTTCAATAGAATTTTTATTTTACAACATACAGTAGTGTGTTTGCTTTCATTGTTATTTTGTTACTTGATTCTTTAAGAGTTAAATTTTGTTTACATTATAAAGTTATATAAAATAAAAATATTTGATATTTGCAAATACTAATAATCAGCGTCTTACTGGAATTTTACGTACTAACTTTACTCATTGTATTGCTCTTTTATATATGTAGTTACAGACTCATTACGCACTTACGAAATGGTTCAATAAATATTTGCAAAAAATCGCAATTCGATAAGAGTAAAAGTGGTACTTCGGGTCTGAATTTTGAAATTTTTTTTATACAAAAGATATTTAAAAGTATGTTCTAAATACTTTTATACTCGTAATGTACCTGCCTAGAAAGCATGACTTGCGAGATATTCGCAAAAAACTGATTTTCGATAAGAGTAGACCTACTTCCGGTAAGAATTTCGAAAAACTTTATTAAAACAATTTTTCTCAAATTTAATTTTGAGTACATTTGAATTCTTTATAAATTTGCTTAAACTTAGTAATTGACGAAATATTTGCAAAATTCGATTTTTTCACTGAAGTAAACTACTACTTCCGGTCTGCCGATTTTGCTCAAAATCTAATCAGTTCTCAAGAGGGAGATTATATTCGTAAATACAAAATTATCGTGGTCACACACACACACACAGAGAGAGAGAGAGAGAGAGAGAGAGAGAGAGAGAGAGAGAGAGAGAGAGAGAGAGAGAGAGAGAGAGAGAGAGAGAGAGAGAAAGATTTTTTAAAAACCACTTTTTTGGTATCAGGGGACCTCAAAACGTGGACATCTGCAAAAATCTCGAGGTCGAAAATTTTCATCATCACAATACTTCCTTATACTACGTATAAGAAAGTAAAAGAGCAGTAATTTACCACGGTAATTTACCAAAATTATAAATTACGGTAATTTAAGTAATTCGACATTCACATTGAATTGACTTCGCCATTTATGCTATTTGAAGCGTGAATTTTTGAGCGCACATATTCCGCGTCGGACACTGATAGGATGGGCTGTCTGAATAAAATCATACGTTTGTTATTTACAATTTTGGAATTTTGATTTACGAGATTAAGTTTAATAAATATTCCAACTCTGTAGGCTTGTAAGTTAGTTTAAACCCTGTGAATAATTTTCCATAACCTAAATTGGGCCAGGGTACGTTGAAAATGTGTTTGTTGTTATTTAAATCATAAATCTTACTAGTCTGTCAAACTTATTTTGCTGTCATTAGACACTACTGCTGAAAAATTGATTTCAGATGAATTTATAGATTTATTTGATGAAGATTCACAGTCAGTGAGTCCTACGTTAATTGTGTAATTGAATATCATGTTAGTTGGGATATTTAGTTAGATATGCACAAGCTGTGTCTAATTATGGTTTGGTTTAAACGATAAATTTGTAATAAATAGGATATGAAATACTTGAATGTGTAACGTACATTAACGTTAAAAGTAAGTTATTATCCGTTAATCTACGTTACACATTCAAGTATTTCATATCCTATTTATTTGTGATATGGCGGTGCCACCTATTGGCCTTATATGCAGAGATACACATTTAGCGTACAAGTTTTGTCTTTAGCACAGTGTGCAAGATGAAACTGTCGTGTTCGGTGTCGCGCTTGGATGGCAGATGTCGCTGAGATATTCTCATAGGCACTTCTCCGATTCAACGGACATCAGACACGGTTTTACTTGTGGATCATTGCCAGCAGCACCACGTACACTGAAGAGGCCTCAAAGGCCGAAACACCGGTGTCGGTGCGTTCGCTGTTGGTAATGACACGTAAGTGTATGCTGTGTATCTCAACACGTACAATACGTACATATATTCATATACGTTTACGTATAAATGTATAGATAAATTTGTAGCCTTGTAGCTTTAGGGATTTTGTGTTTTTTTCTTAATGTAAAGCTCAAGAGATCTCGATACGTCAAGTAATTGATAACGATTTTACATTGTTAAGAGACATTTAATAACTCAATTAACTTTACTTTAGGTGTAACACTACTGATCATATAATTCAATTACCTTCTGTCAGACCAATTTAACTATTTGTTTTTTTTTATTACAATCTAATCGTTATACATAGTTAATTTAGTAATTATTTGATAACTTCGTATTATCATCACTTGATTAATGTTCCCTTGTTTTGTTCTAAATTCATTTGTTTATATTTGCCAAATTAAATAATCCCACTTGGGGCAAGGATGATTAAACGTTGTTATTGCTGAGATTACTTGACCATATATCTGCTACTTTTACTTTCTTGCTACCGTCCGACCATGTGGTCGGATTAGGGGTCTCTCTTATTTATAAGGAGGGTGGCGCTTTATAGTCCGTTATCTTGCGCGATTTCGTCAAATCCACGATCGTCTTCACTCGAGTTAAGCGGCGACAGCACTACCTGTTTTTAAGACTAGGTGCAGAGGAATGTTATCATGTAAGACTCTGAGTGTTTTGTCAGTAGTAGGCATATCATATAATTTAGGGGTAACTTTAGGGGAATACAATAATTTGTAAATAAAAAGAAGTACTTTTAACTCTGTGATGTGTCACTTGGTCGCCCTGTCACTAGCTTAAGGGGTGCAATACGTACTTCCTCTAGTTTACATTATTTATTTTTTGAATATTTTGTTGTTGTATATTGTTGGTTTTAGTTTACGTATATTTCTGATTATTAGTTTGTCGTTATTCTTTGAATAATATCCCATGTGTCCTGTACTTATTAGGTACGAGGTAGGCGCCATAAATTCTCGGCCTGTAAGGCTTATTTATACAGGTTCACACGTGTTCAAACTCCGTCACGTCATGGATGCATTTATGCGAGGTGTACGCTATAAATATGACAGTTCGAAGCCTAGTAGTTTTTAGTAACCAGCCAACTAACGTGACTAGCGCACGAAAATGTCTGAAGTAACGAAAATTGAGTACCGCGCGGTCATTAAATTTTTAACAAAAGAAGGGCATACACCTTATCACATTAAACAACGTCTAGACGGCATTTACGATGATTCATCTCCTTCGTATTCAACTGTAAAGAAGTGGGGGAAATGTTTCCGTTTTGGGAGAAGAATCTCTGGAAAATGGTGATCGGTCGGGTCGACCAATTGAAATGATAACGCCTCAACAAATTTCAATTATTGAACATTTACTACTAAAAGATCGCCGATTGAAAGTGAAAGAATTAGCAGTGATAATAAACATTTCCGAACAAGTGTTCGCCGAATTCTCCATGACCATTTCGGTATCAATAAAATTAGTGCTAGATGGGTACCGCGATTTCTTTCTGCTCTTCAACGTGAACGTCGAGTCGAATGTGCGCAATCGTTTTTAAACATGTGTGGAGACGACCCAAAACCGATTTTGGAGTCCATTGTCACGGGGGATGAAACAATGGTTCTGTTTTACGATCCGCTATCGAAAAGAGAGGCCATGGAATGGCGGCGACCTGATGAACCTCGTCCCAGAAAGGCGAAAGTCGTTCAATCAACGGTCCAGCACTATAGAAATGCAAAAATGGAACTTAGAATATTTTTCCAAAAAGATTTATTATACTTAGAATTTTTCAATAAAATTAGGACTTACAATATTTTATAGATTAAACATTATTCTAACATAGAAACTTATTCATGTATCGGAACTTATAATATTTTCTTAAAGATTTTATTGTACTTAGAAAATTTTTCAATCGAAGCGGGACTAATATTTTTATGAATTAGATATCATTTTTAATTCAGAAGATTCGTATACATTGGGACTTGTAATTATTTTTTCAGAAATAAATATTTGTATTTAGAATAGTTTTATCTAATTAGAACTTTGAAAATTTTTAGCAAGTTTTTTTTTATCTACTAGAATGTTTTATTTTTATATGCAGGGTTATTCGTACACCGTGAGTTATGGTAGAGCATTTTAGTGTTTGTCATGATCTAATTTAACAACCTAATGACAAAAATTTATTATGAAACTAGAAAATAAGTATAAACACTCTGCGTTTTAAATTTTTTTAACAAGATTAAAAGGGGTTTATAGTTTAATAATTTTTTTGTTTTATATACATGTAGGATATTCATACTGTGAAGAAGGTTATATCTGTTTAGGAGATTTAAAGTTTATTTTTGAGATGGATGAATTTGAAGTGTTGTATGAGGAATTAAGGTGATTTATTAATGTTCATTATTAATGTACATATAGTGTTGTACAAATTTCTTATGTGGTGTTTTATACTGGAATCCTAGAACGAGGTAATTTTCTTAATTTATATATATATATATATATATATATATATATATATATATATATATATTTTCTTTATATTGATTATACTTTTTTGTGTTTATATATTTGGTTTTGACATGTTGGGTAATAGGTCAGGGATGTGTGCACTGAATTAAGTAGGTGTTTAATTCATAGCATGGAGCCTTGATGAATCCTTAATGCACGAATTGGTCTTGGTGGCACTATCTTGGGAGCGAGCAAAGGCGCCAGGCAGAACTAATCAGAGCTGAGTCAATTAGTTGAATGCACAAGACATTTTTGAATTAAACTTAAAAATACATATAGGCCTTAAGGGGAGAGCGCATAGTGCTGTACGTTAGAGTTGTGTCCAACGAGTTGAAAAGCATACTAGTGGGATGGAACTTTGGGGTACCTACCGGTGTGTATTTGCTTTCTGATGATACTGTTTGGGAGCGAGCAAAGGCGCTGAGCAGAATTAATCAGGGCAGAGCTATTACCTTAATGTTTATATATTTGCAAACGATAAGCTACATAATTTTTTTTGTTATTTATTTATATTCCAGTATAATTCAAGACATACAATAAATATTATTTTTGAGATGTTGATAGTTTACGTGTATCATTGATGAATAAAAGAAATGATGAGGGTTTAAATAAAATTTGTATTAGATATTATTCATAATATCAATCATAATTTGTTTATTGGTTTGACTATTTAATCATGACATGCAGAAATTTATGTAATATTTAAGACATTTATTTTGTTGTAAATATACTTGTATAAATTTAAACATTCTTTAATATTCTTAATAAATTATATTATAAGGTTTATTTTGCATTTTATTTTCTTTATCTGACCTGGAAATAACTGAAGAGCCATTCATTTTGATTGGAGAGTTTATTTATATTTTCTGCCCCTGAGAGAAATTTTTTTTTTAGTAATTTTAAACTGAGCTAGTTAAATGTAAAATTGCCTAATCTACTATTTTGCAAAAAATTTATTGAATCTTAGTCTAGCATAAGGCCTAGCACAAGATGTATGCTTGATTCTGCTCTTACTTACTGATTGAACGGTTTAAATTATTTTTATATAAACCTCAATTTGCAAGAGTCACAGCAGTATGTTAAGTGCAAAGATTATTTAAATTCTCCCTGTATAAAGGGCACTTATGCAATAAATTCTCAGAATGAAAATCAAAATTACAGAAATTAATTTAAAACACCCTGTAGGGTGTTTTAAATTAACTTAAACAAAAGCTTTATAAAAGTCTCCGATATGAAGGATTCAACAGATTTTATTCCTAAAGTTACTAATTATAAATACAAAATAACGTATAATCAATGACAAAGAAGCTACATTATTTTAAATGAGTAACCTTTAAGTATAGTTAATATTTTTCAAAATTATGATTTCGACCTAATTTGTTACTTTTTTCTAAGATGATTATTTAGACACATAACAATCTCAATGAAAGTAATGTGATCATTTTAAATTAGTGATGAAAGAACTCGAGTAAAAAATAACCGGGTACCCGATTATTCAAATAACTGGTGTAATTCGGTTTTTGAATACGAGCGACGAGTGACGGGTGATCGGTGAACCGAGTTGATGCAAATCGGAAACCCGAATTGGTTAGTTATTAGTCGTACTTCATCACCGGTCACCTGGTAGTCGTCGCCTGCTTTGAAAAATCGCCTACCGGGTTATTTTTCACCTGGTAGTCGTCGTCTGCATTCAAAAATCGCCTGCCGAATACTGGGTTATCTTTCGCTCGCGTTGTCGCATTACTACTTGGACACTGATTATATATTTACTGGGAATTCGAGTAGTATATGATGAGAGTATTAGCAAATATTAAGTTGCTTTGTTAAATAGAGAGCTGCAGGAAATGTTCATATTTAATTTAAAAATATATATAGCATTATTAAACAACATGTATTTACATAAATACTAACAATAGCGTTAGTTGATATAATTAATATGTAATAAAAAAAAAACTATATAAATGCACAAAAATAAATAAAAACATGTAAAGAATGTAAAAATTATCAGTACGTTGAGGAAACAGTTTATTTCTTCCTAAGTTGGTTAATTGACCGGTGACAAAATATAAGTAATAAACGCAACTTAAATCTGCAATTTGTGTGCTTTTTGTAAATATCTGTTATTTATTGATATATACATATATTTTTTATGGATAATGAAGTAGAAATGCGACAACCTGAGTAAAGAAGAACTGGGTTGACAGTATTACATATAAGGTGACTGACGTAACTTAAATATACGATTTCCGGCAACCAGCTTATCGTGTTCTTAAAAACCTGTCTACGAAATAAGCTTCAAAGTATTAGTGTTTTGTTAAATGAAGAACTATATGGAAATGTATATTTATTATTTTGAAACTACACTCTGCTTTTGTACGCCATTTTTTAAATGAAGAGTATAACTTCTAAAGG
This sequence comes from Amphimallon solstitiale, assembly GCA_963170755.1. NCBI lineage: Eukaryota > Metazoa > Arthropoda > Insecta > Coleoptera > Scarabaeidae > Amphimallon > Amphimallon solstitiale. Next base: position 95,591,617 of record OY720682.1, on the reverse strand, counting down.
GTCTAAGTGCCAAAATTTTAAAATTTAAGATTTTGATTGTAAACGGTAGTATGTCCATACCCCATTACAAATCGAAAGGGTCTATGTGCCTGAGATCAATATAATAGTTATGCCATTCATTTATAGAAGGCGCTGGGTCTAAGTGACGCGATCTGTAAATGTTATAAAGGGTCTATGTGCCATTTATGGAAACACTGTTTTAAACAGCTGTTTTACGCGAAACATCATGGAAAATACTAACTGGAAGAAAGAAAAAGACGCAAAAGAAAATCTGAGAGTGTTATAAATGAAAGAAGGAGATTAAGACTGTGTGGTAAGCAGTATAGTACTTATAAAGGTGCAATTGTAAATGGGAGAAAGCAACCAACAGAAAATAATGTAAGCTAATCTAAAGTTAACATTTTGTGACTGTTGGAATAATCATTCTTTGAATTATTTTCTAGGTGCGCAAATGTAATAAGAAATGCAAATTACTTTCCATTGAACAAAAAAGGTTTCTGTTTGATGACTATTAGAAAATAAATGATCACAAGAAACAAAGTACTTACCTTCTTGGGCTCATTCAAGTTGTCCCTGTAAATAGAAGGCGCCATGACCGTTATGAGGATCCTGCAGAAAGTCAGAGGCAATGTACTACTTACTATTGTGTTCCTGATGGTAAAGGAAGTCATGTAAATGTGTACAGAAAAACATTTTCAGACATATTTGCCCTTTCCCACAAAAGGGTACAAGTTTTAGTGGAGAAGAAAAAGCAAGGTGAAACAGTGTACAAAGATAATAGGGGTAAGGCGAACAAGCCAAGGAAGTACTTTCCTGAGCTAAGGGAGCAAATAAAAGTCCATATAAATTCATTTCCAATAGAAGAAAATCATTATAGCCGGAATACGTCAATAAAACAATTTCTTAGTGCAGATCTTAATGTAAACCGTTTATATATTGCTTCAAGAAAAAATACCCAGACATCGTTGCAACATATCGGTACTTTTCAGACGTTTTCAATCAAGATTTTCCTAACTTGAGATTTGGTAGGCCAAGGTCAGACACGTGCTCTGTGTGTGACCTCTATGAAAATAAAATAGCATCTACTGCTGACGCAACTAGTAAACGATCTTTTGCGATCAAGTTAGAATTACATCATAGGAAAGCAGACGCAGCAAGGGCTGCAATGCTGAAAGATGAAAACGAAGCTCAAATACCAACGAGTAAGAGCACAGTTTTGTCCATAGATCTGGAACAAGTCCTTTTTTTACCAACGTTGACTCATACGCAGATGTTTTACAGTCGGCAGTTGTCGTGTTACAATCTGTGTGTACATCTGTCAGACACTGGTGATGCATTTATGTGCTTATGGAATGAGTCCATTACATAGGCAGAGGGGGCAACGAAATTGCTTCTGCGTTGTTAAAAGTACTAAAAAGAGAAAACGTATCTCTAAAAGAAAAACTTGTTGTTTGGTCCGACAACTGCATCGGACAAAACAAAAATCGCATGATCTTATTTATGTTTATTTATCTTGTGGCGAATGGTTTTTTTGAGGAAATCGAGCATAAGTTCCTGGTAAGTGGACACTTTTATTTGCCGTGCGACCGCGATTTCGCCCAGATCGAAAAGAGGAAAAAAGTTACAACAAATTTTGTACGTGCTGATTTGGAAAAGATGATAAGACAAGCTCGTCACGAAAAACCTTTCAATGTGGTTTCTATGGAAGAGCATGACTTCAAAAATCTGGATAAAACAAGTGACTATATGTTAAATACCACAAAACTAAATATATCATCGTTGTGCTGGATGCGAATCCTGGAAAAGTGTATACAAAAGCATCGTTTAGTGAAGTGCAAGACTGGACTGTTTGCAACATTATAAAAAAGAAGGAGGAAAAGTAGAAGACATCAAGGATATGAGTCTTGAACAACTCGTGTGAAAAAACAAAATATCAAAAGAAAAGTTGAAGAATTTGCAAGACTATATACATCTGAAACATCTAGCCTTTTATGAAACTCTGATTGAGAGAACACAACAGGGTTTCAACGGGGAAGCAGCTCCAATAAGTCAGAATTAAAAAAAAATAGAGTTGGTACTTGGACCCTTTCAAAGTAACTTGCAGTCGGCAGTTGACTTCCTTTATAGAAAAATCATCATCTTTTTTAATTAAGAATTTTTTAACTAAGAAAAAGTGTTTATTTTAATTTTGATTTTGTTGTTATAGTATTTTCATCGTAAGAATAGGTGCACGTCATCAACAGAACTTTTGGAATGATAAACATATCAAATACTAAGTACCTATAACACCATCTCTTATAAATGCAACCTTAATACTCTACCCAACTCTACCGCACTTTTAACAGTTGTCTGTACTGAAAGTAAGCAGGGCAGTGTTGTCAAATTCCGTTCTGTCATTTAGGTTATAGCGCGACAAATATTTTCACACGCGTTCTTTATTCATTTTTGCCGTTTTTTAATCCTGCTCATCCTGCTTTTTACAAAACAGTTATTTTCATAACTAAAAGACATTTATTCATATGCAATTATTGCAAAAGCGTGTTGTAGTCGTTGCAAATCAATGATTGCATCTACAGTTGCACAGTTTGAAGCAGAACGTGACCATGGTGAACTTGTATTACCTTTATCTTCAGTACGAGAGGTAAACAGCACAAATTTTTGTCATATACTGTACTACAATTATTTATATGTTTACAACGAGCATCTATAACTTTGGGTGTAAGCTTGGCAACTGTAAGTAAAATTTCATCCGAGGTCAAAAAAGGAAATGTGCTTGTCAGTTCCAAACGCAAACGTGACAAAGGGAAGCCTGTTGTTGATGTTGACAACTTTGCTGAGTGCGCTTTAAGAAATGCTGTGTATGATAGGCACAGAAACAGCAAGTTTTCTAAAATATGTATTGTACTAAAATGCACTTAATTTATGAATAATTACAGAGCAAAATATTACTCTCAAATCCTTGGGTATTGTACTTCGTGAGGCGGATATTTTCACAGGTGGACAAACTTCATTGTGGAAAGTCCTCCAAAATATAGGCTTTCATTAAAAAAAGGATGATCCAAAACGAGCACTAATGGAAATACCACAAATTGCTTTGAAACGTGTAAACTTTTTATCAGAATGTAGTCGTATAAAACAGTCTGGATATTTCAAGATGGCACGGCGGCACAATCATGGCAAGATGACGACGTAAGAAGCGATCGCAAATCAAAAATTGGTGGAAAGAGGTAACAAACTGATTCTATTAGTTAATTAATTACTTACATATGCATATATTCTAGATTTATTGTATTACATGCTGGAAACTCAGATGGTTTTATTGATGGTGCAGACCTTGTATTTTCATCTGCAAGTATCTCTGGTGACTATTATGGAGAACCGAACTAACTATGTACGGTAGTTTGAGCACCAAATGCTACGCCATCTTGAAAGGCCTTCAGCAATAGTTGCTAGTGACCATACTACAATTTTAAATAAGCCACCCACAGCTGCATCCACCAAAGCTGCCATTCAACAGTGGTTAACGGAAAACAATATTGAATATGATGAGAGTTTATTGGAAATTCAACTGCTTCAATTAGTTGTCAAGTGAGTAGCATCAAACTGTTTTCATATAACTTTATCTATAAAGTTTGATTTTCTACAGAAATAAACCTTGCGCTGTTTATGAAGTAGATCAGCTTGCACAACAGTATGGTCATATGATACTCCGTCTTCCACCATATCACTGCATTTTTAACCCCATCGAGCATATTTGTGGTATAACAAAAAGTTATTATGCTAGACATAATGGAGAGCATGGGCGATGTATAGAAAGTGTACAACAAACATGGCAAAATTCCTTAAACTGTCAGGTTGAACTTAATATTACTTTTCTTATGCTTTTGTATTTAATATCTGTCACTAATATAATAATAAAGTCTACTTCCTCTATAAAGCATTATTAAAGTCATACTTTTTTTTAAATATCGATTTTTATGCTTAGAAATAAATACAGTTTGCGATAAAATTGCCATTGAAAATCGAAAATTAGTGGATCATTTTATGAACTAATGTTTGTTTATGTAATACAATCATATTTTTTAATCGCTTAGTTTGTTTTAATAATTAATGCATCAGCCTCAATAAAAACTTTCAATAGACTAATTGGTTTTCGTAACCTATACTTCTAATTTGACAGTTGTTTATATCATTTTTATATTTTATATGTATCAGTTTGACAACATTGTGCAAACGTCATTGATGACGTGCACCTAATCTTACGATGAAAATACTATACAAACTTCTGGTTTGGCATTATGTATAAACAAAATAAAAAAGTAATTCTAAAGTGCATACTTATGTTTTTATTCATTTAATTTGATTTTCCTCAACTTTATCATTTTGGCACTTAGACCCTTTAGAAGTTATACTCTTCAAATAATAATTAGTAGTTTTTTATGGTATACCAGAACATTATACAAGGAAAAGTCGTAGTACATTCTGCGGGCTGTATCATTTGCATTGTATACATTATACATGTTGGCCAGTTTAATAAATATTATTATTATTGAATACAGGGCGATGATGCGAGTGAAAACTACTCGAGTGATAATTTGATTATCAAGATCACTCGAGTAGTGACTAACCGGTTATTGAAATAATTCGATTTTGCCCATCACTATTTTCAATAACTCGGTGACTTACCTCTCGCTTTAGTCTGTCACTCTTTAATATCGATATTTTGTACAAAGAATTCTTCACATGATTCATCTGAAAACTGACAAGTTATAATATCAACTATATGTAGAATAATATTGAACTTATTTACCTCAGATAAACATAACCTACATATAACAATGTAGTATCCTATGTTATAAATACATCCTCCAGAAATACAAACACAAATGGGAATAATTGAATGTGGTAAATGTTCTGATTCGATAAAATATACCATACCAAATACATACAGGCTAATTTGAATATAAGATGATATAAAAGACAACAAAAGAGCAAGAGAATTTATTTTGTTGAATTCATCTAATTTATGGCAAAGGAGTTGGTGTAGATGAGCTAATTTCCGAATAATAGAAATGTGTTTCATTTCATCTCTATAATTTATAAACATTAGTGGAGACATAGGAAGAAGATTTTCCTCCAAAACCTCTGTTATACCAATGAATGCACTGCGAAATATTAAAACTACCGTACAAAACCTTCCTCCTATTATCGCTGATAAAACGACCAAGTATGCAGTGATAATGAAATTTAAGTCAGGTGAAATATTAGGAAATATTAGAAACACTGATAAACTACTGCACAGAGTAAAAAATCCAAAAACCAGAGCTGCAGTTATAGAAATTAGTGTCAGTTTTAAATAAGGTAACTTTACGTTGCAATCTTGATTTAAAGTTTGATGCACTTTCTGAAGATTATTAAAAATCGATATGAAAGAATGTAGATATGTTCTGTTTGAAATTATTTGAGCCATAATGATTACCATTGGAATACTTTGCGCTAGCCAATTTGTTATGTCAAAAATTACAGAAGTAGTTCTTATTACTGATAAAGTTTTTAAATAAAACAACACAAAGGTTATTATAAATATTTGCAATATGCCATGTATTACTCCCCGGAAATTATGGTACATCAAATATCTCAAATTTGGACCACTTTCCACATAATATGGTTCGAAACATAAATATGTTAAAATTGAATGTATAGGTAAGTATATGGTAAGGAAATCATTAAATACGTTCTTCATGCTTCTGCGTCTAACGTCAATGTGTTCATTATTTGAAAATTTAATGCATATAATTAGATAATAACTTTCATCAAGCTAATTCAATTAGCTATCGATTGACGGCAATATATGTTTTAAAAAATAGTAGTTAGTATACACGGCGTGAAAGGGCAATATATTTAAAATATTATTTTGTTATTTCTTTTATTCAGAGATAATAATTAGTAATCAGATGTTATTGCCGCTTCTGTGATATTATTATAAGGTTTCCAATGAAGATGGAGTTTCAAACTAAAAACTTTACATTCCCTTTCGTTTGCTTTGAAAATAGTTTCTATGTTATTAAACATTTCAAATATTTGCATCTTATATGCCTGTGAGGTATTTGCACTGCTCCCTCTGTGCTATGTGTGTATAATCAAGAATAACCCCAATCTTTAAAAAAGATGACAGAACCAGAGTTGAGAACTATAGGCCAATATCCATTCTACCCAACTTTGCAAAGGTCTTTGAAGGTGTGATTTATTCCTGTATATATTTCGGTACTAAGTCTTTGATTTCTGAATATCAACATGGTTTTGTTCGTGGTCGGTCTACAGTTACGAACCTACTCACCATAACTCAGTCTGTTTCTCATGAACTTGATACTCAAGGTCAAGTAGACGTAATTTACACAGACTTTAGTCGTGCGTTTGACACGATAGATCACGGCTTCCTTCTGGAAAAACTATCAGCCATTGGATTCAGCACATCACTGCTCAAACTATTATATTCGTATTTGACAAACAGGCTTAACTATGTGTTTTATAATGGATTCAAGTCCTTTGAGTTTACTCCCTCATCCGGGGTGCCACAGGGCTCCAACTTGGGACCCCTACTATTTATTCTATATACCAATGACTTGCTTCATTTGTTAACTTGTAATGTACTCGCATATGCGGATGATTTAAAGATCTACTGCGCTATACGAACTTGGAATGATGTAGTTCATCTTCAGGACAACTTAAATCTTATATCTACGTGGTGTTCAAATTTCAATTTAAAACTAAATATAAACAAATGCTGCTATATGTCCTACTCACGAAAAAATAACAATATACCATCTACGTATTCTATTGAAAATAACCAGCTCAAGCGAGTGACCAGCATAAAGGATCTTGGGGTGTACTTTGATACGCGCTTAAGCTTCTCCAGCCATATACATAATATTTGCAGTTCGGCTTCAAAAACTTTAGGTTTTGTTATGCGCTGTTGTAAATTTTTTAAAAGTTCGCTGCTCTTGAAAACTCTATACTTCAGTTTCGTTGTCAGTAAACTGGAGTATGCGTCACAAGTCTGGTCACCTCAATACATATATTTACAAATAGCCATTGAGAGGGTGCAACGAAGATTTTTGAAGTACTTGTCTTTCAAGGATACGGGAATTTATCCTGAGCGTGGTATTGATTATAATCTCTTGTTGCTGGCGCATGACCTTCAGACACTGCGGGATCGCCGGGAGATTCATGGTGCGCGCTTTATGTGGAAATTGTGTAATGGACTAATTGATTGCCCATGTCTCTTGGCTTGCATAAACTTCTTTATTCCCCGAGTTGCCTCTCGTTCCTCCGCCACGTTTTTGTTGCCATTCTCGAGAACTAATCTCCTTCGGGGATCGCCAATATTTACGATGTGTAGGGCTGCGGATTTACATTATGAGGATATTTTCTTTTCTAGCTTTGATACATTGATTACCTTTTGATTTTTTGTGATTTTTCTTTTTTTTTCTTACATTATGTATGAATGAATGACTTATTCAATAATTAAGAACTTTATTTTATTATAATGTACGTGTTTTGTTCATATAATTGTTCCTATAATTGGTTTTACTGTTGGAATAATAAAGTTATATTATTATTATTATTATTATTATTATTATTATTATAATCTATGTAATATAGTCTCTAACGCACCAGCTATAATTCTGTATTTAATAATCCGATTTCAGTAATTCAAATACTACAAAATAGTATAATTTATATTTTTTTTTAAAATGCAATTTTTAAGAAGGGATAGTCGATTTTTTTGAATAGCAAAAAAAATTTTTTTACAGATTCAAGATGGGCTGTTCTACAGAAATGTGTTTTGGTCCGATGAGTGCACTTTTAGCAATAATGGCGTTTTCAACAAAAATATTCACCGTTATTGGAGTCAACAAAATCCAAGAATTAGTATTGAAACCAATCGACAACACAGATTCACCATAAATGTTTGGTGTGGTATTTTGGGCGACAGATTGATTGGACCTCTTTTCATTGATGGCATGCTTAAATCAGGACAAATATCACCAACTACTAATTGAAAATTTGGACAATTTCTTGAATAAATTACCTCTTGCAGAGTTAAATAGAGCGTTTTTCCAGCAGGATGGTGCTACACCACATAATTCCAGGATAAATGTTAACTGGTTGAATGCTAAATTTGTCCAAAAATGGATAGGGACATGCGGGCCAGTTCGGTGGCCTTCGCGTTCAAATGATCTAACGCGAATTATTCATACTTGTCGAGAGATACCTTTTTCTTTAATCTTGAATGCTACATATACGGTAACTAGAAGGTGTCAGCTTTGTATTCAGTAAGGTGGGAGGCATTTTGAGCAATATTTATAATAATTATGATTTCTTACAATGTTTCATTTTTGACGTTAATAAAATTTTCGATTGTTTTGTATTCCACGGCACACGTAAACTTTTTTTAATAAATTAAATTATTTTCCAAGAATATTTTACAAAATCAAATTGAATCACATTCAGAAAAAATATCTCTATCAAACTGTAAATGTTGCTATTTAAAAAAGAAAAATTTATTATCGCCTGTCAAAAATTACATATTAAAAAAATAAAAATTATACTATTTTGTAGTATTTATACAGCTGTCTTTTGTGGTTTTTGAATTACTGAAATCGGATTATTAATAATTAATTATAGCATGGTGCGTTTTTCGTATGACAGACTGTATAATAATTAATATCTTCTTTGGAATAGCGGCTGATAAATTACTAGTAAAACTACCTTTGTTTTTCGTAACGTTTCGAGATTTATTTATGTCTTCATCTGACAACTAAAATTTCAACATTCTTCGGACATTGACCGCGCTCCATCAGTACTAATTCCTATGCATTTCAACCAATCAATTTCATTGTATGTAATGAATTCATTCACATTTGTTAAACAGTTCTTCAGATGTAGTATGTATTAACTAGAACTTGAATGGTAAATTTTCCAAAATAGCCGATTCATATTCGTATTTTACGTGACAGAGTAGATGAGAAATATTCAGTATGTCTGTACTTTCGTCTAGCTGAAGACTAAAGTAGCAACTTTCTCGCTGTCTTTATTGATTTTTCTTTAATTTTTGCGTACATATAGTCAATTCGCTTCTTAACAGTGTCATTTGACAAGACCATTAACCTTAGATCCGTAGCAGCTTTTTCACTTACTGTTACAGATACCTTCTTTGCAGCAGGTAATATCAGTTCTGCCGCAATTGTATGGGGCTTTCCCGTTTTCGCTATCAACAGAGGTACTTCAAATGATGCTTTCACTGCATTTTCATTTTGCAACCAGTCGCAGCCATTCTGATATATTCTTTACTGGCTCGCAGTCCATGTTCTTTACTTTTAAAAAAATCAATTCTTTTAGAAACATGTTTCATATGCTTGGTTTCAAAATGTCTTCGTAATTTTGAGGGTTTTATACCCTCATTAGACAAAACCTCATAACATAAAATGCATTGCGACTGTTGTGCATGAGCACTATTTATTATATTTGCTATATTTCTGTTTTGGATTATTAGTTTTAGAACAAGAAGGAACTCCCTCACTATTACTATTTTTGCGTGTGATATTAACCCAATGATCCATGTGAGATATAAAACTCAACTGAAGACAGTACGAGTGTAATCTGAATTTATGCACCCACCTTCATGTTACATGTTACACATTTGTTATTACAGGTACATATTTTATAATTTTATTAGTTAGATTATATAGAATACTAGATTGATTAGATTAAAGAACTAATTGTAACTAAAATAGTTATAATGTCCTACCTTACTAACCGCACACACTACGTGACATACAATGGTCACACTCCCAGACACTACTCGCCAGCTTCTGGAGTTCCTCAAGGATGGAACTTTGTTATTTGCAGACGACTTAAAGATATATGCTATAATTAATACCATTGATGATTGCTTATCACGCCAAGAACAGCGTGATCTTGTTCAACGTTGTGGTGTTCATTAACAGACTAAGCTTGAATGTCACCAAGTGCAGAGTTTTAAGTTTCCCCCGTAAAGTTAACAGCCTAACTTATGATTACCATAGTGACAATGCGACTATAGAGCGCACTCAAACGATGGAGGACTTAGAGGTCCTATTTGATTTCCGACTCTCACTTAATGATCACATTAATGATATATCGAATCTATCTAATAATTTTCGGGTTTATTATTAAGAATTACTCGCAACTTTACCTCCATCGATCTTATAATAACATTGTATTTCTCCTTAGTGCGTTCGAAATAATAATATGCGTGTTTGGTTTGGCCCTCTTTCTACAACCTGAACAAGTCCAACTACGTTTTCTAAAATATTTATATTTTAAGGAGCATACGGAATGACCTGCTAGTGACTTCAGTCACAAACTTCTTACTGACATATATATGAAATTGAGCCGTTAGATCTACGATGAAAACGTATGGATATAAAATTCTATTACTATGTGCTGCACAATCAATTAAACTCACCTAGGCTCTTGGAAACAATGATTTTCATTTGTTCCGCGTTCGGTTTTCAGGACATCGAAAAATTTTGACCGGCACTGTGTTTTCTTTTTTTTTTTGATAAATGGATGATTTACTTGATTTTGAATATTTTGTGTTTTCGTTTGGCAGACCCTGTATATAGCGCATTCGTTGATTGACGCAATACTTTTAGTTATTTTTACGCGTTGATGGTTGGGATAAACGTTCTCGTATTTACTTTATTTTTACTGTTTTTCTTAAGCACCACAAGCAAAGAATGTTATTTTTGTTCATCCCAGTTTAATAATTAAGTTTAAATTTTAAGTTAGTTTCCGTGATCGTGCTGCCATTTTTTTCCTTTATTTATTTATACGTAATTACTTGTGCCACGGCCCCTTCCTCTCAATTGCAGTTTTAGATGTATGTCTTATTTGTTTTAATCCTGTTTTAAGTCTTAATTCTTATAATTTTGCCTTCTTGGCTCATTACAAATTTATTTATTGTTTTTTCTCCTCTTGTCTGCCTGTTTAATTATTAAATCCTGTTAATTGTGTAAGTGTTAATCTTATTTGTGTACAGCTGTTTTTCCGTGTGCCGCACAATTCATGATTTTGCGGATCTTACCGGCATTCTTTATCCATTAGCTACGGTAACCAATCGCACTCGCCTATTTGTTCCAAGTAGTTCTGCATGTAGTTAAATATTTGGTGATAATCCAGTAATTTCTGTTATTACTTGATGGGGATGATAGTAGACTACTATCTAATATTGTGATTTTGTCATCGATTATTGAAAGAGATTGATTTCGAATTGGAAAGAAATAGACATCGTGTGTGCTGGTTGCAATTTGGGGAATTAATTTCGAAATTACCTTTTGGATCATGAGCCGTTTTTCTGGGATGGAAAAAAGGTACGGATGCCGTTGTAAGAAACAGGCCATCTTGTCTTCGTTGCTTACGTGCGTCTCTTGTTGTATGTCTAGCCCTTGATACTTGCTTAGTGTTCTTCAATTATATGTATGTCCTCTGTCAAGGTAATTATTGGAAAATATTATTTAAGTGTCTGTAGATGAAAATAGCTAGAATATTTTCTTCCTTTGTTTGAACTCTAAGGTCCTTTTTCTTAAAAAAAATACAACGACCTTGAGAGCCTGTACATATTTAGAACGCAATTCTAATTTCATTCATAATCTTGTTAAATATTAATATTTCATTTGGGAATAGCTTTCAATGCAATTTCATTTTCTATTTTGTGTGCTCAAGTGTTCTTTAAATTTCGAATTTAAAATTTACTTTGTGAGTTTAATTGCACATACTATGAATTCGCGTGTGAATTCTACTTTATTAATTTTGTACTAATGTTTAAATATAATTTCATTTTGATTTACAAAATTCTGTTATACAGGGGCCACTGAATTAAATTTGAATCTTGTTTCCGAGTGAACTTTATTTTATTATCGTAAACTCTGGTTCTCAATTGTACGAGGCCACTTAAGTTGTAATTTAATTTTTTATTAATAAAACATTAATAACTTGTCAATATAATAATTAATTTCGCCTAGTAGTAGTAAATTTTACCAACTGATTGTGATCCGATAGGTCAATATGTAAAACTATCCTTTTGAATTGTAACATGATTTGTTTCACACACCCACTTAAATGACATATATAGGGTGTTACTTACCTAATTTTTAATTATTATGTTTTTAAAGTTTTGTGTTTTGTATTGAGGGCCTAATACTACATCTAAGATTGTGCATATTTTAAATTTAATTTCATTCATTTCATAACCTAACCTAGATACATATTTCTGCTAGAGTATATGATTACTTAATTAAACCTGAACTTCAAATTTGTTTTGTATATACTGAGTACACGTAATAAATTTTGTTATTGTTTTATATGTGGGGTTCTGCCTTAGCTTTTACTACCTTGAATACTTTAACTGATTTTCTCCCGGATCAAAGCTCGTTTTGGGGAAGGGAATATACACACGGGAGTGGCGTCCGTTTAATCATCCATCTGTGATTTCGTGAAAATTCACGGTCTACAAAAAGGATTGAGCTGGAGGCAGTTCGTTTCTTCATATTTATCATCTGTACGCAAGGGTAGAGACTGGTAAAGCATCCTTGAAGGTGTAAGAGTAAATTTTGCGAAACTTTGCTGGATTGTTAAGAGACGTTACAATTATTTTAGCATCGCTAATAATTATTACTAATAGTGTCGTAAGGATGAATAATTTTTAAATTCGCGACGACGCCATATTTTCTGCGCCTTGGATAGATTTTGACATTTAATTTTTGGAAGGGCGTAGCAATATTATACTGTAATAAGCTGAATACTAATATAATTACTAAATCGCTACTTTAAAGATGTGCATGTGCAATAACGAGGTGGCGGAGGCATTGATAAATATTAACGTCTTTCCTTACCCGCATAGTTGAGCGTGTGCACAAGCGTCGTTCAGTATTGGTAGCGGAGAGCGATTGATGGCTCATTCTCTTTTTCATTTAATGTTTTTCTCTTTATTTTATATACAACGTGTTTCAAAAAGAACTTCATCTTAGTAGGCACTGAGAAACTAGTACTTGCAAATTATAATAAGCCACTTGCCTTTTATTTATAAGTAATTATTTATCTAATGTTATTTTGACATTTGTTATTTTGTGACTATCAACATAAATTTCTGACAAATAAGTTTTTTACTTAATAAACAATCCTACTAAGTAATGTACACATTGCAAGAAAATATTTTTATTGTTGTAGCATATTTCCTAAGTGCACAATTTCTAAATGGAAAATAGCAATATTCCTACTCGGAATGTACTACAGCGGTACTTGCAGTTTCCTAATAGAGTTGTGGATAATACAGGTTTACATCATCACTTTTGCCTAGTCGAGGAGAAATTTCGCGCTGCAGGATTTGTGGTAAAATGCAAAAGTTCAGGTAGACCACGTACACAACAAAATATTGTTGACTACTTACAAAACCTTGTTGGGGAAAACCCACATACATCAGTTCGTTGTTTATAACTTCAAACGAACGTATTTTATATTACCGTTCATAGAATTTTGAGGCGTCGCATGCATGTGTATGCATACAAAGTATCGGTTGTTCATCAGATTTTAAATAATACGGGGGCGACCTGAAATGTTTCCGGAATCGGCAAGAGATGGCGCACGAAGGTTGAAGCGGATTCATTGGTCGGCAAGGGCAACCCTTTTTATAGCAATTGTCAAAATTTCAGACGTTTACTGTCAATAGTTGTTATTTAAGAGTGTGTTTTGCATAGCAAGCCAGGCGGTTTCGCAAAAATGGATAAAATTGAATTTAGTGCAGTGATAGAACACTTCTGGCTGCCTGGGAAAACGGCCACAGAAATTCGAAATATTTTGCTAGAGGTTTATGGCGGATCTACTCCGTCATTTTCGACCATCAGCTTCTGGGTGAGCGAGTTCAAACGTGGCCGCACAAGCACAAGGGATAAACCACGCAGGGGACGCCCAAAAACCGCTACCAACGATGAAATGGTCGATAAGATGCATGATGTCGTGTTAGCCGATCGCCGATTGAAGCTGAAAGAGATAACAGAGACAGCAGTCATCTCAGAAGAATGCGTTGGCCATATCCTACACAAAATTTTGGGAATGAAAAAGCTTTCGGCGCGATGAGTACCGCGTTTGCTCACACCAGAGCAAAAACGAAATCGGGTGACCGTTTTTGAGGAGTGTCTGGCTAGGATTCAATGCAATCCAAGAGATTTCTCCATGCGTTTCGTAACCGTGGATGAGATTTGGGTCCACCACTACTTACCGGAGACCAAGGAACAATCGAAGCAGTGGACTTTTCCGGGCGAATCATCTCCGAAGAAAGCAAAGACCGTTCCATCGGACGGAAAGGTCATGGCGCGACCTTTTTTTGGGATTCTCAAGGTGTAATCCTCATCGACTATCTGCAGAAGGAAAACACGATCACGGGGCAATACTACAGCGATTTATTGACCCGATTCGATTCAGCATTGAAGGAGAAACGGTCTCGTTTACAGCGGAAAAAAAGTGCTTTTTCACTACGACAATGCACCGGCTCATTCATCCCGAATCGTTTTGTCCAAATTGATTGAATTGCGCTACGAATTAGTTTATCATCCTCCATATTCACCGGACCTAACCTAGCGACTTTTTCCTATTCCCAAACCTGAAAAAATCGCTGGCAGGAAAGAGATTTGCCTCAAATGCCATCGCCGCTACAGATGGCTATTTTGCAGACCTCAAAACATCCGATTTTTCCGACGACTTGAAGTGACTGGAGTACCGTTTGAAAAAGTAAGTTTTTAATAAAAATTAAAAACCACACCAATACCGTGTTTTTCTTGTCGATTCCGGAAACATTTCAAGTCGCCCTCGTATATAGAAATAAATAATTCTAAATCATAGATTCGCTCGATGATAACTTTTGAAAGTGACAGGAGGATAACTTTTATACTATTTAATCTATATCCGAATTTAAAGAATACGGAAGATCATAATTTATAGGAGGAATTTATGAACAGCTAAATGAAGTTCTTTTTGAAACACGTTGTATATATATTTTATGTTTTATACTTCTTATTTTATTATAAAATCTGTTGGGCTAAATAAATAAATAAATAAATATTATTGTTGGAATCGAATCTAGCAGAAGTTCCAACTTAAAGCAAAGTTCTCTAAAATTTCCAGAAAGGGACTGGTATAAACATAATAATATATAATGAAAGAAATGCATATAAAAACACATACCCTCATAGACTGTACTTAGCGCGGAATTTTAAAAGGCAATTGTGTGAACAGTCTGTGCTTTAGAATTTAACTATTATGTGCCGATGCATCCTTCAGCAATCGATATCGTTGCCTCCTGTCCCATACAAATTAAAATAACAAAATCTGTTTTACAGCTAGTATTTCAGAAAATAGTCAGTAAACTAGTTGGATTTTTCAATCTCTTCGAGCTTGAATTCGCATTTTCTGTTTCCGTTTACAGTTTTATTACAATAGCATGTAATGCGTGAGCATTGCCATAATGTTTTTTATAATGACCGATTTTCCAAACTTTTGACGAGCTCTGTATATACGTCTAATTTTAGCTTTTGCACAAACTGTCATTGCGTCAAAAGTTAGTTAACGTATATTCGTTCCTATAAACTTCAAAAATAAATCTGTTGAGACCTAATTGTCAAATGGAATGTCATTGTTGACATAGGTAAATGTAGCAATTGTGTGTAATTTTCTTTTGTATTAAGGACCATTTTTATAATACAAAAAAACTCGTTATTGTTATTAATATACTTAAAAATGTGTTCTCCCATGCTTTTTTATATGTCGGCCGTTGCTCAATTACCAGTGCTACTTTAACTGAAGTTAATTAACTATTCAAAGTACTGCAGAGCTTTACGAAAATTAAAGCAAGCATCCCATCTGGTCATAATCAACTACCTGGGTTTTTTGCTTTTTGTGAAGCTGCTATATTTTATCTGCCACTTACAGTCATTTAAATGACGGTTCATAAGTGAAATCGAATTTTAATCGCAAATCAAGCGTCAGATGGATTTTTGTCCGTTAATGTTAAAGTTTCCCGTTACTTTAGTGGATATTCTTACACTTAAGCCTAATTACACACCAACATGTCAAATTTAAAAAACGGATCTCTTCTGCATCATTTCCTGGTTTAGAGTTCACCTTTCTTCGAATAAATGCTAAATCTGTGATCAATAAAATTCATGCCACTTAGTATACTCTTTATTGCTTTCGCATTTGATTGCCTCAATCTATTTGGATATTTCCAATATTTGACGAACGAAAACTTCAAACGTTTGAGACTGCAATTTCTGGATCTTGTACGATCATGTAGGTCACTGACCTTGTGGCTTCAATTCTTTCCACTTTAATTTACGACAGGGTTCGTTTTGCCGGTCTTTCTTCTAAACGTCGATTCTTCCTGATAATTACCAATCTAGATACGTATGACCATGTTACGAATTGCTCGTAAATTAACATCATTTTGTTATTAGAAAACTTTGAGACATCAAACTGTCATCGCAGAAATAAATGTCTGTTTGAATTAACGAAGCTCTGGCCTACTTTTGATAGCGAGATTTTTTTACCGGATCCGCCTGCAGAGAGGCTTTAAATGAACTGTGCCATCGTTATACAAGTATCTGGAAAGTGGAGATTGCTGCCGAATGTTGCGTAAAAGTCCATTCTCTCGGTTTCTGAGCCTTCATCCGCATGCGAAACCTCGATAGCGTTGAATTCTTTCGTTAAATTGAGGACCGTGACACTTTTCGGTGTACCTGTCATATCTGACAATTTTTGATTTTTGACGTGTTTTGATTGTATTTTCGGTCACACGATGGCCGTTTTTCTTTCACGTAAGCTCGCGGTCCCTTTTCGGAGCTCCCGATCTCGAACGTGGTCCCGCCATGAGACACCAAATATAACACACGCAATTGAGAAATGTCAAGTCTATACGCACCCAAAGACAGAACGCTCCCGACGCGATTTCCAGGGAGGAGTTACACATATCGTTTTGCTCTTTTTGAGTGTTCGGTTAACCTATTTCAATTAAGGCGGTTAGAGTGGGTCTCTCGAATGGCTTTTAGTATGTATGTTTTCGTTTTTGTGGATAATTTTCAAAATGACAGTTTTAGGCTAATGCATATTCTAACCAGTTGTTGTAATTTTATATCCTTATTACATACCTCTTTCCTCAGTTTGTAACTTCTCAACAGCGATATTCTATACAAGATATTCTTCAAGTGATTCATCTAAAAAAAAGCATTTTAAAAGATAATTATAATGAAGTGCCAGCTAAGATTACCTCTCCTAAACACAAACTACATATGATAATGTAATATCCTATTTTGTAAATACAAACTGCGGAGATGAAAAAGCAAAATACTGTAATAATTTGGGGTAGATGTACGGCTTCAATAAAATACAAAGCGCCAAAAATGTAAAAGCTAGCGTGGATATACATAGATAGAAACATTAGTAACAGGATAACTGAAAATCCTCTGTTAAATTCGCTCAAAAAATGGCATAATTTTTGATGATCACTGCACAGTCTTCTAATACAAGAAATGTGTTTTATTTCGTCACGGGAATTTATGAACATCACTGAAGATTGAGTAAGAAATTCTTTCTCTAAATGTCTTCTCATGCCAAGAAAGATACTGTGAAATATTAAAAGAACTGTGAAAATTTTCCCATCTATAAATGTCAATGAAAAAGTCAAATAAATAGCGATAACACTAGTGAAATTAAAAGATGCATTTAGATCTGTTATTTTTGATAAGAACACAATACTCGTCATCAAAATTCCAGTGGTAACAGTTGCTACTACTGCGATAAATGCCAGTCTTTTGTGAGCTAATGTTATATTATAATCATGTTGTAAACTATGATGTATTTCTTGAAGTTTATTGAAAGTAAAAATGAAACTGTAAATATATAATCTGTTTATGATGATTTCAATAATAAAACCTATTTGTGGAATAAATTGTAACAGGCGGAATCCAATATTGAATGCTGCAGATGTGGTATATATCTTTGGCATCATCACTAAATCGTGCAGTACTAAACATATAATCAATATTTGTATTATGCCATACACTAAAGCGCGGAACCTGTGGTATTTTAAATATCTTGGGTTTGAATTTCTTTCTATATAATATGGATCGAAGCATAAGTATGATAATATCAAATGTATAGGTGAATATATGCTAATTAGATCGTTATAATGGGTCTTCATCGTACTCTGTCTACTTTCGTATTACCGTAAAATTTGTCGTCAATTGATATTAGCAGTACTCATTAGGTTAACAAGGTAATTATCGATCGAATCAAAGTTTATTTTCAGCTGGTCATCTCTTTAGCTAGGGCTTTATATTTCTACAGCCGTCCGTATACTATGTTATGATGACGCATATAAATGTGAATAATGAGGTGTGGCTACCACACTATTTCTTACACGTATGTTGTTACACCCCCCCAAGAATTGGAATCGCCAAATTCAAACAAGGGTGCAAACAAATGGCGTCGTCGTAAGACTAAATTAATCATCCGTTCGGCACTGATAGCATAAGCGTTTGTCTAAGCTAAAACAATTGTAACAGCGCAAAATAATTCACTAAAATTTCGGAAAGCTTTGTGCTTACACCTTCAAGGATGCATTATCTGATACTACCCTTGTGTACGTTGTAAAATATGGAAAGAAGGAATTGCGCTCCAGCTCATTCGGCCTTTGCGGGCCGCAGATCACACAGACTCTTAGTTCGATCATTTTTAGGACGCCACCTTTCTATTGTGTATTATTTGCTCTCCCAGAAAGCACTTTGACTCGGAAGGAAAGTCAGTTCAAATACTTAGGTAGTGCAAGACAAGACAAACCACAATTCCAAACAACGAACAATTTAATGAAAGACAGTTGATTCAAATTTCGTTAAAAAAGCAAAATATAAACTATTTAATACCATACTTGCCGAATTAAAAAAATAGTAAATTATGGAAAAGTACAATTAAAAATGTCAGAGATACACGGACAGCCTGTATATGATTCGAGCATTGCTAAACAGTTTAATTCTTAACCTAAAAAAAACGTTATAATAGCTGAGATCTCGGTTTTACATTAAATTCACAAATTTGTACTTACAGGTTCAGCCTGTATATATAAAGTAAAATATAAACCACAAAATAAGAGGTGAAATTTAGCAACAGAGGGTTTTAAAAATAAAACAAATTAGAGTAAATTAGGCTTAAGGTTTTCAACTCGTTTTAAGAATTTAGAACAAAGTTCTTTAACTCTGAAGTCACAAGAACATGGCAAAAGTAAGTAGGTATAGTAAGAGTACTTAATAAAATTAAGAAATTAATTTTCAAGATATGGCAAAAATTGAGCTGTTGTTAATTATAAATTAACACACCTAAAAGAACAATCGAAACGTAAAACATAGAGACCTAACTTGTCGACAGGTGGGTGTACGTAACCATACAAATGGGAAAATTTTGGAATTTTTGGCCTTTGAACGATCGCCAGGAACAAAAGATATATTAGCCCTCTGGTTAGATGTAGGAAAATATTCCACTGAATTCTCGTACAGTAAAGTGAAATTTCAAGATGGCACGGGGATGCCCCATGCCACAGGACTTCCGGTCTTCTGTATCGATGTATATATATATGCGAAATTCTGCATGAAACTAAAAGCTACAAGACAAATGGGAAAACGAAATGCATTACTAATAGTTTTAAATGATTCAAAGAGGGAAAAACAGGCTTACTTAGTTGTTCGCATCGACGAAAAGTCCGAACGTACGTCGGAAATAATGCACAATAAACTCCCTGCGATGATAATCCACTATAGTGAAATTACTAGGACGATATGGCAAACTGCCTCAACAAATTTTCAAGGAATAAACGCGAATAAATCAAACTGCTTCTAGAGTTCGACAAAGATCAAGACAAAGTGACCAAAATGTCGCTTCAATATCCCACGAGCAGAGAGCTCACAACGGCGAAAGACTAAAGGTGCTCTAACACTGCCACCTACTCACAACTTATTTAACCCGTCGATACTATAAACCACAAAAGTTAGAAGAAAACCTATTATCTGTTTAAGCGAGAACAGATAAATTAAAAGAAAAATTCTCCAACACAAATTAACACTAAAAGGTGCCTAATTACAAGTTTATTAGGAAAACAAAGTAGACGTAATTAAGGTTGCCTAACATTAGGTCGTCTACACCACGCGAGAGGAATCGCGAAGATAGATAGCTACTAATCGATCATACCGTTATTTGCCAACAGATGGCGAGACAGATTAAATCATTAAAATTAATTCGTACTTAATTGAAACCAGGAAGGCATACTTCTTAATATGAAAACGTGACGGACAAAAATAAATCAAACGGAAACTGTTAACGTCAAAACGTCAGGCAAAATAACAATAACCTTAAGAATATAAATAAATGAAACAAAATTCTGGAGTATACATTTCCATTAAAAAAAAAGTAACGTAACAATGTGCGCTTCAAATTATACAAAAATTGTTTTAAATTAAGTTTAAATACTTTTACCTTGTTAATTAAACATGTAAGTGTATTACTTCAAGTAAGAAGTTTGCGAATTTTACTGTACAAAATTTATTCATATCCTATTCTAAGTACTTCTATTTTCTTCGATAAGAGTAAAAGTGTTACTTTCGCTCCGAATTTTGATATGACTTTTTTACAAAAATTATTCCAAATCTCTAGATACTTTTCTACTCTTGATAAATCAATATAGAATGCATAATTTACGGGATAAGTATTTGCAAAAAAAACCGCTCACTTTTCGTTGGAATTTTGATATTTTTGCATACAAAAAGTATTGAAAATCAAGCTTTAAATACTTTTATACCCATAATGTATCTGCCTAGAAAGTATTACTTGCGAGATATTCGATTTTAGATAAGAGTAAAAGACCTATTTCCCGTAAGAATAATTTTTTTCTAAAATTTCAAATCATTTTTCAGTACATTCCTTTGAATTTTTTTAGAAATTTGTTTAAACTTAGTAGCTGAGAAAACATTGGAAAATTAACAGACCGAAAGTAAACTACTTTCGGTCTGTTGATTTCACTTAAAATCAAATCAGATCTCAAAAGGGATATTATACTCGTAAGTATAACATTTGAAAGTGATTGCTTAACTCTTTGATGGTTATTGTGGTCATACACACACACTTAGACACACACACAGAGAGAGAGACATTTTTTAAAAACCACTATTTCGGTATCAGAGGTCTTCAAACGTGAACATCTGTAAAAATCTCAAGGTGGAACATTTTTATCATTATGAAAGTAAAAAGTCGTAAGCACCACAATTCTTCCCGTTGACGGGATCTGTACACGTCTCCTGTCTGTCTTACACTCGCTACGTCGATATGTAACCAAACCCATTTAAACCATTAGTTAATTTAGAATGTCTCGTCAATGTGTGGTCTTATTATAAGAAATACAAATGTAGTAGAGTAAATAAATACTTAAAAAAATCGAAAATTTTTCGTCGATATTTAATGCGTTATTATAAATATTTGACAAATATTCTTGAGTTAAGGCAGTTTTAATATTGTTTTTGAACTCTTACTAAAGAATCTATTTTTTTGTAATTGTTTTTTTTTACAAACATTGACACTTCAAAAATAGAACTACAGCCCTATAATCTGAAAAACTGTGATAATGTGTATCTTTTCTACAAGTAAATTAGAATTATTATTAATATTAATAGAACACGTCCTTTCTACATCACAACTGGTTTTGGTGCTTACTGGAAATATTCTTTTATTTCAGCGTATTTAGCATACACAATTGCCGCAATGTTATTAAATCTGGATTTCTATTAAAAACAGCACCTAACTTTTGCCGAAGGCCACATCCGAAGTCACTTGGAATACTTTTGAAATTATTAATAGCCACATCTAATGCGGTTAATCCATTTTTTAATTTGAGATTCGATTTTCAAAATATGTGATTAGTTTACGCAAATTTCCAAAGTGTTCCTGAAGGAATAACAACTGATTTTCTAAATTTGGAAATTGTGTTAGTGCCTTGCATTCAGAAATACTTCGAGCATCGTCATTTAAACATGTAACGAAATTTTGTAAACTATCGAAATTCTCTACATAAAAACTATTTCTGTGTATGTTTTAGCAAAGCTAAGTAACGAACGTGCGATATTTTGGCATTCTGTTACCATATTTTACAGACTTTGTAATAAATTTCGGAATCACTGACAATTCATTTTCATATCAGAAAAAGAAACATAAACAACGTTCTAGATCTAAATAAATGATAACTAAAAATGTACGCGTATGTTATTGAAACTAAATAACAGTAAGTATATACATATTGACATTATTTCTCTTGCGAAATATAAGGTAAATATTATAAATTTTGAAAACCTCTCACGCTCCTATCTACGCCGATATAGAAAGGATTTTACTCATAAATTCCTTATTTTATGGGCATTTTTTGCTCTCATTCTCGGGCACTTCTCGGGCGTAAACAGATGTTGCAGTTCACCATATGAATTAGTGCTATTCAGTAAGTGGGTGTTCTTGACATTATTTCTTTGCTCCGTTGTAACGTCGTCGTAGTTTAAACCGGTCATGTCCGCCCCCTAATAATTACTGCCGAATTGAACATGAAAAAATTGTGTGCAAGATGGGTACCGCGAATGTTAACAGACGCACACAATTAAACATGACAGACATCTGCAGTCTTCTTTTAACGCGGTAGAGACACGACAAAGAAAATGTTCTTGCGAGATTAGTGACAATGAATAAGTTTTGGGTCCATCATCATGATGCAGAGACCAAAATACAGAATAAGGAGTGGATAAATCTAAGTTCACCACCGCCGAAAAAATTCAGGACAGGGAAGGTTATCCGTATTTTTGGAAGCTGAAGGTGTAATTTTCGTAAATTTCCTGCAGAAGGGGGCTGTGATATTTATCAATTTTTTATTGTGAGTGGGTTAGGGGTGGAGCAAAGGGATCCATCCACATACATATTCTAAAGATATCTCTTATAATTTTAATTTCATTGTACCTCTTTCTTCAGTTTGAAACTTCTTAACAGCGATATTCTGAACAAAATATTTTTCAAGTGGTTCATCTAAAAAAAAAACATTTTAAAAAGTAATTATAATAAGGATAGCTTAGAATTACCTCTTCTAAACATAAACTACATATAATAATGCAATATCCTATTCTGGAAATACAAACTGCGGAGATAGAAATGCAAAATGCTGTTATTATTTGTGGTAAATGTTCGGCTTCAACGAAATATAAAGCCCCAAAAATGTAAATACTAACTTGAATATATAAAGATAGGAATGTTAGTAGTAGAATAACTGAAAATCCTCTGTTAAATTCCCTTAGGATATGGCATAATTTTTGATGAGCACTACATAGTCTTCTAATAGAAGAAACGTATTTTATTTCAGCACAAGAATTAATAAACACTATTGAGGATACATTGAGAAATTCTTTCTCTAAATGTCTTCTCATGCCATGAAAGATACTGTGAAATATTAAAATAACTGTGCAAAATTTTCCATCTATAAATGTCAATGAAAAAGTCAAATAGACAGTGATAACAGTAGTGAAATTAAAAGATTCAGTTGGATTTAATACTATTGCTATGAAGAAAATACTCGTCATAGAAATTCCAATTGTAACAGGTGCTATTACTGCGATAAATGCCAATTTTTTATGACATAATTTTATATTGTAATCATGATATAAACTATGATGTATTTCTTGAAGTTCATTGAAAATAAAAATAAAACTATAAATATATAATTTGTTTATGATGATTTCAATAATAACGTTTATATCTGGAATAAACTGTGCCAGACACAATCCAATATTGAACACTGTAGATGTAGTAGATAGTTTTGGCTTTACCATTAAACCGTGCAGTACTAAACATATTATCAATACTTGTATTATGCCATACAATAAAGCACGGAATCTGTTGTATTTCAGATATCTTAGGCTTGCATTTCTATCTATATAATATGGATCATAGCATAAGTATGATAACATCAAATACATAGGTGAATATATGGTAAATAGATCGTTATATTCGTTCTTCATCGTGCTACGTCTACTGTCGCATTACCGTAAAATTTATCGTCAATTGTTATTAGTAGTACTCATTAAATTAATACAGTAATTATCGATCGTAGCAAAGTTTATTTTTAGCGTGTTATCTCTTTGAGTAGGGCTTTCTATTATTTACAGCCATCCGTATACGATGACGCATTTAAATGTGAAAAAACGAGGTGTGGTTACGGACAAAAAAAAGTGGGACAACGCTTACATAAAATTTTGCTTGATTTTAATTGTTATTGTTTGCTTTCAAAATTTTACTGAATAGAACATAGTAGTCATAACTTCATAAATGTCATCAATTTGTCAACGATATATTTTATCGTAAAAATTCCACTCGTTAATATTATTGATAAACCATATGATAATTGCTAATGCAGAAAATGGAAAATCTATCAGGCAGATTGCGCTACAATTTAACATTAATAAGAATACAGTGTTTAAATAAAATTTTTAGAAAATGTAGTGTTGAAAGATATATAAACAGAAATCCAGGATCAGGACATCAGGAAGAATTTCAACTCTCGTACAATATTTTGCTTTGGAGGGAATCCATTTTCAACTGTGAATCAGACCGGATATAAATTTTTCTGGGTCTACTCGAACTGATCACCAACGTGTTAAAGAGTTTGAGCTGCGTTGTCATGCAGCAGCACAAAAACCTAAATTAAATGTGGGTCACAAAGAAAATCGACTTGGATTTGTTTTGCAACATATGGACCAAAATGAAATTTTTGAAAGACGGTGATCTTCAGTGATGAAACAGTGATGAGAACTTTTCAATCTGGTTATAATGGTAAAATTCGTGTGCTTATTTAATTCCATGCCGCGAGAAGTATCAGATGTTATAAATCGAAATGATGGAATGACTAAATATTAATAAAATAATTAATAAGTAAAAAACAAAAATTTTAGTTTCAAAAATATTTAATGTAGACACTACATATGTTTCACTACACTGTGGCTTCATCAGGTGATGAAACTATACAAATTCAATTTCTGTTACAATGTCACTTATAAATACAGAAAATAGATGACACAATTATTGTTGTTAGGTAGGGGTATTCAATTAGAGTTTTAAATTTAGTAGGGGGGAGCTATTTAGGTCCAACTGATCGTTTAATATTATACCTATTTTACTAAATTTATTTATTTCAAGACTTACTGGAAAGTCTTTTTTTTACTATGGAAGTAGAAGTAAATAAAAACAAAAATTTCCTGGACATAACTGTATCACACAATAATAACAAACACGAATTTTCAATTTATCACAAACCGACAGACAGATACTACAATTCATGTAAGATCTTTTCATCCTATGACTCACAAATTATCAGCTTATCAGTCTATGATCCACAAATTAATTGACATTCCCATGAGTCAAGAAAACTTTGAATTAGAAAAGAATAGAATATTTACGATAGCGGTCAATAATGGGTATTCGATGGACACAATAAGAGGCACTTTAACAAAACGACTAGAGTCAAAAACACTCTCCTTAATTTACTCCAAAACAAAAACCATACCTTCTAATTACAATCTTATCATTTGGGAAACATTCCAAATAAAGTAGGGACTATTATTAAAAAAGCGAATAATGAATCAATCTCTTTCAAAACGAATTACTCAACACAAAGAACTCTTAACAATAAGAAAGACAAAACAAACAAAAAATTTAACTCAGGAGTTTATAAGTTAACATGTGAAGATTGTGATAAAGTTTACTTCGGACAGACAGGGAGGACTTTTGAAGCCAGGATAAAAGAACATAAAAGAAGCTATAATGATAAGAAAACAGATTCGACCTTTGCTAACCACTGCCTGGAATTGAATCATAAATTTAACAAACAATTCGAAATTTTACATATTCAAGAAAAAGGTAAAAAACTTAATTTACTGGAAAGTCTAGAAATAAATAAATTTAGTAAAGTAGGTATAATATTAAACGATCAGTTGGACCTAAATAGCTCCCCCCTACTAAATTTAAAACTGTAATTGAATGCCCCTACCGAACAACAATAATTTTGTCATCTATTTTCTGTATTTATAAGTGACATTGTAACAGAAATTGAATTTGTATATTTTCATCACCTGATGAAGCCACAGTGTGGTGGAACATATGTAGTGTCTATATTAAATATTTTTGAAACTAAAATTTGTGTTTTTTACTTATTAATTATTAAAATGAAGTTTCAACAAGTAACTCTCCAATCAATCAGTTATTTATTAATAAAATACTAATAATTAACAAAATACTTAAGCGAAAATGTGATTTTAAATAAACTATTGTTAGTCCATTTTCGTCTTGCTTGTGTTTTTTGACAAAAATTTAACCTATTTCTCTGACATCACTTATTGTTCTTTGTTTTTCAAAATCCCAGCACATTAGGCAAAAAAACTGTCCCACTTTTTTTTTGTCCGTAACTGTATGTGCATTTAAAGTTATACAAAAGTTGTTCTAAATTAAGTTTTAAATACTTCTATCTTGTTAATTAAACCTGTCAGTTTATTACTTTAAGTACGAATTTTGAGAATTTTATTTTACAAAATTTATTCAAAATCCTATTCTGAGTAGGTACTTTTCTATTCTCTACATAAATCTCTATAGAACGCATACCTTGCGAGATATTGCAAAAAAGTGCTACTCAATAAGAGTAAAAGTGTTACTTTCGATTCAAATTTCGATATGTCTTTTATTCAAAAATTATTCCATATCCAGCTCTAGATACTTTTGTACTCTTGATAAATATATATAGAATGCATAATTTACTAGATATCTGCACAAAAGACGTTATTATATAAAAAAATTACTTCCTTTTCGAATTTTGAAATTTTTTTCATACAAAAAGTATTGAAAATCAAGCCCAAGTACTTTTATACTCATAATGTATCTGCCTAGAAAATATTAGTTGCGAAATATTCGCAAGTAACTGATTTTTGATAAGAGTAAAAGACCTACTTCCGACAGGAATAATATTTTTCTCAAATTTCAAATTCGCTTTTTAGTACATTTATTTGAATTCGTTATAAGTTTCTTTAAATTTAGTAAATGAGGAAATATTGGTAAAATTACATTTTTTCACTGACGTAAACTACTTTCGTTCTGTCGATTTTATTTAAAATCTAATCAGATCTCAAGAGGGATATTATACTCGCAAATATAACATTTGAAATTGATAGCTTATCTCTTTGATCGCTATCGTGGTCACACACACACTAAGAAAGAGAGAGAGAGAGAGTGAGCGACGGGGGAGGGGTGAGAGACAGACACTTTTTAAGAACCACTAAAACAGTATCAGATGTGTGACCACACCCACTAACCCATTAATTTAATTTAGAAAGGGCACCGTACGGACGTTCGACAATCTTCCCGTGCCTGGCTCGGCAATGTGTGATCTTTTTATGGGAAATACGAATGTAATAACTAATAAGCTAAATAAATACATAAAAAAGTCGTAAATTTTTCGTTAATATTTAATGCATTATTTTATTATAAACATCTGACCAATTTTTTTGAGATAAGGTAGTTTTAAAATTATTTTCGAACTCTTACTGAAGAATATCATTTTTTTGTATTTGTATTTTTTTTACAAAGATTGACATTTCAAAAATGGAACTAACTCCCAATAATCTGAAAAGCCTATAGTGATAAGGTTTATCTTTTCTACATGTACATTAAAATAATTATTTCGATTAAATTAATATTATCTAAACAAGTCTGACTTGTTTCTGACAGGTTTGTTGGTTAATGTAATATAAAATGAAATGAAGATGTTCGTAAAATTTCTGTTTTGGTAGTTTTTCCTTAAAAAGTGTATGCTGAAATCAGTAGCCAAAATCGTGAAAATTTTTCTGTCACTAATCGAATCTAGCAGATGTCCCATCTTAAAAAGAAATTCTCTAAAATTGCCGGAAGAAAACCGATATAAACATAGTAATATATAAATAATAAATGTCCATTTGTAAAGTTGTAAATGAAGCAAAACAAAAAACAATGATGGATCCTCTTTATTCTTTACAAAAGTTTTAAAATTTACTCTAGGGGACTAGTTTCGACATTATGTCATCATCAGCCTAGAATAGTCAAATGTTTTTCAAAGTATCTCTTATCATAAGTTAATGTATGCAGATATAACTATGGGTTTAATAGGATATTTCGAAAATATTTGATAGGTGGTTTTCATATTAAAATAAGATGATGATAGATAAATATTTTTAGATAAAATTACACGTAAAATATTAAAAACACAAGTCACGTGACATAGTGGACAAATACAGTGCACAATATGATATTGTGCACTGTATTTGTCCACTATGTCACGTGACTTGTGTTTTTAATATTTTACGTGTAATTTTATCTAAAAATATTTATCTATCATACAGTGCACAATATGATATTGTGCACTGTATTTGTCCACTATGTCACGTGACTTGTGTTTTTAATATTTTACGTGTAATTTTATCTAAAAATATTTATCTATCATCATCTTATTTTAATATGAAAACCACCTATCAAATATTTTCGAAATATCCTATTAAACCCATAGTTATATCTGTATACATTAACTTATGATAAGAGATACTTTGAAAAACATTTGACTATTCTAGGCTGATGATGACATAATGTCGAAACTAGTCCCCTAGAGTAAATTTTAAAACTTTTGTAAAGAATAAAGAGGATCCATCATTGTTTTTTGTTTTGCTTCATAGTAATATATAATGAAATGTATATAAAAATTTAAAAATAATTTAGCCTCAGAGACTATACTTATTGCCTCCGTTCCTATACAAATTGAATTTACAAAATATCTTTTACTATGTATAGTGTGGAAAGCATAAACGGCTTTCAGCTAGCTTTCAAGAAAGCAGTAGTTAATTTCTGTCTCATTTGTAGATAATTTTCGAAACTTTGTTTTAGGTTAATACGAGAACCGATCCATTTGCTCCGTCCTTGATCCATTTATAAACCAAAACAGTTATTTATCTTCACGTCGCGTTGTAACCCGCCACTGGTATGTATAGACTAACGCTATATACTTACAAGTCTGAACCTGTTAAAGCATGCCTACAGTAGACGCGGTTGAGAGAGTTACATATCAGTATCAAGATGAATCGTGTCGAGCAACGAGCGATGGTTAAATACTTGCCTTTAAAAGCAATGGCCCCAACTCAAATTCATCAAGATTATGGAAATCTGCAGAATCATATGACATAATTGAAAGTTGGTGTTGAGAGTTTAAGTGTGGTAGACAGTCGGGTACAGACGAACATGCAGATGGAGCGCCCTCAACTGCCACTACTCAAGAAACTGTTAAAAAGGTCCATGATCTAGTGGTGCAAAATTGATGTATTCGACAAATAGTTGAAAATACTGGTCTCCCATCCCATGTGGTACATAATATAATTACTACAGAATTAAACATGAATAAAATGTCCGTAGGATGGATAACACGAATGTTAACAGACGCACTCAAGCAAACAAGAAAATACATTTGCACTCGTCTTTTGACGCGGTATAGACACGACAAAGAAAATGTTCTTGCAAGATTAGGGACAATCAATGAGTTCTGGATCTATCATTATGACGCAGAGACCAAAATACAGAATAAGGAGTGGATAAATCGAGGTTCACTGCTGTCGAAAAAGTTCAAGATGCAACCTTCAACAGGGAAGGTCATGCCAGTGGCGTAGCGTGGGTGTCAGCCGCCCGGGGCGGAGAAAAATTTCGCCGCCCCTTTATTTAGTTATGTCATTTTAAAAGACTTAAATACGGGTATACAGTAATTCTGAACTTTTCGGCAAGAACAATTATCATTATTGTGTATTGTACAGGTTACAAATAAAAAAGTCATGTATATATGTTTTACAATATAATAATCAAATTTATTACAAAAATTCTTACACGTATGCCAATTACATTGATATAACAGGTATAGAACACTTACACCAATTGAATATAAAACACAAATCGACTTTGAAGTAGAACTAGAACGATATTGTTACTATTTATATTTTTATTGAAAAATAATATAATGGTTATAATTAAAAACAACGCTTCTATTTTTAACTAAAGCTTTATTCGTCTACTTTCTTTAAGAGCAAAGTCTTTTATTGCACTATCAATGTCTATAGCATCACATACCTCTTGCTCAATAGACAAGACAACCAGATTGGTTAGCCTTAAAGTACTCATTGTTCATCTTAAATAACTTTTTATCAATTTCAATTTTGAAAAACTCCTCTCACAGCTGGCATTGCTTATGGCAATTGTGAGGAATATTCGGAGCATTATTATAATATTGGGCAGAGAATCTTCTAGCTTCGATTTCACAATAAATTTTAATAATTCAAGTGGATCCGAGTTAACTAATTTATTTTCGTTGCCTGTGACAGCAATAAAAGTCCGCAGACGAAGTCGTTACAACTTGAAGTCCTGCTCGTCAATTTCGGCAGATGCGTAGTTTAGATTACATTTAGTATCGTCCGAATCTAGGAACATAGCCGGCTTTAGATAAGCAAACTTATCCACCAAATTCTGTAGCTGCTGAAAACGCTCACGAATTTTTACAATTATTCTATCTAACGAAGAAACCAGCTTCCGTCTCAACTCATTTTCACAAGACAAGTTGGCATCTCTGGTTCCGTCATCAAAAATGTGCCTTCTCTGCCATTCCATGGAAGTGCTAAGTTCTTCACACATAATTTTTCACAACTTACAGCGCCATCTGCCCATTCCTCTCGTTTCTCTGTCAGTACCATCTGCAAAGCATTTACTTTCTGAGCGCACACTCTTATGTCAAGTCCCTTTTTTTTGTAAATATTTTTGTGCATCATTTACTTCATGTAGCATCGGTTGCCAGAGGCCCAAGAAACAAAGAAAGGAAAATGACTCCATCGTAACTATCAAAGTTCCTGCATCTGTTCTTGTGTTTAAGCTTCCACCTGTCTCTGTTAGTTTTTCCAAAGCGATGAGAATGTCTTTGTAACGATGGAATGTCATTTTTACGGCATCACCTGTTGCACTCCACCGCGTATCTTGAACCCGTTTTAAACTTTCGCCTGTAGCTGCCATCAGAACTTCCCAACGATGTGTGGACAAAAAAATGAATAGTAACGTTCTAATGTGCCGAAAAAAGTTACTGAACTCGCCTCAACTGAGGCAGCGTGTAAACAAATCAGGTTTAACGAATGATTTGAGCAAGGTACGAATTCAACTTTGGGATTTATTTCTTTAATTCTTTGCTGAAGTCCTGAATGCCTTCCAGCCATAATAGCAGCATTATCATATGCTTGGCCTCTACAGTTGCTTATATCGAGGCCATCAGCTTCAAGCTTGCTCAAAAATCATCTTTGAAATTCTTTCAAGAGTTTTATATTTTGTTTCAATGAAATCTATAAAGGATTCCACTACTTGTACTTCTTGATTTTCAATTACTACGTATTTTAATGCCTGGCTTGTTTGGTCTCTATGACAAACTAGCTAATACGGCAGGCCTAGAAGGCCCGCTGCCGCCTCTTATTCCGCTTACAGTTGAGGTACCGCTCCCCCTTATTTTTCTCAATTTATTGCGGATTTTGTCTATATTGCGTTTCAGTTTATAAAACACCATGTAATTCCGATATATAGCGAATAACTAAATATAATTGTGTTTTAGATGTTCAATATTGCTTAGTTGTTTTTATACACCCCTGTATATAGTTTACAACTATGTAATATTTTATTCAGAATGCTTATAGGATGAAATGATTAATAATAGATTTAGTGATAATAGCAATTTTTAAATTGAAAATGTTTAACGGCTGTCCATGAAATAAGATGTATTTTATTGTTTAATGTTATATTGACATTTTTCACATACTTTTCCTGTGCCTCACAGACGGTAGTTTTCACTCTATTTATAATTTTTTACTATTATTGGTTTTTGTGCCTTGACTTGTCGATGATTTATTTCACGTTTGCCTAATTTATCTATAGTTTGAATTTTGTTTGTGGGTATAAAATTAGAATAATCTCGAAATCTGTGTTTTTTTGCATCAGTTGGAAAATGTGTTTCAGTCCATATACATATGTCGATTCCATTGGTCTTTTTGGTTTAAATGAAAATTCATTAGAATTTAAAAAAAACATTTTATTTTATACAAACTTGTAGATAGCTTTATTAGAATTATGTTTTGTTGACGCGAATGTATACTTTTAAATAATTGATTTAATCATTGTTCTATAACAAATAATATTTATTTCATTGGCTTTTTTTATAATGATTTCCATTCCTATACTTTTATAATTTGCAGTGTTTCTTTGTGGTAAATTGTATTACAACTGTCAGTTATGTATGATGCTTAATAATGTTGGTAAAGCCTTGTTCACACTGTACATAATTATTTTCTTTTGCATTGTACACCTACAGTTTACGGAATATATAGATATAATATATGTATTATGGTAATATTGATTACTTATTGTTATATTCGAAAATACTGTAAAACATCGATATAGAATTTCTATTTTGAATTATTGTAATTGACAATGTCGCGGGAAGTTCATTTTCATCAATGATAATTAAACAATCTTTTTTGAATACGTATGATATTACTTCTCAATTTGCCTGGCACAGTAACAACATGATTCGGTGCTTGTTTAATCTGGTAGGAATATATTTTAGTTTCTTTTTTCTATTTACAATATCTTATAATATTTTGAAGTATTTTTACAACTTAATTCATGGACGAAATGACTCCAGTCATGTAATGATAATTGCTAAAAATGAGTAGAAAGTATTTATAAACAAATAAGGAATCGAATTTATAAATTTCTTACCTATACACTATTATCATTGGGCCAATTATTATATATTGCAATATTTATTGTGCTGAAGTTTGTGAGCTAATGCTTCAATCTTTTCGAGCTTGAATTCGCCTTTTTCGCGTCCGCTTACAGCTTTTTACAGTTTCCTGTAAAACGCGATCACTCTCGTGGTGGTTTTTAGAATGTAAGATTTTATAGACTTGTGGCACACTCTGTATATACATATATTTTGTAAAGCCAATTGTATATTTCATTTAAAATTCCTCTAGAATTTTTTTTTACACAAACTGTTACACAATGAAGAGCGAGAAAGATAATTTAATGTTAAACATAAGAATGATGTTAAAGTATCCGAAGAAACAATATGCTCAATAAGTGCATCATTTTCATTGAGACAATCGGGATAATACGCTATTGAAATAACAGTGGAAAAATTTAGTATATTAACAAAAAGTATGTCAATTGCTCAGAAACAATTTAAGATAGGCATGCACAATATTAATAAAAAAGAACCTAATAATCAGTTTGACACTGAGATATTTTCACCCAAATTATTTGAAGTGGAACAGGGCTTTCATTATGAAATTTTGGTCAGCATAATTGAAATATTCGTTTGTCACATACTCAAAATTAGTTCGCACGTGAATTAAAAATGAAGGACTTGTATTGAAGAACATTTTAAATTTTCAATGAATTACATATATACTACTCGCCCGCTATCGCGGGCTCGACATTTTAATTGACATGCTCAAATATACGTAGTATCTCCATAGTGTTTAACATGTTTACAACAAATTTTGTTTGGTAAATGGGCGTCGCTTTCAAACTTTCTTATAGAATGCTAATGAATGCTGACGAACTTCAAACATATAGCTCGCACACATATGTATGTGAACGGGTAAAGTAAATTTAATTTATAAAGTATATTACTTTCTTACTACCTTTTCGAAGTCCACTATCGTTAATAAAAGAGCAGAGTATATTTTATTTAAAATTATTCTCGATCTGTTTTTGACACAAATCGGTACACACTCAAGAGCGAGAAAGGTAATTTAATGTTAACCATAAGCCATGTTAAAGTATCCAAAGACACAATGAGATCAAAAAGCGCAACATTTTTATTAAAACAGTTTTCAATACTATTTTGATGTGAACGTGTAAAAGCCTGTCAATCTTTTCGAAGTCTACACTCGTTAAGAAAAAAGCACAAAATAATAATAACAGTAAAAAGACAGAATGAGATCAAAAAGCCCAATATGTTCATTAAGACTGTTTACAATACTATTTTGATGTGAAAGTGTAAAAGCCTGTCAAACCTTTAATTTAATTTAATGTTAAACATAAGTTGTGTTAAAGTACGCAAAGACACAATGATATCAAAAAGCGCAACATTTTTATTAAGACAGTGTACAATTTTGATGTCAAAAGTGTAAAAGCCTGTCAACCTTTTTGAAATCCACTATCGTTACTAAAGGAGCAGGAAATAATAATAAAAGTAAAATGCCCAAGTTTTAAATTGAAGCGCCTTTCCTATAAAAAGCGATCACAGGCATGACGCTTTTTAGAATGCCTTCATTTATACACCTTTGAAGCACCCAAGTATATACATATATTTTGTTAAACCAATAGAACGTTTTATTTAAAATTCTTCTCGAACTGTTTCTAACACAAAACCGGTACACACTCAAGAGCGAGAAAGGTAATTTAATGTTATACATAAGTCATGTTAAGGTATCCAAAGAAACAATGAGCTCTCAAAAAGCGCAACATTTTCATTAAGACAGTTTACAATACTATTTTGATGTGAACGTGTAAAAGCCTGTCAATCTTTTCGAAGTCTACACTCGTTAAGAAAAAAGCACAAAATAATAATAACAGTAAAAAGACAGAATGAGATCAAAAAGCCCAATATGTTCATTAAGACTGTTTACAATACTATTTTGATGTGAAAGTGTAAAAGCCTGTCAAACCTTTTCAAAATCCACTATCGTTAATAAAGGTGCACGAAATAATAATAAAAGTAAAAAGCCCAAGTTTTAAATTTAAGACCTATTGAAGCGCCTTTCCTGTAAAAAAAACGCTTTTTAGAATGTCCACTTTTATAAACTTTTGAAGCACCCCTGTATATATATATATTTTGTTAGGCCAATAGGATATTTTATTTAAAATTCTTCTCGAACTGTTTTTGACATAAACCGGTACACACTCAAGAGCGAGAAAGATAATTTAATGTTTAACATTAGTCGTGTTAACGTATCCAAAGACACATTGATATCAAAAAGCGCAACATTTTTATTAAGACAGTGTACAATACTATTTTGATGTAAAGTGTGACCTTTTTGAAATCCACTATCATTAATAAAGGAGCACAAAATGAAAATAAAAGTAAAAAGCCCAAGTTTTAAATTGAAGCGCCTTTTATTTTATTTAAAATTTTTCTCGAATTGTTTTTTACTCAAACCGGTACATACTCAAGAGCGAGAAAGGTAATTTAATGTTAAACATAAGTCGTGTTAAAATATCCAAAGAAACAATGAGCTCCCAAAAAGCGCAACATTTTCATTAAGACAGTTTACAATACTATTTTGATGTGAACGTGTTAGAGCCTGTCAATCTTTTCGAAGTCTACTCTCGTTAAGAAAAAAGCACAAAATAATAATAAAAGTAAAAAGCCCAAGTTTTAAATTTAAGCTCAATTAAAGCGCCTTTCCTATAAAAAACGCTTTTTAGAATGTCCAGTTTTATAAACTTTTAAAGCATCCCGGTATATACGTATATTTTGTGAAGCCAATTGTATATTTTATTTAAAATTTTTCTGGAATTGTTTTTTACACAAACCGGTACACACTCAAGAGCGAGTCAGGTAATTTAATGTTAAACATAAGTCGTGTTAAAGTATGCAAAGACACAATGAAATCAAGAAGCGCAACATTTTTATTAAGAGAGTGTACAATACTATTTTGATGTGAAAGTGTAAAATCCTGTCAACCTTTTCGAAATCCACTATCGTTAATAAAAGAGCACAAAATAATAATAAAAGTAAAAGCCCAAGTTTTAAATTTAAGCCCTTTTGGAGCGCCTGTCCTGTAAAAAGCAATCACTGTCATGACTTTTTAGAATGTCCGATTTTATTAACTTTTGAAGCACTCCTGCATATACATATATTTTGTTCAGCCAATAGGTTATTTTATTTAAAATTCTTCTCGAACTGTTTTTAACACAAACCGGTACACACTCAAGATCGAGAAAGGTAATTTAATGTTAAACATAAGTCGTGTTAAAGTATGCAAAGACACAATGACATCAAAAAGCGCAACATTTTTATTAAGACAGTGTACAATACTATTTTGATGTGAAAGTGTAAAAACCTGCCAACCTTTTTGAAATCCACTATCGTTAATAAAGGAGCACAAAATAATAATAAAAGTAAGAAGCACTCCTGTATATAGATATATTTTGTTAAGCCAAAAGCAGGTTTTAATTAAATTCTTCTCGAAGTGTTTTTAACACAAACCGGTACACACTCAAGAGCGAGAAAGATAATTTAATTTTAACCATAAGCTATGTTAAGGTATCCAAAGACACAATGAGATCAAAATGCCCAACTTGTTCATTAAGGCAGTTTACAATACTATTTTGATGTGAAAGTGTAAAAGCCTGTCAATCTTTTCGAAGTCTACTTTCGTTAATAAAGGAGCACGAAATAATAATAAAAGTAAGAAGCCCAAGTCTTAAATTTAAGCCCTATTAAAGCGCCTTTCCTGTAAAAGGCGATCACTGGAATGATGCTTTTTAGAATATCCACTTTTATAAACTTTTGAAACACCCCTGTATATACATATATTTTGTTAAGCCAATAGGATATTTTATTCAAAATTCTTCTCTAACTCTTTTTGACACAAACCGGTACACACTTAACAGCGAAAAATGTAATTTAATAATAATCATAATTCATGTTAAAGTATCCAAAGAAACAATGAGCTCAGAGCGCAACATTTCCATTAAGACAGTTTACAGTATTATTTTGATGTAACAGTGAAAAAATCATGTCAACCTTTTTGAATTCTACTATCATTAATGAAGAAACACAAAGGAATAATAAAAGTGAACTTAAAATTCATTTTACTCAAAAATCCAAAAAAAAACCCAAGTTTTAAATTTTAGCCCTATTGATTGGCTTTTTTCGCGCCCGCTTGCAGTTTCTTCACAGTTTCCTGCAAAAAGCAATCACTGTCATAGCTTTTTAGAATGACCGTTTTTATTAACTTTTGAAGCACCCCTGTATATACATATATCTTGTGAAGTCAATAGTATGTTTTATTTGAAATGCTTCTCCAACTTTTTTTACACAAACCTGTACACACTCAAGAGCGAGAAAGGTAATTTAATGTTAAACATAGTTCATGTTAAAGTATTTAAAGAAACAATGAGCTGAGTGAGCACAACATTTTCATCGAGACAGTTTACAATACTATTTTGATGTGATAGTGGAAAAGCATGTCAACCTTTTTGAAGTCTACTCTCGCTAAGAAAAAAGCACAAAATAATAATAAAAGTAAAAAGCCCAAGTTTTAAATTTAAGCCCTATTGAAGCGCCTTTCTTGTAAAAAACGCTTTTTAGAATGTCCACTTTTATAAACTTTTGAAGCACCCCAGTATAAACATATATTTTCTTAGGCCAATAGGATATTTTATTTAAAATTCTTCTCGAACTGTTTTTAACACATACCTGTACATACTCAAGAGCGAGAAAGGTAATTTAATGTTAAACATGTCATGTTAAAATATTCAGAGAAACAATGAACTCTTAAAAAGCGCAACATTTTCATTAAGACAGTTTACAATACTATTTTGATGTGAAAGTGTAAAAGCCTGTCAATCTTTTCGAAGTCTACTCTCGTTAATAAAGGAGCACGAACTAATAATAAAAGTAAAAAGCCCAAAATTTAAATTGAAGCCCTATTAAAGCGCTTTTCCTGTAAAAAAACGCTTTTTAGAATGTCTACTTTTATAAACTTTTGAGCACCGCTGTAGATACATATATTTTGTTAAGCCAATAGGATATTTTATTTAAAATTCTTCTCGAACTGTTTTTGACATAAACCGGTACACACTCAAGAGCGAGGAAGGTAATTTAATGTTAAACATAAGTCGTGTTAAAGTATCCAAAGACACAATGAGATCAAAAAGCAAAACATTTTTAATAAGAAAGTGTACAATACAATGTTTATGTAAAGTGTGACCTTTTTGAAATCCACTATCGTTAATAAAGGAGCACAAAATAAAAGTAAAAGTAAAAAGCCCAAGTTTTAGATTGAAGCACCTTTCCTGTAAAAAGCGAGTACTGGCATGATGCTTTTTAGAATGTCTGGTTATATAAACTTTTAAAGCATCCCGGTATATACATATATTTTGTGAAGCCAACAGTATATTTTATTTAAAAATTTTCTCGAATTGTTTTTTACACAAACCGGTACACACTCAAGAGTGAGAAAGGTAATTTAATCTTAAACATAGGGCATGTTAAAATATCCAAAGAAACAATGAGCTCTCAAAAAGCGCAACATTTTCATTAAGACAGTTTATAATACTATTTTGATGAGAACGTGTAAAAGCCTGTCAATCTTTTCGAAGTCTACTCTCGTTAAGAAAAAAGCACAAAATAATAATAAAAGTAAGAAGCACTCCTGTATATACATACATATATTTTGTTAAGCCAATAGGACGTTTTATTTAAAATTCTTCTCGAAGTGTTTTTAACACAAACCGGTACACACTCAAGAGCGAGAAAGATAATTTAATTTTAACCATAAGCTATGTTAAGGTATCCAAAGACACAATGAGATCAAAAAGCCCAACTTGTTGATTAAGGCAGTTTACAATACTATTTTGATGTGAAAGTGTAAAAGCCCGTCAACCTTTTCGAAATCCACTATCGTTAATAAAGGAGCAGGAAATAATAATAAAAGTAAAAAGCCCAAGTTTTAAAGTGAAGCCCTATTAAAGCGCCTTTCCTGTAAAAGGCGATCACTGGAATGACGCTTTTTAGAATATCCACTTTTATAAACTTTTGAAACACCCCTGTATATACATATATTTTGTTAAGCCAATGGGATATTTTATTTAAAATTCTTCTCGAACTGTTTTTGACACAAACCGGTACACACTCAAGAGCGAAAAAGGTAATTTAATAATAATCATAATTCATGTTAAAGTATCCAA
This sequence comes from Amphimallon solstitiale, assembly GCA_963170755.1. Classification (NCBI taxonomy): domain Eukaryota; kingdom Metazoa; phylum Arthropoda; class Insecta; order Coleoptera; family Scarabaeidae; genus Amphimallon; species Amphimallon solstitiale. Next base: position 95,552,398 of record OY720682.1, on the reverse strand, counting down.
AGAAACAATGAGCTCAGAGCGCAACATTTCCATTAAGACAGTTTCCAGTATTATTTTGATGTAACAGTGAAAAAATCATGTCAACCTTTTTGAATTCTACTATCATTAATGAAGAAACACAAAGGAATAATAAAAATGAACTTAAAATTCATTTTACTCAAGAATCCAAAAAAAAGCCCAAGTTTTAAATTTTAGCCCTATTGAATGGCTTTTTTCGCGTCCGCTTACAGTTTCTTCACAGTTTCCTGCAAAAAGCAATCACTGTCATGGCTTTTTAGAATGTTCGTTATTATTAACTTTTGAAGCACTCCTGTATATATACATATATCTTGTGAAGCGAATAGTATGTTTTATTTAAAATGCTTCTCGAACTGTTTTTTACACAAATCTGTACACACTCAAGAGCGAGAAAGGTAATGTAATGTTAACCGTAAGTCGTGTTAAAGTATGCAAATACACAATGAGATCAAGAAGCGCAACATTTTTATTAAGACAGTATACAATACTATTTTGATGTGAAAGTGTAAAAGCCTGTCAACCTTTTCGAAGTCTACTCTCGTTAAGAAAAAAGCACAAAATAATAATAAAAGTAAAAAGCCCAAGTTTTAAATTTAAGTCCTATTGAAGCGCCTGTCCTGTAAAAAGCAATCACTGTCATGGCTTTTTAGAATGTCCACCTTTATAAACTTTTGAAGCACCCCTACATATATTTTGTTAAGCCAATAGTATACTTTGTTATTATATTTAAAAAATTCTTCTCGAACTGCTTTTTAGACAAACTGGTACACACTCAAGAGCGAGAAAGGTAATTTAATGTCAAACATAAGTCATATTAAAGTATTGAAAAAAACAATGAGCTCAATGAGCGCAACATTTCCATTGAGACAGTGTACAATAAGATTCTGATGTTTGCGAATCTACTATCGTTAAGAAAAAATGGAGTATTAAATTTAAGCCCTGTTTAATCACGTTTCGAAGAATCACCAAATTGAAGACGTAATAAGCGACCACAAACACCCCCGTATCTAAAATTCCACATTCATACATCAATTTTCAAAAAAATCTTCCGCCATTTTGATTTTTTGACATTTTGACTTTGGAATCGTGATCGGTGATCCCCAAAACCCCCGTATCTAAAATTTCACGTTCATATGTCAATTTTCAAAAATCTCCCGCCATTTTGTTTTTTTTTTACATTTTGACTTTGGAATCGTGATTGGCGACCCCCAAAACCCCCGTATCTAAAATTTCACGTTCATACGTTAATTTTCAAAAAAATCTCCCGCCATTTTGTTTTTTTTGACATTTTGACTTTGGAATCGTGATCGGCGACCCCCAAAACCCCCGTATCTAAAATTTCACGTTCATATGTTAATTTCAAAAAAATCTCCCGCTATTTTCTTTTTTTTTGACATTTTGACTTTGGAATCGTGATCGGCAACCCCCAAAAGCCCCGTATCTAAAATTTTATAGTCATACGTCAATTTTGAAAAAAATCATCCGCATTTTGTTTTTTTATGACATTTTGATTTTGGATTTGTGATCGGCGACTTAAGACACCCTCGTATCTAAAATTTCACATTTATACGTCAATTTTCAAAAAATCCTTCGGCCATTTTGTTTTTTTTTTGACATTTCGACTTTGGATACGTGATCAATGATACTACAAAGACTCCCAAGTGCCGAATTTTACTTTAATTAGAAGAGAGAAATTAATTTCAGATAGCTCCGCCCACTCTGCATGTATGTGTAATCGTTGTTATAAGGGCACATAAATGTTAAAAGCAATCCTTTTCCCCATTAAGGAAACGGGGCATACGCGTTCTGGAATTAACGTATTTTAATTCAAATCATTATTAAAATACTAATCGACCCCTGTATATAGATAAAAATATTAAATCAAGCGGGACCGTTATGTATTGTGTGGAGATGCCGAACATTCACCGGACCGTAATACATTCATCGGCAGTGCACATGAGAATCTGATTATATTTTTCGCCCGTCCGAAATACATTGATATCACTGCACATTGAATCGGCCATTTTGCTGACCAAATCCTTCTGCAAACGAATTTGAAAGTGCTCGTGCCCTTGGTTGCGTGCGTCTGTCGACTCGAAATAAGCATGTATAAGGTCCCGAGAGGCCCATTCTTTAACACCTCGGGTCTTGTTGGACCCTCGCAAGCTTCAAAATTTCGTATTTCACGCTTAAAAATGAATCTGTGGACACAACTCAGTTTGATGTCAGTTTGACGTTTCTAGAGATTTTTATCGCTTGTCACGGGAACGGTCAAAACGTATTCCATTTTTCTGTTACAAAATGGAATGCACGCTCCTCTTCAACGGACGATATCTCTGCACACACTCCACTAAAAAGGAAAATCTCTCCGTCCACCGGAAATTCAATGTCACCCCTAGGCCCACCCCAAAACACAGCCTTTAATTCCCCATATCCAGAGAGGAGTTTTCTGCAAAGATTTGTCGACTTTTTTCTATTTTGATAGTTTCGAAAATGCTCGGTTAAGCTCTTTCAACTAAGGCGATTAACAACAGAGGTCTGTGCGCTATTATTATATATAATTTCACATTCATACGTCAAATTTCAGAAAAACCCGTCCGCCATTTTGATTTTTTTTACATTTTGATTTTGGATTCGTGATCGGAGACCCCTAAAACACCCATATCTAAAATTTCACATCCATACGTCAATTTTCAAAAAACTCGTCCGCCATTTTGTTTTTTTTTGAAATTTGGACTTTGGAATCGTGATCGGCGACCCCAAAAACCCCGTATCTAGAATTTCACATTCATACGTCAATTTTCAAAAAAATCTTCCGCCATTTTGGTTTTTTGGACATTTTGACTTTGGAATCGTGATCGGCGACCCCCAAAACCCCCGTATCTAAAATTTCACATCCATACGTCAATTTTCAAAAAACCCGTCCGCCATTTTGTTTTTTTTTGACATTTTGACTATGGATTTGTAATCGGCGTCCGCACACACCCCCGTATCTAAAATTTCACATCCATACGTCAATTTTCAAAATACTCGTCCGCCATTTTGTTTTTTTTTGACATTTTAACTATAACATTTAACTATATTAACTAATTTCGCATTCATACGTCAATTTTCAAAAAACTCTTCTGCCATTTTCTTTTTGACATTTTGACTTTGGATTAGTGATCGGCGACATAGACACCCCCGTATCTAAAATTTCACATTTGTACTTCAATTTTCAAGAAATCCTTCGGCCATTTTGTTTTTTTCGACATTTGGATTAGTGACTGGCGACCGTAAAAACTCTCGAGTGCCTAATTTTGCTTTTAATCAGAATAGAGAGAAATTGATTTCAGCCAGCTTCGTCCACCGTGCGCGTTTGCGTAATCGTTAACATAAAATTATTTCGTAGGGGCACATAAATGTCGAAAGCAATCCTCCTCCTTTTCCCCTTTGAGGAAATACGCGTTCCGAAATTATCGTATTTTAATTCAAATCATTATTAAAGTATTAATCGACAACACCTGTATAGATGAAAATATTAAATCAAGCGGGACCGTTACGTATTATGTGAACATGCCGAACGTTCGCCGGACCGTAATGTATTGACCGGCAGTGCACATGATAATCTGATTTTATTTTTCGCCCGTCCGGAATGCATTGATATCAGTGCAAATTGAATCGGCCATTTTTCTGACCAAACACCTCTGCAAACGGACTTGGAATTACTCGTACCTTCGTCTAGGTACCTCTGTAAACTGGGAATGCGCAAGTGAACGTTTCCGAAATGGCACTTCTTTACGTTTCTGAATCTTGTTGTGCCCTCGAAACTTTCAAAATTCGGAATTTCAAGCTTAAAAGTGAAAATGTGAATGCGTATGAGACCGGCTGTCAGTTTGACGTTTGTCGGGATTTTTCATCCATTTGTCTAAACCGTATCCGTCTGCAGACGCACTTTTAATCGCCCGTACCTTTGTATCTGCACCACTTTAAACTGGGAATATGCAACTAAAGGGTCCTGAAATGTCAGTACTTTAAAATTTTGAATCTTGTTGCGCCCCCGAAAGCTTTAAAATTTGTAATTTCAGCCCTAAAAGTGAATGTTTGCATACATTTCGAATCACCTGTCACTTTGACGTTTGTCGGGATTTTCAGTATAAAAGGCTCCAGAGGAATTTTTGTTTCCCACGTCCTCCTTATGGGCGAAAAAATTGATGCAGCGTGATTTCCTTCACGTTCTAAAATTTTCAAAAATTCCTTTCGCCGCCTTAATGACCGTTCGAAGCGATAAAAATACGCCTATACAAAGTAGAATTATACACCCGACCACACGAAACTCTGAAATTTCCCCTCAAAAGCCTCAATTCGTCAAACACTCAAAGGTAGTTTTCGCATTTTACCCGCATTTCCCCTCCTCCACTAATTCCGTGAGAGCGGTAAAGGGTCCTGCTCGCTTTTAGTATGTATAACTAGCTCTAACGTCCGCTTACAGCGGGTCCTCCGCTTACAGCGGGTCCTCAGCTTACAGCGGGTCCTCCGCTTACAGCGGGTCCTCCGCTTCCAGCGGGTTCGTCAATCTCTTTTAGTTTGAATCGCTTTTATCGCGTCCGTTTACAGCTTCTTCACAGTTTCGTGTAAAAAGCAATCACTGTCATGACGCCTTTTAGAATGTCCGCTTATATTAACTTTTGACGCACCCCTGTATATAAATATATTTCGTGAAGCCAATAGTATATATTATGTAAAATTCTTCTGGAACGGTTTTTTACACAAACCGGTATATACTCAAGAGCGAGAAAGGTAAATTAATGTTAAACATAAGTAATGTTAAAGTATCAACAATGAGCTTAAAGAGCACAACATTTTCATCGATACAGTTTGCAATATTATTTTGATGTGATAGTGGAAAAGCATGTCAACCTTTTTGAAGTCTACTCTCGATAAGAAAAAAGCACAAAATAATAATAAAAGTAAAAAGCCCAAGTTTTAATGCTAATCCCTATTGCACCGCCTTTCCTGTAAAAAACGTTTTTAGAATGTCCACTTTTATAAACTTTTGAAGCACCGCCGTATATACACATGTTTCGTTAAGCCAATAGGATATTTTATTTAAAATTCTTGTCGAAATGTTTTTGACATAAACCGGTACACACTCAAGAGCGAGAAAGGTAATTTATGTTAAACATAAGTCATTTTAAAATATCTTAAGACAATGAGATCAAAAAGCGCAACATTTTTATTAAAACAGTTTACAATAATATTTTGATGTGAAAGTGTAAAAGCCTGTTAACCTTTTTGAAATCCACTATCGTTAATAAAGGAGAACAAAATAATAATAAAAGTAAAAAGCCCAAGTTTTAATGCTAAGCCCTATTGAAGCGCCTTTCCTGTAAAAAACGCTTTTTAGAATGTCCACTTTTATAAACTTGTGAAGCACTCCCGTATATACACATATTTTGTTAAGCCAATAGGATACTTTATTTAAAATTCTCCTCGAAATGTTTTTGACATAAACCGGTACACACTCGAGAGCGAGAAAGGTAATTTAATGTTAAATATAAGTCATTTTAAAATATCCAAAGACACAATGAGATCAAAAAGCGCATTTTTATTAAGAAAGTGTACAATACTTATTTTGATGTGAAATTGTAAAAGCCGGTCAACCTTTTTGAAATCCACTATCATTAATAAAGGAGAACAAAATAATAATAAAATTAAAAAGCACAAGTTTTAAATTGAAGCGCCTTTCCTGTAAAATGCGATCACTGGCATGACGCTTTTTAGAATTTCCACTTTTATAAACTTTTGAAACACCCCTGTACATATATAAATTTTGTGGAGCCAATAGTATATTAAAATTCTTTTCGAAGTGTTTTTGACACAAATCGGTACACACTCAAGAGCGAGAAAGGTAATTTAATGTTAAAGTATTGAAAAACAGAATAAGATAAAAAAAGGTCAACATTCGTCTCAAGACAGTTTACAATACTATTTTGATGTGAAAGTATAAACGTCTGTCAATCTTTTCGAAATTCACTATCGTTAATAAAAGAGCACAAAACATTAATAAAAGTAGAAAGCCCAAGTTTTAAAGTGAAGCCCTATTGAAACGACTTTCCTGTAAAAAGCGATCACTGGCATGACGCTTTTTAGAATGTCCACTTTTATAAACTTTTGAAACAACCCTGTACATACATAAATTTTGTGAAGCGAATAGTATATTAAAATTCTTCTCGAACTGTTTTTGATACAAACCGGTACACACTCAAGAGCGAGAAAGGTAATTTAATGTTAAAGTATTGAAAGACACAATAAGATTAAAAAGGTCAACATTTGTATCAAGACAGTTTACAATACTATTTTGATGTGAAAGTTTAAACGTCTGTCAGACTTTTCTTTTTCAATATTATTCTGATGTTTTCGAATCTAATATCGTTGAGAAAACATGAAGTAATTTAAGCCCTGTTCAATTAGGTTTAGAAGAATCGCCAAATTGAAGACGTAATAAGCGACCACAAACACCCCAGTATCCAAAATTTAACAAACATTCATCAATTTTCGAAAAACTCTTCCGCCATTTATAAGTTTTTGAAGCACCCCTGTATATAAATATATTTTGTTAAGCCAATTGGATATTTTATTTAAAAATCTTCTCGAAGTGTTTTTAACACAAACCGGTACACACTCAAGAGCGAGAAAGGTAATTTAATTTGAAACATAAGCCATGTTAAGGTATCCAAAGACACAATGAGATCAAAAAGTCCAACATATTCATTAAGACAGTTTACAATACTATTTTGATGTGAAAGTGTAAAAGTCTGTCAACTTTTTCGAAATCCACTATCGTTAATAAAAGAGCACAAAACAATAATAAAGTAGAAAACCCAAGTTTTAAATGTAAGCCATATTAAAACGCCTTTCCTGTAAAAGGCGATCACTGGCATGACGCTTTTTAGAATGTCCACCTTTATAAACTTTTGAAGCACCCTACAAATATTTTGTTAAGCTAATAGGACGTTTTATTAAAAATTCTTCTCGAACTGTTTTTTTTACACAAACTGGTACACACTCAAGAGCGATAAAGATAATTTAATGTTTAACATAAGTCATGTTAAAGTATCGAAAGAAACAATGAGCTCAAAGAGCGCAACATTTTCATTGACAATACTATTCCGATGCTTTCGAATATACTATCGTTAAGAAAAGATGAAGTATTAAATTTAAGCCATGTTCAATCACGTTTCGAAAAATCGCCAAATTGAAGACGTAATAAGCGACCACAAATACCACCGTATCCAAAATTTATCAAACATTCATCAATTTTCAAAAAACTCTTCCGCCATTTATAAACTTTTGAAGCACCGCTGTATATACATATATTTTGTTAGGCCAATTGAATATTTTATTTAAAATTCTTCTCGAACTGTTTTTGACACAAACCAGTACACACTCAAGAGCGAGAAAGGTAATTTAATGTTAAGGTATCCAAAGACGCAATGAGATCAAAAAGCCCAACATGTTCATTAAGACAGTTTACAATAGTATTTTGATGCGAAAGTGTGAAAGTCTGGCAATCTTTTCGAAATCCACTATCGTTAATAAAAGAGCACAAAACATTAATAAAAGTAGAAAGTCCAAGTTTTAAATGTAAGGCAAAGCTGTAAAAGGCGATCACTGGGATGACGCTTTTTAGAATATCCACTTTTATAAACATTTGAAACACCCCTGTATATAGATATATTTTGTTAAGCCAATGGGATATTTTATTTAAAATTCTTCTCGAACTGTTTTTGGAACAAAGCGGTACACACTCAAGAGCGAGAAAGGTAATTTAAAGTTATATGTCATGTTAAAGTATCGAAAGAAACGATATCAAAAAGCGCAACATTTTCATTGAGACACTGTACAATACTATTCTGATGTATTCGAATCTACTATCGTTAAGAAAAAATGAAGTATTGAATTTAAGCCCTGTTCAATCACGTTTCGAAGAATCGCCAAATTGAAGACGTAATAAGCGACCACAAACACCCCCATGCAAAATTCAACAAACATTCATCAATTTTCAAAAAACTCTTCCGCCATTTATAAACTTTTGAAGCACCACTGTACATACATATATTTTGTTAAGCCAATTGGATATTTTATTTAAAATTCTTCTCGAACTGTTTTCAACATTACCGGTACACACTCAAGAGCAAGAAAGGTAATTTAATTTTAAACATAAGTCATGTTAAGTTATCCAAAGACACAATAAGATCAAAAAGCCCAACATGTTCATAAAGACAGGTTACAATACTATTTTGATATGAAAGTGTAAAAGCCTGTCAACCTTTTCGAAATCCAGTATCGTTAATAAAGGAGCACAAAATAATAATAAGAGTAAAAAGCCCAAGTTTAAAAGTGAAGCCCCATTGAAGCACCTTTCCTGTAAAAAGCGATCACTGGCATGACGCTTTTTAATATGTCCACTTTTATAAACTTTAGAAACACCCCTGTACATACATAAATTTTGTGAAGACAATAGTATATTAAAATTCTTCTCGAACTGTTTTTGCCACAAACCGGTACACACACAAGAGCGAGAAAGGTAATTTAATGTTAAAGTATTGAAAGACACAATAAGATCAAAAAGGTCAACATTTGTATCAAGACAATTTACAATACTATTTTGATGTGAAATTGCAAGCGTCTGTCAATCTCTTCGAAATCCACTATCGTTAATAAATGAGCACGGAATAATAATAAAAGTCAGAAGCCCAAGTTTTAAATGAAGCCCTACTGAAGAGCCTTCTCTGTAAAAAGCAATCACTGTGATGTCGCTTTTTAGAATGTCTACTTTTATACACCTTTGGAGCACCCCTTTATATACATATATTTTGCTAAGCCAATAGGACGTTTTATTTAAAATTTTTTTCGAACTGTTTTTAACACAAACCGCGACACACCCAAGAGCGAGAAAGGTAATTTAATTTTAAACATAAGTCATGTTAAACTATCCAAAGACTGAGTGAGCTCAAAAAGCGCAACATTTTTATTAAGACAGTTTACAATACCATTTTGATGTGAAAGTGTAAAAGCCTGTCAACCTTTTCGAAATCCACTATCGTTAATAAAGGAGCACAAAATAATAATAAAAGTAAGAAGCCCAAGTTTTAAATTGAGGAGCCTTTTCTGTAACATGCAATCACTGTCATGACGCTTTTTAGAATGTCTACTTTTATACACCTTTGAAGCACCCCTGTATATACATATATTTTGTTAAGCCAATAGGACGTTTTATTTAAAATTCTTCTCGAACTGTTTTTAACACAAACCGGTACACACTCAAGAGCGAGAAAAGTAATTTAATGTTAAACATAAGCCATGTTAGGGTATCCAAAGACACAATGAGATCAAAGAGCGCAACATTTTCACTGAGACAGTTTACAATACTATTTTGATGTGAAAATATAAAAGCCTGTCAACCTTTTCAAAATCCACTATCGTTAATAAAGGAGCACAAAATAATAATGAAAGTAAAAAGCCCAAGTTTTAAATGTAAGCCCTATTGAAGCGCCTTTCCTGTAAAAGGCGATCGCTGGCATGACGCTTTTTAGAATGTCCACTTTTATACACTTTTGAAACACCGATGTATACACATATATTTTGTTAAACCAATAGGATATTTTACTTAAAATTCTTATCGAACTGTTTTTGACACAAACCGGTACACACTCAAGAGCGAGAAAGCTAATTTAATGTTAAAGTATCCAAAGACACAATGAGCACAAAAAGCGCAACATTTTCATCAAGATAGTTTGCAATACTATTTTGATGCGAAAGTGTAAAAGTCTGTCAACCTTTTCGAAATCCACTATAGTTAATAAAAGAGCACAAAACGATAATAAAAGTAGAAAGCCCTAGTTTTAAATTTGAAGCCCTATTGAAGCGTCTTTCCTGTAAAAAGCGATCACTGGCATGACGATTTTTAGAATGTCAACTTTTATAAACTTTTGAAACACCCCTGTATATACATATATTTTGTTAAGCCAATAGGATATTTTGTTTAAAATTTTCCTCGAACTGTTTTTGACACAATCCGGTACACACTCAAGAGCGAGAAAGGTAATTTAATGTTACAACGACACAATAAGATAAAAAAGCCCAACATTTTTATTAAGATAGTTTACAATACTATTTTGATCCGAAAGTGTAAAATCCTGTCAACGTTTTCGAAATCCACTATCGTTAATAAAAGAGCACAAAACAATAATGAAAGTAGAAAGCCCAAGTTTTAAATTTGAAGCACTATTGAAGCGCCTTTCCTGTAAAAAGCGATCACTGGCATGACGATTTTTAGAATGTCCACTTTTATAAACTTTTGAAGCACCCCTGAGCATACATTAGTTTTGTGAAGCCAATTGTATAATTTATTTAAAATTCTTCTCGAACTGCTTTTTACACAAACCGGTACACACTCAAGAGCGAGAAAGTTAGTTTATGTTAAAATATCCAAAGACACAATAAGATCAAAAAGCGCAACATTTTTATTAAGACAGTTTACAATACTATTTTGATGTGATAGTGGAAAAGCAGGTCAAGCTTTTCGAAGTCTACTGTCGTTAAGAAAAAACACAAAATAATAATAAAAGTAAGAATCCCAAGTTTTAAATTGAAGCCCTATTGAAGCGCCTTTCCTATAAAAGGCGATCAGCGGCATGACGCTTTTTAGAATATCCACTTTTATAAACTTTTGAAACATCCCTGTATATACATATATTTTGTTAAGCCAATGGGATATTTTATTTAAAATTCTCCTTGAACTGTTTCTGACACAAACCGGCAGACACTTAAGAGCATGAAAGGTAATTTAATGTTAAAGTATACAACGACAGAATAAGATCTAAAAGCGCAACATTTTTATTAAGATAGTTTACAATACTATTTTGATCCGAAAGTGTAAAAGCCTGTCAACCTTTTAGAAATCCACTATCGTTAATAAAAGAGGACAAATTAATAAAGGTAGAAAGCCCAAGTTTTAAATTTGAAGCCTATTGAAGCGCCTTTCCTGGAAAAAGCGATCACTGGCATGACGATTTTTAGAATGTCCATTTTTATAAACTTTTGAAGCACCCCTGTACATAGATAAATTTTGTGAAGCCAAATGTATATTTTATTTAAAATTCTTCTCGAATTGCTTTTTACACAAACCGGTACACACTCAAGAGCGAGAAAGGTAGATTAATGTTAAAATATCCAAAGACACAATAAGATCAAAAAACGCAACATTTTTATTAAGACAGTTTACAATACTATTGTGATGCGAAAGTGTTTGAAGGTAATTTAATGTTAAAGTATACAACGACAGAATAAGATCTAAAAGGGCAACATTTTTATTAAGATAGTTTACAATACTATTTTGATCCGAAAGTGTAAAAGCCTGTCAACCTTTTAGAAATCCACTATCGTTAATAAAAGAGGACAAATTAATAAAGGTAGAAAGCCCAAGTTTTAAATTTGAAGCCTATTGAAGTGCCTTTCCTGTAAAAAGCGATCACTGGCATGACGCTTTTTAGAATGTCCACTTTTATAAACTTTTGAGGCACCCCTGTACATACATAAATTTTGTGAAGCCAATTCTATATTTTATTTAAAATTTTCTCGAATTGCCTTTTACACAATGCGGTACACACTCAAGAGCGAGAAAGATAATTTAATATTAAATATAAGAATAAGTATCCGAAGAAACAATATGCTTAATAAGCGCATCATTTTCATTGAGACAATCGGGATAATACGCTCTTGAAATAACAGTGGAAACATTTAGTATATTAGCAAAAAGTATGTCAATTGCTCAGAAACAATTTAAAATAGGCACGCACAATATTAATAAAAAATAACCTAAAAATCAGTTTGAGATATTTTTCACCCCAATTATTTGAAGTGGAACAGCGCTTTCATTATGAAATTTTGGTCAGCAAATTTGAAATATTCGTCTGTCACATACTCAAAATTAGTTCGCAAGTCAATTAAAAATGAAGGACTTGTATTGCAGAACATTTTAAATTTTCACCGAATTACATTATTACTCATTTTAATGGACATGCTCAAATATATATAGTATCTGTGTAGTGTTTAAAATGTTTATAACAAATTTTGTTTGATAAATGGGCATCGCTTTCAAACATTCTTATAGAATTCTAATGAATGCTGATGAACTTCAAACATATAGTTCGCAAACATATAAATGATTAGTTTTAATAAGATGCAGTTAAAAGCAATTACAAAGAAGAAAAGACCAAGCGCAGGCATACATTTTCACAAATATTTAGGATTTTTAGCAACTGAGATAAAGTCCCAGAAATGTAACAGAATTAAAAAGCTTCCAAAACACAAATATTTCCCTAGCAAACTAAAAGTTACACATATTCAATATTATGTTTTATTTTTAATTATACTGTAAATTTCATGTATAGAAGAAGCAATACAATTACTAAAACACTAATAAAAATAATTATTAATTACAAATGGATAAGAAAACATAATCGCAATCAATACTAATAAAAATCCAAATCTCCTAGGTTATGCGCATGTGTAAGTAATCGTAATTACTGTTTAATATTTTATCAGGTTTGGTAAAACAGCGGTTAAAATATTTTCATTTAATAACGTTCTTAATCAATGATTAGCGCTAACCGGTGTTGGAAAAACATACCAACCGGTATTTTAATCAATGATTAGCGCCAACCGGTTTTTGCAAAAACGTACTATCCCGTATTTTATCTAATGAATACACTGATCGGCATTTTAATCGGAATTGGGAAAACCGGCCCTTTATTGAACTTAATCAACTAATACAATGCAATAATGTAAATGACTAAAAATAAGTTTAAATTTGCCATTGTAGGTGTTAGGGCGTTTTAATGTTGAAGGTTACATTCAAATATTATGTCAACATTAATGAAACATGCGCCAATAATTTAAGGACATTAAATTTGAGATATTGCAAAATTTTACCTATCAAGTATTCTACCTACACAAGCTGTTTCAAGAGAGAGGGAGAACGAGAGAGAGAGAGAGAATGTCGATTTTATGAACTTTTGACGCATCCCTGTACACATATAAATTTTCTTATGCCAATCGTATACCGGGTGTCCCGTAAAAAACGCCAACAATAATAACTCCGTTATTTATTGTCCGATTTTATTGAAACAAAAAGTCAGTTAATTAGCATCAAAAGTACTACAAGAAAGTAGTGTTTTAGTTGTTTTCATTAATGTCAAACGATAGACAACTTTTTTATTTTAAATGGAAACATATATTTTTGGCAATATTCGGATTGGATTTTCTTTTCTGAATTCATCGATGTATAACATGTCTATTTTTTTATAAACGATTATTGAAAGAAAACCATTTATTAAAATTGACCATGTTTTTAATAAATTATGTATAACATTTCGAATGTGCTATGAAACATTGAAAACGTAAGTATTATAAGTATTATTCTAAAAAACAAAACAAAACACTTCACAATAATTGTTCAAATTGCCCGCCACCTTGTTCAATACATAACGCACATCTCCTAATTACTCCATGAGTCGCATTTAAAACACAAACGGCAGGTATTTCTTGACAAGTGATAATAATTCTTTGTCTTAAAATGTCAACATTTTCTAGAGGTGCCAAATAAACTCGATCTTGTAGGTAAGCCCACAACCAAAAATCTAGGGGCGAAAGATCGGGTGAACACGCAGGCCACTCGATAGGACCGGATGTTCCTATCTACCTATTTCCAAAGTGGGTGTTCAACCAATCAGTATTTACTCTGGCGTTGTGAGCGGGGGCCCCATCTTGTTGATAAAATATTCTATTTAAATTTGCCAAAGGTAATTCATCTAAAAAGTTTTGGAGATTTTCGTTTAATAAAGTGTGATACTTTTCTTGATTTGAGCAACCATCTATGAAAAACGGCCCAATTAATTGATCGCCTAAAATACCACACCAAACATTTACGCTAAAACGTCTTTGAACATTATTTTCAATGACAAATCTCGGATTGTCTTGGCTCCATTGTCGATGTATGTTTCTATTAAAAATACCCCATTGTTGCCAAAAGTGCATTCATCAGACCAAATTATCATTCTGTAAAAACTCCGGTCTTGTTCTAATGCATTTAAAAAAAGTCGTCAAAACTGTATTCTTCGGCGTTGATCATTTTGTTCTAATGCATTAACTGTTCGAGCTATGTACGGTTTAAATTTGTGTTTTCTTAAAATACTATGGACTGTAGTTTTTGATACCCCAATATTATGTGCAATTTCGCGAGTCGAAGTTCGTGAATTTTCTTGTAGTGCAAGAAGAACATCATATTCCGTATCTTCGGCGAATCTACGTCGCTGTGTTTTAGGTTTTTGAAATGATCCATAATTCCTCAAATTCGTTTCAATTCTCTGAAATATTTTCGAATCTGGAACTTCTCTGTCCGGAAAACGAAAGCTGTAACGCCGAACTGCTAGAAGACGATTTTTATTACATTCAAAAAACACTTGCAACATGTCTGTTAACTCATTGTTATTCATTTTTACGAATATACTTCTTTTTTGTGGCAAAACGTTCAAGCAGAACCATAAATAAGGCTTAATAGACACTCACACTCTCGTTTATTGACGTTTATCGCATTTTTGTTTTTTCATGGCACATTCCAAAATTTATAAATAATGGAATACAAAGATGAAATTTATTAAGTGTTTTATATTTTTTTTCAATAATTGTTTATCGAAAATAGAAATTTTATACATTGTTGAATTCAGAAAAAAAATCCAATCCGAATATAGCCAAAAATATATGTTTCCATTTAAAATAAAAAAGTTGACTATCGTTTGACATTAATAAAAACAACTGAAAACAAACAAAACACTGCTTTTTTGTAGCATTTTTTACGGGACACCCGGTATATTATTTAGAACTTTTCTTTCCCTTTTACACAAACCGTTACACTGAACACTGAAGAGCGAGAAGGATAATTAAATGTTAAACATAAATCATGTTAAAGTTTACGAAGGAAGTATGTACTCAGATCCAAGCACATTTCGAAGAACCTTTCTGTCACATTGTTTTTTAAAACTTTTATTTCGAATTCGTGATCAGCGACCTCAAAAACCGACATTTGCTAGATGTTACCAAGATTAAAGATATTTTGAAGAAACTTTCCGCCATATTAGATCCGCCATTTTGTTTTTTTTGACATTTTGACTATAGATTCGTGATCGGTGACCTAAGAGACCCCCGTATCTAAAATTTCACATTCATACGTCAATTTTCAATAAATTCTTCCGCCATTTTTTTTTTTGACATTTTGACTTTGGATTCGTGATCGGCGACCTGAGACACCCCTGTATCTAAAATTTCACATTCGTACGTCAATTTTCATAAAAACTTCCGCCATTTTGTTTTTTTTTGACATTTTGACTTTGGATTCGTGATCGGCGACCTGAGACACCCCAGTATCTAAAATTTCACATTCATACGTCAATTTTCAAAAAAACTTCCGCCATTTTGTTTTTTTTTGACATTTTGACTTTGGATTCGTGATCGGCGACCTAAGACACCCCCGTATCTAAAACTTCACATTCATACGTCAATTTTCCAAAAAACATCCGCCATTTTTTTTTTTTTTACATTTTGACTTTGGATTCTTGATCGGCTACCTAAGACACCCCCGTATCTAAAATTTCACATTCGTACGTGAATTTTCAAAAAATCTTCCGCCATTTTGTTTTTTTTGACATTTTGACTTTGGATTTGTGATCGGCGTCCGCACACACCCCCGTATCTAAAATTTCGCATTCGTAGGTCAATTTTCAAAAAATCTTCCGCCATTTTGCTTTTTTTTGACATTTTGACTTTGGATTTGTGATCGGCGTCCGCACACACCCCCGTATCTAAAATTTCGCATTCATACGTCAATTTTCAAAAAACTCTTCAGCCATTTAATTTCCTTTGTCATTTTAACTTTGGATTTGTGATCGGCGTCCGTATACACACCCCCGTATCTAAAATTTCACATTCGTACGTCAATTTAGAATTAGTGACGGGCGACCGTAAAAACTCCCGAGTGCCTAATTTTGCTTTTAATCAGAATAGAGAGAAATTGATTTCAGCCAACTCCGCCCACCGTGCACGTTTGCGTAATCGTTAACATAAAATTATTTCGTAGGGGCACATAAATGTCGAAGGCAATCCTCCTCTTTTTCCCCTTTGAGGAAATACGCGTTCCGAAATTATCGTATTTTAATTCAAATCATTATTAAAATATCAATCGACAACGCCTGTATAGATGAAAATATTAAATCAAGCGGGACCGTTACATATTATGTGGACATGTCCAACATTCGCCGGACCGTAATGTATTGACCGGCAGTGCACATGATAATCTGATTATATTTTCCGCCCGTCCGGAATGCATTGGTATCGGTGCAGATTGAATCGGCCATTTTTCTGACCAAATACCTCTGCAAACGGACTTGGAATTACTCGTACCTTTGTCTAGGTACCTCTGTAAACTGGGAATACGCAAGTGAACGTTTCCGAAATGTCACTTCTTTACTTTTCTAAATCTTGTTGTGCCCTCGAAACTTTCAAAATTTGGAATTTCAAGCTTAAAAGTGAAAATGTGAATGCACATGAGACTACCTGTCAGTTTGACGTTTGTCGGGATATATCATCCATTTCGCTAAATTGTATCCGTCTGCAGACGGACTTTAAATCGCCCGTATCTTTTTATATGCACCACTTTAATCTGGGAATATGCAACTAAAGGGTCCTGAAATGTCAGTACTTTAAAATTTTGAATCTTGTTGCGCCCTCGAAAGCTTTAAAATTTGGAATTTCAGGCTTAAAAGTGAATGTTTGCATACATTTCGAATCTCCTGTCACTTTGACGTTTGTCGGGATTTTCAGTATAAAAGGCTCCAGAGCAATTTTTGTTTCCCACGTCCTCCTTATGGGCGAAAAAATTGATGCAGCGCTTTTCTCTACAAGTGCTAAAATTTTCAAAAAATTCTTTTCGCCGCCTTAATGACCGTTCGAAGCGATAAAAATACGCCTATACAACGTAGAAATGCACACCCGACCACGTGAAACTCGCAAAACTCCCGTCAAACCCTCACTTTCAGAAATCCTTCGCTTGTCGTTTTCCCATTTTCACCCCCATCTTCCCTCCTCTACTAAATCCGTGAGAGCGGTAAAGGGTCCTGCTCGCTTTTAGTATGTATAACTAGCTCTAACGTCCGCTTACAGCGGGTCCTCCGCTTACAGCGGGTCCTCAGCTTACAGCGGGTCCTCCGCTTACAGCGGGTCCATCAATCTCTTTTAGTTGGAATCGCTTTTTTCGCGTCCGCTTACAGCTTTTTCAGTCTCCTGTAAAATGCAATCACTGTCATGACGCCTTTTAGAATGTCCGGTTCTATTAACTTTTGACGCACCCCTGTATAAACATATATTTTGTGAAGCCAATAGTATATTTTCTTTAAAATTCCTCTCGAAAGGTTTTTTACACAAACCGGTACACACTCAAGAGCGAGAAAGGTAAATTTATGTTAAACATAAGTCATGTTAATGTATCCAAAGAAACAATGAGCTCAAAGAGCACAACATTTTCATCGAGACAGTTTACAATACTATTTTGATATGATAGTGGAAAAGCATGTCAACCTTTTCGAAGTCTACTGTCGTTAAGAAAAAAGCACAAAATAATAATAAAAGTAAGAATCCCAAGTTTTAAATTTAAGCCCTATTGAAGCGTCTTTCCTGTAAAAAACGCTCTTTAGAATGTCCACTTTTATAAACGTTTGAAGCACGCCTGTATATACATATATTTTGTTAAGCCAATAGGATATTTTATTTAAAATTCTTGTCGAACTGTTTTTGAAATAAATCGGTACACACTCAAGAGCGAGAAAGGTAATTTAATGTTAAACATAAGTCATGTTAAAGTATCCAAAGACACAATAATATCAAAAAGCGCAACTTTTTATTAAGACAGTGTACAATACTATTTTGATGTGAAAGTGTAAAAGCCTGTCAACCTTTTTGAAATCCACTATCGTTAATAAAGGAACACAAAATAATAATAAAAGTAAAAAGCCTAAGTTTTAAATTGAAACGCCTTTCCATTAAAAAGTGATCACTGGCATGACGCTTTTTAGAATGTCCAGTTTTATACACCTTTGAAGCACCCCTGTATATACATATATTTTGTGAAGCCAATTGTATATTTTATTTAAAATTCTGCTCGAACTGTTTTTAACACAAACCGGTACACACTCAAGAGCGAGATAGATAATTTAATTTTAAACATAATTCATGTTAAGGTATCCAAAAGCACAATGAGATCAAAAAGCCCAACATGTTCATTAAGACAATGTACAATACTATTTTGATGTGAAAGTGTAAAGCCTGTCAACCTTTTCAAAATCCACGATCGTTAATAAATGAGCACGAAGTAATAATAAAAGTAAAAAGCCCAAGTTTTAAATTTAAGCCCTATTGAAGCGCCTTTCCTTTAAAAAAAAGACTTTTTAGAATGTTCACTTTTATAAACTTTTGAAGCACCCCCGTATATACATATATTTTGTTAAGCCAATAGGATATTTTATTTAAAATTCTTTTCGAACTGTTTTTGACATAAACCGGTACGCACTCAAGAGCGAGAAAGGTAATTTAATGTTAAAGTATCCAGAGACACAATAAGATCAAAAAGTTCAACATGTTCATTAAGACAGTTTACAATACTATTTTGATGTGAAAGTGTCAATCTTTTCGAAATCAACTATCGTTAATAAAAGAGCACAAAACATTAATAAAAGTAGAAAGCCCAAGTTTTAAATGTAAGCCAAAGCGCCTTCCTGTAAAAGGCGATCACTGGCATCACGCTCTTCAGAATGTCTACTTTTATAAACTTTTGAAACACCCCTGTATATACATATATTTTGTTAATCCAATAGAATATTTTATTTAAAATTCTTCTCGAACTGTTTCTGACACAAGTCGGTACACACTCAAGAGAGAGAAAGGTAATCTAATGTTAAAGTATCCAAAGACACAATAAGATCAAAAAGGTCAACATGTTCATTAAGACAGTTTACAATACTATTTTGATGTGAAAGTGTAAAAGCCTGTCAACCTTTTCGAAATCCACTATCGTTAATAAAGGAGCACAAAATAATAATAAAAGTAAAAAGCCCAAGTTTTAAATTGAAACCCTATTGAAGCGCCTTGCCTGTAAAAGGCGATTACTGGCATGACGCTTTTTAGAATGTCCACTTTTATAAACGTTTAAAACACCCCTATACATAAATAAATTTTGTGAAGCCAATAGGATATTTTATTTAAAATTCTTCTCGAACTGTTTTTGGCGCAAACCGGTACACACTCAAGAGTGAGTAAGGTAATTTAATGTTAAAGTATCGAAAGACACAATAAGATCAAAAAGGTCAATATGTTCGTTAAGACAGTTTTCAATACTCTTTTGATGTGAAAGTGTAAAAGCCCGTCAACCTTTTCGAAATCCACTATCGTTAACCAAGGAGTACAAAATAATAATAAAAGTAAAAAGCCCAAGTTTGAAATTGAAGCCCTATTGAAGCGCCTTGCCTGTAAAAGGCGATCACTGGCATGGCGCTTTTTAGAATGTCCACTTTTATAGACTTTTGAAACACCTCTGTACATAAATAAATTTTGTGAAGCCAATAGGATATTTTATTTAAAATTCTTCTCGAACTGTTTTTGACACAAAACGGTACACACTCAAGAGCGAGAAAGGTAATTTAATGTTAAAGTATCCAATGACACAATAAGATCAATAAGATCAACATTTTTATCAAGACTGTTTACAATACTATTTTGATGCGAAAGTATAAAAGCCTTTCAACCGTTTCGAAGTCCACTATCGTTAATAAAAGAGCACAAAACAATAATAAAAATAGAAAGTCCAAGTTTTGAATGTAAGCGCTATTAAAGCGCCTCTCCTGTAAAAGGCGATAACTGGCATGGCGTTTTTTAGAATGCCCACTTTTATAAACTTTTGAAGCACCCCTGTATATACATATATTTTGTTAAGCCCATAGGATATTTTATTTAAAATTCTTCTCGAACTGTTTTCGTCACAAACCGGTACACATTCAAGAGCGAGAAAGGTAATTTAATGTTAAAGTATCCAAAGACTCAATAAGATCAAAAAGGTCAAGATGTTCATTAAGACAGTTTAAAATACTATTGTGATGCGAAAGTGTAAAAGCTTTTCAACCTTATCGAAATCCACTATCGTCAATAAAAGAGCACAAAGTAAGAATAAAGGTAGGAAGCCCAGGTTTTAAATCTAAAGCGCCTTTCCTGTAAAAAGCGATCACTGGCATGACGCTTTTTAGAATGTCCACTTTAATAAACTTTTGAAGCACCCCTGTACATACATAAATTTTGTGAAGCCAATTGTATATTTTATTTAAAATTTTTCACACTCAAGAGCGAGAAAGATAATTTAATATTAAATATAAGAATGATGTTAAAGTATCCGAAGAAACAATATGCTCAATAAGCGCATCATTTTCATTGAGACAATCGGGATAATACGCTCTTGAAATAACAGTGGAAACATTTAGTATATTAACAAAAAGTATGTCAATTGCTCAGAAACAATTTAAAATAGGCACGCACAATATTAATAAAAAATAACCTAAAAATCAGTTTGACACTGAGATATTTTTACCTCAATTATTTGAAGTGGAATAGCGCTTTCATTATGAAATTTTGGTCAGCAGGTTTGAAATATTCGTCTGTCACATACTCAAAATTAGTTCGCAAGTTAATTAAAAATGATGAACTTCAAACATACAGCTCGCAAACATATAAATGATTAGTTTTAATAAGATGCTGTTAAAAGCAATTACAAAGAAGAAAAGACCAGGCGCAGGCATAAATTTTCACAAATATTTAGGATTTTTAGCAACTGAGATAAAGTCCCAGAAATGTAACAGAATTAAAAAGCTTCCAAAACACAAATATTTCCCTAGTAAGCTAAAAGTTACACATATTCAATATTATATTTTATTTTTAATTATACTGTTAATTTCATGTATAGAAGAAGCAATACAATTACTAAAACACTAATAAAAATAATTATTAATTACAAATGGATAAGAAAACATAATCGCAGTCAATACTAATAAAAATCCAGATCTCCTAGGTTATGCGCATGTGTAAGTAATCGTAATTACTGTTTAATATTTTATCAGGTTTGGTAAAACAGCGGTTAAATATCTTCATTTAATAACGTTCTTAATCAATGATTAGCGCTAACCGGTGTTGGAAAAACATACCAACCGGTATTTTAATCAATGATTAGCGCCACCCGGTTTTTACAAAAGCGTACAATCACGTATTTTATCTATTGAATACGCTCATCGGCATTTTAATCGGAATTGGGAAAACTGGCCCTTTACTGAACTTAATCAACTAATACAGTGCAATAATATGAATAATTAAAAATACGTCTAAATTTGCCGTTGTAGTTGTTAGGGCGTTTTAATGTTGAAGGTTACATTTAAATATTATGTCAACTTTAAATAAACATGCGCCAATAATTTAAGGATATTAAATTTGAGATATTGCAAAATTTTACCTGTCAAGTATCCTACCTACACATGCCATTTCGAGACTTATAAATACACCTTTTGACATAAATCATAATAACCTTTTGAAGTTTGTCATCCAAGCAACACAAATTTGTCTGCAATTACCGTTTCCCGTAGAACGCGATCATTGTCATGAGGCTTTTTAGAAAGGCCGATTTTATAAACTTTTGAACCACTCCTGTATAGACATAAATTTTGTGATGCCAATCGTATATATTATTTAGAACTCTTCTTTAGAGCGAGAAGGATAATTTAATGTTAAACATAAATCATGTTAAAGTTAGCAAGAAAGAATGTGCTCAGATCCAAGTACCTTTCGACGAACCTTTCCAACATATTACATTTGCCATGTATCTAAAATTTCACATTCGTACGTCAATTTTCAAAAAAACTTCCGCCATTTTGTTTTTTTTTGACATTTTGACTTTGGATTCGTGATCGGCGACCTTAAACACCCCAGTATCTAAAATTTCACATTCATACGTCAATTTTCAAAAAAACTTCCGCCATTTGTTTTTTTTTTGACATTTTGACTTTGGATTCGTGATCGGCGACCTGAGACACCCCCGTATCTGAAATTTCACATTCATACGTCAATTTTCAAAAAAAACTTCCGCCATTTTGTTTTTTTGTTGACATTTTGACTTTGGATTCGTGATCGGCGACCTGAGACACCCCCGTATCTAAAATTTCACATTCATACGTCAATTTTCAAAAAAACTTCCGCCATTTTGTTTTTTTTTGACATTTTGACTTTGGATTCGTGATCGGCGACCTAAAACACCCCCGTATCTAAAATTTCACATTCATACGCCAATTTTCAAAAAAACTTCCGCCTTTTTTTTTTTGACATTTTGACTTTGGATTCGTGATCGGCGACCTGAGACACCCCCGTATCTAAAATTTCACATTCATACGTCAATTTTCAAAAAAACTTCCGCCATTTTTTTTTTTTTGACATTTTGACTTTGGATTCGTAATCGGCGACCTGAGACACCCCCGTATCTAAAATTTCACATTCATACGCCAATTTTCAAAAAAACTTCCGCCATTTTGTTTTTTTTTGACATTTTGACTTTGGATTCTTGATCGGCTACCTAAGACACCCCCGTATCTAAAATTTCACATTCGTACTTCAATTTTCAAAAAATCTTCCGCCATTTTGTTTTTTTTTGACATTTTGACTTTGGATTTGTGATCGGCGTCCACACACACCCCCGTATCTAAAATTTCGCATTCGTACGTCAATTTTCAAAAATCTTCCGCCATTTTGTTTTTTTTGACATTTTGACTTTGGATTTGTGATCAGCGACCTGAGACACCCCCGTATCTAAAATTTCACATTCGTACGTCAATTTTCAAAAAACTTCCGCCATTTCGTTTTTTTTTGACATTTTGACTTTGGATTCGTGATCGGCGACCTAAAACACCCCCGTATCTAAAATTTCACATTCATACGTCAATTTTCAAAAAAGTTTCCGCCATTTTGTTTTTTTTTGACATTTTGACTTTGGATTCGTGATCGGCGACCTGAGACACCCCCGTATCTAAAATTTCACATTCATACGTCAATTTTCAAAAATTCGTCCGCCATTTTTTTTTTTTTGACATTTTGACTTTGGATTCGTGATCGGCGACCTGAGACACCCCCGTATCTAAAATTTCACATTCATACGTTAATTTTCAAAAAAACTTCGGCCATTTTGTTTTTTTTTGACATTTTGACTTTGGATTCGTAATCGGTGACCTGAGACACCCCCGTATCTAAAATTTCACATTTATACGCCAATTTTCAAAAAAACTTCCGCCATTTTGTTTTTTTTTTGACATTTTGACTTTGGATTCTTGATCGGCTACCTAAGACACCCCCGTATCTAAAATTTCACATTCGTACTTCAATTTTCAAAAAATCTTCCGCCATTTTGTTTTTTTTTGACATTTTGACTTTGGATTTGTGATCGGCGTCCACACACACCCCTGTATCTAAAATTTCGCATTCGTACGTCAATTTTCAAAAATCTTCCGCCATTTTGTTTTTTTTTGACATTTTGACTTTGGATTTGTGATCAGCGTCCGCACACACCCCCGTATCTAAAATTTTGCATTCATACGTCAATTTTCAAAAAACTCTTCGGCCATTTAATTTCTTTTGTCATTTTGACTTTGGATTTGTGATCGGCGTCCGTACACACACCCCCATATCTAAAATTTCACATTCGGACGTCAATTTAGAATTAGTGACGGGCGACCGTAAAAACTCTCGAGTGCCTAATTTTGCTTTTAATCAGAATAGATGGAAATTGATTTCAGCCAGCTCCGTCCACCGTGCGCGTTTGCGTAATCGTTAACATAAAATTATTTCGTAGGGGCACATAAATGTCGAAAGCAATCCTCCTCCTTTTCCCCTTTGAGGAAATACGCGTTCCGAAATTATCGTATTTTAATTCAAATCATTATTAAAATAATAATCGACAACACCTGTATAGATGAAAATATTAAATCAAGCGGGACCGTTACGTATTATGTGAACATGCCGAACGTTCGCCGGACCGTAATGTATTGACCGGCAGTGCACATGATAATCTGATTTTATTTTTCGCCCGTCCGGAATGCATTGATATCAGTGCAAATTGAATCGGCCATTTTTCTGACCAAACACCTCTGCAAACGGACTTGGAATTACTCGTACCTTCGTCTAGGTACCTCTGTAAACTGGGAATGCGCAAATGAACGTTTCCGAAATGGCACTTCTTTACATTTCTGAATCTTGTTGTGCCCCCGAAACTTTCAAAATTTGGAATTTCAAGCCTAAAAGTGAAAATGTGAATGCGTATGAGACCGGCTGTCAGTTTGACGTTTGCCGGGATTTTTCATCCATTTCGCTAAACCGTATCCGTCTGCAGACGGACTTTAAAGTGTTTGTACCTTTGCATCTGTACCACTATAAACTGGGAATATGCAACTAAAGGGTCCCCAAAGGACAGTACTTTACGATTTTGAATCTTGTTGCGCCCTCGAAAGCTTTAAAATTTGGAATTTCAGGCCTAAAAGTGAAAGTTTGCATACATTTCGAATCACCTGTCACTTTGACGTTTGTCGGGATTTTCAGTATAAAAGGCTCCAGAGGAATTTTTGTTTCCCACGTCCTCCTTATGGGCGAAAAAATTGATGCAGCGTGATTTCCTTCACGTTCTAAAATTTTCAAAAATTTCTTTCACCGTCTTAACGACCGTTCGAAGCGATAAAAATACGCCTATACAAAGTAGAATTATACACCCGACCACACGAAACTCTGAAATTTCCCCTCAAAAGCCTCAATTCGTCAAACACTCAAAGGTCGTTTTCGCATTTTACCCGCATTTCCCCTCCTCTACTAAATCCGTGAGAGCGGTAAAGGGTCCTGCTCGCTTTTAGTATATATAACTAGCTCTAACGTCCGCTTACAGCGGGTCATCCGCTTACAGCAGGTCCTCCGCTTCCAGCGGGTCCTCCGCTTACAGCAGGCCCGTCAATCTCTTTTAGTTGGAATCGCTTTTTGCGCGTCCGCTTACAGCTTTTCCATAGTTTCCTGTAAAAAGCAATCACTGTCATGACGCTTTTTAGACTGTCCAGTTGTATACACCTTTGTAGCACCCCTGTATATACATATATTTTGTGAAGCCAATTGTATATTTTATTTAAAATTCTTCTCGAACTGTTTTTAACACAAACCGGTACACACTCAAGAGCGAGAAAAGTATTTTAATGTTAAACATAAGTCATGTTAAAGTATCCTAAGACAGAATGAGCTCAAAAAACGCAACATTTTTATTAAGATAGTTTACAATACTATTTTGATGTGAAAGTGTAAAAGCCTGTCAACCTTTTCGAAATCCACTATCGTTAATAAAGGAGCACATAATAATAATAAAAGTAAAAAGCACACGTTTTAAATTTAAGCCCTATTGAAGCGCCTTTCCTGTAAAAAGAGGCTTTTTAGAATGTCGACTTTTATAAACTTTTGAAGCACCCCTGTATATACATATATTTTGTTAAGCCAATAGGATATTTTATTTAAAATTCTTCTCGAACTATTTTTGACATAAACCGGTACACACTCAAGAGCGAGAAAGGTAATTTAATGTTAGATATAAATCATGTTAAGTTAAAGTATATAAAGACACAATGAGATCAAAAAGCGTAACATTTTTATTAAGACAGTGTACAATACTATTTTGATGTGATAGTTTAAAAGCCTGTCAATCGGTTTGAAATCCACTATCGTTAATAAAGGAGCACAAAATAATAATAAAAGTAAAAAGCCCAAGTATTAAATTGAAGCGCCTGTCCTGTAAAAAGCGATCACTGGCACGACGCTTGTTATAATGTCCACCTTTATACACCTTTGAAGTACCCCCTGTATATTCATATATTTTGTTAGGCCAATAGGACGTTTTATTTAAAATTCTTCTCGAAATGTTCTTAACACAAACCGGTACACACTCAAGAGCGAGAAAAGTAATTTAATTTTAAACATAAGTCAAGTTAAGGTATCCAAGACACAATGAGCTCAAAAAGCGCAACATTTTTATTAAGACAGTTTACAATAATATTTTGATGTGAAAGTGTAAAAGCCTCACAACCTTTTCGAAGTCCACTATCGTTAATAGAGGAGCACAAAATAATAATAAAAATAAAAAGCCTAAGTTTTAAATTGAAGCCTTATTGAAGCACCTTTACTGTAAAAGGCGATCACTGGTATGACGCTTTTTAAAATATCCGCTTTTATAAACTTTTGAAACACCCCTGTCTACACATATATTTTGTTAAGCCAATAGGATATTTTATTTAAAATTCTTCTCGAACTGTTTTTGACACAAACCGGCACACACTCAAGAGCGAGAAAGGTAATTTAATGTTACAACGACACAATAAGATAAAAAAGCGCAACATTTTTATTAAGAAAGTTTACAATTCTATTTTGATCCGAAAGTGTAAAATCTTGTCAACCTTTTCGAAATTCACTATCGTTAATAAAAGAGCAAAAAACAATAATAAAAGTAGAAAGCCCAAGTTTTAAATTTGAATCCCTATTGAAGCGCCTTTCCTGTAAAAAGCGATAACTGGCATGACGATTTTTGGAATGTCCACTTTTATAAACTTTTGAAGCACCCCTGAACATACATTAATTTTGTGAAGCCAGTTGTATATTCTATTTAAAATTCTTCTCGAATTGCTTTTTACACAAACCGGTACACACTCAAGAGCGAGAAAGGTAGTTTATGTTAAAATATCCAAAGACACAATAAGATCAAAAAGCGCAACATTTTTATTAAGACAGTTTACAATACTATTGTGATGCGAAAGTGTAAAAGCTTTTCAATCTTTTCGAAATCTACTATCTTTAATAAAAGAGCACAAAACAATAATAAAAGTAGAAAGCCCAAGTTTCAAATGTAAGCCCTATTAAAGCGCCTTTTCTGTAAAAAGCGATCAATCTCATGACGCTTTTTAGAATGTCCAATCTTATAAACTTTTGAAGCGCCCCTGTACATACATAAATTTTGTAACACCAATTGTATATTTTATTTAAAATTCTTCTCGAATTGTTTCTTATACAAACTGGTACACACTCGAGAGCGAGGTAATTTAATTTTAAACATAAGGCATGTTAAGGTATCGAAAGACACAATGAGATCAAAAAGCCCAACATGATCATTAGGACAGTTTACAATACTATTTTGATGTGAAAGTGTAAATGCCTGTCAACCTTTTCGAAATCCACTATCGTTAATAAAAGAGCACAAAATAACAATAAAAGTAAAAAGCCCAAGTTTTAAAGTGAAGCCCTATTGAAGCGCCTTTCCTGTAAAAAGCGATTACTGGCATGACGCGTTTTAGAAGGTACACTTTTATAAGCGTTTGAAACACCCCTGTACATACATAAATTTTGTTAAGCCGATAGGATATTTTATTTAAAATTCTTCTCGAACTGTTTTTGGCATAAACCGGTACACACTCAAGAGCGAGAAAAGTAATTTAATGTTAAAGTATCCAAAGACACAATAAGATCAAAAAGGTCAACATTTTTATCAAGACAGTTTACAATACTATTTGATGCGAAAGTGTAAAAGCCTTTCAACCTTTTTGAAGTCCACTATCGTTAATAAAAGAGCACAAGACAATAATAAAAATAGAAAGCCCGAGTTTTAAAAGTAAGCCGTATTAAAGCGGCTCTTCTGTAAGAGGCGATCATTGCAATGACGCTTTTTAGAATGTCTACTTTTATAAACTTTTGAAACACCTCTGTATATACATATATTTTGTTAAGCCAATTGGATATTTTATTTAAAATTCTTCTCGAAGTGTTTTTAACACAAACCGGTACACACTCAAGAGCGAGAAAGGTAATTTAATTTTAAACATAAGCCATGTTAAGGTATCCAAAGACACAATGAGATCAAAAAGTCCAACATATTCATTAAGACAGTTTACAATACTATTTTGATGTGAAAGTGTAAAAGTCTGTCAACTTTTTCGAAATCCACTATCGTTAATAAAAGAGCACAAAACAATAATAAAGTAGAAAACCCAAGTTTTAAATGTAAGCCATATTAAAACGCCTTTCCTGTAAAAGGCGATCACTGGCATGACGCTTTTTAGAATGTCCACTTTTATAAACTTTTGAAGCACCCTACAAATATTTTGTTAAGCTAATAGGACGTTTTATTAAAAATTCTTCTCGAACTGTTTTTTTTACACAAACTGGTACACACTCAAGAGCGATAAAGATAATTTAATGTTTAACATAAGTCATGTTAAAGTATCGAAAGAAACAATGAGCTCAAAGAGCGCAAAATTTTCATTGAGACAGTGTACAATACTATTCCGATGCTTTCGAACATACTATCGTTAAGAAAAAATGAAGTATTAAATTTAAGCCATGTTCAATCACGTTTCGAAAAATCGCCAAATTAAAGACGTAATAAGCGACCACAAATACCACCGCATCCAAAATTTATCAAACATTCATCAATTTTCAAAAAACTCTTCCGCCATTTATAAACTTTTGAAGCACCGCTGTATATACATATATTTTGTTAGGCCAATTGAATATTTTATTTAAAATTCTTCTCGAACTGTTTTTGACACAAACCGGTACACACTCAAGAGCGAGAAAGGTAATTTAATGTTAAGGTATCCAAAGACGCAATGAGATCGAAAAGCCCAACATGTTCATTAAGACAGTTTACAATAGTATTTTGATGCGAAAGTGTGAAAGTCTGGCAATCTTTTCGAAATCCACTATCGTTAATAAAAGAGCACAAAACATTAATAAAAGTAGAAAGTCCAAATTTTAAATGTAAGCCAAAGCTGTAAAAGGCGATCACTGGGATGACGCTTTTTAGAATATCCACTTTTATAAACATTTGAAACACCCCTGTATATAGATATATTTTGTTAAGCCAATAGGATATTTTATTTAAAATTCTTCTCGAACTGTTTTTGGAACAAAGCGGTACACACTCAAGAGCGAGAAAGGTAATTTAAAGTTATATATAAGTCATGTTAAAGTATCGAAAGAAACGATATCAAAGAGCGCAACATTTTCATTGAGACAGTGTACAATACTATTCTGATGTATTCGAATCTACTATCGTTAAGAAAAAATGAGGTATTGAATTTAAGCCCTGTTCAATCACGTTTCGAAGAATCGCCAAATTGAAGACGTAATAAGCGACCACAAACACCCCCGTATGCAAAATTCAACAAACATTCATCAATTATCAAAAAAACTCTTCCGCCATTTATAAACTTTTGAAGCACCACTGTACATACATATATTTTGTTAAGCCAATTGGATATTTTATTTAAAATTCTTCTCGAACTGTTTTCAACATATACCGGTACACACTCAAGAGCAAGAAAGGTAATTTAATTTTAAACATAAGTCATGTTAAGTTATCCAAAGACACAATAAGATCAAAAAGCCCAACATGTTCATAAAGACAGGTTACAATACTATTTTGATATGAAAGTGTAAAAGCCTGTCAACCTTTTCGAAATCCAGTATCGTTAATAAAGGAGCACAAAATAATAATAAGAGTAAAAAACCCGAGTTTAAAAGTGAAGCCCCATTGAAGCACCTTTCCTGTAAAAAGCGATCACTGGCATGACGCTTTTTAAAATGTCCACTTTTATAAACTTTAGAAACACCCCTGTACATATATAAATTTTGTGAAGACAATAGTATATTAAAATTCTTCTCGAACTGTTTTTGCCACAAACCGGTACACACACAAGAGCGAGAAAGGTAATTTAATGTTAAAGTATTGAAAGACACAATAAGATCAAAAAGGTCAACATTTGTATCAAGACAATTTACAATACTATTTTGATGTGAAATTGCAAGCGTCTGTCAATCTCTTCGAAATCCACTATCGTTAATAAATGAGCACGGAATAATAATAAAAGTCAGAAGCCCATGTTTTAAATGAAGCCCTACTGAAGAGCCTTTTCTGTAAAAAGCAATCACTGTGATGACGCTTTTTAGAATGTCTACTTTTATACACCCTTGGAGCACCCCTTTATATACATATATTTTGTTAAGCCAATAGGACGTTTTATTTAAAAATTTTCTCGAACTGTTTTTAACACAAACCGCTACACACCCAAGAGCGAGAAAGGTAATTTAATTTTAAACATAAGTCATGTTAAACTATCCAAAGACTGAGTGAGCTCAAAAAGCGCAACATTTTTATTAAGACAGTTTACAATACCATTTTGATGTGAAAGTGTAAAAGCCTGTCAACCTTTTCGAAATCCACTATCGTTAATAAAGGAGCACAAAATAATAATAAAAGTAAGATGCCCAAGTTTTAAATTGAAGCCCTATTGAGGAGCCTTTTCTGTAAAATGCAATCACTGTCATGACGCTTTTTAGAATGTCTACTTTTATACACCTTTGAAGCACCCCTGTATATACATATATTTTGTTAAGCCAATAGGACGTTTTATTTAAAATTCTTCTCGAACTGTTTTTAACACAAACCGGTACACACTCAAGAGCGAGAAAGGTAATTTAATGTTAAATATAAGTCATGTTAAAGTATCGAAAGAGACAATGATCTCAAAGAGCGCAACATTTTCACTGAGACAGTGTACAATACTATTCTCATGTTTTCGAATCTACTATCGTTAAGAAAAAATGAAGTATTGAATTTAAGCCCTGTTCAATCACGTTTTGCAGAATCGCCAAATTGAAGACGTAATAAGCGACCACAAACACACCCGTATCCAAAATTTAACAATCATCAATTTTCAAAAAACTCTTCCGTCATTTATAAACTTTTGAAGCACCATTGTATATACATATATTTTGCTAAGCCAATTGGATATTTTATTTAAAATTATTCTCGAACTGTTTTTAACACAAACCGGTACACACTCAAGCGCGAGAAAGGTAATTTAATTTTAAACATAAGTCATGTGAAGGTATCCAAAGACACAATGAAATCAAAAAGGTCAACATGTTCATTAAGACAGTTTACAATACTATTTTGATGTGAAAGTGTAAAAGTCTGTCAATCTTTTCGAAATCAACTATCGTTAATAAAAGAGCACAAAACATTAATAAAAGTAGAAAGCCCAAGTTTTAAATGTAAGCCAAAGCGCTTTCCTGTAAAAGGCGATCACTGGCATCACGCTTTTTAGAATGTCTACTTTTATAAACTTTTGAAACACCCCTGTATATACATATATTTTGTTAAGCCAATAGAATATTTTATTTAAAATTCTTCTCGAACTGTTTTTGACACAAATCGGTACACACTCAAGAGAGAGAAAGGCAATCTAATGTTAAAGTATCCAAAGACACAATAAGATCAAAAAGGTCAACATGTTCATTAAGACAGTTTACAATACTATTTTGATGTGAAAGTGTAAAATCCTGTCAACCTTTTCGAAATCCACTATCGTTAATAAAGGAGCACAAAATAATAATAAAAGTAAAAAGCCCAAGTTTTAAATTGAAGCCCTATTGAAGCACCTTGCCTGTAAAAGGCGATCACTGGCATGACGCTTTTTAGAATGTCCACTTTTATAAACTTTTGAAACACCCCTGTACATAAATAAATTTTGTGAAGTCAGTAGGATATTTTATTTAAAATTCTTCTCGAACTGTTTTTGGCGCAAATTGGTACACACTCAAGAGCGTGTAAGGTAATTTAATGTTAAAGTATCCAAAGACACAATAAGATCAAAAAGGTCAACATGTTCATTAAGACAGTTTTCAATACTCTCTTGATGTGAAAGTGTAAAAGCCCGTCAACCTTTTCGAAATCCACTATCGTTAATCAAGGAGTACAAAATAATAATAAAAGTAAAAAGCCCAAGTTTTAAATTGAAACCCTATTGAAACACCCATGTATAAACATATATTTTGTTAAGCCAATAGGATATTTTATTTAAAATTCTTCTCGAACTGTTTTTGACACAAACCGGTACACACTCAAGAGCGAGAAAGGTAATTTAACGTTAAAGTATCCAAAGACACAATAAGATCAAAAAGATCAACATTTTTATCAAGACTGTTTACAATACTATTTTGATGCGAAAGTGTAAAAGCCTTTCAACCTTTTCGAAGTCCACTATCGTTAATAAAAGAGCACAAAACAATAATAAAAATAGAAAGCTCAAGTTTTAAATGTAAGCGCTATTAAAGCGCCTCTCCTGTAAAAGGCGATAACTGGCATGACGCTTTTTAGAATGCCCACATTTATAAACTTTTGAGGCAACCCTGTATATACATATATTTTGTTAAGCCAATAGGATATATTATTTAAAATTCTTCTCGAACTGTTTTCGGCACAAACCGGTACACATTCAAGAGCGAGAAAGGTAATTTAATGTTAAAATATCCAAAGACTCAATAAGATCAAAAAGGTCAAGATGTTAGAGATTAAGACAATTTACAATACTGTTTTGATGTGAAAGTGTAAAAGTCTGTGAACCTTTTCAAAATCCACTATCGTTAATAAAGGAGCACAAAATAATAATAAAAGTAAAAAGCCAAGTTTTAAATTGAAGCCATGGAGCCCTATTGAAGCTCATTTTCTGTAAAAAGCGATCAATCTGATGACGCTTTTTAGAATGCCCAATTTTATAAACTTTTGAAGTACCCCTGAACTCACATAAATTTTGTGAAACCAATTGTATATTTTATTTAAAATTCTTCTCGAATTGTTTTCTATACAAACCGGTACACACTCAAGAGCGAGAAAGGTAATTTAATGTTAAACATAAGTCATGTTAAAGTATCCAAAGACACAATGAGCTCTAAAAAAGCAAAATTTGTATTAAGACAGTTTACAATACTATTTTGATGTGAAAGTGTAAAAGCCTGACAACCTTTTCGAAATCCACTATCGTTAATAAAAGAGCACAAAATAATAATAAATATAAAAAGCCAAAGTTTTAAATTGAAGCCCTATTGAAGCGCCTTTCCTGTAGAAGGCGATCACTGGCATGACGCTTTTTAGAATACCCACTTTTATAAACTTTTGAAACATCCCTGTATATACATATATTTTGTTAAGCCAATAGGATATTTTATTTAAAATTCTCCTCGACCTGTTTTTGACACAAACCGGTACACACTTAAGATCGAGAAAGGTAATTTAATGTTAAAGTATACAACGACACAATAAGATCAAAAAGCATAACATTTTTATTAAGATAGTTTACAATACTGTTTTGATCCGAAAGAGTAAAAGCCTGTCAACCTTTTAGAAATCCACTATCGTTAATAAAAGATCACAAATTAATAAAAGTAGAAAGCCCAAGTTTTTAATTTGAAGCCCAATTGAAGCGCCTTTCCTGGAAAAAGCGATCACTGGCATGACGATTTTTAGAATGTCCACTTTTATAAACTTTTGAAGCACGGCTGTACATAGATAAATTTTGTGAAGCCAACTGTATGTTTTATTTAAAATTCTTCTCGAATTGCTTTTTACACAAACCGGTTCACACTCAAGAGCGAGAAAGGTAGTTTAATTTTAAAGTAACTAAAGACAATAAAATCAAAAAGCGTAACATTTTTATTAAGACAGTTTACAATACTATTGTGATGCGAAAGTGTAAAAGCTTTTCAACCTTTTCGAAATCCACTATCGTCAATAAAAGAGCACAAAATAATAATAAACGTAGAAAGCCCAAGTTTTAAATCTAAAGCCCTATTGAAGCGCCTTTCCTGTAAAAAAGCGATCACTGGCATGACGCTTTTTAGAATGTCCACTTTAATAAACTTTTGAAGCACCCCTGTACATACATAAACTTTGTGAAGCCAATTGTATATTTTATTTAAAATTTTTCACACTCAAGAGCGAGAAAGATAATTTAATATTAAATATAAGAAAGATGTTAAAGTATCTGAAGAAACAATATGCTCAATAAGCGCATCATTTTCATTGAGACAATCGGGATAATACGCTTTTGAAATAACAGTAGAAACATTTAGTATATTAACAAAAGTATGTCAATTGCTCAGAAACAATTTAAAATAGGCACGCACAATATTAATAAAAAATAACCTAAAAATCAGTTTGACACTGAGATATTTTTCACCTCAATTATTTGAAGTGGAACAGCGCTTTCATTATGAAATTTTGGTCAGCAGATTTGAAATATTCGTCTGTCACATACTCAAAATTAGTTCGCAAGTCAATTAAAAATGATGAACTTCAAACATACAGCTCACAAACATATAAATGATTAGTTTTAATAAGATGCTGTTAAAAGCAATTACAAAGAAGAAAAGACCAAGCGCAGGCATAAATTTTCACAAATATTTAGGATTTTTAGTAACTGAGATAAAGTCCCAGAAATGTAACAGAATTAAAAAGCTTCCAAAACACAAATATTTCCCTAGTAAGCTAAAAGTTACACATATTCAATATTATATTTTATTTTTAATTATACTGTTAATTTCATGTATAGAAGAAGCAATACAATTACTAAAACACTAATAAAAATAATTATTAATTACAAATGGATAAGAAAACATAATCGCAGTCAATACTAATAAAAATCCAAATATCCTAGGTTATGCGCACGTGTAAGTAATCCCAATTACTGTTTTATATTTTATCAGGTTTGGTAAAACAGCGGTTAAAATATCTTCATTTAATAACGTTCTTAATCAATGATTAGCGCTAACCGGTGTTGGAAAAACATACCAACCGGTATTTTAATCAATGATTAGCGCCAACCGGTTTTTGAAAAAACGTACTATTACGTATTTTATCTAATGAATACGTTCATCGGCATTTTAATCGGAATTGGGAAAACCGGCCCTTTATTGAACTTAATCAACTAATACAGTGCAATAATATGAATAATTAAAAATACGTCTAAGTTTGCCGTTGTAGTTGTTAGGGCGTTTTAATGTTGAAGGTTACATTCAAATATTATGTCAACTTTAAATAAACATGCGCCAATAATTTAAGGACATTAAATTTGAGATATTGCAAAATTTTACCTGTCAAGTATCCTACCTACACATGCCATTTCGAGACTTATAAATACACCTTTTGACATAAATCATAATAACCTTTTCAAGTTTGTCATCCAAGCAACACAAATTTGTCTGCAATTACCGTTTCCCGTAGAACGCGATCACTGCCATGAGGCTTTTTAGAAAGGCCGATTTTATTAACTTTTGAACCACTCCTGTATATACATAAATTTTGTGATGCCAATCGTATATATTATTTAGAACTTTTCTTGACTTCTTTACACAAACCGTTACAGTGAACACTGAAGAGCGAGAAGGATAATTTAATGTTAAACATAAATCATGTTAAAGTTACCAAGGAAGAATGTGCTCAAATCTAAGCACTTTTCGACGAACCTTTCCGCCATATTACATCTGCCGTGTTGTTTTTTTTGACATTTTGACTTTGGATTCGTGATCGGCGACATGAGACACTACCCTATCTAAAATTTCACATTCGTACGTCAATTTTCAAAAAAACTTCCGCCATTTTCTTTTCTTTTGACATTTTGACTTTGTATTCGTGATCAGCGACCTGAGACACCCCCGTATCTAAAATTTCACATTCGTACGTCAATTTTCAAAAAACTTCCGCCATTTCGTTTTTATTTTGACTTTGGATTCGTGATCGGCAACCTGAGACACCCCGTATCTGAAATTTCACATTCATACGTCAATTTTTCAAAAAACTTCCGCCATTTTGTTTTTTTTGACATTTCGACTTTGGATTCGTGATCGGCGACCTAAAACACCCCCTATCTAAAATTTCACATTCATACGTCAATTTTCAAAAAAGTTTCCGCCATTTTGTTTTTTTTTGACATTTTGACTTTGGATTCGTGATCGGCGACCTGAGACACCCCCGTATCTAAAATTTCACATTCTTACGTCAATTTTCAAAAATTCTTCCGCCATTTTTTTTTTGACATTTTGACTTTGGATTCGTGATCGGCGACCTGAGACACCCCCGTATCTAAAATTTCACATTCATACGTTAATTTTCAAAAAAACTTCCGCCATTTTGTTTTTTTTTGACATTTTGACTTTGGATTCGTAATCGGTGACCTGAGACACCCCCGTATCTAAAATTTCACATTCATACGCCAATTTTCAAAAAAACTTCAGCCATTTTTTTTTTTTTTACATTTTGACTTTGGATTCTTGATCGGCTACCTAAGACACCCCCGTATCTAAAATTTCACATTCGTACTTCAATTTTCAAAAAATTTTCCGCCATTTTGTTTTTTTTTTGACATTTTGACTTTGGATTTGTGATCGGCGTCCACACACACCCCCGTATCTAAAATTTCGCATTCGTGCGTCAATTTTCAAAAATCTTCCGCCATTTTTTTTTTTTTACATTTTGACTTTGGATTTGTGATCAGCGTCTGCACACACCCCCGTATCTAAAATTTTGCATTCATACGTCAATTTTCAAAAAACTCTTCGGCCATTTAATTTCTTTTGTCATTTTGACTTTGGATTTGTGATCGGCGTCCGTACACACACCCCCGTATCTAAAATTACACATTCGGACGTCAATTTAGAATTAGTGACGGGCGACCGTAAAAACTCTCGAGTGCCTAATTTTGCTTTTAATCAGAATAGATAGAAATTGATTTCAGCCAACTCCGCCCACCGTGCACGTTTGCGTAATCGTTAACATAAAATTATTTCGTAGGGGCACATAAATGTCGAAAGCAATCCTCCTCCTTTTCCCCTTTGAGGAAATACGCGTTTTGAAATTATCGTATTTTAATTCAAATCATTATTAAAATAGTAATCGACAACACCTGTATAGATGAAAATATTAAATCAAGCGGGACCGTTACGTATTATGTGAACATGCCGAACGTTCGCCGGACCGTAATGTATTGACCGGCAGTGCACATGATAATCTGATTTTATTTTTCGCCCGTCCGGAATGCATTGGTATCAGTGCAGATTGAATCGGCCATTTTTCTGACCAAATCCCACTGCAAACGGACTTGGAATTACTCGTACCTTCGTCTAGGTACCTCTGTAAACTGGGAATGCGCAATTGAACGTTTCCGAAATGTCACTTGTTTACGTTTCTGAATCTTTTTGTGTCCTCGAAACTTTCAAAATTTGGAATTTCAAGCTTAAAAGTGAAGATGTGAATGCGTATGAGACCGGCTGTCAGTTTGACGTTTGCCGGGATTTTTCATCCATTTGTCTAAATCGTATCCGTCTGCAGACGGACTTTAAAGTGTTTGTCCCTTTGTATCTGCACCACTATAAACTGGGAATATGCAACTAAAGGGTCCTGAAATGTCAGTACTTTAAAATTTTGAATCTTGTTGCGCCCCCGAAAGCTTTAAAATTTGGAATTTCAGGCTTAAAAGTAAAAGTTTGGATACATTTCGAATCTCCTGTCACTTTGACGTTTGTCGGGATTTTCAGTATAAAAGGCTCCAGAGCAATTTTTGTTTCCCACGTCCTCCTTATGGGCGAAAAAATTGATGCAGCGCTTTTCTCTACAAGTGCTAAAATTTTAAAAAAATTCTTTTCGCCGCCTTACCACCGTTTCGAAGCGATAAAAATACGCCTATACAAAGTAGAATTGTACATCCGACGATATAAAACTCTAAAATCTCCCCTAAAATGCCTCAATTCGTCAAACACTCAAAGGTCGTTTTCCCATTTTCACCCCCATTTTCCCTCCTCTACTAAATCCGTGAGAGCGGTAAAGGGTCCTGTGCGCTTTTAGTATATATAACTAGCTCTAACGTCCGCTTACAGCGGGTCCTCCGCTTACAACCGGTCCTCCGCTTACAGCGGGTCCTCCGCTTACTGCGGGTCCGTCAATCTCTTTTAGTTGGAATCGCTTTTTTCGCGTCCGTTTACAGCTTTTTCATAGTTTCCTGTAAAAAGCAATCACTGTCATGACGCCTTTTAGAATGTCCGACTTTATTAACTTTTGACGCACCCCTGTATATAAATATATTTCGTGAAGCCAATAGTATATTTTTTTTAAAATTCTTCTCGAACGGTTTTTTACACAACCGGTACACACTCAAACGCGAGAAAGGTAAATTAAAGTTAAACGTAAGTCATGTTAATGTATCCAAAAAACAATGAGCTCAAAGAGCACAAGATTTTCATCGAGACAGTTTACAATACTATTTTGATGTGATAGTGGAAAAGCATGTCAACCTTTTCGAAGTCTACTGTCGTTAAGAAAAAAGCACAAAATGATAATAAAAGTAAGAAGCCCAAGTTTTAAATTTAAGCCCTATTGAAGCGCCTTTCCTGTAAAAAACACTTTTTAAAATGTCCACTTTTATAAACTTTTGAAGCACCCCTGTATATACATATATTTTGTTAAGTCAATAGGATATTTTATTTAAAATTCTTCTCGAACTGCTTTTGACATAAACCGGTACACACTCAAGAGCGAGAAAAGAAATTGAATGTTAAACATAAGTCATGTTAAAGTATCCAAAGGGATAATGAGCTCAAAAAACGCAACATTTTTATTAAGATAGTTTACAATACTATTTTGATGTGAAAGTGTAAAGCCTGTCAACCTTTTCAAAATCCACGATCGTTAATAAAGGAGCACAAAGTAATAATAAAAGTAAAAAACCAAAGTTTTAAATTTAAGCCCTATTGAAGCGCCTTTCCTGTAAAAAAAGACTTTTTAGAATGTCCACTTTTATAAGCTTTTGAAGCACCCCCGTATATACATATATTTTGTTAAGCCAATAGGATATTTTATTTAAAATTCTTTTCGAACTGTTTTTGACATAAACCGGTACGCACTCAAGAGCGAGAAAGGTAATTTAATGTTAAAGTATCCAGAGACACAATAAGATCAAAAAGGTCAATATGTTTATTAAGACAGTTTACAATACTATTTTGATGTGAAAGTGTAAAAGTCTGTCAATCTTTTCGAAATCAACTATCGTTAATAAAAGAGCACAAGACATTAATAAAAGTAGAAAGCCCAAGTTTTAAATGTAAGCCAAAGCGCCTTCCTGTAAAAGGCGATCACTGGCATCACGCTTTTTAGAATGTCTACTTTTATAAACTTTTGAAACACCCCTGTATATACATATATTTTGTTAAGCCAATAGAATATTTTATTTAAAATTCTTCTCGAACTGTTCTTGACACAAATCGGTACACACTCAAGAGAGAGAAAGGTAATCTAATGTTAAAGTATCCAAAGACACAATAAGATCAAAAAGGTCAACATGTTCATTAAGACAGTTTACAATACTATTTTGATGTGAAAGTGTAAAAGCCTATCAACCTTTTCGAAATCCACTATCGTTAATAAAGGAGCACAAAATAATAATAAAAGTAAAAAGCCCAAGTTTTAAATTGAAGCCCTATTGAAGCGCCTTGCCTGTAAAAGGCGATCACTGGCATGACGCTTTTCAGAATGTCCACTTTTATAAACTTTTGAAACACCCCTGTACATAAATAAATTTTGTGAAACCAATAGGATATTTTATTTAAAATTCTTCTCGAACTGTTTTTGGCGCAAACCGGTACACACTTAAGATCGAGAAAGGTAATTTAATGTTAAAGTATACAACGACACAATAAGATCAAAAAGCGTAACATTTTTATTAAGATAGTTTACAATACTGTTTTGATCCGAAAGTGTAAAAGCCTGTCAACCTTTTTGAAATCCACTATCGTTAATAAAAGAGCACAAATTAATAAAAGTAGAAAGCCCAAGTTTTAAATTTGAAGCCCAATTGAAGCGCCTTTCCTGGAAAAAGCGATCACTGGCATGACGATTTTTAGAATGTCCACTTTTATAAACTTTTGAAGCACGGCTGTACATAGATAAATTTTGTGAAGCCAATTGTATATTGCTTTTTACACAAACCGGTACACACTCAAGAGCGAGAAAGGTAGTTTAATGTTAAAGTATCTAAAGACAATAAAATCAAAAAGCGCAACATTTTTATTAAGACAATTTACAAGACTATTGTGATGCGAAAGTGTAAAAGCTGTTCAACCTTTTCGAAATCCACTATCGTCTATGAAAGAGCACAAAATAATAATAAACGTAGAAAGCCCAAGTTTTAAATCTAAAGCCCTATTGAAGCGCCTTTCCTGTAAAAAGCGATCACTGGCATGACGCTTTTTAGAATGTCCACTTTAATAAACTTTTGAAGCACCTCTGTACATACATAAATTTTGTGAAGCCAATTGTATATTTTATTTAAAAATTTTCACACTCAAGAGCGAGAAAGATAATTTAGTATTAAATATAAGAATGATGTTAAAGTATCCGAAGAAACAATATGCTCAATAAGCGCGTCATTTTCATTGAGACAATCGGAATAATACGCTCTTGAAATAACAGGAGAAACATTTAGTATATTAACAAAAAGTATGTCAATTGCTCAGAAACAATTTAAAATAGGCACGCACAATATTAATAAAAAATAACCTAAAAATCAGTTTGACACTGAGATATTTTTCACCTCAATTATTTGAAGTGGAACAGCGCTTTCATTATGAAATTTTGGTCAGCAGATTTGAAATATTCGTCTGTCACATACTCAAAATTAGTTCGCAGGTCAATTAAAAATGATGAACTTCAAACATACAGCTCGCAAACATATAAATGATTAGTTTTAATAAGATGCTGTTAAAAGCAATTACAAAGAAGAAAAGACCAAGCGCAGGCATACATTTTCACAAATATTTAGGTTTTTTAGCAACTGAGATAAAGTCCCAGAAATGTAACAGAATTAACAAGCTTCCAAAACACAAATATTTCCCTAGTAAGCTAAAAGTTACACATATTCAATATTATATTTTATTTTTAATTATACTGTTAATTTCATGTATAGAAGAAGCAATACAATTACTAAAACACTAATAAAAATAATTATTAATTACAAATGGATAAGAAAACATAATTGCAGTCAATACTAATAAAAATCCAAATCTCCTAGGTTACGCGCATGTGTAAGTAATCGTAATTACTGTTTAATATTTTATCAGGTTTGGTAAAAAAGCGGTTAAAATATCTTCATTTAATAACGTCCTTAATCAATGATTAGCGCTAACCGGTGTTGGAAAAACATACCAACCGGTATTTTAATCAATGATTAGCGCCAACCGGTTTTTGCAAAAACGTACTATCACGTATTGTATCTAATGAATACTCTCATCGGCATTTTAATCGGAATTGGGAAAACCGGCCCTTTATTGAACTTAATCAACTAATACAGTTCAATAATATGAATAATTAAAAATACGTCTAAATTTGCCGTTGTAGTTGTTAGGGCGTTTTAATGTTGAAGGTCACATTTAAATATTATGTCAACTTTAAATAAATATGCGCCAATAATTTAAGGACATTAAATTTGAGATATTGCAAAATTTTACCTGTCAAGTATCCTACCTACACATGCAATTTCGAGACTTATAAATATACCTTTTGACATAAATCATAATAACCTTTTGAAGTTTGTCATCCATGCAACACAAATTTGTCTGCAATTACCGTTTCCCGTAGAATGCGATCACTGTCATGACGCTTTTTAGAAAGGCCGATTTTATAAACTTTTAAACCACTCCTGTATATACATAAATTTTGTGATGCCAATCGTATATATTATTTAGAACTTTTCTTTACTTCTTTACACAAACCGTTACACTGAACACTGAAGAGCGAGAAGGATAATTTAATGTTAAACATAAATCATGTTAAAGTTAGCAAGGAAGAATGTGCTCAGATCCAAGTACTTTTCGACGAACCTTTCCACCATATTACATTTGCCATGTTTTTTTTTTGACATTTTGACTTTGGATTCGTGATCGGCGACCTGAGACACCACCGTATCTAAAATTTCACATTAATACGTCAATTTTTCAAAAAACTTCCGCCATTTTGTTTTTTTTGACATTTCGACTTTGGATTCGTGATCGGCGACCTAAAACATCCCCGTATCTAAAATTTCACATTCATACGTCAATTTTCAAAAAAACTTCCGCCATTTTGTTTTTTTTGACATTTTGATTTTGGATTCGTGATCGGCGACCTGAGACACCCCCGTATCTAAAATTTCACATTCATACGTCAATTTTCAAAAAAACTTCCGCCATTTTGTTTTTTTTTGACATTTTGACTTTGGATTCGTAATCGGCGACCTGAGACACCCCCGTATCTAAAATTTCACATTCATACGCCAATTTTCAAAAAAACTTCCGCCATTTTGTTTCTTTTTGACATTTTGACTTTGGATTCCTGATCGGCTACCTAAGACATCCCCGTATCTAAAATTTCACATTCGTACGTGAATTTTCAAAAAATCTTTCGCCATTTTGTTTTTTTTGACATTTTGACTTTGGATTTGTGATCGGCGTCCGCACACACCCCCGTATCTAAAATTTGATATTCGTACGTCAATTTTCAAAAAATCTTCCGCCATTTTGTTTTTTTTTGACATTTTGACTATGGATTCGTGATCGGCGTCCGCAGACACCCCCGTATCTAAAATTTCGCACTCATACGTCAATTTTCAAAAAACTCTTCGGCCATTTAA
The DNA here is from genome assembly GCA_963170755.1 of Amphimallon solstitiale. Classification (NCBI taxonomy): domain Eukaryota; kingdom Metazoa; phylum Arthropoda; class Insecta; order Coleoptera; family Scarabaeidae; genus Amphimallon; species Amphimallon solstitiale. The sequence continues at coordinate 95,509,655 of OY720682.1, read as the reverse complement.
TTTTTTTTGCCATTTTGACTTTGGATTTGTGATCGGCGTCCGCACACACAATTTCACATTCCTACGTCAATTTAGAATTAGTGACGGGCGACCGTAGAAACTCCCGAGTGCCCAGTTTTGCTTGAAATCAGAATAGATAGAAATTGATTTCAGCCAACTCCGCCCACCGTGCACGTTTACGTAATCGTTTAAGTAAAATTTACGAAATAATTTAGGGGCACATAAATGTCGAAAGCAATCCTCCTCTTTTTCCCCTTTGAGGAAATACGCGTTCTGAAATTATCGTATTTTAATTCAAATCATTATTAAAATATTAATCGACAACGCCTGTTTAGATGAAAATATTAAATCAAGCGGGACCGTTACATATTATGAGGACATGCCGAACGTTCGCCGGACCGTAATGTATTGACCGGCAGTGCACATGATAATCTGAATTTATTTTTCGCCCGTCCGGAATGCATTGGTATCAGTGCAGATTGAATCGGCCATTTTTCTGACCAAATACCTCTGCAAACGGACTTGGAATTACTCGTACCTTCGTCTAGGTACCTCTGTAAACTGGGAATGCGCAATTGAACGTTTCCGAAATGTCACTTCTTTACATTTCTGAATCTTGCTGTGCCCTCGAAACTTTCAAAATTTGGAATTTCAAGCTTAAAAGTGAAAATGTGAATGCGTATGAGACCGGCTGTCAGTTTGACGTTTGCCGGGATTTTTCATCCATTTCGCTAAACCGTATCCCTCTGCAGACGGACTTTAAAGTGTTTGTACCTTTGTATCTGTACCACTATAAACTGGGAAAATGCAACTAAAGGGTCCCCAAAGGACAGTACTTTACGATTTTGAATCTTGTTGCGCCCTCGAAAGCTTTAAAATTTGGAATTTCAGGCCTAAAAGTGAAAGTTTGCATACATTTCGAATAGACTGTCACTTTGACGTTTGTCGGGATTTTCAGTATAAAAGGCTCCAGAGGAATTTTTGTTTCCCACGTCCTCCTTATGGGCGAAAAAATTGATGCAGCGTGATTTCCTTCACGTTCTAAAATTTTCAAAAATTCCTTTCGCCGCCTTAATGACCGTTCGAAGCGATAAAAATACGCCTATACAAAGTAGAATTATACACCCGACCACACGAAACTCTGAAATTTCCCCTCAAAAGCCTCAATTCGTCAAACACTCAAAGGTCGTTTTCGCATTTTACCCGCATTTCCCCTCCTCTACTAAATCCGTGAGAGCGGTAAAGGGTCCTGCTCGCTTTTAGTATGTATAACTAGCTCTAACGTCCGCTTACAGCGGGTCCTCCGCTTACAACGGGTCCTCCGCTTACAGCGGGTCCTCCGCTTACAGCGGGTCCGTCAATCTCTTTTAGTTGGAATCGCTTTTTTCGCTTCCGCTTACAGATTTTTCATATTCTCCTGTAAAAAGCAATCACTGTCATGACGCCTTTTAGAATGTCCGGTTTTATTAACTTTTGACGCACCCCTGTATATACATATATTTTGTGAAGCCAATAGTATATTCTCCTTAAAATTCTTCTCGAAAGGTCTTTTACACAAACCGGTACACACTCAAGAGCGAGAAAGGTAAATTTATGTTAAACATAAGTCATGTTAATGTATCCAAAGAAACAATAAGCTGAAAGAGCACAACATTTCCATCGAGACAGTTTACAATACTATTTTGATGTGATAGTGGAAAAGCATGTCAACCTTTTCGAAGTCTGCTGTCGTTAAGAAAAAAGCACAAAATAATAATAAAAGTAAGAATCTCAAGTTTTAAATTTAAGCCCTATTGAAGCGCCTTTCCTGTAAAGAACGCTTTTTAGAATGTCTACTTTTATAAACGTTTGAAGCACGCCTGTATATACATATATTTTGTTAAGCCAATAGGATATTTTATTTAAAATTCTTGTCGAATTGTTTTTGAAATAAATCGGTACACACAAGAGCGAGAAAGGTAATTTAATGTTAAACATAAGTCATGTTAAAGTATCCAAAGTCACAATGAGATCAAAAAGCGCAACATTTTTATTAAGACAATTTACAATACTATTTTGATGTGAAAGTGTAAAGCCTGTCAACCTTTTCAAAATCCACGATCGTTAATAAAGGAGCACGAAGTAATAATAAAAGTAAAAAGCCGAAGTTTTAAATTTAAGCCCTATTGAAGCGCCTTTCCTGTAAAAAAAAGACTTTTTAGAATGTCCACTTTTATAAACTTTTGAAGCACCCCCGTATATACATATATTCGGTTAAGCCAATAGGATATTTTATTTAAAATTCTTTTCGAACTGTTTTTGACACAAATCGGTACGCACTCAAGAGCGAGAAAGGTAATTTAATGTTAAAGTATCCAGAGACACAATAAGATCAAAAAGGTCAACATGTTCATTAAGTCAGTTTACAATACTATTTTGATGTGAAAGTGTAAAAGTCTGTCAATCTTTTCGAAATCAACTATCGTTAATAAAAGAGCACAAAACATTAATAAAAGTAGAAAGCCCAAGTTTTAAATGTAAGCCAAAGCGCATTCCTGTAAAAGGCGATCACTGGCATCACGCTTTTTAGAATGTCTACTTTTATAAACTTTTAAAACACCCCTGTATATACATATATTTTGTTAAGCCAATAGAATATTTTATTTAAAATTCTTCTCCAACTGTTTTTGACACAAATCGGTACACACTCAAGAGAGAGAAAGGCAATCTAATGTTAAAGTATCCAAAGACACAATAAGATCAAAAAGTTCAACATGTTCATTAAGACAGTTTACAATACTATTTTGATGTGAAAGTGTAAAAGCCTGTCAACCTTTTCGAAATCCACTATCGTTAATAAAGGAGCACAAAATAATAATAAAAGTAAAAAGCCCAAGTTTTAAATTGAAGCCCTATTGAAGCACCTTGCCTGTAAAAGGCGATCACTGGCATGACGCTTTTTAGAATGTCCACTTTTATAAACTTTTGAAACACCCCTGTACATAAATAAATTTTGTGAAGTCAGTAGGATATTTTATTTAAAATTCTTCTCGAACTGTTTTTGGCGCAAACTGGTACACACTCAAGAGCGAGTAAGGTAATTTAATGTTAAAGTGTCCAAAGACACAATACGATCAAAAAGGTCAACATGTTCATTAAGACAGTTTTCAATAATCTCTTGATGTGAAAGTGTAAAAGCCCGTCAACCTTTTCGAAATCCACTATCGTTAATCAAGGAGTACAAAATAATAATAAAAGTAAAAAGCCCAAGTTTTAAATTGAAACCCTATTGAAACACCCATGTATAAACATATATTTTGTTAAGCCAATAGGATATTTGATTTAAAATTCTTCTCGAACTGTTTTTGACACAAACCGGTACACACTCAAGAGCGAGAAAGGTAATTTAACGTTAAAGTATCCAAAGACACAATAAGATCAAAAAGATCAACATTTTTATCAAGACTGTTTACAATACTATTTTGATGCGAAAGTGTAAAAGCCTTTCAACCTTTTCGAAGTCCACTATCGTTAATAAAAGAGCACAAAACAATAATAAAAATAGAAAGCTCAAGTTTTAAATGTAAGCGCTATTAAAGCGCCTCTCCTGTAAAAGGCGATAACTGGCATGACGCTTTTTAGAATGCCCACTTTTATAAACTTTTGAGGCACCCCTGTATATACATATATTTTGTTAAGCCAATAGGATATATTATTTAAAATTCTTCTCGAACTGTTTTCGGCACAAACCGGTACACATTCAAGAGCGAGAAAGGTAATTTAATGTTAAAATATCCAAAGACTCAATAAGATCAAAAAGTCAAGATGTTCATTAAGACAGTTTACAATACTGTTTTGATGTGAAAGTGTAAAAGCCTGTGTACCTTTTCAAAATAGACTATCGTTAATAAAGGAGCACAAAATAATAATAAAAGTAAAAAGCCCAAATTTTAAATTGAAGCCCTGGAGCCCTATTGAAGCTCCTTTTCTGTAAAAAGCGATCAATTTCATGACGCTTTTTAGAATGTCCAATTTTATAAACGTTTGAAGTACCCCTGTACACACATAAATTTTGTGAAACCAATTGTATATGTTATTTAAAATTCTTCTCGAATTGTTTTCTATACAAACCGGTACACACTCAAGAGCGAGAAAGGTAATTTAATGTTAAACATAAGTCATGTTAAAGTATCCAAAGACGCAATGAGCTCTAAAAACGCAACATTTGTCTTAAGGCAGTTTACAATACTATTTTGATGTGAAAGTGTAAAAGCCTCACAACCTTTTCAAAATCCACTATCGTTAATAAAAGAGCACAAAATAATAATAAATATAAAAAGCCCAAGTTTTAAATTGAAGCCCTATTGAAGCGCCTTTCCTGTAAAAGTCGATCACTGGCATGACGCTTTTTAGAATATCCACTTTTATAAACTTTTGAAACACCCCTGTATATACATATATTTTGTTAAGCCAATAGGATATTTTATTTAAAATTCTCCTCGAACTGTTTTTGACACAAACCGGTACACACTTAAGATCGAGAAAGGTAATTTAATGTTAAAGTATACAACGACACAATGAGATCAAAAAGCATAACATTTTTATTAAGATAGTTTACAATACTGTTTTGATCCGAAAGTGTAAAAGCCTGTCAACCTTTTAGAAAACCACTATCGTTAATAAAAGAGCACAAATTAATAAAAGTAGAAAGCCCAAGTTTTAAATTTGAAGCCCAATTGAAGCGCCTTTCCTGGAAAAAGCGATAACTGGCATGACGATTTTTAGAATGTCCACTTTTATAAACTTTTGAAGCACGGCTGTACATAGATAAATTTTGTGAAGCCAATTGTATGTTTTATTTAAAATTCTTCTCGAATTGCTTTTTACACAAACCGGTACACACTCAAGAGCGAGAAAGGTAGTTTAATGTTAAAGTAACTAAAGACAATAAAATCAAAAAGCGCAACATTTTTATTAAGACAGTTTACAATACTATTGTGATGCGAAAGTGTAAAAGCTTTTCAACCTTTTCGAAATCCACTATCGTCAATAAAAGAGCACAAAATAATAATAAAGGTAGAAAGCCCAAGTTTTAAATCTAAAGCCCTATTGAAGCGCCTTTCCTGTAAAAAGCGATCACTGGCATGACGCTTTTTAGAATGTCCACTTTAATAAACTTTTGAAGCACCCCTGTACATACATAAATTTTGTGAAGCCAATTGTATATTTTATTTAAAATTTTTCACACTCAAGAGCGAGAAAGATAATTTAATATTAAATATAAGAATAATGTTAAAGTATCCGAAAAACAATATGCTCAATAAGCGCATCATTTTCATTGAGACAATCGGGATAATACGCTCTTGAAATAACAGTGGAAACATTTAGTATATTAACAAAAAGTATGTCAATTGCTCAGAAACAATTTAAAATAGGCACGCACAATATTAATAAAAAATAACCTAAAAATCAGTTTGACACTGAGATATTTTTCACCTCAATTATTTGAAGTGGAACAGCGCTTTCATTATGAAATTTTGGTCAGCAGATTTGAAATATTCGTCAGTCACATACTCAAAATTGGTTCGCAACTCAATTAAAAATGATGAACTTCAAACATACAGCTCACAAATATATAAATGATTAGTTTTAATAAGATGCTGTTAAAAGCAATTACAAAGAAGAAAAGACCAAGCGCAGGCATAAATTTTCACAAATATTTAGGATTTTTAGCAACTGAGATAAAGTCCCAGAAATGTAACAGAATTAAAATGCTTCCAAAACACAAATATTTCCCTAGTAAGCTAAAAGTTACACATATTCAATATTATATTTTATTTTTAATTATACTCTTAATTTCATGTATAGAAGAAGCAATACAATTACTAAAACACTAATAAAAATAATTATTAATTACAAATGGATAAGAAAACATAATCGCAGTCAATACTAATAAAAATCCAAATATCCTAGGTTATGTGCACGTGTAAGTAATCCCAATTACTGTTTAATATTTTATCAGGTTTGGTAAAACAGCGGTTAAAATATCTTCATTTAATAACTTTCTTAATCAGTGATTAGCGCTAACCGGTGTTGGAAAAACATACCAACCGGTATTTTAATCAATGATTAGCGCCAACCGGTTTTTGCAAAAACGTACTATTACGTATTTTATCTAATGAATACGCTCATCGGCATTTTAATCGGAATTGGGAAAACCGGCCCTTTATTGAACTTAATCAACTAATACAGTGCAATAATATGAATAATTAAAAATACGTCTAAGTTTGCCGTTGTAGTTGTTAGGGCGTTTTTATGTTGAAGGTTACATTCAAATATTATGTCAACTTTAAATAAACATGCGCCAATAATTTAAGGACATTAAATTTGAGATATTGCAAAATTTTACCTGTCAAGTATCCTACCTACACATGCCATTTCGAGACTTATAAATACACCTTTTGACATAAATCATAATAACCTTTTCAAGTTTGTCATCCAAGCAACACAAATTTGTCTGCAATTACCGTTTCCCGTAGAACGCGATCACTGCCATGAGGCTTTTTAGAAAGGCCGATTTTATTAACTGTTGAACCACTCCTGTATATACATAAATTTTGTGATGCCAATCGTATATATTATTTAGAACTTTTCTTGACTTCTTTACACAAACCGTTACAGTGAACACTGAAGAGCGAGAAGGATAATTTAATGTTAAACATAAATCTTGTTAAAGTTACCAAGGAAGAATGTGCTCAGATCTAAGCACTTTTCGACGAACCTTTCCGCCATATTACATCTGCCGTGTTGTTTTTTTTTGACATTTTGACTTTGGATTCGTGATCGGCGACATGAGACACTACCCTATCTAAAATTTCACATTCGTACGTCAATTTTCAAAAAAACTTCCGCCATTTTCTTTTTTTTGACATTTTGACTTTGTATTCGTGATCAGCGACCTGAGACACCCCCGTATCTAAAATTTCACATTCGTACGTCAATTTTCAAAAAACTTCCGCCATTTCGTTTTTTTTTTGACATTTTGACTTTGGATTCGTGATCGGCGACCTGAGACACCCCGTATCTGAAATTTCACATTCATACGTCAATTTTTCAAAAACTTCCGCCATTTTGTTTTTTTTGACATTTCGGCTTTGGATTCGTGATCGGCGACCTAAAACAGCCCCGTATCTAAAATTTCACATTCATGCGTCAATTTTCAAACAAGTTTCCGCCATTTTGTTTTTTTTTGACATTTTGACTTTGGATTCGTGATCGGCGACCTGAGACACCCCCGTATCTAAAATTTCACATTCATACGTCAATTTTCAAAAATTCTTCCGCCATTTTTTTTTGTTGACATTTTGACTTTGGATTCGTGATCGGCGACCTGAGACACCCCCGTATCTAAAATTTCACATTCATACGTTAATTTTCAAAAAAAATTCCGCCATTTTGTTTTTTTTTGACATTTTGACTTTGGATTCGTAATCGGTGACCTGAGACACCCCCGTATCTAAAATTTCACATTCATACGCCAATTTTCAAAAAAACTTCCGCCATTTTGTTTTTTTTGACATTTTGACTTTGGATTCTTGATCGGCTACCTAAGACACCCCCGTATCTAAAATTTCACATTTGTACTTCAATTTTCAAAAAATCTTCCGCCATTTTGTTTTTTTTTGACATTTTGACTTTGGATTTGTGATCGGCGTCCACACACACCCCCGTATCTAAAATTTCGCATTCGTACGTCAATTTTCAAAAAATCTTCCGCCATTTTGCTTTTTTTTGACATTTTGACTTTGGATTTGTGATCGGCGTCCGCACACACCCCCGTATCTAAAATTTCGCATTCATACGTCAATTTTCAAAAAACTCTTCGGCCATTTAATTTCCTTTGACATTTTAACTTTGGATTTGTGATCGGCATCCGTATACACACCCCCGTATCTAAAATTTCACATTCGTACGTCAATTTAGAATTAGTGACGGGCGACCGTAAAAACTCCCGAGTGCCTAATTTTGCTGTTAATCAGAATAGAGAGAAATTGATTTCAGCCAACTCCGCCCACCGTGCACGTTTACGTAATCGTTAACATAAAATTATTTCGTAGGGGCGCATAAATGTCGAAAGCAATCCTCTTCTTTTTCCCCTTTGAGGAAATACGCGTTTCGAAATTATCGTATTTTAATTCAAATCATTATTAAAATATTAATCGACAACACCTGTATAGATGAAAATATTAAATCAAGCGGGACCGTTACATATTATGAGGACATGCCGAACGTTCGCCGGACCGTAATGTATTGACCGGCAGTGCACATGATAATCTGAATTTATTTTTCGCCCGTCCGGAATGCATTGGTATCAGTGCAGATTGAATCGGCCATTTTTCTGACCAAATACCTCTGCAAACGGACTTGGAATTACTCGTACCTTCGTCTAGGTACCTCTGTAAACTGGGAATGCGCAAGTGAACGTTTCCGAAATGGCACTTCTTTACATTTCTGAATCTTGTTGTGCCCCCGAAACTTTCAAAATTTGGAATTTCAAGCTTAAAAGTGAAAATGTGAATGCGTATGAGACCGGCTGTCAGTTTGACGTTTGCCGGGATTTTTCATCCATTTCGCTAAACCGTATCCGTCTGCAGACGGACTTTAAAGTGTTTGTACCTTTGTATCTGTACCACTATAAAGTGGGAATATGCAACTAAAGGGTCCCCAAAGGACAGTACTTTACGATTTTGAATCTTGTTGCGCCCTCGAAAGCTTTAAAATTTGGAATTTCAGGCCTAAAAGTGAAAGTTTGCATACATTTCGAATCACCTGTCACTTTGACGTTTGTCGGGATTTTCAGTATAAAAGGCTCCAGAGGAATTTTTGTTTCCCACGTCCTCCTTATGGGCGAAAAAATTGATGCAGCGTGATTTCCTTCACGTTCTAAAATTTTCAAAAATTCCTTTCGCCGCCTTAATGACCGTTCGAAGCGATAAAAATACGCCTATACAAAGTAGAATTATACACCCGACCACACGAAACTCTGAAATTTCCCCTCAAAAGCGTCAATTCGTCAAACACTCAAAGGTCGTTTTCGCATTTTACCCGCATTTCCCCTCCTCTACTAAATCCGTGAGAGCGGTAAAGGGTCCTGTGCGCTTTTAGTATATATAACTAGCTCTAACGTCCGCTTACAGCGAGTCCTCCACTTACAACGGGTCCTCCGCTTACAGCGGGTCCTCCGCTTACAGCGGGTCCTCCGCTTACAGCGGGTCCGTCAATCTCTTTTAGTTGGAATCGCTTTTTTCGCGTCCGCTTATAGCTTTTTCATTGTTTCCTGTAAAAAGCAATCACTGTCATGACGCCTTTTAGAATGTCCGGTTTTATTAACTTTTGACGCACCCCTGTATATACATATATTTCGTGAAGGCAATAGTATAATTTCTTTAAAATTCTTCTTGGACGGCTTTTACACAAACCGGAACACACTCAAGAGCGAGAAATGTAAATTTATGTTAAACATAAGTCATGTTAATGTATCCAAAGAAACAATGAGCTCAAAGAGCACAACATTTTCATCGAGACAGTTTACAATACTATTTTGATGTGATAGTGGAAAAGCATTGTCAACCTTTTCGAAGTCTACTGTCGTTAAGAAAAAAGCACAAAATAATAATAAAAGTAAGAAGCTCAAGTTTTAAATTTAAGCCCTATTGAAGCGCCTTTCCTGTAAAAAACGCTTTTTAGAATGTCCACTTTTATAAATTTTTGAAGCACCCCTGTGTATACATATATTTTGTTAAGCCAATAGAATATTTTATTTAAAATTCTTCTCGAACTGTTTTTGCCATAAATTGGTACACACTCAAGAGCGAGAAAGGTAATTTAATGTTAAACATAAGTCATCTTAAAGTATCCAAAGACACAATGAGCGATCACTGGCATGACGCTTTTTAGAATGTCCAGTATTATACACCTTTGAAGCACCCCTGTATATACATATATTTTGTGAAGCCAATTGTATATTTTATTTAAAATTCTTCTCGAACTGTTTCTAACACAAACCGGTACACACTCAAGAGCGAGAAAAGTAATTTAATTTTAAACATAAGTAATGTTAAGGTATCCAAAAGCACAATGAGATCAAAAAGCCCAACATGTTCATTAAGACAGTTTACAATACTATTTTGATGTGAAAGTGTAAAGCCTGTCAACCTTTTCAAAATCCACTATCGTTAATAAAGGAGCACGAAATAATAATAAAAGTAAAGAGCCCAAGTTTTAAATTTAAGCCCTATTGAAGCGCCTTTCCTGTAAAAAGAGGCTTTTTAGAATGTCTACTTTTATAAACTTTTGAAGCACCCCTGTATTTACATATATTTTGTTAAGCCAATAGGATATTTTATTTAAAATTCTTCTCGAACTATTTTTGACATAAACCGGTACACACTCAAGAGCGAGAAAGGTAATTTAATGTTAAACTTAAGTCATGTTAAAGTATCCAAAGACACGATGAGATCAAAAAGCGTAACATTTTTATTAAGACAGTGTACAATACTATTTTGATGTGATAGTCTAAAAGCCTGTCAATCTGTTTGAAATCCACTATCGTTAATAAAGGAGCACAAAATAATAATAAAAGTAAAAAGCCCAAGTATTAAATTGAAGTGCCTGTCCTGTAAAAAGCGATCACTGTCATGACGCTTGTTAGAATGCCCACTTTTATACACCTTTGAAGTACCTCTGTATATTCATTAATTTTGTTAAGCCAATAGGACGTTTTATTTAAAATTCTTCTCGAACTGTTTCTAACACAAACCGGTACACACTCAAGAGCGAGAAAAGTAATTTAATTTTAAACATAAGTCATGTTAAGGTATCCAAAAGCACAATGAGATCAAAAAGCCCAACATGTTCATTAAGACAGTTTACAATACTATTTTGATGTGAAAGTGTAAAGCCTGTCAACCTTTTCAAAATCCACTATCGTTAATAAAGGAGCACGAAATAATAATAAAAGTAAAAAGCCCAAGTTTTAAATTTAAGCCCTATTGAAGCGCCTTTCCTGTAAAAAGAGGCTTTTTAGAATGTCTACTTTTATAAACTTTTGAAGCACCCCTGTATTTACATATATTTTGTTAAGCCAATAGGATATTTTATTTAAAATTCTTCTCGAACTATTTTTGACATAAACCGGTACACACTCAAGAGCGAGAAAGGTAATTTAATGTTAAACTTAAGTCATGTTAAAGTATCCAAAGACACGATGAGATCAAAAAGCGTAACATTTTTATTAAGACAGTGTACAATACTATTTTGATGTGATAGTCTAAAAGCCTGTCAATCTGTTTGAAATCCACTATCGTTAATAATAGAGCACAAAATAATAATAAAAGTAAAAAGCCCAAGTATTAAATTGAAGTGCCTGTCCTGTAAAAAGCGATCACTGGTATGACGCTTGTTAGAATGCCCACTTTTATACACCTTTGAAGTACCCCTGTATATTCATATATTTTGTTAAGCCAATAGGACGTTTTATTTAAAATTCTTCTCGAACTGTTTTTAACACAAACCGGTACACACTCAAGAGCGAGAAAAGTAATTTACGGGAGGGCACCGGGGGTCTGAGTGTTTAATATCAAAAATTAAGTATAGACAAAAAATAAACTCAATATGCTATTTAATTAACTTGTTTGAAAATAAAATCCATCCGCCGTTCCTTACGATCAGCACAATGATTAATAACTCATTCTTTGAAATTTGGTGTTGATATCAGTAATTGTTTTTCAATGGAACACATTGCTAAGGCACATAGTCTACTTTCCCCATGGTATTTCTAGAAAACGTTTTTATTATCTTCAAAGTAGAAAAACACCGTTCACTTAATTTTGTCTATTTTGCACGCCCCCAGAGATTCACAAAATAGCAGAAGACAATTAACAAAATCTTTCGCCAACATAGTCTCGACATATTATCAAAAACAAACTTTTATAACAGTTGTACTATTCAACTCTGCTTAACAATTTATATTGTTAATTAGTAAATAAAATGTTAGCATGTGTGCTTTTTATTCTTTGTACAACTTCTATTGCACATATTTGTTACATTAAAGGCTTACATTTTGACATTTAAATATAATTTGGTTCCATTTCTTTTTTGTTACCAACGTCAAAACAACAAAATTAGCGTGCGGTAAAGAAATATTTTTGAAACCAAAACGGATGTCGTAAAGTGAACTTTATAGCACCGAATTAGAAAAAAGCATTTTGCACATTACACCCACACAACCAGTCTGATAAACTGTAAGAGCTTCTGTTGATTTCAAATTGTGATCTTCTAGTTTAATCAATAAATCTGGTCTAGGGAGACCTAGATTTTTTAATTCTGTCTTAATATTAGTAACGTAATTCATAGTTGCATTTGCACCGATAGAAATTGCAACATACACTCACCGCTGTAAATTACATACTGGACCGCCACCCGGACCCGGCACCATAGAGTAGTGCCCGCCGCCTATATATTATACGCGCGCTACCTGCGCCAGTTTCATCGCTCGATTTCTAATACAGACGGGGCAGTCGCGCGAGATGCCCCGGAGCCTACGCCAGACTGCGATTTTTAAACGCGCTGAAATGACGGACTGTTACTTTCAAAAACATATTATTTGTCATCAAATAAATCAGAAAAATTACATACAAATTAGGTATTTATAATTAATTTATCTGTTAAAAGAAATTTGTCACGGGGGGGGGGGGGCAGTGCCCCGTTGCCCTCCCTGCAGCAGCCGCCACTGGTAAAAAGCCAAAGTTTTAAATGTAAACCCTATTGAAGCGCCTTAAGGTATCCAATGGCACAATGAGGTAAAAAATCCCAACATTTTTATTAAGACAGTTTACAATACTATTTTGATCCGAAAGTGTAAAATCCTGTCAACCTTTTCGAAATCCACGATCGTTAATAAAAGAGCACAAAACAATAATAAAAGTAGAAAGCCCAAGTTTTAAATGTAAGCCCTATTAAAGCGCCTTTTCTGTAAAAAGCGATCAATCTCATGACACTTTTTAGAATGTCGTTTTATAAACTTTTGAAGCACCCCTGTACATACATAAATTTTGTGAAGCCAATTGTATATTTTATTTAAAATTCTTCTCGAATTGTTTTTTATACAAACCGGTACACACTCAAGAGCGAGGAGGGTAATAAATATTTTCTAAATTATTGGTATCTCCTAACTCCAAAATTTGAAAATGTCAACCTGAAGAAATTCAAGCAAGGACGTGTAAACGGCAAAAGTTACTTTGGGTCTCATAACATTGCATTTATATACGTTCCTTATATTTTCTATTATTACATATGACCTGTAAAAAAAGTTATTTATTATACAAGGGAAAGAAGTATTAGATTTTAGCTCGAGATAATGACAAAATACCGAGAGCTAAAATCTAATGTTTTTCCCGTGTATAATACACTATTTTTTTCTGTGACAGGAAAAACGACGATTTTATAATGATAAAAAAGACTCGGAAAATCAATCGATGTGACATTTGAAGTTTTAAATTGGTAGGCTGTTGTACTTATAGCAACATTACACCTGCGTTGCTAAGGAAACCTGTAAAGTATTCAAATATTTGTCAATGTAATTTTGTGTTTGGTTTTAAAAATTTGCGAACTTAGGTTGATTTTTAGTTATTTTGATTGGAAGGTGAAAAAGAAATGCAGTTCTTTCTCGGAGACGGTGCTATTGACATACATAAGTAAATGCAACTTTTTGTATAATAAAATATATTAAAATTAAATGTCCGTGTTCTTACATATCCGAAAATAAGTACTAATTTTTTTCCTGGGGAAAAAAATGAGTACTTTTTTTCTCGGCTTATAAAGTGACATTTTGTTACCTGTTAAGAAAGATAAAATGTCAAACTTTTCCAGTCACAGAAAAAAAGTTATAAAAATACATTCGAGTCGTCTTGGCAACGGAGTCGGCAAAAGTACGAACTAAAGACGACGATTCAATACCACTACAAATTTCGATTGGCCGGAACAATTCCAAAATGATAAATTTAAGGTAATTAATCAATATTTCTGGATGTATACCGTCCCATAGTAAAATACTATTACATGAAAGCCAGTTACAAATTAAATATTATAAATAAAGGTATTAAATATTACTTTCCTACACCTATATTTTACATAACATTCGGCTGTACTGTTCGTGACGTGAGATATTAACGTGTCTAGTTCTGCTGTGATTAGAAATCAAGTCACTGATTGACACATTAAAATTAAGACATATTGTAAGTGAGCGTGTAGCATTAGTGATCAAGGGTGGCTGCATGATATATAACGAAATTGTGCGTTTTTAATGACCACGTGCAAATCATTCACCTCCTAATGAATCCCCTTTTCACCATAAATTTAATGTACCTACTTTTTACCTTTTTTACTTTCTTATACGTAGTATAAGGAAGTATTGTGATGATGAAAATTTTCCACCTCGAGATTTTTGCAGATGTCCACGTTTTGAAGTCGCCTGATACCAAAAAAGTGGTTTTTAAAAAATGTCTGTGTGTTTGTGTGTGTGTGTGTGTGTGTCTGTGTGTCTGGCTGTGTGTGTGTGACCACGATAGCGGTCAAACCGCTGTAGATATCAATTCCAAATTTTGTATTTACGTGTATAATCTCCCTCTTGAGATGTGATTAGTTTTTCAGTAAAATCGGTAGACCGGAAGTAGCAGTTTACTTCAGCGAAAAAATCGAATTTTGACAATATTTCGTCAACTACTAAGTTTAAACACATTTATAAAGAATTCATATATACTTAGAATTGAAATTGAAAATAATTTTTTTTAAAAAGTTTTTTGAAATTCCTACCGGAAGTAGGTCTTTTACTCTTATCGAAAATCAGTTTTTTGCGAATATTTCGCAAGTCATGCCTTTTAGACAAGTACGTTACGGGTATAAAAGTATTTAAAACATAATTTTCAATATCTTTTGTATAAAAGAAATTTCAAAATTCAGACCGGAAGTACCACTTTTACTCTTATCGAATAACGATTTTTTGCAAATATGTCGTAAGTTATGCATTCTATATATATTTATCAAGAATACAAAAGTATTTGGAACTGGATTTGCAATATTTTTTGTATATATGAAATTCCAAAATTCGGACCGGAAGTAGCACTTTTACTTTTAGCCAGTAGGACTTTTTTGCTAATATCTAGCAAAGTATGCATTCTATAGAGATTTATTAAGAGAATAGAAGTACTTAGAATAGGATTTTGAATAATTTTTGTATAAAAAAATTCTTAAGATTCTAAAATTTGAAACGCTCATACGTCTAAGAAAGTCGTGTGGTGGGCACACCTCATTTTTTAAAACCAATTTTTAGTTATTTTATCTATAGTCTTTTATATACGTTACAATTAGATTAATATTTATATATGCTCGTACACATGCTACTTTTATATTTTCTAAATTATTGGTATCTCAACTCCAAAATTCGAAAATGTCAACCTGAAGAAATTCAAGCAAGGACGTGTAAACGGCAAAAGTTACTTTGAGTCTCATAAGATTGAATTTATATACGTTCCTTATGTTTTCTATTATTACATATGACCTGTAAAAAAAGTTATTTATTATACAAGGGAAAGAAGTATAGATTTTAGCTCGAGATAATGACAAAATACCGAGAGCTAAAATCTAATGTTTTTTCCCGTGTATAATACACTATTTTTTTCTGTGACAGGAAAAACGATGATTTAATAATGATAAAAAAGACTCAGAAAATCAATCGATGTGACATTTAAAGTTTTAAATTGGTAGGCTGTTGTACTTATAATAGCAGCATTACACCTGCGTTGCTAAGGAAACCTGTAAATTATTCAAATATTTGTCAATTTAATTTTGTGTTTGGTTTTAAAAATTTGCGAACTTAAGTTGATTTTTAGTTATTTTGATTGGAAGTTGAAAAAGAAATGCAGTTTTTTCTCGGAGACGGTGCTATTGGCATACATAAGTAAATGCCACTTTTTGTATAATAAAATATATTAAAATTAAATGTCCGTGTTCTTACTTATGTGTACATATCCGGAAAGAAAGTACTCATTTTTTTCCCGGGGAAAAATGAGTACTTTTTTCTCGGCTTTTAAAGTGACATTTTGTTACCTATTAAGAAAAATAAAATGTCAAACTTTTCCCGTCACAGAGAAAAAGTTATAAAAATACATTCGAGTCGTCTTGGCAACGGACTCGGCAAAAGTACGAACTAAAGACGACGATTCAATACCACTACAAATTTCGAATGGCCGGAACAATTTCAAAATGAAAAATTTAAGGTAATTAATCAATATTTCTGGATGTATACTGTCCCATAGTAAAATACTATTACATGAAAGCCAGTTACAAATTAAATATTATAAATAAAGGTATTAAATATTACTTTCCTACACCTATATCTTACGTACCATTTGGCATCACTGTTTTAAAATGTTTAAATGACAATTATAACAAACGTCAACAAATAATTATAATATAATTATAACACATGTCAAAACGTGTACAAATATTACTATTTCCTGTATTTTGTAGGTTATATTACATGACAGGTAAAATTTTGCAACATCTAATATTTGACGTCATTTTAATTTAGTGGCGCATGTCGGTTGCGAGAGCGACTCAACTATAGGAACAGTTTGTTGAAAAAGAAAAGCCTTGCATCTGCGGTCATAAACTGTATTATCAATTATATTCTAACAATATAAGATATTGCAATTTCAACTGCCATATTTCAGACAATTTAACTTGCACCAAGTTTCTGTAGGATGAATAAGGCCAGAAACTTTGATTGACAAATCATATCCCAACTGTTTACTAAAAACTATACGTTTTAACAGGTTCTTTGTCTAAATTTCCTAAATCAAAGAGGGTTGATTGAGAAAACCGTGTTTCCATAATTTTGACTTACAAAATGTTATGTTCTGGAGGAATCGGCGCGATCTTTGTAGTGCCAATTATAATTATTATTTTAAAATTTAACTACACGTTAACGAACACACAATTCATCCAAACCCAATTAAATCAAGAGTACTTTATACAGTGTTTGCATAAGCACCTGCCAGCTTTTGTAGAATTTCTTCAATGTTTTCAATTTCACATGTAACTTTTAAATGTAGTTTTAATATGTTAATGACATATCAGAGTGAGTCTAAAATATATTCATCTAAAATTAAGTTTTAATAAGGTGCTGTTAAAAGCAATTACAAAGAAGAAAAGAGCAAGCGTAATCATAAATTTTTACAAACACTTAGAATTTTTAGCAACTAAGATAAAGTCCCGGAAATGTAACAGAATTAAATAGCTTCCAAAACACAAATATTTCCGTAGTAAGCTAAAAGTTACACATATTCAATATTATGTTTTTATTTTTAAGTATACTGTTAATTTCATGTATAGAAGAAGCAATACAATTACTAAATGACTAATAAAAATAATTATTAATTGAAAATGCATAAGAAAACATAATCGCAGTCAATACTAATAAAAATCCAACTCTTCTAGGTTATGCGCACGTGTAAGTAATCCCAATTACTGTTTAATATTTTATCAGGTTTGGTAAAACACCGGTTAATATATCATCATTTAATAACGTTCTTAATCAATGATTAGCGCTAACCGGTGTTGGTAACACATACTAACCGGTATTTTAATCAATGGTTAGCGCCAACCGGTTTTTGCAAAAACGTACTATCCCGTATTTTATTTAATGAGTACGCTGATCGGCATTTTAATCGGAATTGGGAAAACCGGCCCTTTATTGAACTTAATCAACTAATACAGTGCAATAATATGAATAATTAAAAATACGTCTAAATTTGCCGTTGTAGTTGTTAGCGCGTTTTAATGTTGAAGGTTACATTCAAATATTATGTCAACTTTAAATAAACATGCGCCAATAATTTAAGGACATTAAATTTGAGATATTGCAAAATTTTACCTGTCAAGTATCCTACCTTGATTTCGAGACTTATAAATACACCTTTTGATATTAATCATAATAACCTTTTGAAGTTTGTCATCCAAGCAATACAAATTTGTCTGCAATTACCGTTTCCCGTAGAACGCGATCACTGTCACGACGCTTTTTAGAAAGTCCGATTT
Organism: Amphimallon solstitiale; assembly: GCA_963170755.1. Lineage (NCBI taxonomy): Eukaryota > Metazoa > Arthropoda > Insecta > Coleoptera > Scarabaeidae > Amphimallon > Amphimallon solstitiale. The sequence goes on along the minus strand of OY720682.1, from coordinate 95,491,520 downwards.
TACAAACTTTTGAACCAGTCCTGTATATTCATAAATTTAGTGATGCCAATCGTATATATTATTTAGAACTTTTCTTTACTTCTTTACACAAACCGTTACACTGAACACTGAAGAGCGAGAAGGATAATTTAATGTTAAACATAAATCATGTTAAAGTTAGCAAGGAAGAATGTGCTCAGATCCAAGTACTTTTCGACGAACCTTTCCGACATATTACATTTGCCATGTTGTTTTTTTTGACATTTTGACTTTGGATTCGTGATCGGCGACCTGAGACACCCCCGTATCTAAAATTTCACATTAATACGTCAATTTTTCAAAAAACTTCCGCCATTTTGTTTTTTTTGACATTTTGACTTTGGATTCGTGATCGGCGACCTAAGACACCCCCGTACCTAAAATTTCACATTCATACGCCAATTTTCAAAAAAACTTCCGCCATTTTGGTTTTTTTGACATTTTGACTTTGGATTCGTGATCGGCGACCTGAGACACCCCCGTATCTAAAATTTCACATTCATTCGTCAATATTCCAAAAAACTTCCGCCATTTTGTTTTTTTTTGACATTTTGACTTTGGATTCGTGATCGGCGACCTAAGACACCCCCGTATCTAAAATTTCACATTCATACGTCAATTTTCAAAAAAACTTCCGCCATTTTGTTTTTTTTTGACATTTTGACTTTGGATTCTTGATCGGCTACCTAAGACACCCCCGTATCTAAAATTTCACATTTGTACTTCAATTTTCAAAAAATCTTCCGCCATTTTGTTTTTTTTTGACATTTTGACTTTGGATTTGTGATCGGCGTCCACACACACCCCCGTATCTAAAATTTCGCATTCGTACGTCAATTTTCAAAATCTTCCGCCATTTTGTTTTTTTTGACATTTTGACTTTGGATTTGTGATCAGCGTCCGCACACACCCCCGTATCTAAAATTTTGCATTCATACGTCAATTTTCAAAAAACTCTTCGGCCATTTAATTTCTTTTGTCATTTTGACTTTGGATTTGTGATCGGCGTCCGTACACACACCCCGTATCTAAAATTTCACATTCGGACGTCAATTTAGAATTAGTGACGGGCGACCGTAAAAACTCTCGAGTGCCTAATTTTGCTTTTAATCAGAATAGATAGAAATTGATTTCAGCCAACTCCGCCCACCGTGCACGTTTACGTAATCGTTAACATAAAATTATTTCGTAGGGGCGCATTAATGTCGAAAGCAATCCTCTCCTTTTTCCCCTTTGAGGAAATACGCGTTTCGAAATTATCGTATTTTAATTCAAATCATTATTAAAATATTAATCGACAACACCTGTATAGATGAAAATATTAAGTCAAGCGGGACCGTTACATATTATGAGGACATGCCGAACGTTCGCCGGACCGTAATGTATTGACCGGCAGTGCACATGATAATCTGATTTTATTTTTCGCCCGTCCGGAATGCATTGGTATCAGTGCAGATTGAATCGGCCATTTTTCTGACCAAATACCTCTGCAAACGGACTTGGAATTACTCGTACCTTCGTCTAGGTACCTCTGTAAACTGGGAATGCGCAATTGAACGTTTCCGAAATGTCACTTCTTTACATTTCTGAATCTTGCTGTGCCCTCGAAACTTTCAAAATTCGGAATTTCAAGCTTAAAAGCGAAAATGTGAATGCGTATGAGACCGGCTGTCAGTTTGACGTTTGCCGGGATTTTTCATCCATTTCGCTAAATTGTATCCGTCTGCAGACGGACTTTAAAATGTTCGTACCTTTGTATCTGTACCACTATAAACTGGGAATATGCAACTAAAGGGTCCTGAAATGTCAGTACTTTACGATTTTGGATCTTGTTGCGCCCCCGAAAGCTTTAAAATTTGAAATTTCAGGCCTAAAAGTGAAAGTTTGCATACATTTCGAATCGGCTGTCACTTTGACGTTTGTCGGGATTTTCAGTATAAAAGGCTCCAGAGGAATTTTTGTTTCCCACGTCCTCCTTATGGGGGAAAAAATTGATGCAGCGTGATTTCCTTCACGTTCTAAAATTTTCAAAAATGCCTTTCGCCGCCTTAATGACCGTTCGAAGCGATAAAAATACGCCTATACAAAGTAGAATTATACACCCGACCACACAAAACTCTGAAATTTCCCCTCAAAAGCCTCAATTCGTCAAACACTCAAAGGTCGTTTTCGCATTTTACCCGCATTTCCCCTCCTCTACTAAATCCGTGAGAGCGGTAAAGGGTCCTGCTCGCTTTTAGTATGTATAATGTCTGAAGTGCTGTCGAATATAATCGAATAATATTTTTTATTTGTCCAATGATATGTTGGCGAACTTCATTTCCCAAAATTGCTATAAATTCGTTTTGAATTTCTGGTGACATATACGTGATTGAAATTTTGCCACACATTTTAGATCTTACAATGATGTTCATGAAGTACAGGATCGTACTTTGCGATTAAATGAACCAATTCTAAAAAGTTTCCTCCTGGCGTCGTCTTCTGTATTGTCACTTAGAGCCAAATTTTGTTTGTCAAGGAATTTTATAATATCAAACATTCTGACAAGAATTTCTTGCCATTATTTTCTTTCCTCTGCCACTAAGTTTTGCTCTATGTTGTCAATAGTTTGTCCTTTTTTAAGTCTGGTCTCCAACTCCTTCCATTTACAATAATTTAAGTTGTGCAGTGTACTTGAAACCTTAGGATTTAATTTCCACCAAGTATTAAATCTATCAGATGAGCAAAACTTGGATCCATTCAGTGTGTTTACGTTTTCAAATAAACGACAGCAAAAGCAAAAAAATGATGCTTTGGAAGGAGAATAAGCCATCCAATTACGTAAAGCTTTTTCTCTGTTTGTTAATGTGCGGTAAAACCACTCCTGGGCAAGCCGTCTTGTCTCCCCTTTTGATGTAAAAGAACAGGATTCTGAATGTGTTACTGTTGACGCCACGGCGAAGTTAGTATTGATATGCTGAACAACTTCCTGGCCTTGCTGAATGGGATGCAATCGCATGTTTTCATCTATGTGATCAGGTCAATTTCCGATATCGTTCAAGTTTCGGTATTGAATAGCAGACAATGCCGATCCTGTATCAGTCTCAGTTTCTAAGCTATCGAGGTCTATGTCTAGACATACAGATGCAGACTCTAACTGAGTAGATGTTGTTGGAATTTGATCTTCAGAGACAATGTCAACATTTCTAACAGGTACCAGATCAAGAGTGTCAAGTTCTTGTATGTTTTTAGCTTGTTCTGGGTTTGAAGGCCCAGGTGTCTTTGATGAATTTAAGCGCAACGTGGAATCTGACTTCTCAGGAACAGGACTTTTCACGTATTTTTTTTCATTTTTTCTAATATTTTCCCACTTACCTTTTCTTTTATTACGCTAAGATGCCCACTATCTTTTACTGTTTTCATTTCTGAAGCTAGAACAAAAAAATATATAATTATTGACACTTATAATAAATAATAAATGTACGAGTTGGATTCGTAAACAAAAGTATCGTAGAACATTTCAAAATAATTACTAATAAATTAAGAAAATATAACCTACTTTTCTCAAACTTACTAGTTTTGATTTTTTTATTGTAATAAAATAAAGCTTGAACAATGTAGCAAATAGTCAAACACACAATTACATATATAAAACACCTAAATAAAATATTTAATACTCACATAGTCGAATGTGTACTTACACAAACAATACAATTTTTCAACAAAATTCAATACTTTAGCAATCACTACACGTACTTATGAGCACTAAAATCACAGTTTGGAGAGCGCATACATACATACTGTATGGCGAATTGCGACTGACTTATCGACTGGTTAGAGTGGTTGGTGGCTGCTCTTTTCTACTAATTGTTGATGTTACCGTAAATAGCCGAAATACGTTTTTACGCGTACTTACCAGTAAAAATGCGAAGTAACTACGAGTATTTGTAATTTCGCGTTCTTACTAAGAAAGACAGGAAATAAAATTTTAATTCGGCTATTTACAGCAGCTTTCAGTTAGAAGCCGTTCTAACTACACGCATAACAGTATAATACTGATGAATACTTTCTGGGAAAAAATTGCGTGTTGGTGGATGTGCAGTCCGGCTTCAGGAGAAATCACTCATGTGAAACAGCATTAAAGTTAGTAATAGGTAACTGGAAGGAAGAGATAGATCGCAATAACAAAGTTGTGGCAGTTTTCTTGGATCTGAAAAGGGCTTTTGAGACACTTGACCGAAAGAAGTTAATACAAAAGTTAAGTAAATATGGAATAAAAGGTATAGCTTTGGAATGGATAAAGGATTATTTAACAGATAGGAAACAAAAAACTAGGTACGACGATGAAGAGTCAACAGCTGAGGAGGTCTCCCTAGGAGTCCCTCAAGGATCAATTCTAGGACCACTTCTCTTCATCCTTTACATAAACGACGTGTTAAGTGCGACTAAGGACTGCAAGATTAACCTGTTTGCGGATGATACGCTAATAACACTGGGCAACAAATTTTCGAAAAGTTCATGCTTCCAAGCTGAAAATTGTCATTTCTTAATGAATTCAATGTGCTGAACACGAAAATGACTAAGAAAAAGCTGAATTGGCTACGGGTTTTCTGTAATATGTACGCATATTTCAGAAAAAGTGTACTTATGTCAATATTATAATACATGGTAAGAAAACATTAGTCTGCTTCCGGCTTTCGACTTCTTTTGGCCTGCCGTTTGTAGTGGACTTGTGGAGCATCTCTACTGATTGTCCAACAATAGTCAGCTAGCATTGACGTAGACCATTTGCCTTGGTACCGTTGCTCCATGGTGGCAATGTCCTGATGAAAGCGTTCGCCGTGCTCATCGCTGACCTGCCCGCAGTTATCAGGAAAGAAATCTAAGTGGGAATCAAGAAAGTGGATCTTTAAGGACATATTGCAGCCGAATTCATGAAACAAAGCCAACATATCCTCAACCAGACACTTGTAATTTTCTGCCTTGTCATTCCCCAGGAAGTTTGCTGCCACTTGATAGAATGCATCCCAAACCTGTTTTTCTTTACCTTGAAGAAGTTCCTCAAACTTGGGGTCTCGGAAGAGCTGTCTAATTTGAGGCCCCACAAAGATGCCCTCTTTAATTTTGGCTTCACTGAGTCGAGGGAATTTGTCATGCAGGTACTTGAATGCTGGTCCATTCTTATCCATGGCTTTTACCAAGTTTTTGACAAGACCGAATTTGATGTGTAAAGGAGGAATGATGATTTTGTGTGGCTGTGCCAATGGTGGGAGCTGTACATTCGTTTCTTCAGGCTTAAAAAATACTATCGGAGGCCAGTCTTTCTTAGTGTAGTGCAAATCGATTGCTCTGCTGTCCCACAGACAAAGAAAACAGCAGTACTTTGTATATCCCTGCTGCAAACCCATCAACAGAGATACTACCTTCAGGTCAGAACATATCTGCCAGCCATACTTGCTGTAGTTAATCGTCTCCAGTAGCTGCTTTAGATTGCCGTAAGTCTCCTTCATGTAGACCGCATGTGCAATAGGTATGGATGGAAGCTGATTCCCATTATTCAACAAAACCGCCTTTAGGCTCAGTTTTGAAGCGTCTATAAACAGCCGCCATTCGTGGGGATCATGTGCAATACCGAGAGCTTGTAGTAGACCATCAATATCGCAGCAGAACACAAGGCTTTCTTCTTTCTTAAAGAAAGATTCGAAGAGCTGATGGCGAGTGCGAAATGAAGTCACTCGCACATTCTGTTCCAGAAGATTCCACTGTCGAAGTCTTGAGGCCAGTATCTCCGCTTTGCTTTTCGACAGATCCAAATCGCGAACAAGATCGTTCATTTCATCCTGGGTAATTTTATGTGGTGCATATGTTTCGTCAAAGCACGAAAAGTCATCATCCTTACTGCCACGTTGAGGAGAACTCGCCGACGCATGGCCATCCTCATCGTCTGAACTGATAGAAAAATCTGTAGGAGGTTCTGGAATTGGGAGTCCTTCGCCATGAGAGATAGGTCGCAGAGCAGATGGTATGTTAGGGTATTCAACTGTCCACTTCTTCTTCTTGGTGATGCCTCCAGAAGCTGGTCGTACCATACAGAAATAACAGTCGTCAACGTGATTGGTGGGCTCCCTCCAAATCATGGGCACAGCAAATGGCATTGCCTTTCTTTTGCCATTAAGCCACTGTGAAAGATTTACGGCACAAGTGCGGCAGCATACGTGTGGGGCCCAGTCTTTGTCCTGGTCGCCTATCTTGCAACCAAAATACAAATGATACGCTTTCTTAACTGTTGCACTGATGTTCTTTTTCTGTGCAGCAAATGTCACTTCTCCGCAAATATAACAGAAGTTATTTGCACTATTAACACAGTTACGAGGCATTGCTACTGTTTAGTTACTTTACACTATAGCAATCACTTATGTATGCTAGAGCTTCGAAAAATATGCGCGAATGAACGGACATTGCACGAGTTAACTGTCACGTCGGCCATTTATAAATAAACTATAATTAGCTATTGCTTGATATTGCGCAATCAATTTCGCAACACTCTCAATGGAAACTTACAGTAAATGCTGCATTAACTTCTTTGCATGAAGGGGTGATGCAATATGACGCAAAATTTCGTAATTTCTCACTAAATTGCATTACATTATGCAATAGCATCTATACAATGGACAAAACGTCAATATCTCTTGAACGTGAGCCAATCAACTTTTTTCAATGTGATATTCGTGTTCAGCACGTTGAATTCATTCAGGATTGGGTACTTTCACCTAAGAAGCAATTTCACTGTTGACCAGTGAAGTGTTGCAGATAGGGATGTTGATTCAGCAATAAAAAAGATAAACTGTGAACTAGAAGGTGTTAGCAAATGGTTAAAAATTAATAAACTAAAGTTAAATACGTCAAAAACACAAGCTACGCTTATCTACAGCAGTGTGATAAATGACACTAGTGAATCAGTGGTAATTGATAATGAAATTATTGAATAGGTAAATGAGATTAAATATCTCGGTGTTATAATTGACAATAAATTAACATTCTCTAGAAATATTGACTATATAGAAAAGAAAGTTGCAAAAAAAATAGGTTTTTTGGGTAGGATAAGGGCTAAATTAAGTTTATGGGCTAGAATCTATGTTTATAAGACAATCATTGCCCCACACTTTGATTATTGTTCCACAATTCTATTTCTAGCCAGAGATGGGGATATATATAGATTACAGAAGCTGCAAAACAGGGCTATGAGGATTATACTGAGTTGCAATAGGTATACTCGAATTACATTAATGTTAGATACAATACAATGGCTTAGTGTTAAGCAAAGGATTCAGTTCAACACTCTTTTATTGATTTATAAAATAATACATAATAAGTTACCAAAGTATTTAAACAACTTTAGGTTACCTTTTCACAAAAAATCGGCTTCGCAGAATAGTCTTTTTTACGAGGGTTTAAAATTATATAACGGTATGCCTGAAGCGACTAAACAGAGTTCTTCTATAAGAGAGTTTAGACACTATTGTACGAGGTATGTTAGGAATGATTGTATAGTTTAAAATTATAGTGTAACATTGTAAACATCTAAAGATGAATAAAGTTTATTATTACAGTAACTACTGTGCAAGAATTGGTCATAAATGATCTATGTGCTGTTGGGGGATTGCGTATGTATTGTTCAGTCGGAAGTTATTAACGTTTGATGTAATACGTCTTTTTTTTATTCTTTGAGTATTGTTATTTTTTTTAGTTTTTCGCCCTAAAAAAAAAACTGCGAGGAAAGAGAAGTTTATTAATGATTTACTAAACAGTGAAGATGCCAAATTGTCTAAATACACTGCAATGAAGAGAGAGTTATATGAAGAATTACATCAGAAAATAAAACAAGCTAAACTGGCATCGTAGAAAACTTCATCGCAGTAACGACGCGTAAACCGTTTTGACATAATAGAAATGGGTGGCGTTCAACAGCGAATAATAACACAGACCCAAGAGTAATGAAATATTATTACCTGTCAGTTCAAGACATTTTCGATGTAATCGAAGCAGCTCACATAGCAATTGCAGCATTGAACATGTCGCAACAGACTGTGAATGGAAACAAGTACAAAATATGCCAACATTACTACTAAACTGATTAATTCGTTCCTGTAATTGTGCGATAATAACACCATTAAAGAGTCAGAAGGTCTACCATTTGTACAGTTTAAGAAAAACCGTGCGTTTCATTCAGATATAAAGTAAACTCCATGTGCTATGTTTGGCATCGATCCTATGGTTAGGTTAACTACATTTTTGCCTATTGACGTTATTTCTTCTCTAGAACGAGAAGAAGATTTAGAAAAAATTGTTGGTGACTTCAAAATTAAGATGGTGAAAATTCATGGAGAAGATTCAAACATAGAGTGTGAATATGAAGAACAAGAACCACTGTCTCACTAATTTGTGTGTAAGTGTAAAAACACAATACTTATGCAATTCAAAATGTTACAATAGTAGCCCATGTAATAATAATAAATACGTCAATTTACTTCTCAAGCATTAAATAATCTTGAAACCAATCGTGTTTTATTATAAGAAGGAAAACTAAATGAAAGATTATGTTTGGTATAACTTCATAAGTATGTCCGCTTGTTAAGAGGTATTTTCATAACATGTTGAAAAATTGTCTATTAAGTCGAGGTGTGAGATATGGCAGTATGTCCGCTGTGAAGAGATATGTATTTCGGTTACTTACTGTTATACGTCTACTTAGAACGGGTTCTAACCGAAAGCTGCAGTAAATGGCCGAATTAAAATTTTAATTATTGTCTATCCTAGTTAAAACGCGAAATTACAAATACACGTAGTTACTTCGCATTCTTACTAGTAAGTACGCGTAAACACGGATTTCGGCTATTTACGGTTACATTGACACTATTCTTTATATGATAGAAGGCATTCTCGCTGAATCCACTGGTCAACAGTGAAATTGCTTCTTAGGTGAAAGTACCCAATCCTGAATGAATTCAACGTGCTGAACACGAATATCACATTGAAAAAAGTTGATTGGCTCACGTTCAAAAGATATTGACGTTTTGTCCATTGTATAGATGCTATTGCATAATGTAATGCAATTTAGTGAGAAATTACGAAATTTTGCGTCATATTGCATCACCCCTTCATGCAAAGAAGTTAATGCAGCATTTACTGTAAGTTTCCATTGAGACTGTTGCGAAATTGATTGCGCAATATCAAGCAATAGCTAATTATAGTTTATTTATAAATGGCCGACGTGACAGTTAACTCGTGCAATGTCCGTTCATTCGCGCATATTTTTCGAAGCTCTAGCATACATAAGTGATTGCTATAGTGTAAAGTAACTAAACAGTAGCAATGCCTCGTAACTGTGTTAATAGTGCAAATAACTTCTGTTATATTTGCGGAGAAGTGACATTTGCTGCACAGAAAAAGAACATCAGTGCAACAGTTAAGAAAGCGTATCATTTGTATTTTGGTTGCAAGATAGGCGACCAGGACAAAGACTGGGCCCCACACGTATGCTGCCGCACTTGTGCCGTAAATCTTTCACAGTGGCTTAATGGCAAAAGAAAGGCAATGCCATTTGCTGTGCCCATGATTTGGAGGGAGCCCACCAATCATGTTGACGACTGTTATTTCTGTATGGTACGACCAGCTTCTGGAGGCATCACCAAGAAGAAGAAGTGGACAGTTGAATACCCTAACATACCATCTGCTCTGCGACCTGTCTCTCATGGCGAAGGACTCCCAATTCCAGAACCTCCTACAGATTTTTCTATCAGTTCAGACGATGAGGATGGCCATGCGTCGGCGAGTTCTCCTCAACGTGGCAGTAAGGATGATGACTTTTCGTGCTTTGACGAAACATCTGCACCACATAAAATTACCCAGGATGAAATGAACGATCTTGTTCGCGATTTGGATCTGTCGAAAAGCAAAGCGGAGATACTGGCCTCAAGACTTCGACAGTGGAATCTTCTGGAACAGAATGTCCGAGTGACTTTATTTCGCACTCGCCATCAGCTCTTCGAATCTTTCTTTAAGATAGAAGAAAGCCTTGTGTTCTGCTGCGATATTGATGGTCTACTACAAGCTCTCGCTATTGCACATGATCCCCACGAATGGCGGCTGTTTATAGACGCTTCAAAACTGAGCCTAAAGGCGGTTTTGTTGAATAATGGGAACCAGCTTCCATCCATACCTATTGCACATGCGGTCTACATGAAGGAGACTTACGGCAATCTAAAGCAGCTACTGGAGACGATTAACTACAGCAAGTATGGCTGGCAGATATGTTCTGACCTGAAGGTAGTATCTCTGTTGATGGGTTTGCAGCAGGGATATACAAAGTACTGCTGTTTTCTTTGTCTGTGGGACAGCAGAGCAATCGATTTGCACTACATCAAGAAAGACTGGCCTCCGAGAGCATTTTTTAAGCCTGGAGAAACGAATGTACAGCACCCACCATTGGCACAGCCACACAAAGTCATCATTCCTCCTTTACACATCAAACTCGGTCTTGTCAAAAACTTGGTAAAAGCCATGGATAAGAATGGACCAGCATTCAAGTACCTGCATGACAAATTCCCTCGACTCAGTGAAGCCAAAATTAAAGAGGGCATCTTTGTGGGGTCTCAAATTAGACAGCTCTTCCGAGACCCCAAGTTTGAGGAACTTCTTCAAGGTAAAGAAAAACAGGTTTGGGATGCATTCTATCAAGTGGCAGCAAACTTCCTGGGGAATGACAAGGCAGAAAATTACAAGTGTCTGGTTGAGGATATGTTGGCTTTGTTTCATGAATTCGGCTGCAATATGTCCTTAAAGATCCACTTTCTTGATTCCCACTTAGATTTCTTTCCTGATAACTGCGGGCAGGTCAGCGATGAGCACGGCGAACGCTTTCATCAGGACATTGCCACCATGGAGCAACGGTACCAAGGCAAATGGTCTACGTCAATGCTAGCTGACTATTGTTGGACAATCAGTAGAGATGATCCACAAGTCCACTACAAACGGCAGGCCAAAAGAAGTCGAAAGCCGGAAGCAGACTAATGTTTTCTTACCATGTATTATAATATTGACATAAGTACACTTTTTCTGAAATATGCGTACATATTACAGAAAACCCGTAGCCAATTCAGCTTTTTCTTAGTCATTTTCGTGTTCAGCACATTGAATTCATTAAGAAATGACAATTTTCAGCTTGGAAGCATGAACTTTTCGAAAATTTGTTGCCCAGTGATATTAGTCATAAACAATCAATACAAGTTAGTACAGACGGTTTTGCCATTCACTATACAATGAGTAAGATGTCATTATTATACATTCATTTAAAGCAGGGGTCTCCAAACTACGGCCCGAGGGCCACATCCGGCCCGCGGACAGATTTTGTCCGGCCCGCGGAGAGCTAGCATACTTGAAAACTCCTTTTAGAGAACATATTTTTTATAGCAAATTAAATTTAGTTTACTGAAGTATTCTAATTTTATGTTGAATAATTATTAATATGACATCTACATTGATATGGTCATGGGCTAACTACTCATAACATTGTTGTGGGCTTATTGTTATTGTTTTTGTGATAAGTTGGATAAAGAAACACAGAATTGTAATGAGTAAAGACATGTATAATATGCAGAAAATTTTACTTCAGTATATAATAACTAACAAATTATTGAAATGAATTCAACTAACATTTTATACATTTTAAATAAAAACATAAATTATAACAAGCATAATGACATATGAACTACTAATGAGATTTGTGTAATTGAGATTTTCCACTGACAATAGTTTGTAGTTGTGGACTAATTTTACTTGTACCAATTATTAAAAGAGATTTAAGATGCTCATCAGTTAATTTAGATCTGTAAACATTTTTTGTGTACTTCATTTTGGAGAAGGTCTTCTCACACAAATAAGTAGCACCAAAAACAGAAAACAGCCCACGAGCAAATTTATGCAAATTATCAAATTGTGTCAGTGGAAGACTCTTATAAAATTCCAACAAAGATGAGTTTTGATATTTGTTCTTAATTATATCACTGCACTGTAGATCAATTATTTCCATTTGAAGTTCCGGGGCTAGGGTTTCAATGTCAGTATCAAAAGGATTCTGAAAAATCTTAATTTGATTCGCAATGGCATCAAAGTCCGAGAAACGAGTATCAAAATTTATTTTCAAAGCACTCAAAGTTTCGATTGCATAATCGATAGGAAACTCAGTCTCAGTAGTGTGGCTGAATATTTCACATGTTTTAAAATGTGAAAAACATTTACTTCGTAGTTGTGATTGAAACAGTATCAATTTCTTCCGGAATGATTTGATATTAGTGTATAAATCAGGAAGATGCTGGTTTTCTCCTTGCAATCTCAAATTCAGATCGTTCACATGTTTTGTCAAATCAACATAGAATGCTAACTTCCACAGCCATGCGTTGTTTTGTAATTCAGCAAGAGGGCGATGCTTTTCATTCAAAAAAATTTCGATCACTGCTCGAAGTTCAAAAAAGCGCTAAAGGACTTTCCCACAACTAAGCCAACGTACGGCAGTATGATAAGGTAAGTCATTTTCTCCAATCTCTTCAATAAATTGTCGGAATTGTCGGTGATTCAGCCCAAAAGATCTGATAAAATTAACAGTTGATATGACTGGTTTCAGAACTTCAGACATATCCAAACATTTTCCGCACAAAGACTGTTGATGAATGATACAATGTAAGACTAATGGTTTTAAACCACCGTCATTTTCTACAGCCTTTGACACAAGAGCGACCGCTCCTTTATCTTTCCCACTCATGTTTTTGCCTCCATCAGTTGTAATACATTTCAAGTTTTTCCATCGAAGGTTCTTTTGATTAATGGCCATTTCAACTCCTTTAAAAATATCTGTACCAGTAGTTGTGCCATGAATACTATTCATATCAAGAAGTTCTTCATGCACTTCATAGCTTTTATCTACTCCTCGAATATAAATCAACACCTGAGCAGTATCTGACACATCCGTTGACTCATCCAAGGCCAAAGAAAACCACTCAACATGTCCATTTTTGTCGAACAGTTGAGAGGATATATTTTCAGCGATGTTTTCTACCCTTCGAGCCACAGTGTTTGCTGACATACTGACACTTTTTAATAAATTTACCTTTTCAGGGCATATTTCTTCGGCTACTGCAATTATGCATTCTTTGATCATTTCTCCATCGGTGAATGGTTTTCCACGTTTTGCAATTTCAAGAGCCACACGAAAGCTGGCACGCGTTGCAGCCTCTTGTTCAGTTTTGAGTTTTGTAAATGAAGATTGCTGCGATTTCAATCCGCGCTTCATAGCTTCGAATTTTTCTGTACGCAAACTTCCTTATATTTTGAGTAATTTTGAAAATGTTTTGTTTCATAATGACGTTTAATGTTATATTCTTTGAGAACGGCTATGCTTTCATTGCAAATCAAACATAGCGCCTTCTTACTGGACTCAATTACGAAATACTGAATGTTCCACTGATCTTTGAATTTTCTGCATTCACTATCAATTTTTCGCTTCTTTTCCATACTACTAAATCACACACAAAAGCAACAATTCAAATCAAAATACTGTTACAAAGATGTCTTAAACTTAAACACGCACAAACACGTTTTAAGGAGGTACGCACTATTTTATTTCACAACAGTGTCATAGGAACTGACTTGTGGTTGCGCCACTAGCCTTATTATACTGGGGTGTCTCTAAAAGGTGCGGAAAAAACGCTACCACACATTTCTGAGGGCAAAATATGACGATCTAACCCAACTTACCTCAGTCCAAAAGTGGATGCTTTCGGAGATACAGAGTGTCAAAAGTTCAATTTGGTTTTAGTTTTTTATAAATAATTTCTGTAATAATTGGTATATTGTCACAATATTTGGGTAGGGGGGGTTTCGTGGGGTAAAAAATTTAAATCTGCTCTCATTTTCATTGTAAAATGTAGAGGGCGCCACCTGCGGCATATTGTATCCATTTAAAACGTAATAACTTTTTTGAGACACACTGTATTTAACTTTTAAATAAAAATTCTTATTCTCCAATGTTTTTTACCTAGAAAAGGTATACCTGGTAGGAGTTGATTGGATCAGCCGTTTATGAGTAATCTGGATATAAAAAATTCATTCCGTATATGGACACATATGCTTCTGTAATTTGGGTGTTATTCTTGTGGCAATTCAATGCAATGGTGCATCCACTTTTGGACTGAGGTAAGTTGGGTTAGATCGCCCTCAGAAATGTGTGGTAGCGTTTTTTCCGCACCTTTTAGAGACACCCTGTATATTCCAATTACTGCCATATAGAAGTGAGTGGAAGACACCAGAACTTTCTCGAACCAACGAGATTATTCTGTACGTACTATTAGCGCCATCTGTTAGCGATAGAAGGTACTACCTATTTCCGCTTGTGTCCACCAGATGTCGTGTCACGTTACTCCTCATGGCTTGTACTCTACGACTAATCTAGAAATTACAGATAATGACAGGAAAATTAATAATATGCAGTGTTGCCGTTTTGCAGCCTTTTTTAAACGTTGCGTACTTTTTCGGACTTTTTTTCATCAGTGGACTATTTCACTTTTTACCACCGGCAACAATGATAATATGGTTTTGGCCCTCGGAACTTACTGGAGTAATCAGTATGGCCCTAAGGCTGGAAAGTTTGGAGACCCCTGATTTAAAGAAAAGGGATTCCCCAGTTCCGTCACAGTATAGGTAATGAAAAATTCTGTGCTTATTTCAATCGGTTCGAACTGTCGGTGCGACAAAAATATGAAATGAAATGGTTCAAATTTTTACAAGATATTATTATTTATTGCGAAATTTTGCCGCCCCCACTACGCTAAGCCACTGGGTCATGCTATGCGTATTTTGAGATGTTGAGGACGTAATTTTAGTAAATTCCCTGCAGAAGGAAGCCACAATGTGATATTTGCTAATATTTTATTGAGTGGGTCAGGGGTAAAGCAAGTACATATTCTAAAGACAGCCCTTATAATTTTAATTTGCTTACAACGTACCTCTTTCTTCAGTTTGTAGCTTCTTAACAGCGATATTCTGTGCAAACGTTTTTCAAGTGGTTCATCTAAAAAAAAGCATTTTAAAAAGTAATTATAATAAGGCTAGCTTAGAATTACCTCTTCTAAACATAAAGTACAAATAATAATGTAATATCCTATTTTGGAAATACAAGCGGCAGAGATTAAAAGGCAAAATACTATAATTATTTTTGATAAATGTTCGGCTTCAATGAAATATAAAGCGCCAAAAATGTAAATGTTAACGTTGATATATATAGATAGAAATGTTAGTAGCAGGATAACTGAAAATCCTCTGTTAAATTCGCTCAAGAAATTGCATAATTTTTGATGATCACTGCACAGTCTTCTAATAGAAGAAATGTATTTCATTTCAGCTCGGGAATTAATGAACATCACTGAAGATACAGTGAGAAATTCTTTCTCTAAATATCTCCTCATGCCAAGAAAGATACCGTGAAATATTAAAATAACTGTGCAAAATTTTCCATCTATAAATGTCAATGAAAAAGTCAAATAAAGAATTATGATAGTAGTGAAATTAAAAGATACATTTGAATCTACTACTTTTGATACGAACACAATACTCGTCATAAAAATTCCTAGGGTAATAGGTGCTATTACTGCGATAAATACCAGTCTTTTATGAGATAATTTTATATTATAATCATGATATAAATTATGATGTGTTTCCTGAAGTTTATTGAAAATAAAAATAAAACTATAAATATATAGTCTGTTTAAAATTATTTCAATAATACTACTTATTCCTGGAATGAATTGTGCGAGGCGGAATCCAATATTGAATGCTGCAGATGTGGTATATATCTTTGGCATCAACAGTAAATCGTGCAGTACTAAACATATAATCAATATTTGTATTATGCCATACACTAAAGCGCGGAACCTGTGGTATTTTAAATATCTTGGGTTTGAATTTCTTTCTATATAATATGGATCGAAGCATAAGTATGATAATATTAAATGTATAGGTGAATATATGGTAACTAGATCATTATAATGGCTCTTCATCGTGCTCTGTCTACTGTCGTATTACCGTAAAATTTGTCGTCAATTGTTATTAGTAGTACTCATTAGGTTAATTACGCAATTATCGATCCTAGCAAAGTCAATTATCAACTGGTCATCTCTTTATCTAGGGCTTTATAAATATTCTGTTTACATTACCTTCAGCGCTGCCCGAAGCTTTGGGATTTGCCTTGACCTTGAATCGCACATGAGAAAACTTTCCAGCAAAATTATTTATTGAACTGATTTTACTCATAGTAAACAAAATTTATAGTTGATATAAAAGTAGTCTCTTATTTAACTTAAAAATAAATTTATTTTTAATAGGCAAGTAAATAATATATTAGAAAAGATCATAATAATACTTGTTTGAAAAAATGTCTTTTCCGACCACACATGCTTTATGCTGAATAAATAAGGTGTTTATTTCGAGTAAAGTCTGACAAAGTTTAGAAAACTTTTATCCGCCTTTCAATAAAGTATTTGTTTCTCAACCTTCGTAAAAGGTCGGTGTAATTTTCCACTAAATAAGAATAAAGAACAAGAAGAGATTAATTTCCATTATAATCACAATACCGTTAGATAGATTGGTGCTTTATAAGTGTGTGTATTTGTGCAAGATGCAAAAAAAAGGCTCCCAAAACGAAATATGTAATGGAAGTGTCTAACTACTCTTACTGATTGGCGTTTTGGGAATATGTGGACAATTTCATAGGTAGATATGAATGTATACCATAGTCGTCAAATTTTAATTTCGGTTTACACTTCTATCGCATGCATAAGATGACCTTATAATATGCAGCGATGCCTGCTTGCTAACAGTGGTGGGAGGGCAACGCAGTGTCGATGTCGGGGGACCCTCAAGCGAGTATACTGTCTTCTCAGCCTCGCTTATGTTTATCTTTAGTTTATTTCATCGCGCTCTTTTCCTCTTTCTACTTTCGTATCAGAAATTAAAATATGTCGACTACGGTATAATAAACTTCTGTATGTAGGTACGTATTATGTGCTTGTACCTACTGCCTTTTATAAACGATATCAAGGTGCTGCTGTTTAATTTTTGTTTCTTTTTACTTTCTTATACGTAGTATAAGGAAGTATTGTGATGATGAAAATTTTCGACCTCGAGATTTTTGCAGATGTCCACGTTTTGAGGTCCCCTGATACCAAAAAAGTGGTTTTTAAAAAATGTCTGTGTGTCTGTGTGTCTGTGTGTGTGTGTGTCTGTGTGTCTGTGTGTGTGTGACCACGATAGCGGTCAAACCGCTGTAGATATCAATTCCAAATTTTGTATTTACGTGTGTAATCTGCCTCTTGAGAACTGATTAGATTTTGAGCAAAATCGGCAGACCGGAAGTAGTAGTTTACTTCAGTGAAAAAATCGAAATTTGCAAATATTTCCTCAATTACTAAGTTTAAACAAATTTATAAAGAATTCATATGTACTTAGAATTAAGTTTGAAACAAATTGTTTTAAAAAAGTTTTTCGAAATTCCTACCGGAAGTAGGTCTTTTACTCTTATCGAAAATCAGTTTTTTGCGAATATCTCGCAAGTCATGCTTTTAAGACAAGTACGATACGAGTATAAAAGTATTTAAAACATAATTTTCAATATCTTTTATATAAAAAAAATTTCAAAATTCCGACCGGAAGTACCACTTTTACTCCTATCGAATAGCGATTTTTTGCAAATATGTCGTAAGTTATGCATTCTATATATATTTATCAAGAGTACAAAAGTATTTAGAGTTGGATATGGAATATTTTTTGTATAAATGAAATTTCAAAATTCGGACCGGAAGTAACACTTTCATACGTATAAGAAAGTCGTGTGGTGGCCACACCTCATTTTTTTATATAGCAAATATATATGTATCTTCACTGTTCCGACTGCTATACAAAGAAAAGAAATTATTAAGGGAATTTTCCCCAAGGCCAGTCATAGACTAAAATTCCTAGAAAAGTACGACGCATATTAAAGGTTAGTAGCTGATAAAGTATTCACGTATTGTTGAGATGTATGTACTTATACCACAGAACACTTATTCCAGAAAGGCAACTTAATAAACAGAAATAGTGTCCAAAAATTAGAGCCATCTATATTCTGGCTGTGCGTAAATGGTGCGTAACTTTGCTATATTCGGCATTTCTCTACACCTGCGAAATTCGAAAAATTTTACATGGGTAATAGATCTCTAGTTATTAACTTTAGTCCTCTATTACACTACAGAAAATACAATTATAATTCTTATATAGGAGTAAAATTAATAATATAGTAAAATTCAAGAATATTTGTCAAAGAAAAAATGGTAAACCTATATATTATTTACAAGAGAATTTTAATAAAATAAATTGATTCAATAACAATATACAACATACAATAATAATATAGAATACATGTGTACAAAATAAATAATACAATATAAAAATGTATGGTAACAGGTACATATTATATTCTCATTTTATCTTTTATTTTGAATGCTTAGTCAAGACACATAAAAACTTATTATAAATTTGTGTATAACATTTTCTTCTGAGAAATGTACATATTTTTATTACATAAAATACACAACCAAAATTCAATTTTAGCAAAAATGGTCCACTATAAAAATATTTCATTTTGCATGTGTCTCCAGAAAGTATAGTTGACATATGTTTAAAATATAATTATTTTTTGTTCAAAAGACAATATATCAGGAGCATTAATTGTATTACAATGAATCAGATACAGGAATTTTAAATCAATTTATCCCCTATGGAGCTCTAGAGGTTCCCTTACAGAAAAACGGCAATAATCTACGTTATGTTCCATATTGCAACAATAAATCAAAACGAGTAACTTTCAGCAAACTGAAAAATAATAATTATAGTTATGTGTACCATCGGCTGCATACAAAACTGATACAGTTGGTTTTAAGTTGATTTTGGCTGTAGCATGTCAAAATTATATTTAATGTCATCCATATCTGTCATATATTGTCAGGATAATATGCCACAAATGAACAAGATTCAAAAAGCTATAATTTGAACTAGCCTGCATGTTGATAATTTATTTACATTTCATTTGATTTTATTTTGTTCCGTCTATTAATAAATAAGTGTTTAGTTTGCTTTAATGTTTTATTTAGAACCCAGGACCCCAAGCTGCCCAGTTTCCATGTTACTTGACAGAATTCTTACATAACTAAAAATTTCAAATATTCAGGTAATTTTTTTCTCCTGTACCACTTTTCTATGCAGCCGATGGTACTTACTTATAAAAGTGATATGTATTAGAAGGTGTATTCGTATTAAATATAGTTTTTGTTTAACGTTTAAGTGTTTAATTTTTTTAAATTTACAAAATCGCGTTGCTGTCCTATATACAGCAACATTTTATATTAAGCGTACAGTATAAATATATTTGATTCTGTTGCTGCGAACTGTAGCACTATTTGACGCTGATAATTTATTTTCTCAAATGCGTAATGTTCAATGAGCTCGCCACCCACGGGTTGTAAGGCCATATAGGCTGTATTTGTTAATTGATCGGCGACAGTTAGTTGGATTAAAAAGACACAAACTCACAAAACTTCGTATATTTGCGTAGATAGATCAGCAAATCAAAATGGTAAATGCATAAGTTTTTAATTATTAAAATAAACAAGTATCACACTAATAACATTATAGAATGAAGTTACGCATTACAAGGTGTATTGTTAAATTAGTGTTACAGAAAATGCGGAGCCCTTGTTAATGAGGTATTTTAAGGAACTGACTTCAAATATATTTTTCTTGCAAGAAGAGTTCGAATGATATTTTAACTGAGGTTTCTAAGAAGTAAAACAAAAATACAATTTCTTGCTAACCCATGTCATATACACTATAGAAAACAAATATTGATTTATGGCCACAAAGGGAAGAGCAAACTAAAATACATAAAACTACAGTTGAACTATCTTTAAATATTTCTAAATGCTTAAAATATTTATTGGGCTAAGTCAAGTGGACCCTTCGTTTCGGTGAGTACCATAAAGTAAAAGTACATAATGGCAAGAATTTACAGTGAGCATGTTGTACATACAATTCAAGAAAGGGTCCGGCTCGAAAATTAATGTAAATATTATATACAGGCTGAACAACAACAAAAAGCGAATTAAAGTTTGCTCGGGAGTAAACAGATTCTAACAAATATTTCTCTCAGTGTAGCATAGGGCTATATTGTTAGTTCAATATCATTTTAAGCGGTGATTTTAATATTGATATATCTGCACCAACAAAAAATACAAGGGACTTACTAAACACCTAAGCTAGTTTTGGATTAAATCAAACAATTTATGAATCTCCAAGAGTCCAGGGAACATCAAAGGGTTGCATAGATATTGTGTTCACCAACTATATTAATGAATTAAGTATGGGCTTCATACTGTACTTTTATCGTACCTATTTCTGACCATCACAGCATAGGCTTCCACTTTAACTGTATGAAAGAACTGAAACAAAATTAAAGAAAAACAAGAAACTTATCGCATAAATATTACGATATTTTTGAAAACGCCTTTAAAGGACAAACATGATTAAATTGTTAAGCTCACAGAAAGTAAGCATTATATAAAATCGAATATAATCTTAACACAAATACTCTCTTGCTTGAATATCGCATTTCCTCTGAAGACCAAATTAATAAGAGCTACTAAAACCAATAAACCGTTCTCGTTCAGCAATGAACATATAGACAGATTTCAGAAATTCTGTCATTGATACAAGAATCCTATAACCTCCTTGGAGGTGATGAACTAAAGCAAATATTTAATTTTTAGAAAATCTCCTACATCACAAAATTGAGAGAAGAGAAAAATAATTACCTGTGGTCATTATACCAGTCTGATAACATTCAGAAAGAGATTTGGAACATCATCAAAAGGAAACAAGCATATCACAACAACTAACAACATCAAAGACCATCTGTTAGTGAATTAAATAATATCTTCTGTAATATGACTAATGAGTTATCGACATTGCATAAACACAACAATAAAACAACAAATTTTATACGGAATATTCAGAATACTGGTCGTTCATGTTTTCTAGGCCAGTGACACCTTTGGACGTATAGGCAAGCATACGAAAATGCTATCAAGATTTCGAATTACCTACTGAAACCACTATACTCCATTCACTGAACATATAGAGTAATCACGAGCTGTTCACGACTGTTTCACGTGCACAGCTCAATTTACAATAGAAAACTTATATTAACAATAAACTGTTATAAAATCTTTTGATTACATATTTAAATTTTCAAAAACAACAACTTATTAGTTTATATAAAATACCGACCCGATTTAAATTTACAGAAAATGCATGTTTTGTCTTTTTAGATAACTAAAATACGTAAATCTCAAACATAACCTATATCAACAAAACATTCGTAAATTGCTTAAAATCCATCACTTAATAAGTGGATAAATATTAATTGACTTAACAAAAAAATACACAAATGCGCATTTTGTAAACAATTTAAGATAATTTAATATGCATTTGTCAAATTCAATATCAGGCATTTTAACACATAATACAAAACCAATATAAGTATTTAAAAATGAAGCAAATATATTAGACTTTATTCACATGTGTATATAATATAAATTACAAGTTTAAATAGGGCATAGGTAGTTACTTTATTGTGAATTTATAAGGTATTTTATACGTGTATAGATAGAGTACATACATAGTAAACATATATAAATTAAATGCATACACAATATACTTTATTTTCAAAAAATATATAGAAGAAAGAGCGAAAGAAACTATGAATGTAATCATATATTTTAAATTTTTCTGTGTTGACAATTAAAATTATTCCTGAATATCACTGCCTTTCTATTGGCCTTCCTGAATTCACTACTTTCAGAACTTTCCAAATTAATTATGAAACTCTCTTGTAAATTTTCAACAATTACGTCTAACTCCCACATATTCTTCACTACTTCCTTAACATGTTTGATGGCATTTAACCAGTTCTATTTTGTAACATTGTTCAATTATGTGTGTAACAGCTCTTTGACTTCCTTAATTTAAATGTAGTGTTTTTCCTTGCAATTTTTCCTTTAACTTGGGCCCATATTAATTCAATCGGCTTCAGTTCGCAATGATGTGATGGTAGTCTTTCACATTTTTCCTTTAAAAAACTATTACGAGCTCTTTTTTTGAAAGAGAAATTCACTTCCACACTGTTGTACGTTTGAGGTTTGGCAAGTTCTCATCTTCATTTATTTTCAATAAAATCTTATCCACTCTCGGCACCTCATTTTTATAGAAAAATGAGTGTACTATACGTCTAATAATATTGCGCATATCATCATCAATATTATCCAGGACAGATCGTCCTCTTGTATACGTCTTTGGAGGTTTCGCATCTTGTGCATTGTGTTCTCGTAAAATATTAAAAACACTTGCAGAGCAGATACCTGCAGCTTCGGCTGTAAAGTCAACAATTCGTGTCTTAGAGTCAGCTGGTCATTCTTGTTGCCGTTTGGTAAATATATTCAGTACAGTTTCTTTTTCTAGCACTGTAAAATGTCTCTTTACTCGTTTCTTCAGTTCTGGCTGCATTTTGCACAGTACTGTATAAACAGGTAAAAACAGTAACTTAAATTCAACACTTCTGGAAAGCTGAAACATAATTAACCTATAAAGCATTTGCTTTGTTTACGATTTATAGATCTTACCTTCAATAAATCTTTAATCATTAATAGAGTCTTTAAAAATACTGAGATTAATAATAATAACAACTTAAACAAATACAAAAAGCGCAAACACAAGGAACAATTCAAAATACTATATAGAAAAAGCAAAAAGTATACATATATAACATATATTTCAAAATAACAGACAATGTTATTGATCCCTACTAGCACACTATATGCTCACTTGTTCTACATTAAATATACGTATTTTCATCCTTCTCTAAAATTGTGATTTTGCTGCATGGGTATTGTCACAATCATGTGACATAATCACAGAAAGCAGATGATTTATATCGTGTGTTTTAGGATTTGTATGTAACTCTCAGAGCCAATAGAAAGGCAGTATTAAAAATCATGTGTTGTTCACGCGTTTTTTGCTACTCTATTGGTTCGGTGAATATAGTATAGTTATTCGGTAAATGCGTGTTTTGAGCAAGGAATTGTGAATAACATAGAAATTGCAAGAATGACTCCTATTTACAAATTCGGTGACCCCAATACTGCCGTCCTAAGAAAAACGGCCTTAACTCCATTTTCCTGCTAAAATGAGTTAGGTGTTCCAAAGGCTTAAGAGGTTATCAAAGTATAATATGCCTAGCAATATTATACTTAAAATACCTTAGAAACCATTTTAAACGTCAAATAACAAACAAATAAAATATGTGTATCGCCACCGCGACATCATTCTCATAGTCAAAAATACCTTAAGTATCAAATAAGAAGCTAAAAAGCCTTATATACAAAATCAAATGGATATAAGGCCTTTTAGCTTATTATTCACTGACGTTTTAGTGTTGAAAGTTGGGTTGTGTCAATTCATAGTTTTGTGTTTTCTGCGCGAATTTAGTGTCAAGAATTGACCGAAAATTGTAATAATAGGGGCAGTAAAATGATTAATTCCATGTCCAGCACACAATTTACAATAATATTGTTTATTAGGCTCATAATGAATAGAACACAAAGAATTTTAGGCCTTGCACAAAAACATAACCTAAATGTCATCGCTATTAGTAAGCAAATTGAGAATAAATCTGAAACTTCAAAAGCCACTTGTGATGGATGTGAAGATATCAGTAATATCGATGGCGGTGACCATAATTTGGAAAATTTAATTGACATCGAAAACACCCCTATAATTATTTTAGAACAGAATGGCATGAAGAATATGATCATCGACAAGGAAACTAATAATTTCGAAGTGCAACAGTTGTTACTATTAAACGAAACAATTGGCGAACAAATAGAGGAAGTGGTTGGAGAACAAAAACAAAAGGAAGTAGCTGGAGAACAAGAGGAAACAGTTGAAGAACAAGACGAAGCATTTGGAGTAGAAGAAAAAGCAGTTGGAGAACAAGAAGAAGTCTCGGAGGAAGAATTAATTGTTGAAGATTTAGAACAAGGTTTAACAAAAAAAAGGTACGGAACGGAAAAAGAAAAGGTACAAATCTTCTTTAAGCACAAGGAAGCAACAAATAATAGAAAGGCAAGCATTGGTTCACAAAGCCCACCCACCTTGTAATGAGAAATGCAGAAAAAAATGCACAAATTTCTTCACTGAAAAAGAACGAATTGTCATTAACCGAGGATTTTGGAATTTAAATTATATTGCGAGAAGGGTGTTTATTGAAAATAACACATTAAGAAAATCGATTAAACGTCGCAGAGGGGCTATAAACGCCAGAATTTATTACATACAATGCACATTCTATATTATTCGTGTTTATATCGATACTTGTGAACATATCAAGTTACTTTACACATATATTTGTTAGACAATATTTATTTAATCACTTTCTGTTTGAACCTCTATTTTTACAGTCTCGCCTCCTTTATTACGTAAAACATAACAGTCATTAAACAATAATTATTTAAATAATACCTTATCTAAATTCTTCTTATTCCTCTTCTTTTTTGTATTGTTTCCAGCGGCAACTTCGGGCTGCTTATTATCGACGAAATCTTCTTTATTTCTATGTTGTTTTCAACGGCATCATCTGCTTGTTCTGTCACTCGAAAATACAATCTTTATTTTAACAATATAATACGTTGCACAATTACTTCTTAGGTGCAACTTTGACTACTAATTTACTACGTTTCCTCGGTAGTAAATTATTTATTGAAGTTATATTAACACTGACTCTTATGCGTAGTCTAATGTTAGGAGTTAGCATTTTGATACGATATTTTACGTATCTTGCTGTCGGCTATCTAAACCGACTCTACTGGCCATTCGACTCTCCACTTGGAGTCTTTCTTTGCAGTTGACTTTCTGACTCGAAGTCTTACTGCCGACTCTCTCGTTTCTAACGCGTATTTCCTTTTTATATCAGAATGTCTGAGGTTCGCAGCTTTCCACAAAGTTCAGGGTTTCCCATTCACATTTACACACACACACACGTTCATTTAGCCGTGGGACTGTTTATTGCTATTGGAATGTTTATCACGCTAATACAAACTTGCGGCGTCACCTTTTTTTCTCATAAATATATACTAAACCTATAATACAATACAATAATACAATAACACATTCATTGATTTTAAATATTATTTCCCTTCAAAATATTAATAACAAAATATACTTAATTAAATCCTTCAAAAAATAATAAAAATTATGAAATTAATAAATGGAGATGGGCTGTACCATTACACAGTATTATTTTTTTACATTTTGTTTTGTTTGCTATTTGTTGACACTGTTTGACAATGTTTTTGTAACGAAATTTAGGGCAATAAAGCATTATTATTATTATTAGTAATGACTAATGACAATTAATCAATAAACTATAAATACATAACTAAAACGACGTGTATACACCTTAAGAAATGTTTAATGAGATTAGATGTTTTTCATTACCTGATTACTTGTAGTTTATTAAATAGTTGACACGTAGTCTGCAGATACTTTCATTTACATTGTGTCTTTGGTCTAATAGAAATGTCCGTTAATATTTTAACATTATTGCATCCTTTATACATTTTACTTAAATATCACAGCGTGGAATTTGGTCTAACTTATAATGTAGAAGATGATAATATTCTAACGTCTGTTGTTTACCATATTGTCGGTAGTAGCATTACATTAGTAGCTGTTGTGTTTACATCGAAGACCAAGCGCTTTAGCCAAGATAAATATGATGTCTTGCCAATATTTAATCAGTATTTTATTTACATCGAAGTGTTTGCTTTATTTATAAGAAAGCACTGTTTCAAAAGGGAAATTCAAACAGTTTGGATGTATTTATTTACTATTGACAAAAGAATATCCTCATTAGGGCATTACCGTTCTAAGAAATATAGAATTTATGCAATATTGCTTATATTTTTTACATTATGTTTCATGGAGGTTGGATTTAAAGTAATATTATCTTACAATGTCCACAACAATAAACCAATATTCCACATACTGTGTTATTTACTTTTGCAATGGCATACTTTGCAATTTAGACTTCTTGGAATCGAATACGTCATTACAATAATGGTTTTGAACAGTTTTTTGAAAGTTACGAACATTTACGCCAGAGATAAATATAAAAATGAACATTTACGTTTAAAAAGCTTGCGAGAAAACTTTATATTGATATGTAAACTTGCAAAAATTTTAGAAAAAATTGCTTTTTTACCTATCTTGATTTCAATAATGGAACATGTCGCTATTATTTCAAACCAACTGATAAAGTTGCTGTTAGTATATCATAGAGGTATGTCATGGAATGAGATATGGTTATCACATATTCAAATTTCGAGTCTTTACATTATACTTTCCTTAATTGGTATAAGTCTCGTAATAGTCCCTACAAACTTATTCATTTCTAATGTAAGTAAAAATGCAAATTATATTTGCATAATCTAGCATATTTATTTATTTATTTATTTATTTATAATATATTTCAAATACAAAGTCTTGGCTCATAAATTGCTCCAGTTCAAAACTGTTTTTTTTTAATAATTATTGGAGTTTTATATAAACGCAATAGGCATTTGTGTTAAATTAAGAGATTCCATGATAATTTTGGCACAGTCATCTTTGGTGTATGTGTGTGTATATACGGCTCAACACCACAGTAAGGAGCGCCGCTTGTTAAAGCTTTCTGAACCTTTTTCTGGGGGATGATCGCTCCCCTATATAATCTTTTGTTCTTATTTATTTACATATGTTGTTCCATATTTCCGATCTCTGGCGTCTCTTCCTGGATTTCTTACTCCAATCTTCTTTAGGTCGTCTTTCACCCCATACATCAATGTTGATTTTTCTACCTCTGCCTCTCCTGTTTACTGGTTCCTATCCTATTATTACGTTTATTACATCTTCTTGGTGTGCTCTCCATATATGACTCAGCCATCTCATTCTTTTCTATGTGATTACACCTAGAATCTTCCCTTTCAACTCCTATTCTATTTCCAAGTTGGTTCTCATTATGTATTCTGCATCTGTTGTTCGTGTTGGGCATAGTTTTATTCTCAGTTCCTGTCAGCAACCCCCATTCTTTCCTCTTCTCTTTTTGTCATGGTCATTGTTTCAGCTGCATAGGTAATATGGGCTTTATTAACGTTTTATATATTCTCATGTTCGTTCTTTGGGTTAATGCCTTATTTCTCAGTAACTTCTTATTTGCTTGCTGTGCTTTATCTGCGGATATTTTTTTTATAATATCAATTGTTCTATCTCCATTGATGGTCAATACGACTCCCAGATATCTGAATTTATCCACTTCCTCGAATTCGTGTTTTCCATTATTTCTTCCAACATGTTAACCATAATATCCTTTCTTTTAGCAATTAGCACTAAGTCGTCACATATGCTACTAGCTCAGTTCTCTTTGATCTTATTGTACCTTTGTTTATTATTCGTGTAATATATTCTACTGCCAAATTTAAAAATAACGCCGACAGTGTATCTCCTTGTTTGACTTGTTTGTTCATGACATGGTTCTTATCACATAGCTTAAAAAGCACCTTGCGTAAAATTTCGTATGTAAATAGACAGTATGAAAACATTGGTTTTCAATACAATAATACAATGAAAGCGCTCTCACCAAAGGATATAGATACTTCTAATGCTGCTTTTTTCTCAATGTTTGGGCTAAACTTATGGGAGAATTCATACGGTCTTCTTCGTCCAAGTTTAAACCTAAAATTCATGCAGCTCCTGGGAGTAATGCGTTTCAACCAATTTCAATTAATTCTATCTAAAACGCTGGAGGACAAGGTCGAACAAAATCTTTTATATCCTTGTTTATGAGGTGTAATGGTAGGAACTACATATATTCGTCAAGACATTCTGGTTAATAAAAGACGACTTTTGCATCGATTGGAAGACTGTAAACGATTGCAATTTATTTACTTTGCGCATTACTTAAGACATTAAGAGGTGTTTTAAAATTTTCTCAGTGCGTATTACATAATAGATGACAGCTCAAAACCTTTACGATTTCATTGGAAAAATAGGAATTTTCAAATATTTTTTTCTTTCGCTCTGAGAAAAAAATTTATTTTACGATATTACGGCTTGATTTTGAGCCCTTATATGTGATTTTTGTTTGAATCTCCGCTATTTTACATTATAACACCAACATATATGCTTAAATTCTTACTGTTTCTAACAAATTACAGGTAAATAAAATAAGATCTGAGTTAAGAAATTTTGAGGGAAAGAACGCGGATAAAGTTATTGTTAAAAATGTAAGTATAATAAAATGTTGAACGTAAGTATTGCTTTTTAACACCGTTCGGGAAAGACACATGCATCGGCCAATTATCCATGACTACTAAAATTGCAGCCCATATCTCAGTATAGTAACGATACAGTACCGCAACTCTACAGCGGTCTCTTTGATGGTCGTGTTCGAATTTCATTTTTTTAGGACGACTGTGCAGTGAACTATGGACAGAGGGGGAAGTGAATAAACAAGAATCGGCGAAAAAGTGATAAATATACAATTATAATGAAATAATGAATAATTCGATAAGTTATATGAATAATAAATATCAGATATTCTGAACACTAATTAGGTAACAACAAATATATGGTAGCTCGTTTTCAATATTTTTCATTCTAAAAATTACATAACACTCCTATAGAAATATAAAATAATACAATTATTATATATTATTATTATACTACGTTTAGTGATTCTATTGTTAAAATTGGTAAACTGTAAGCATTCAAAAGTAACCTGGGTCATTAGTCAATGATTTAAAAAATCTGTGCTATATAAATATAATGTAAAAGATATCAATGGTGTTTTGTGTTGTGTTGTCTAGAATTTTTAAATCAACCATAAATCCAAGTGGAAATTAACTTGCCATTTATCAACAAAATTCAAGAGGATAATGTGTGTGTAATGTGTTTACTGAAAATGTAATTATTTATTGTATTTTTTAAAATTTGGTTTAGGTACTTATTACCACTTTGTAAGGTGGAAAATAAACAAACGTTCTTTCTCACTTTCAAGGTCCATTTTTTAAGAAAGAAACATAAGCATAGGAAACAAATATCCATCATAATAAACGAATATTATTTTATTAGTTCATGGGTTAATGTACACATATAAAAGGTTATAGGTAATAAAGCACGATATTATTAGAAATAATTATTTATTGATAATAATAATATAATTTAATAATTAAAAGCATGAATAAATAAAATATAAATATAAGAAAAATAACCTGCAAAAAAGAAAGATTAATTATGTCAATATATAATATATCGGATGTATATGTCGATGCATTTTCGCATTCACCTCGGAGCGCGGAAAATCACAACCAAACCTACACTCCGATGGTTTCTGACCATGTGGCAAAGAAGTTAAAAAAAATAGCTGAACTGTATATGAGTGGAACACGCAGCCTAATAAAATCTGTGGCAAGCGCCAATGTACTCATTTGTACAATGTTCGTTGATGATATTAGTGTACAAATGAATACAAACTAAATTTAATCACAAAGAGAAAATATGTTATTAAAAAACGTCGTTTGTCCTAATAAAATCAAAATGAAACAGGGGAATTTATTTAATATTTGAAGCATCGGGTATTTTACTGATTGATTACAGTAACAAATTTTATCACTAATTCACAAAAAAACACAAACAAAATAAGCATTCTAAAATTCCAAAACTTAATAATAAAAAAATAGAAGATAAATTATATTCTCTAATATAGAATTTTAAACTAAACAAAAATTCAATTTAAAAATGGGACGTGATATGAAAAGGAAAAGATACATATTCCAAGGAAAGAAATTAAATAAACATTTTATTGTATCAATTTGTCTTGACGATCTTCTCTGGCTAAGTTCCACGCAACTCTTTCGGACTTACAAATGTTATCAGATATTTAATTTTGATGAAACTTTATTTGCCTTCTGTGATTTTAAATCCTTATTTGGAAATTTCAATGTATATAATATATTCTCACCCTGTTAAATAAATTATATTATATTATCTATTTATATAATATGTACACAAATCAAAAAGTAAAACAGACGGAATGTAATAAAATCTATTCTTTTTAAATATATTTCAAATTTAGGGTTATATAAATGTAAACAAACACTCGTCACTGAACCAGAGAAGTGTACTGTTCTACAGAGTGGTAAACTACGCGCATGTATTTTATGGAGGGGATCGAAACAGAATTTTTAAGGGAGATGTTTTACTGTATTGGTACTATACTGTGCCCATATAGTCCTACGCTAGCGCGGAAGAGCGCGTACAACCCAGTGGCGCACCCGTTATATATTGATAGGTTAGCTAACATTTGGAAACTGCATATTCCACTTCAGAGCTATTAAGTTATTACAAATTATTGGTTATGACTTATACAAAGATGTTTTTGTCTATATTCATGATATCTTACGAGAATACACACTTAGAAACACGATTGCAAAGCAATTGAACTGTCTAAGGGTTCACTTAAGTAATTTAATACAATACAGGCTGTCCCAGAAATAAAAAGACGGAGTAGCAGAAATCGGAAGCTAGATTGTGTGAAAACGTATCATCAAAATATCAAGTCTTTATTCGTGCGCAGACGGCAGAAAAATTATAATATAGAATTCAATTGGCCTTACGCCGACTCTGGACTAAATATTCACCTGCTTCACTTTCACAGTCGGTCCATTTCAGGGCCACAATATTACTTGTGTTAAAAAAAGGGAGGAGGAATAGATACTTCATAATAAATATCAAACCATTAATTACTTTAATTTTACACCTGCTAGAAAAAAATAATTACAGTCTTGATATTTACTACGATTTATTGAATATTCTAAAATAATAATAGTCAACTGTTTCCGACTACAAACACATTAAACAGCAACAATCTTCCTATTTTAAAAATAAAAACAATCTTTTATTTTCTGAAATAAAGTGCGTCGCCCATCTGGGTCAACAACTGACTACTTAGTTGCGTTATTTAGACGCATCGGGCAAAAAATGTTTTATATGAATGAGTACGATTTAACGTTTTTCCCCGTTTTATACAAATAAAAGCGTATTTTTCTATGAATGCGTGTTCATTTCTATTTACAAATGAGCATTCTTACGTGTATTTATAAACATACATTCTGTGCCAGGTCCGTAATGTAATTATTTTATATAAAAAACAACATAAAAAATTAAATTTTTAATTTCTTCGTTATTGCGGTATATTTGGGCCTGTTTCTGTTCGGACTTTACATACCTGCTACTCCGTCTTTCTATTTCTGGGACAGCCTGTATAATAATTCATCCAGTTTGTGACAAATATATTTCTCCAATATGTTCCTTCGTTTTCTCATGATTTGCGTATTATATTTCTTCAGGTATTTATGTGAAATTATTTTCCCACATTTATCAAAGCACAATTATTAATTGACAAGAAGTTCGTCCAGTGTTTATTCTTGTTTGCAGATTTACAAACTTTCAATAAATATTTATAATAATGCATCTATATGATAAGCAAATAGACATAAAATAGAATAATAATTTGTAGCGCATGCACAGATTTGACGGGATCATAAATTAGAACGGCAGAGCACTATGTTTCCTATTTCACTATGTTGAAGTGAATTTTTTTTGTCTACAAACCATATATAGTATATTCACCGAACCAATAGAGTAGCAAAAAACGCGTGATAAGTGCGTGATTTTTAATACTGCCTTTCTATTGGCTCTGAGAGCTACATAGAAATCCTAAAACACACGATATAAATCATCTGCTTTCTGTGATTTTGTCACATGAATGTGACTATACCACGCAGCAAAATCACAATTTTAGAGAAGGATGAAAATACGTATTTGCTAATGTAGAACAAGTGAGCATATAGTGATTTTGCTAACATTGTCTGTTATTTTGAAATATATGTTATATATGTATACTTTTTACTTTTTGCCTTTGCTATATAGTATTGTGTATTAATTGTATTGTTCCTTGTATTTGCGCTGTTTGTATTTGTTTAAGTTGTTATTATTATTATTCTCAGTCTTTTTAAAGACTCTATTAATGATTAAAGGTTTATTGAAGGTAAGATCTATAAATTGTATACAAAGCAAATGGTTTATAGGTTAATTATGTTTTAGCTTTCCAGGAGTATTGAATTTAAGTTTGTTTTTACCTGTTTATACAGTACGGTGCAAAATGCAGCCAGAACTGAAGAAACGAGTAAAGAGACATTTTACAGTGCTAGAAAAAGAGACTGTACTGAATATATTTACCAAACGTCAACAAGAATGCCCAGCTGACTCCAAGACACGAATTGTAGACTTTACAGCCGAAGCTGCAGGTATCTGCTCTGCAAGTGTTGTTAATATTTTGCGAGAACACAATGCACAAGATGTGAAGCCTCCAAAGACGTATACAAGAGCACGATCTGTCCTGGATAATATTGATGATGATATGCCCAATATTATTAGATGTATAGTACACTCATTTTTCTATAAAAATGAGGTGCCAACAGTGAATAAGATTTTATTTAAAGTAAATGAAGATGAGAACTTGCCAAACCTCAAGCGTACAACAGTGTGGAAGTTGTAGAATGTATGGGCCCAAGTTAAAGGATAAATTGCAAGGAAAAACACTACATTTAAATTAAAGGAAGTCAAAGAGCTGTTACACACATCATTGAACAATGTTACAAAAGAGAACTGGTTGAAT
The DNA here is from genome assembly GCA_963170755.1 of Amphimallon solstitiale. Taxonomy (NCBI): domain Eukaryota; kingdom Metazoa; phylum Arthropoda; class Insecta; order Coleoptera; family Scarabaeidae; genus Amphimallon; species Amphimallon solstitiale. The sequence goes on along the minus strand of OY720682.1, from coordinate 95,458,558 downwards.
GCCATCAAACATGTTAAAGAAGTAGAGAAGAATATGTGGGAGTTAGACGTAATTGTTGAAAATTTACAAGAGAGTTTCATTATTAATTTGGAAACTTCTGAAAGTAGTGAATGTGACAGTGACATTCAGTAATAATTTTAATTGTCAACACAGAAAATTTTAAAATATATGTTTACATTCATAGTTTCTTTCGCTCTTCTATATATTTTTTATAAATAAAGTGTGAATAAAGTATATTGTGTATGCATTTTATTTATATATGTTTACTATGTATGTACTCTATTTATACACGTATAAAATATCTTATAAATTCATAATAAAGTAACTACCTATGCCCTATTTAAACTTGTAATTTATATTATATACACATGTGAATAAAGTCTTTAATACATTTGCTTCATTTTTAAATACCTATATTGCTTTTGTATTATTTGTTAAAATGCCTGATATTGATTATGACAAATGCATATGCCCATCTGACTCTAAGACAGTTGACTTCACAGCCGAAGCTGCAAGTATCTGCTCTGCAAGTCTTTTTAATATTTTGCAAGAACACAATGCAAAAGATGTGAAACCACCAAAGATGAATCCATTCATTCTTGAAATTACACAAATTAATAGATGGTATTCCACCTGTGCCAAGTACGGTTATTATTGTATATTTGGTTATAATACATATTTATTACACTAAGGACCGAATGACAGTGTTCAAGAGTCTCACCGCTTACATTTCTTAACAACTTATTTATTTTATGTGGAAAAGTACGTTTTTGATTAGGTGAAACATTTATAAGAAGTTAATTAAAAACCAATGGATGTGTAGTGCATTATTGTGAAATGTGAATCAATACTTTTGGCTCACTCTACATGCATGGCTGATAACAGCCGAACATTGTAGTTATGTTGGTGCATTATTATCTCAGTATACGAAGAAAAACAAAGCCAGTCATGCACTGATTAAGGATTAATTATTTAAACTTGCCTTTAAACTTACAATACCTTCACAAAACAATCAGAGGTTTGTTTTACAAGATTTATTTATTAAAATAGTTTCACTTAATTATTATAGAAGCAATAGTTAATAAATAGTAATAAGAAAATAAGTTTAATCATACAGAAATATTATGTGTAAGATTATAAAAGTTTATTATAAATATTTAGCGTACAATGTATAACAGTGTAGGACTTAAGAAAATGTAAATAGATTTCAAATATATTAATAAATAAATTTAACTCATTATTAAAGTTTTGTGTTTTGTCTGTAACGAAATGCCTATTTAAATTCTCAAATAATGGCCACGTACAGGAATAAATTAAGATTATATAGTGCCATAAATAATTATAAATACAAAATCATTTATGACTTACATATGTTAATTAGAACATTAAATATAATCACAATTTTATCTACACTGTTTCATTTTTGCATATTATAACACTTTTTTTAACACGATACTGGAATGAGATTTTATGGTGCTAACGAGTTCGTCCTTTAGTAAAAGCTGGAATAACTAAAATTCACTTGCAGAATTCCTAGTGCTTCCTTAATTAAAAATGCTCTTTCTCCTAGGTCCTAGAACAGCATATCCCGGGTTAAGATTGTTGCAAAAATCACTTTTTCCATTCATTTTTCAGATGTATTTCTCCTCGAGCTTCACTAATGTGGCACATACTTCCCTGAGGAGTTATTGCTATTAAAATTTCTATCGTGCTTATAAATAGAACAGTACTGCTGCTGAACTAAATTATTATCTGGTTTTCCAATGAAAACTTCAAAGCAGGCAATAATTACAGCTGTTTTTTTCTTGAAACACTTCTTTCAAACATACTGCAATACAGAATATTCTGGTCACATAATTATAAGTTTTAGCCTTTGATAACTAAATAATGACCTTAGCAAGTTAATTTAATAAGATAATTGTTTAATAAGAGCACTTATAGTCAAATTTTAATGATACAAATCTGTTTGTTTACCAACAACGGCCATATTGAATTTGCCCTATTTACGAATATTTTGTTGATATGGGTTATGTTTGAGATTTGCTTATTTTAGTTATCTAAAAAGACAAAACATGCATTTTTTGTAAATTTAAATCGGTTTAGTATTTTATATAAACTAATATATTGTTGTTTTCCAAAATTTGAACATGTAATTAAAAGATTTTATAAACTTCAATGTTAATGTAAGCACTCTATTGTAAATTGGGCTGTGCACGTGCTACGGTTGTGGACAGCTCGTGATTACTCTATATGTTGGGTGGACAGAGTATAGTAGTATTACATAGATAGACATGTCTGAGTACAACAGTGTTTATTTATAAATCTCTTCATTATTCATCATGCAAAAAGATAGAAAAAATTGATACGTCATTTGCAGATTCAACTACTTTCTTTACAAATATTCCATGAAGATTTCAAAGTAGAATTGGGACAATTTATTACAATGGATTTGAAATTGGCATATGTTGTATGTAATATATATGTACATATAATTAAACAAATCATTTACTTTATGTATTTTAGATTACAGAATGTATACTAGTATATTCAATTATACTATTTCAATTTGATCTTGTTGATAAGTGAATAGTAGGTACATATATGTAGTACTCTGGTTGAAATAAAATCGTTTCATTCATTCTAGTTTTATTTAATATTTATCAACAATAATAATTTGGTACTCATTTTAAAGTATAGAAAATATGTAGATACGTACAAGACTTTACATGAAAATTACTAAAACGCCTTTTCTAGTAGGTTTATGGTAATAGGTAAGAGGATATTTAGTTCCAAATCACCCGTTTTGATCTATTACTGCATGTAGTGTAGTTTCAAACTATACAATCTTAAGAATTTTTTTATACAAAACTTATTCAAAATCCTATTCTAAGTACTTTTGTTCTCTTAATAAATCGCTATAGAATGCATACTTTGCAAGATATTCGAAAAAAAGTGCTACTCGCTAAGAGTAAAAGTGCTACTTCCGGTCCGAATTTTGAAATTTCATGTATACAAAAAATATTGCAAATATAACTCTAAATACTTTTGAACTCTTAATAAATATATATAGAATGCATAATTTACGACATATTTGCCAAAAATCGCTATTCGGTAAGAGTAAAAGTGTTACTTCCGGTCCGAATTTTGAAATCTTTTTTATACAAAAGATATTGAAAACTATGTTTTAAATACTTTTATACACGTAACGTACCTGTCTAAAAAGCTTGACTTGCGAAATATTCGCAAAAAACCGATATTCGATAAGAGTAAAAGACCTACTTGCGCTAGGAATTTCGAAAAACTTTTTAAATAAAATTGTTCTCAATTTTAATTTAAAGTACATATAAATTCTTTATAAATTTGTATAAACTTAGTATTTGACGAAATATTGGCAAAATTCGATTTTTTCACTAAAGTAAACTGCTACTTCCGGTCTACCGATTTTACTGAAAAACTAATCAGATCTCAAGAGGGAGATTATACACGTAAATACAAAATTGGGAATTGATATCTCCAGCGGTTTGACTGCTATCGTGGTCACACACACACAGACACACAGACATTTTTTTTAAAAACCAGTTTTTTGGTATCAGGGGATCTCAAAACGTGGACATCTGCAAAAATCTCGAGGTCGAAAATTTTGATCATCACAATACTTCCTTATACTACGTATAAGAAAGTAAAAGGATGCTCTGATGCAGTTTATATCTGCTTTATTTGAAATATTCTTTACTTTATGGATGAGGTAAAATAAATCATATTTAAAAATAAGATTACAGATTTATTAACAAATAATTAAATTAATGTACAGGTTGAGTCATCTCCGGGGAAGGCAGATTTTTACTTTATGAGAGAATATATTTCGAAGCGTTTTTTTCCCTATGATAGTCACTTACTAGGAGCACCTTTCAAATTATTTTGTAATATACAGAGTGTTTTTTACTAGAACACCATGTGTAATATTACGCTTTTCTATACCCAGTATAATTCTTAGTCAAAGAGTTATAAGATAATATAGGTCTAAATCTCGAGGTTTTCGAATTATCGTTTTTCTGAAAAATTTAATGTTTTTATAAAATTATATTTCTCGAACACGAGGTATTAGATGGACACTATTTTTGTTGACGCTGTTTATAATAAATGGTTCTAATACAACCACATTTTATTTTTTTGCAATTACTAATTGGATTTGTAGAAAACTAGATTAAAGTTACATGACATATTGTTATATAAAAGTGATTTTTTTCAAGTAGAACATTTTATATACGGTTTCTAATTGTTTCGCAAGAAACTATTGAGGTCCGGGGACCTAGGTGGCCATACCTGTGGTGCGCCGCGGCCTATCCAGCGATTATTGTAATTTTGGTTCAAATATTCGCGCGCCAGATCACTGAAATGCGCTGACGTCCCGTCGTACATAAACCATAGTCGATTTCTGATTAAAATGGGAACATCCTCCATCCTCCAGTTCTTCTTCGAGAAACTGCCAGAAATCTATCATGAAGGAAGTATGGCCCACACGTTAACGGATAACTGTTCCAGGTGACGGGATTCCAAGATTGCATGTGGGTTTTCTTTAGCTCAATAATGGTTGTTGTGGAAGCTTTATATGGCGTTTCTGGAGAAATTGGCTTCATTGGTGCATAAAATTTTAGTGTGAAATAATGGATTTTCAATCAATTTATGTAGATATCATTGGCAAAAGTTTAACCGTAATGGAAAGTCGCGAGCTAGTATAGCCTGAACCCCTTAGATATGGTAGGGATATAATAAAATATCATGGAGAATTTTGAAAACAAGAATATGTGAGATATTCAAATTGTTCCCAATTTTTCGCTAATAAATTCAAAACCGTTACCTCAACTTCTCGAGTTCTTACTGTACGATGTACATATTTTAGATAATTGTCTAGTTCAAAACTTCCCATTTCGCACAACCTTCTATGAATGCTTGAAAATGTTCGTGCATCCGGAATATTTCTATTTGGAAAGCGGTCTTCATGCAACTGCCTGGCTTGCAGTGCATACTCAGAATTCGTAAAATGGACTATGTTTTTTTAATAATAGTTAACGTTTAACGACTTAAATATGTGACAAGTATACTAGGTAGATAAATCTCAAAACTGTTTATGATTACAAAATAAAATTTGCTTCTTACCTACTAGATCGTTTTTAATCCTTGTTAATACCTAATTTTATAACATAGACAAAAAGAAACAAGGGGCCAAGTTTGCTCAGAAAGGAATGGGGATTTAAGAAAAAGCAATGGCGTAATATGTTTCTTCTAAAAAATTAAAAAAAAAAAAACCGTACAAACACCACAGGTAAAAATTATAAAATTGATTGTACATCAGAAAATGCATCTTGATGCATAAACGGCGTGTACAAAATTTCACAAAAATATCTAGGGTAATACCAAAGTCTAAAATTTTTTTTTTTTAAACTCTAGCACCCTACAGTTCAAAATAAAGACATTTAGGACATATGTTCATAAGAAGTTTTTTTCACAAAATGGACCCAAGAATAACCCCCTTAAATATTAGCATGTTAATAAGAAATATATTGCTGTGGATCCAACAATGCTGATGAATAATAAAAATTAGAATAGTCTATTTATAAACTTATACCTAACAGAATAAAATTTTTATTTATGTTCTTATGACTTCTTGCAGTGATTTGCTTCTTATATTCTGGTACACCTCTTATTTGGTTTTGTTTGGGATAAAGTCAAAATTAATCAAAGTATCTAAATTTCATATAAAAGAATTATATCTTATTTTTGTAAAGCTTTGAGGATCATTAATAACATTTCTACACTATATCTATATATGTATTTGTTTTACAAAGAAAAAGAAAAGGAAGGCATTTGTACTCACTTTAGAGTTATAATGTTTGTGAAATACCTATACATTTATAATGATAACGGAAAGAATAATTATCTTGTTCCGTTAAATAAAAAAAAATATTGATTCTTGATAATTTGTTTATTAATACGAAGCCGATTCTATTTCACCAAGAACACATTTTCACATAGTGCCTTGGTAATCTAGAGCCTTGCAACGTGAATGCTCTGAAACTGTCCTATACTAATCACTAGCTGTAAACATTCTCACATTGTACCTCTACCAGCTTAGCACCTGCCCATCAAGAATATCCCCGCTTATTCGTACTTATTTTTATTTGAATTGCTAAATTAAATGACTATATAATAATTAATGATGATAAACGATTTACTAAGGGCAAATATTCTGACATAGTACCCTCAGCACATCTAACACCATTAAGTATCCTTTTATTATTTTTGTGAAAATGAAATCTTGTTATAAAACAATATAATATTCATATAATTACTAGTGCTCAACGATTTACTAAAGCCAAATATTTTCACATAGTACCCTCAGCACGTCTAGCACCATTAACTATCCCTAAATTGATTTATTTATCACACAACTTACTTCATTTCATCGCATATTTTATCAAATTCCAGCTTATTGATATCCTCAGTCTTAAAAATTAGTATAAAGAAAAGAAAAATTAATTGAATGAAAATTATTTAAAAGAAAACTAAAATTAAAAATCTAACTCTAAATCTCTAATACAAATTATTAAATCGTGAGATGATATGTAGTGCATTTAAACCCTACTCTCACTTTCGCTAAATTCAATTTCTTAATCTTTTACAAAATTTGCGTCTTTACCGCTCGAATCATTAATTGAAAGTCGACAGGTTAATTCTTGTTTTTCGCCTTATATATTCAAACAATTGACTATCGACTATTTGTAGTGCCTCTCTTCTCCAATTAAAATTTGTGTTGCCATCAATTTCAAAACGCCTGTGATGAAATTTTTCTCATTTGTTTTCTTTAAGTTGTAGCGCTCGAACTAATATACGTCTACCATCTTGACAGCTACACACACAAATAGTGGCGTCTTAAATTGTTTGTTGTTAATTTTTTTTTAAAGTTTGTTGCACACCTTCTTGGGTAAGTATATTTTATTATTTCTTGTTCAGTATAATCCTTCATTTTATTTGTATATGTATGCATTGCCTTTATCATCATTTGTTATATTTTCTTTTTCCATTTACTAATGTTATCCTAACTTTTCTTTTAGGAATCTTTTTCTTTGATAGTATGGGAAAAACGTTATAAACAACTCAAATTTTTCTTGCCGGGCCCACACTGCGAAGATCAGTTGCTTTCGTTATATCGTCGCCAATTTCTATCCATGCTCTCTCTTCAAGTAATATGTTGATTTGCAGAAATCTGTAAACAACATTAACATTGTATTTTTCTTTTTGCAGGTTTTTAAACCACACATGACCACTACTATTGTTTATGGAAGCCCTCGTGTTATATATACAAGAATTTACAAATGTATTTTTAATTCATACAGTTACTGTTTACATAAAACGTTCTTGTTTACAATCTGTCACTTCGTAAAAGGAATGTTTTGATTTATATTCTTTTTCTGTACATAGATATTAATTTACGGGTATTTGCTATATCTTAAGTATTATTATCTAAATCTTTCTATGAATTGGCACCATTATTTATATTTGAATTTATTCATTTAATGTGTATCTACAATTCATGTTTATTTTTGGTACATCAGTGCCTCCTTAAATGTAGACAACTTATTTTACTTACTACTACATGTTACAACGAATGCTTAAATCTTAAATATACGATTTTAAAATTAAAATTAGTGTTCTTTTTCAATAACTAAACTAATTCTTAATATTATTATGTCAATGATAAGAAGATCACACATATATCGCACGCACGTGAAGCCTCGGGTGAAGGCTAGTTGTATATATATATATATATATATATAATTAAGTACAGAATTTAATGGGGTAACTCCGCTGAAAATGCAACTGCGGACACGTGGACAGGTGGACAATGTCTACCTCGCGGCGACGTTAGATTCATCCTCAATATCGAGGACACTCTAGCTGAAGCCTCAATTGGTAGGCTGTCCCCTGTGTATGTCTCTGATTGATGTTTTTCAGTTCCAAGGTTATCCCATCCTATTCCTTGGCTACACTGCGCTCACGAGAACCAAGTAGTTCGAAACACGTGTCCGCAGTTGCATTTTCAGCGGAGTTACCCCATTAAATTCTGTACTTAATTATTCCATGATCCGCAATATTTCTTTTCTTCATTCTTATCCTGTGGGTTTCAGATGGCGCACAGGTGGACAATGTCTACCTCGCGGCGACGTTAGATTCATCCTCAATATCGAGGACACTCTAGCTGAAGCCTCAATTGGTAGGCTGTCCCCTGTGTATGTCTCTGATTGATGTTTTTCAGCTCCAAGGTTATCCCATCCTATTCCTTGGCTACACTGCGCTGACGAGAACCAAGTAGTTCGAAACACGTGTCCGCAGTTGCATTTTCAGCAGAGTTACCCCATTAAATTCTGTACTTAATTATTCCATGATCCGCAATATTTCTTTTCTTCATATATATATATATATATATATATATATACAAAAGTGGAAATAGTGCGGGTAAATAATTTAGTCGTAGAAAATAGTGGGTAATCCCGCTGTAGAGCAACCGTAGACACGTGTTTCTGACTAACTGGTCGTCATCAGTACGGTGTAGCCAAGGAATAAGGTGGGAAAACCTTGGAGATGTAAGCATAAATGGAAGACCATCAGGTGACAGACCTCCATTTGCAGCTTCAGCTGGAAGATCCTCAGTTTTGAGGACAACAACCAACATCGCCACGAGGAAGACATTGTCAACCCGCGTGCCAACCGACCCTGGAAAATTAAACAAAAGTGGAAATAGTGCGGGTAAATAATTTAATCGTAGAAAATAGTGGGTAATCCCGCTATAGAGCAACCGTAGACACGTGTTTCTGACTAACTGGTCGTCATCAGTACGGTGTAGCCAAGGAATAAGGTGGGAAAACCTTGGAGATGTAAGCATAAACGGAAGACCATCAGGTGACAGACCTCCATTTGCAGCTTCAGCTGTACTAAATTATTTACCCGCACTATTTCCACTTTTGTTTAATTTTCCAGGGTCGGTTGGCACGCGGGTTGACAATGTCTTTCTCGTAGCGATGTTGGTTGTTGTCCTCAAAACTGAGGATCTTCCAGCTGAAGCTGCAAATGGAGGTCTGTCACCTGATGGTCTTCCGTTTATGCTTACATCTCCAAGGTTTTCCCACCTTATTCCTTGGCTACACCGTACTGATGACGACCAGTTAGTCAGAAACACGTGTCTACGGTTGCTCTACAGCGGGATTACCCACTATTTTCTACGACTATATATATATATATATATATATATATATATATATATATATAATGTTGGATAAAAATTGTTCGGATTAATTGTTTAGCAAAAAAAGAAAATAATAATCAATGAATGCAAAATTAAATAAAATTTAGGTTTCGTAGGGGCAGGTTTCATAAGATTTAAAAATTGTTATTGAGGGTCGGTTTAAAGCAGCTGCGGGTCGAATCCGACCCGCGGGTCGTACGTTGCACATGCTTGGGCCAGAGCATGCGCAATCACGTTATTTAATTCCCACATCTTGTAGAAGCTCTGAGCAACTGCTGTTTTATTTAGGCGGAAGCTTAGAGTTGAAATCGGTGTGAGGAATGTATTAAATACCTTTTCTTCGATATACCTAAGAGTAGAGCATCCATTCGTTTGAATTTTATCTTTACTATTATCACAGTTATTGCATATTTTGAAACAATAGTACATAGGATTGTTTTAAATATGTAATTTGCACCCTATATACATCATAACTTACTATCTTAAATAATATTTAGTTTGAGGTTATTTATTACTTACGCCTATTACAAAAACAAACACAGAGTTAGATCTTACAGGCCTTATGAACATGGTGAAAATATTTATTACAAAAATACAGTGTCAGAAAAACATCAACTTTTACTTATATGCTATATGAAGAAGAATATTGAACGAAAACTATCTAAATATATGTATCTGTATTAGCAAATTTATTTAAAATACATTACATCAAACTGCGTAATGATGACTATATAGGATATCAAGGTGCCGAAAACCTGAAACATAAAATGTCATATATTATTTAAGGATGTACCTACATTTGAATAAATGAAATGGCATTTTGGAAAACGAACTGCATTTATTGTTTTACTTACAAAACAACAGCAAATTCAAATTTATAAGGAACATTATAGGTTAACTTGATATAAGAAGAACAAATGTTTTTAGTGGTGATTTTGGGTTTCTGTATGATCAGGAAAGAATGAGGTGTATTTTTATCCATTTATGTTAGAATTAATGCCAAAAGTTAAAAGTGTATACCGATAGGTCCAGCCCGCGACGGGCCATACATAGGCAATAATATACGTATGGAACGTGCTATATGGCAACGTGTGTACGATACCACTCCGCGTGGTCCTATTTTGAGTGACTTTCTTAAAATTTGAATTTATTTTGTAGAATTATTGATTTTTTTACTTTTATCTTTTAGAAAACGTTATTGTTTTTTTATTACTTAAAATTACTTTTCCGTTGCAGCTAAGAATACAATAATAATAATAAATTGGACCTTATTATGTCTGAAACAAATGGGCAAATTACGTATACAGAACGAATATGCAAACGACTATACCCCTACGCGGTTTAAGTCTTACTAAATTCTTAACTGCAATGTGGCACATTGAATGTGCTGCTGCTGAGGGTAGAGGGGTTTCGGTGTTGCCACTCATTGTTGAGTATGGCCCGTTCCGAACTGGACCTATCGGTATATTCTAGATATAACAAGAAAAACTACAACCACTAGATATGTTTGGCTATAGGCTGCAACATCGTATAGGTTTTTATTTGCAAGCATCACAGTTACTACAAGTCGTCACCTAAAAAAATTGAAATTTTGTAAAATATGAAAGGCATAAAAAATATTAGTTTTGTTTATTACTACAAGCGTATAATTTAATATTTAGACTGTATAAAACATAAAAACACATACATTTAACGTAAATAATGACAAACAAAACTAATAAATGTTAGCCTTCTACTTCTGTATACATTTCAAGTTTCAAATGACCTATAAACATTTGCTAGAATTTCTTGATTATTAGTAGAAACTGTATATGCCTGAATATTCTTTGGGCCTGTATATAATTCCAATGCGAGCTCTTCAAAACTGAATGACATTTATTAATTTCAATAAAAACACTAACGTAAATAATGACAAACAAAACTAATAAATATTCACCTTCTGCTTCTGTATACATTTGAATTCCAGTTTCAAATAACCTATAAACATTTTCTAGAATTTCTTGATTATTAGTAGGAACTGAATATACCGGTGTATAATTTCAATACGAGCTCTCCAAAGATGGATGATATTTATTAATTTCAATAATTTTAATAAATACTTCATATTTGCCGTAAAGTCAATTCAAGTACTTGTAATGATGACTTTCTCTTTGAACCGAAGTTGTAAATGAAAAATTGGAAGTTTTAATTTCCTTTTGACAAACAGCAATTGCGATACTTTCAATCTATTGCTAATTCATGGATATTTAAACTTGTCACTTAATGCATTTCAAAATTTGAGTGAAAATTACATATTTATAAATAGAAAATATTTTAAACAACCCTTTTTCGACTACCTTAAGGTATGCTATGTACAATGCAAGTCATGGAAACAACATATTTTTAAATTAGTAAATCGTAATTGGATTCATTTATTTATTCACAACTATTAAGTAATATATGTATTAATAGTATATTACAGTACAAGTGAAGAAAGTACTCGTTTCGCTCACGCGTGCGTCAGATTGACGCACGCGTGAGCGAATGTAGTTTCTTCACGAGTGCTGTATAGCGTTTTGTTCAATCCTGCTAAATTACATTAAAGGTGTCAAAGATTAAAAATTTCAATTTGTCTGACAAGTTATAATATCATTCATATTGCATTCATGTTGATTCATGTCAATATTAATTGTGATCAAATAATATAGCATAGATAGGGGGTTTTACCGTTGGTATAGTTACCTGGTTACGATAAAATAAAAATTAGCTATGTTGTCAACAAAATTTTATTTTTGCTTTGTTTAGAGTAAATTTGTCATTAATTTCAATATTTAACAAAAATATGGAACAAGAAGCTGTACCAAGGGATGTTGTAAATGAAGCGAATGCTGTTATATTCAATTTATTGCCGCCAAAATCTAAAGAAAGGTATATAAATGAGTTAAGAAAATTTCATGAGTGGATGAATATAAAAAGTGTTACTCTTATAACGGAGCAAGTACTCCTAGCGTATTTTAACGGATTATTAGAGAAGTATGCACCGTCTTCTTTGTGGTCCACATATTCTATGTTGAAATCTACTTTATTTGTTTTTGAGAAGATAGATATCAGTAAGTAAGTTTATAGTATCATATTTTTTGATTTATTTGATCTAAATTTGTAATAATTTATAGGTATAAGACATTGTTTTCGATTTTGAAAAGTAAATCTAAAGGATATCAACCTAAGAAGGCCAAAGTGTTTGAGTATGAAGATGTACAGAAGTTCTTAAACGAAGCCCCCGATGAGAAGTACTTGCTGATGAAAATTGTTGTTGTTATGGGAATTATGGGCGCTTGTAGGTGCGATGAGCTAGTTAATCTCAAAATGACGGATATAGTAAATAAACAATCTATAGTGGTGGTTAATATTTTGAAAACCAAAAATTATAAACCTCGCTCTTTTGTTATTACCGATGTTGAAGGAGGAGGTTTTAATGGTTTAGAAATATATAGAAAATATGTTGCGTTGCGTTCTTCAATAATGCTTGGTGAGGGAAGATTTTTCCTGAGTTACTATTATGGTAAATGTACAGTGCAACCTGTAGGTATAAACACGATATCAAAGATACCTAGACTAGTGGCAGAATATTTGGGGATGAATGATGCTCATTTACATACAGGACATTCCTTTCGACGAACCTCAGCAACATTACTAGCCCACGTTTCAGGTGATATTTTAACGCTTAAACGGCACGGAGGTTGGCGATCGACGTCTGTGGCAGAAGGTTATGTAGAAGAGTCAGAGAGCAATAAAATTAAAATTGCAAGAAAATTAATTACTGGTGAAGAGGGCACGACTAAAACATTCAAGCACAAACAAATAAAACTGATTTTGTGAAAGATACCCATTCAGCCATTGCATCTAATAATATTTTTAATAATTGTACTGTTAATTTCAATATTTCTTACTAGTTAATTGTATGTTTTGAATAAATTATACGAATTCTATTCTAATGTACCTTTCATTCAATACTACTCTTGCACTTCTTATCTAAAAATATTGAAAACTAAATTGTCAAATTTGACATATGAGTGAGCGAATGTAGTTATTTATGTACCAAGTCAGTAAAGTGATACTTTATCGAACGAGTCTGATTTACGAGCCAAGCGAGTGAAGCGAGCGCGGCGAGTAAAAGACGAGTTCGATAAAGGTACTTTACTGACGTGGTGCATACAAAATTTTATCGCCAACCGTGAAAATTGTTAATTTTAAAAGTAGTGTACTTAGGACAGTTCTGGAGCCTCCTCCCCCTCTCACCCAGCTCCCCCTCACCCCCCCTCGCCCTAGTGGCGCCCTCTGCCAACCCAACTGATGTGGCGCCCCCTCGCGGTCGCCAACCCAACTAAAAATTGCAGATTTCATCATTACCAACCCAACTAAAAATTGCAGATTTCATCATTACCAACCCAACTGATGTGGCGCCCCCTCGCGGCCGCCAACCCAACTAAAAATTGCAGATTTCATCATTACCAACCCAACTAAAAATGGCAGATTTCATCATTACCAACCCAACTAAAAATTGCAGATTTCATCATTACCAACCCAACTAAAAATTGCAGATTTCATCATTACCAACCCAACTAAAAATTGCAGATTTCATCATTACCAACCCAACTAAAAATGGCAGATTTCATCATTACCAACCCAACTGATGTGGCGCCCCCTCGTGGTCGCCAGCCCAAAATGGCAGATTTCATCATTACCAACCCAAATACCATGACGCCCTCTCACAGCCACTAACCAAGAAATGGCATCTCTCATGATTACCAACCTAACTAATGTAGCATCCTCTCACGGTCACTAGCCAAACTAAGGTGACGTCAGACAAAATGGCGGACCATCAAGATGGTCTTTGTTTCTAGAGAATTCCTGAATAAATTACCAGGCTTGCTATCGCGCTTCTCAATGTACTTCAAACAGGTCTAAACATGTTTCCAGCGGAAACCGCAACGGCTGTCTGCTTCTGTGATAGCCGCATGCGCAGAAAATATAAAAAGCACCCCCTGATGGATACTACCCCAACTAAATATTAAATATATAAGAATTTCGAATGTAATATCATCAGTATCAATTGCAAAGCGGTGTAGCACCTTCTATATAGTATAATGGCGGCGCAATATGAGAAATATGATAACTTTTTGTCTGCTAATGGTATTGAAATACCTATCATAGTGCGAGATTGGTTATCACCTTCGGAATTAACGCAAAGCGAGTGTTTATTCATAGCAGCATTCGCATATCAAAAACATGCAATATTTTGATATCGATGAATTAATGAACGTTTTGGAATATTGTAACCCAAATATGACCCAACTTAAGAAGTGGTACATTTATAGTGAGTATGAATATATATGTGAACCTGATTTAGATCTTCATGCAGAAATTTGCGTATTCGACATAGAAACATCGACTGTATTGACTTTAAATAAGAACATACCGAAGATGTTAATGAGTTGGTATCCTCAATATAATCATCCTGAATTGGACTATAATGACGAGCTGGCCGCGACTGGTGGTGGATATGTAATATTTGCCAGTCAGAAGCATTTCGCAAGTAGCTAACATGTACAGACCCGCCTAAACATGTCTAGACTTGCTGGAAATACATCAGTCGACAATGTCCGTTGAAAGCAGGCGGAGGGCTCTTAGACAGAAGAAAGACTTGTTGAACATTAGAATTATGAGGTTTATATCCGAAATTGAAAAAATCAAATCTGATTTAGAAATGTATGCGTTGGTGACAAATATTAGTAAAATAAAGCTATAAAATGGAGAATATGGAAAAATATATGATTAGGTCTTTTGTTGTACACTTTATATAATTTTATAAATAAATATATGTAATATACATTATTAAATAAAGAGAATATAGCATCCAACATTTTTTCCTTAAAATACCCCTTTTAGATATATATAAAGTGCATCTCACTTAAAGAAATGCGTAGACATAGAAGTCATATTTTTTTAATGCGACTATATATAAGAATAATGTTTTGCAGCTGAACGTTTATACCTTCTCACGATTAAAAACTTCTTATATCGCTTTATACAGGATGTTAGAATACAGATATGTAATTCACCTTAAATAAAAATGCGTGCATGTATAGAATTAATACTTTTTATTTCTATATAATCATAATATACAATTTTAATAAAATTACAAAACATTATCCTCGTCAATCCAGCTATTATGCGAATTATCGAACCCTAACCATTTTACATAAGCTTTTCCGTCCTTTACACGTAATACTTTTTCAATCAGATATACATCTTTATGTTTAGTTTTCTGCAATTCATGTTCGTAGAAACAACCCAAAATCGGATCTCCATTCATATCCTCCAGCATATATGTTGGCGGATTTGTAGCATTAGCCTTAATAATCTTGAACAATTCACTACCCCAGTTCCTGAGATAGCCTTTCGAGAAAACACTTTTGAATTTACTTATCCGCACGATGTCACCAACTTTATATTTCCGCTTCACAGCTTCATTCGTCATTCGTCCCCACCTGGCACGCCCGGGCCTTTTTGTTTATTGTATATACACGACTTTAGAAAGCGCAGCGGTCGACAGTTCAGTTACTAGCCCACTTGAGCGAGCGACAGAATCAACTTCCCGGTCTACCCGTCGAAGAGAGATGATCCTATCTCGCCTGCAGCCTAACTTCAATCAATAAATATATATCGATATACTACTTGTTATTATAATCCTATATGTTTCTTTATGTTTACACTCCCTTAAATCCACTTTTCACACTGTTACGTAGCTACAATTGCTCGTAATAGTTCAATGAATGAATTATATTACGGAGCACGATAGCCACGTGTCACTCACACCAGTTCACAAGCTCAACTCTTGTAGATCTAATGAATTATATTTTATGAATATTGAAGATGTAGAGGATTATAATGGAGTTCTTATAGTGAAATACCTTTCACAAAAACAAAGATTCCTAGATCATTTACTGTATCGGTTGAATTTTACGAAATTTGCAAAAGATATATAGGTCTTCGCCCATCTCATGCTAAATGCTCATCACTATTTTTAAATTATCAGAATGGCAAAGAGTAGGTATTAATTAATTAGCTTTAATGGGAAAGGAAATTGCTACCTATTTAAAATTAAAAAACCCCGAATTGTACACAGGACACTCCTTCCGAAGATTATCTACAACCATTTGCGTTAGCGGAGGAAGTAACATTACAACAGTAAAACAGTTATGGGATGGAAATCAACCACATTTACCCACTCAGATGTTGCAACACGAGCCGTCAGACCCATGTTCGTGGGTAATAGACATCATTACACGCTTGTTGAATAATATACTATTATAACATGGTATAACTTTTACAACATCGCCCACAATCGCAAGAGAGTTATATTTTTAATTAAGGTATTGTTGGATAATAAGGCCTACCTAAGAATTATTTAATCTTACAATAACAAAAAAACAAAATGTAATAAAACATTTTTGAAAATCTAAAAATATATTCAATTTGTATAAAATACATATCAAAATAAACATAAAAAACACATATTTTTTCTAATAATACTATTTTTAAAAAACTTGAATTTGGGTCATATTATCTGCACAGCATGTAATAAAGCCCGAAATATAAAATCAATTTAATCGTCACAGTTTGGGCAGATAAGGTCTTCTATGTCATCTACAGTAAAGCCAACACATTCCTCGTGTACCCAGCTGTTACAGTTAACACATTAACACATATCTGAGAAGTCGCTGCTCCAGTCGAAGTAGAGGGACGTGGTTTATCAAATTTGTTCTGCTTAGTATTTCTCATTTTCTCTCCAAACACATTTCTTGTAACTTCAAGCGCTTTATAATTTAAGGGCTTTTTCCGGACTTGTTTCTTTTGTTTAGTTTTTACTTCTGGAGTTACCAAAACCTCTGTGAATGGCTTAAGTTGTTGTCAGTTCTTTTGTTTATTAAGGAAGTGAGTGGTTGCTTATCTTCTGAATCCCATTCTCTGTATTTGGTTTCCTTATTTGGTTCTGTGCGACTGGGTAAACTTGGAGCATATGCATGTTTCGGAATAGCATTTTTAATGAAAGGATAAATACCCGTAGCTCTAAATCCATTCATTATGTTGCTTATTGTCATTGATCGCCCCCAGACTTGTGTGAAAACATCCGAAAATCTTTCTTTGTTCAAACGTCTGTCTGGATATGTTTCCGAGTAATGTAGAAGTTCTTCATCCCAATTATGTTCAAAAGGGCTGAAGACGGATTTATCCATAGGTTGCAATTCGTGAGTAGTATTGCTGGGTAAACACAGCAAATGTATGCCTAAGTTTCAGCTTTTTCGGCAATACTTACATCTAGGTGGCAAGAAGCTCCATCAAAGATTAAAATTACTGGATTTTGAAAAACGTTCAAGCCATTTAACAAACACTCCATGTGTCATGCTTCCCTTTAGTGTCATTTGAACAATAGACTCTGGAGGTAATCCATCTAAAAATGTTGGTTTCATCCGTTGCCCTTTGAATAGAATCATGGGAGGTCCCATTGCATTCGCACATGCCACGATGGACACATTTTCAGCATGTTCTTGTGCTACTAAGTGAACCCTCTTGGCACCTCTTTGGGCTAGAACAGTTTGTTGATGATGAAAGGTAAGGCGACACCCTGTCTCATCCATATTATAGATTTTGTCAGGTCTTTGCTTTAAACCAGCTTTTTCCAATAGAGCATCTAATTTTATAAAATAATCTTCTACGATTACTTTATTGAGCTTTTGAGCTCGGGCGGGGTTTGAGGGTTGTGTTGTGCTTTTCTTTTACAAATATTTTTATGTCTGTTCATGTCTCTCCCGGCTAATTTTTGGTCATCATTAAAGCGGTTAGGAATTTTATATTTCGTAACAAAAGAGTAGACACTTCTGCCAACTGTTTTAGGAGTTAATGGAAATCCTCTTTCAGCAAATTTTATTATTTTACGTTCCAGTTGTTCCTCAGCTTCTGCGTCTAATATTGGTTTTCTTCCCAAACGTCGAGAGGTTATTCCAGATTAATGTGGTTTCGTATTGTTCGGCGGGGAATTTCACAATGTTCTTCTACGTATGCTTGAGATTTGCCCTTGTCTTATAAGATTCGGCGTTTCTTCCATCATTTCTTCCTTCCAGTTAGCGCGGATTCCTCGGCATTTTTTCCCATTTTGTCTATAACATCAAATATTAGAAAAAATAACTGCCAGCAAATAAGGCCCAGTCATCATTGCAGAAAATAAGGCCAGAGCCTTATTTGCTGCTTTGATGTCGGAATGAATTATAGGTTAGGAACCGACAAGCTTTTAGAAATAACTGGTAAATTTGTGACAACGTATTACTAATGATCATAAGAATACATACCTCAAAAAGTAGAAGACTTCTGGCAAGAAATTTTTGCTAAAACTTGATTCAATTGTGGTAAAACCTTATAACTTAATACAACAACTGGCTAATACTTGTTTTCACATTCGAGTATAGAGAACTGTTGAAAGTAATAAACTTCTGTAATGTCAACACCCCCTGGGTAGATGCCGGTAGTTGTATTACATTTAACTGTTTTGTAGAAAACTCCTGCCTGGGCCTTATTACCCGACAATACCTTAGTGCATTTTTAGTACTTTTCACTCTTATGTAAATATACAAGGTGAAAAGTCCAAATAAACGCTAAATTCAAGTAGTAAAGAGTGATATATTTGCTAATTGAATCCAATATTTCTCTTTTCGTAACTCATTATTCATCAATATTTTTCACCAATCTCATAAACAGAAAAGTTGTAAAATAAATTCTATAGCGTGCCGTTAAAAATATATATAAATACATAAATATATAATGGTCATATTTTTAAATCGTACAACTCATATTTATCTATAATTTCTTTATTAAATTTTTTTCCTGTCTACTTTATTGGACACCAATAATTAACTTTGTGGCTTTGCTTGGCCACCTGGCCGATAATTTTAAAACACTATAGAAGCAACGATTCTGTAGTAACAACACAGCTTATTCGGCTTGATGTTGTACGTCATGGTGCAGTTCTGAACGGGAAAGTAATTTATCGATGACCAGCAAATTTCCGACAAACAGATTCTACGGTTAATCCATCGACTTACGACCAGGATCGCTACGACGAGAAATCTTTATACAGTGGGGGCGTCAGTACTGCCACCTTTTATGCGTTTGGAACGTAAACACGCAGGCACTCTACGTATGTCGAATTGAAGATTTTTATAGAAGTCTCTCCAATTGCCTCCTTAGTAAATTATGAACGTACAGGGGTCAGCTGAGAAAGATTATGAAAGACCTTTGCGTCAAGATATTCTTCAGTGCATTTCGTCCAGCGTGCAATATGCGATTTGGTGTGAGAAGAATTTCACAGTCATTGTCAGCAAGGAAATGGCAAACTTTCGAGACTGCATTGACAATAATTGCCGTCAATTAAAACATGTGATTTTGCAATCTAACATTACAAAATAGCTGATAATCACTTTCCCAACATAAAGAGCTTATTTCTTTATCTTTTTTGGTTTGGCTTTTCGACTTCTTCACCTCTTCACTAAGAAAAAACTGCATTTACCTCCAATTTTGAAGTAATAAATAAATTATATTGCATATAAATATAGTTTTTGAAATAATCCATTTCACACTAGACATATACATGTACTCAAGCAATACATTGAATTATTATATTGAAAGTAGTCAGTTGTAGTCAAAAACAAGCAGTATTTATTTTGAATTATTGTATCCGCCATCAATAAAGGTAAATAAATATTTTTACTTACCGTATAGGCTAAATTTAAGTCGATAGAGAATAAACCAGCTGGAGAGATCTTAAAATCCTCTTGTAAAATTTGTAAAGCAAATAACTCGATCTAAAGCAGAAATAAATTGATTAATTTCTCTTATTTCTGAGTTAGTTTACATACGTCTTTCAATGCCGACTGATTTATTTCAGTAGTATCCAAATTTCTCAAAGTATCTTTAATTTTATTTGCCTGAAATAAAATTAATAACCTTATGAATAATGTGTATATAAAATTAATACAAAACTGATTTGTGAACACCAAACGATTTTCTTATAGGTATATGCGTTCCGAATTTGTTATACAAAAGTTGTTCCAAATTAAGTTTCGATTTCTTTTCATCTTCTTAATAAATCTGTAGGTCTGTTGAAATCGTTTACCCAAAAATTAACCAAATTCGACCTTTAAATACTTTTATTTCCTTAATAAACCTGTATAAAATGCATGAAATGCAAGATATTTGCAAAAAGTGCTATTCGGCAAAAGTAAAGTGTTACTTCCGGTCCGAATTTTGAAATTTTTTTATACAGAAATTGTTTCAAATCGTGTTCTATATATTTTTGAACAAATCTAAATTTCTGTAGAACGCATAATTTGCGAAATATTTACAAAAAACTGCTCTTGCGAATAAGTGCTACATCCGGTCTGTATTTAAGTATTTTGAATACAAAAATGATTGAAAATCAATTTTTAAATATTTTCATACTCTTATTATACCTGTTTAGAAAGCGCAACTTGCGAGATATCCGCAAAAAACTCTTTTTCGCTAAAAGATCTACTTGCGCGGTAGAAATTTTGAAAACACTTTTTTTATAAGGTTTATTTCAAATTTACTTTTAAGTACATTTGTATTCTTTAGAAATTTGTTTAAACTTAGTAGTTTACAAAATGGTGAAATTTTATTTTTTCTTTCAAGTAAACTACAACTTCCTGTCTACCGATTTCACTGAAAATCAAATAATATCTTCAGGGGAAGATTATATTCCTAAACTTAAAGATTGGTATTTGTTTCCGTTGCCGATTAGCCACTATCTTGTTCAGAGTATGCGCGAGAAAGATTTCAAAAACCATTTTTTCAGTATCAGGGGCTTACGGTTATTATATTTTGCATATAGAGTGAGATAAAATTCCCTCATTTCTGTTCTCAACACTTCATCACAGTTTATTACATATTAATACGTTATACAGAAGTATGCAGTACGTGTTAAATATCGGGGATTTCCCTATTTCTCTTTGCATAAGCTGCATTTGCTTCGGTAGATTCTGTATTTTAGCTTTCACTTCACATACTTTGAGTTAGTTTATGTTCAACTGTGGTATTGTTACATATGTTGCATATGTACAATTACCATGTCGTTAAAAAGAAAACGTTTTTCTTTTAAAAACTGATAATATTGTGTAAAGTAAACAGTGTAGTACCAGTGCGAGAAATATAGCTGAAAAGTTTGGCGTTGGAAGGACACATGTTAACGAATTAAAAAATATCTATATATAAATTAAAGCGAGAAATTATATACTGAAAATATACTACAAATTAAAGAACAAAAGTGGGGAGTGACATAGGTTGGTTTGATCATTTAAGGGCAACCCTAATTTTGTAATTCTAGAAATTTCTAATGATTCTAGGAAATGAAGCTTTTTACTTTTATCTCGGATATGAAATATTTTAAAATTATTGTTAAAAGTATGATTATATTCTAAACAATGGTTCGCAAATGTAGAATCAGCTTTTTTATACCGGTAACTATGTTCGGAGACTCTCTGGGCAAAGGATCTTCCAGCTTGGCCAATATAAGACATGTTACAATAACAAGTTAACTTATATAGCCCCGAGTTTGATCTTTTGTCTGTTTTGTCCTTATTGTTAAAAAAAAAACATTATAAAGTATTATTAGTTTTGTAAGCTTTTTATTTAAATTAATTTGCTAATTTTGTCTGAAGGTTTACCAATATACGCAAGGGTAGAATAATGTACTGAATTTTACGAGAAATGTTAGGGTAAATTAAAGAACGGGTATGTGCTATTTGTTTGTTTTGAAGGATATTATTGATCATATCTTTAGTATAGCCATTATTTGTAGCAATAGTGTATATTCTATCTAATTCTGTATTAAAGTTAGTTTTATTAAGTGGTGTATTAACTAGTCTATGTATCATTAATTCATAAGCGGCTAATTTATGTTTTAAAGGGTGAAAGGAAGAAGAATGTATAGTTGTATCAGTATGTGTTGGCTTGTGATAAATTGCAAATTTATTATTTTCTTATACATAGTATAAGGAAGTATTGTATTGATGAAAATTTTCGACCTCGAGATTTTTGCAGATGTCTACGTTTTGAAGTCCTCTGATACCGAAAAAGTGGTTTTAAAAAAATGTCTGTGTGTCAGTGTGTGTGTGTGTGTGTGCCTGTAACCACGATAGCGGTCAAACCGCTATAGGTATCAATTCCAAATTTTATATTTACAAGTATAATCTCCCTCTTGAGATGAGTAGTTTACTTCGGTGAAAAAGTCGGGTTTTTTCAATATTTTGCAACTACTAATTTTAATCAAATTTATAAAGAATTTATATGTACTCAAAATTGAATTTGAGAAGAATTTTATTATGAAAGTTTTTCGAAATTGATACCGGAAGTCGGTCTTTTATCAAAAATCAGTTTTTTGCAAATATTTCGCAAGTCATGCTTTGTAGGCAGGTACGCTGCGAATATAAAAGTATTTACAACTTAATTTTAAATATCTTTTGTATAAAAAAAATTTCAAAATTCGGACCGGAAGTATCACTTTTACTCTTATCGAATAACGATTTTTTGCCAATATGTCGTAAATTATGCATTCTATAAATATTTGTCAACAGTACAAAAGTATTTAGAGTTGGTTTTGAAATATTTTTTGTATGAATGACATTTCAAAATTCGGACCGGAAGTAATACTTTTATTCTTAGCGAGTAGCACTTTCTTTCGAATATCTCGCAAAGTATGCATTCTATAGAGATTTATTAAGAGAATAGAAGTACTTATAATAGGATTTTAAATAATTTTTATATAAAAAATTTTTAAAACTCTATAGTTTGAAACGCTCATACGTATAAGAAAGCCGTGTGGTGGCCACACCTCATTTTGTTTTTTTATTTATATTCTGTGAAATAGTAAGGTCTAGGAAATGAATAGAATCGTTAGTCTCTGTGTCTAGTGCGAATTTTATATTAGGACGTGCATTATTAATATAATCAAAAAACATATTTAATTGTCTATCGGTACCTTTAAAACATACCAATCTATAATCTGCATACCTAAACCATTAAATGCAATTTTTGAATAAAGGGTGAGAGCTAATAGTTTCTTCGCAATGATTCATGAAAATTTCAGCTAGTAATGGGCTTAAAGCATTACCCATTACCCATACCTGTGGTTTGTTTATAATATTCGTAATTGAATTGGAAATAATTTTGTTCATACAGATCTTATGTAAATCTAGGATTTCACTAATTATAACAAGATTTGTGTGATGTTAGTGTAGTTTTAATTCGATAATATCTAATACCTCTTTTGTGGGGATTTTGGTAAATAAGCTCGTAACATCAAATGACAAAAATCTAGCTATACTTGGAATTTGTAAATCAGAAATTATATTTATGAGGTCAAATGAATTTTTAATAGAAAATTTAGATTTAAATCTTGTACGTTCTTTTATAATGTTAATTAATTGTCTTATTTAGAGTAAATTTTAGTGCTTGTTATATAGAAGTTTTACTGAATGATTTCAATAACACACGTGTTCTTCATTAATTTCAGTATTGCAAACTAAAAGGGTATAAAACCGTTATTTGGATTTAGAGGGCAGTGAAAAGTAGACGAAGCAATCCGAAGCAATAAATAATTACTCAGATGTGCGAAACCCAATAGCATATTAGTTTGCGTAACTGAGTATTAAACAACCTCAATCAAATATGTTTCATGTAACTACTTACATTTCGTAAAACTAAATGCGCAGGTATAATTATCATTGCAAAATTTATCATATACTCCACAATCCACAATACAGAATATCCAGAATTGAAGAACCATACTTTAGTAATTTTGCCAGAGTATGTTTTTGATAGTAAATTTTGACCATGGACTGTAACTACAAGAAAGCTTTCGCTGCACATTAATGTTAACGCTGCCCACATTACACAAACTATTTCATTGCATAAATTGCAAACGTTGAAGTAGGTAGATTTAACTGTCTTTAAACAAGTAAAGCTATTTTCAGTTCGTCTACTTGACAGTCTTGTCAAACACACATCAATTTTCGCGAAATATTCCCATAAAATTATTGAGTAAGATAGATATTCTGCGGTCATAACTATCATGGGAATATGAATGACGAAAAGAAGTAAAAAGCGTAGCTTCACTGCTGTTTCCAAAGATTCACTTTGAGTATCACTTAATAAGCTTATCACATATATCACTTCGATTGAAATTTGCAGTATTATTGCGAATACAGGACCGTATTTAATATAATCTGCATCTACTCCGTATTCGCTAAGTTCTGTTTCGGCGCTTAAAAGTCGTGACCATATATCAATAAATAGATTCCTATGAAACCACCTTCTCATGTTACACGTTATAATTTTTAATATAGCTATAACTGTGTGGCCAATTACAACTAGAAAAATCCATCTATGCATGCTAAATATGTAAGAATCTACTGCACTGAGATAAAGTGTTAATCCTACCAAAAGCACATCAATTATTGTGAAAAGTGGATTCCTAAATTTCGTCATTATCAAATTATTTTCAGAATCAAACTTTAAACACATCAAACCGATCATTTTTAGAGGTATTAAAATCGACTTCAATGCAGAGACTATTTTGTTGGTCATATTGACAAAGATCGTTGTATGCAAATGAACTGAAATGAATCGGTAGTGGCGGTAAGAATAATATTGTCATACAATTTATTTAAGTATACCTCTTGGGAAATATGTAATAAATAGGAATGAAAACATGCATGTTGACTTTGATACTTTTCAATAGATGTAATCAGATATATTACTCTAGTGAATTATTATTAATTTGCTATGGTCGACTATGTAGTTAGCAATCCATTAGTGATTATTTGAACATTATTGATATTAACATCTATTGATATTTTAAGAAATAATTGCAATCGCCATTTAGTAAAAATGGAAAATTATATCTCTGGGTTGCAAACCATTCAATAAAAATTATTTCTGTGGGTGTTTCGGTGTTACAAGATAATATTTTCGGGAATTGAAGGTATAGGGATATAATTGAAAATTTCGAAGTTGTCAAAAATCGAACTGTACAAAAGTGACAATATGCAAAATTTGAGTTACATTGAAACCTAGAAAAAGTGAACGAAATTTTTATGAAAAAAAACTTTAAAGGTTTGTACTGCTTCTATTTTTAACTATTTTTTGGAGTATATTATTTGAATTGAAATATTTCGACATGAACGAAAATCGACCAACTTTTCTACTTACACACTATTATTTCGGAAAGTAAAGCCTAAATCAAAAAAAAATCTCTAGAAAACTTGTAGGTATCATTTGACAATGCAGTCTTTTATGTTTCATAATTGTTTAATGCACATTAATGTATCTAATTATGTATTTAATTATGGAGAAATCACACTGTAAAGAAACTAGCGTTAAATGCCTCGCCCGTCTCCAGCGTTGTCTATCTCACAATTCACCGTAGCTCTTTTGCACTCCCTCTCGTTATTAATTTACCCATTTGAAGTTAAAAATTATAAGAATAAATTTTTAGTCATAATCCGAGCTTTCCGATTCGATTTCGCTCCAAGCGTTTTTACAAGATTTTTCAGTAATACAATTGCACGAAGCAATATAAACCAATTCGTTCACACTGAATTTATATTTTGGTACCACATTCTAAAAGAAAGCTAATAAGAATTAAATTATCGAGAGTGTTCAAAAACGACGAACCAACATCAACTTATAAATTCTTTTTTGTACCAGTAGTAAAAAATCATAGAATTTTTACACATAACAAAGCGCTACGAAATGTCATTTCTCGACCTGGAACTAATAACAGGTAAATAATGAGGCTATTATTGACCTAGGGAAATAATGAAAACAAATAAACGAATGCCGCAACCATGCAATCGCATTAGTATGTATGTTAAGTTGTCAACCGTCAAAATCATTCTAGTTTATTTTTATTTAGATCTATACATACCACAAATCCAGTGGCGTAGATAAGGCGCCCGCAGAACCCGCAATGCGGGGGGGGGCCAAAAATTCAGGCCCCGCACTAGTAATGAAATTTACAAAACTATTTCTGTTTTATCCTTCATGTATAAAAAATGTGTATTTTATTTTATATGTACTTGTTTTCTAGTATTATAACAGTACGTGTATTTGTATTTTTTTACTCTGATAACGTTCGTTCAGTTTTATTTTTTTATTGTTCGTATTTCTCTTTCAGTTCCAAGAAAATATCACATCTGGTATTGACAATTTGCTCTTTCTTAAAAAGAAATGAAATATCTCTACTTATATAGAAACCCACAGTATGACTACATTTTCTGCCTTAACACAGGTCCATATAAAAAAAGGTTCATGTTTTTACCTAACTTTTGGCCTGCACAGTCTTACAGTTTTACAACAGATGTCACAAACAAGTAAGTAATATATAGTCCGTATAAAATACCATGCCTTTATGAGCTAAAAAAAATTGCAAATTCATTAGAGACAGACAACGATAATAATTTTGCATTTTACATGTACTATGAAGTTATATGACTATGTTATGCATATAGATTGTAGGTACATAAACTAATACATAAAACTTGAAATTACGAAATTATGAAAAGGCACGTTTATTTCATAAAACTGCATTTGCACATTTGGTTTAATGACCTAGTTGTAAAAAAATATTTTACTGAATAAATACGAAAAATTATTTCCATTCCTTCGGTTTTATTTTAACAACGAGTTTGTTCGAATTGTGAAAATAAATTCTATTTGTATTAGTGCATTAACTTTTGTGACGAATTAGTGATAAGCATATGTACGTATACTAATTTAATTTTATCAAAATTTAACTAAGTAAATTAACGTGTACCAAAGTGTATAGTTCGAGGTATTAAAAATAAGATGAGCGAAAGAAAATGTATGAGTGGTGCACAAAAACGAAAATTGAAACAAGAAAATGTTGTAAAATTGCGTAAATTACCGAAGATTAGCAGTTTTTTTGAAAGTGCTTCAACAGCTAGTACATCTGCATCAGATGAAAATGTTGAACCATACGAAAATGTTATAATCGAACAAAAATTAGATATAGTTCTGGAAAAAAATGAAATCGATTGCAATCAGGAGGATTCAACATATTTTAACACCGACAGAGCCTTATTTTCGGAATCACTTTCCGACGAATTAAAAAGAAAAATTATTACTGCAGGGCCAAATAAGCCTATGGGACCGTTTCCAAGGAATAAAGACGATAATAGAGCGTTCAGTAGTGATTATTATACGATTAAAACTAAAAATGGTCAAAAAATCGATCGCTTTTGGTTATGTTATTCCCAAAAGTTGAATAGTGTTTACTGTCAACCGTGTTGGATGTTCTCTAGTAATGAAGCATCAGTAAATTGGTGTAAGGGCAAAATTAATGACTGGAAGGGTTTAAGTAAAAAAATTAAAATCCACGAGGGAAATGATGCTCATTTGCAAGCATGCATAGTTTATAGTACTTGGGAAAAAAACAAAACCATTGATAGTCAAATAAGTGGTCATGAAAAAATTAAAGAAGTTTTAATAAGAATATGTGATGTGATAAGAACATTATCAATTTGCAATATGCCATTACGAGGACATCGAGAAAATGTTAAAGGAATTGGAGCAACTAGTGGCAACTTTTTAAATATTATTGACTTGATAGCACGTTATGACCCTGTTCTAAAAGCTCATTTGTCAAGCACTAATATTCGAAACAAATACTTAAGCCTCGATATTCAAAATGAAATAATTGTACATTTGGCTAAAACCGTTTTAAAAAAATTAACGAAAAATATTAATAAAGCTCCTTTTCTTTCCCTTATAATTGATACAACGCAAGACATATCCAAGAAGACCAACTAAGTCTCGTTATAAGGTATAAAAGTATGAAGAAAAATTCAAATAAACAAAACACTCTAGAAATAAAGGAATCATTTATTGGATTTATAGAGCTAACCGAACAAGATTCACAGAGTTTAGAAGCTGTTGTTCTAACTACTTTAGAAAATTTTCAAATTAAAATAAAAAATTGTCGAGGGCAAGGATACGACGGAGCTGCTAATATGTCTTGAAAATATAATGGTTTACAAGCCAGAATTAAGAATCGAGTTCCTACAGCTGATTATATTCATTGTTCAGCTCATAATTTGAACCTAGTCTTAAATGATTCTGTCAAAAACATCATTAAACTACAGAGTTTTTATGATCTTTTGCAAAGCATTTATGTGTTTTTTAGTGAAAGCTTGCCACGCTGGCAAGTCCTTCATCAAGCTGCACCACATGGAAGTAAAATTAAGTACACACTGAAAAAGCTGTGCGTAACAAGATGGTCTTCTAGATTTGAATGCTTACTGTCAATAAAATATAATTATCAGTCTGTAATGCAATGTTTGTCAAATTTTATCCTGGTGTGCAAAAAGCAAAATGACAGAAATGAAGCAAAGTCTCTGCAGAATAAAATGGATAATTATGAGTTTATTCTATTGCTAGTTTTCCAGAGTAAAATCCTCGAAACTGTTAATTTAATTTCAAAGCAACTTAAGAGCCCTTCATGTGATTTAGAAGAGACGTGCAAATTGCTCAATAATGGTCAAGAAAACTTGACAGAACTGCGACAAAGTTTTGATAAATTAGAAGAAGAAGCTAGAAATCTAGCAGAATCTTGGAATATTCAGCCTATGATAAAATATAAACGCCAGAAGAGAATTAAAAAATTTTTTGATGAATGTGAAAACGACTGAGTAATGCCTAACCCGATAAAAAAATTTCAAGTAGAAGTTTTTAATGCGTCAGTTGATATTATTATCAACCAATTATCTAGAAGATTTTACTCCATAAATGAAGTTGAAAACCTTTTCTCGTTTCTTAATCCCTCAAAATTTGTTAAGTTAACGAATGAAGAAATAGTGGAACACGGAAGACATATTCTGAGCAAATATGGAATTGATTTTTCAGAAGATTTGCCGATTCAATTAATTAATCTTAAGACTGTTTTATTTAATGAAATTAAACAAAAATCTTCTATTAAGGACTTAGCCAATTTATTAATAGAGGAAAATGCATGTTTAGCAACTAGTCTTCCAGATCTATGTACACTATTTCAGTTATATTTAACACTACCGGTAACATCAGCAACAGCAGAAAGATCGTTTTCGAAATTAAAATTAATTAAAACCTATTTACGCTGCACCATTAAACAAGTTCGGTTAAGTGCCTTGGCTGTTATAAGTATTGAACATAAACAAAGTGTTGATTTGGAAGAGTTAGTTGAAAATTTCCTACTATTGAAAAAAAGACGTTTCGGCATTTTGTCTTCTAATTATCTTTTTTTGTGTTTTCAAATGTATTATTATAAAATAAATAATTAAATATAATTTAGATTTCTTTATTATAAAATAAATTTATTATAATTACTCCGATATTCACATTCTATGCTACTATCTCTAAACAAGTATTTTGGAAGGGCCCCCTAAAAATTTTGCGGGGGGCCTAAATTTTTTATCTACGCCACTGCACAAATCATACCTAAAATTTAAAACTTTTAAATGCTCGACCTTTAAGTTAAAATAATTAACTGTATTTTAGGTTAACAATAGCAGAATATGTTTCATACTATAATTGGAAACAATATCCTAACCCGTAACTATTATAGATATAAAGAAGGTAAGTAAAATAAATAACTCTATTTTAGGTTATGTAACAATAACAAAATATGTATAATATGGAAACAATATAACACGTAACTATTACAGATGTGACGAATTATTTAATTTATTTATAAAAATTGATAGTGCAATTGTGGTATGTCAAATTTATTGATGGTTCAATTCTATTTGAAAAACCAGGATTTTGCAGATCTGTGGGCACATTAATGACAGTATTATTAATTGAGTTAATTTCATGAGTATTTACGATATCTTCAGTCCAAATAGATCCTGATTGTACTGCTGATGTTGATGGAATTTGATTCATATCGAAAATTCCTGTATACAGTAATGCGCACACTGCTACGTTAATATACGGAATGGGGAATATGGGTGGGGTATGCCTAGCGTAGCCGCATACTATAACACCCTGGCTAGCGAGAAAGTGCGGTGAACGTATTCACATACAACGCAAAACATTTGTCATGTGAATTCTTCAATGTTATTTTTATTTGTCCCTATTTCCTAACATCAAAGTAAATAAAATACAATGTAAATAGGATATTTTAAATGAAACGAATATTTAGGATATTATTATACATATGTTATTTTTATTTGTACTTTTTCCGCTAATGAATACTCCATCCTGTTCTGCGCTCTCCCACAGGTTATATGCAACTGATTCCTCTTAGGTTCGTCGCTGTCTGATGTACACCCCCCACTTATATTCTCCTCTCTCTATATTAACGTAGCCTTGTGAGCACTACATTGCAGGTGTGGTTGCGTAAGTAGATGTAGGTAGACCTTGTAACAAACATGCTATATTTTTTTTATTTACTAGGAAATCTTCGATATAATCTTCAGCTACACTAGAAGATTTCCAACCACCATGTTGTTTTAACTGAAGGATATTACCACCATTGACAGCTAAAAGTGTAGCCGAGGTTCTACGGAAACTATGACCTGTATATAACTGTGGATTTTGTAAATTTAAATAAAGGGCATTTTTTTTTGGCATCTGTCCTATTGTGTTATGACCAATGTTTTGTGTAGTACATTTACCATTACGTACACTAATAAAGAATTTTGCTATATCTGGAATTGGTCTAATTTTTAAATAGTTTTTAATTATTTTGATCCAAAGTGGCTCCATTATTACAAACTTTCGAGACGAACCATTTTTGCTGTTGCGGATGTGAATAATAATTAAATCATCTTTCATGATGACATCAGAAATTAATAAATTACACAGCTCATCACTTCGGCATGCACCAGCAACACCAATTACAAGAGCAGTCTACAAGGTTATATATTGTCAATAATTTCAAAGTATTAATATATATATATATATATGTACATACTACCTTAGTTGCAATGTAACATGTGTCGGGTGCCTCAGTAAGGAATTTTATAATTTCCTCTTGAGTAAATACTAATGATTTTTTGGGCATATAATTTTCATTTTTTCTTTTTAAAAAGGCAACTAATTTAAAATATTTTGATATGTTAATATCCTCTTTTAGGCCAAGTGTAGCTTTCAACATCGAATAATGCGCCCATAAAGTCGAGGCTTTTTTATTTTTTGAATATTCTTGAAAATAAGCCAGAAGTACATTTTCAGAAGTTACAACTGTATTTTTGCTATTACACCATTTTTTAAATTCTGTATACGTTTTCATGTATAAGTGTTTAGATTTATGCGGAAGCAAGTTCTCAACTGCCTGTTCTGCAATCTCGCGCATTTCAGGTGGTGTACATCTAAACTCTTCAGACATTATAAACGGAATGAAAAATAATTTAATAAATACTTGACTTTTAGTTTCAGTATTTATGTCAAAACTTATTTGTCAACATCAAAATATAGCCTACTTATTTCTTTATATGAAGTTTTATTACAAGAGCATTTTTACATATATGAGTAAATTTATTCATAATTATTAAGGTTTCAAGATCCAATTAGACTACTGGTACAAAAAATAGTATACATACTACGGTTGAGAAGACTATTATTGCCCTTGTGGCTTAAATTAATCTCGCCACTCGGGCAATAATAGTCATCTTCTCAACCTTGGTGTGTAATATACTATTAACGGCCACGCTATACATTTCATTTTACAACTTTAAGAGCTGACTAAAGTAACATCAATTTGTATTAGTCGATTTCTGTTTATGAGATTAGTGAAAAATATTGATGAATAATGAGTTACGAAAAGAGAAATATTTGGTGTCAATTAGTAAATATCACTCTTTGCTACTTGAATTTAGTGTTTATTTGGACTTTTCAACCTCGTATATTTACATAAGAGTGAAAGGTACTAAAAATGCACTAATTAAAAATACAATTTCCTTGCGGTTGTGGGCGATGTTGTAAAAGTTATACCATGTTATAAATAAATGAATCCAATTACGATTTATTAATTTTAAAATATGTGTTTCCATGTCTTGCATTGTACATAGCATACCTTAAGGTAGTCGAAAAAAAATTGTTTAAAATATTTTCTATTTATAAATATGTAATTTTCACTCAAATTTTGAAATACATTAAGTGACAAGAAAGACCCATGAATTAGCAATAGATTGAATATATCGCAATTGCTGTTTGTCAAAAAGAAATTAAAACTTCAAATTTTATTTTCATTTACAACTTCAGTTCAAAGAGAAAGTCATCATTACAAGTACTTGAATTGACTTTACTGCAAATATGAAGTATTTATTAAAATTGAAATTAATGAATATTATCCATCTTTGGAGGACTCGGGTAGAAATTATATACAGGTATATTCAGTTCCTACTAATAATCAAGAAATTCTAGAAATCGTTTATAGGTCATTTGAAACTCGACTTCAAATGTATACAGAGGCAGAAGGTGAACATTTATTAGTTTTCTTTGTCATTATTTACTTCGATTGTACGTGTTTTTATAGAAATTAATAAATGTCATTCTAAAAAAAGCTAATAAGAATTACATTATTTGTAAAATGATGCCACATTTATCTTTCTTGTTTCCATATTACGACATAACTGATAATTGAGATGGAAAGTGTTTGGAAGCACGACTGGAAACAATGCTGTTACAAAGCATCTTTAGTGGTTGTTTGGACACTGGTCTGTAAGCGGCCATAAGTCCCCCCCCTCCTTAATATGCCGTACATTAAATATCTAGTTTCCGCAAAGTGATCAGGTTACTCAAGGTGCATTGCTGATTGCAATGATAATGGTGTCTTAGTATTATTGTTGCACTTTAGACAACATCTCGCTACAGAAGTATGGATAAAGTCAAGTAAAGGTGACTCTGTGCGATACATTCCCGTTCATGAAATACGTCTACCCGAAAATTTGATTAAAAACTTACCAGATTTCACACCCTCACATGGTGTAAAACCACGACAATGTTTACTAAGGTGCAAAAGTTTTGTCACGAAATTATACTTCAAAAGAACAGATATATATTGTAAAGACATAATAAGCGGACTGTCGCGTCAACACCAATATCCAAACTACCACTAACTGAAGATGCTCTGAAACAGCATTGTTTACGGTGGTATTTCCAAGCATTTGTGTGAGAAAATTGTTTGACATCTTTACAAATAATTACAAATTTTGAAAACTTTGGTTGACATCATAGTAAAGACATTGATTTCAATCGATTCTTCCAGCGTGTCCGACTCATTTATCAGCTATGTCATCATGTTGATGCAAAAAAAGTAAATCTGATTTTACAGATTGGGCAATTTCTTACTCATCCATTTTGGAATGCGCCTCCAAAATTTGTAAACTCAGTAAGAACAAGATAGGTTGTAAAGTTGCTTCATGCAGGTATATTATTATAATTTATAACCAAATCATTGACGTGAGGGAGTGCAGTATGGTGAATTGTGAGACTGGCAACACTGGAGACACGGGCTAGGCATTCAACGTTATATCCTTCATAGTGTGATTTCTGAATAATTCATTTTCTAATTACAATAAAGTGCTTTAAATAGTTATGGGACCTATACTATTATATTGTCAGCTGATTCCGAGATAATAGTATGTAACCCAAAAGGTGGTAGCTTTTCGTAATTTTTTTCTGTCACTTATTTTGAGACATTCCAATTTAGCGACACGAGCGAAGCGAGTTCTGTAATCGTCCAAGTGTAATAAAATATTCACGCCATGGGTTGAATATAATAATTTTCTACTAATATCTAAATCACACATGGCTTTAATCAAGAATATTAATTCAAAAAATTGTAATTAATAGGTATAGACAGGACGTATCAGGCCAAAATTACAACGGACAAAAGAAATAATGTAAAACATCACACATTTACTGAATAGCACTATTCATATGGTGAACTGCAACATATCTTTTCGTCGAGAAAACGGACAGCAAAAAAGGCGATTTTACTGTTATATTCCTTTCTTCATGGGCGTAGGTAGAAGGGTGAGGAGTTTTTAAAATTTATTCCATTTACTTTATATTTCGTAAGATAAATAAAGCAGTTTCTTTTTTTCATTGTTTTGGCCGTTAATTACATACTTTGTCATTTTTGTAATAGTTCCTGTTTAATACTGTTTCATTGAATCTACTTCTCCTAATTGTCTTGACGTAAGTGTGCATTGGATTTCGTTAAGTTTCAATAACATACGCATACATCTTTAGTTGTCAATTATTTAGATCTAGAACATTGTTTATATTACTTTCTCAGAAATATGTTGAAAAGTCTGTAAAATATCGTTACAGAATGCCCATAAATCGCACATACAACGTCACTTAGCATCGCTACAACGTACACAGAAATTGGACCCGTTGGAAGCTGACAATTTTAACGAAGAACTTTGTGAAACTTTAATGGTGGCTAATATCCCATTAAATAAAGTTGACAATCCCACTTTGAAAATATTTCTCCAAGAATATACTAATCGAAATGTTCCTGATGAATCCACCTTACACAAATATTATGTTCCTAAATGCTCCACGAAAACATTAGAATGCATTAGAAGACATCTTTGAAATCAGTATAGCTATGGATAACTGCCGACGAAACTGTCGATATAGTAGGACACTGTATGGGAAATGTTGTAGCTATTGTAATACACCAACTATTCCATATAACGCATATGTAGTAGCATCTAAAGTTATAAATGCAGTTGATGCGAAAACAGTTGCTAAAACCATTGCCGAGAATTTGCATAAAATGCTTCATTCGGACGACAGGTACAAGGAAAAAATACTTTTATTTGTTAGTGATAGTACCGCATATATGTTCAAAACAGGCAGACTATTAAAGGAGACATATCCTTATATGCTGCATATAACTTGTGTAGCACATGTTCTCCACAGAATCTGTGAATATATCAGAGACACCTATCCGGAAGTTGATTGACTTGTATCCGCTTTTAAAAAAGTTTTCAGAAAAGCACCATTGACAGTAGCTCTTTACAAGGAAAAACTTCCTTCTTTGTCACTGCCTCACTCGCCAGTAATAACTGAATGGGGAACATGGTTGGAAGCTATTACTTTTTATGCACATAATGTCGTTAGTTTACAAAATTTCGTTACAGTTTAAATGACGATGCTCGAAATGTTTCTGAGTGCAAGGAACTAACACAAATCCCAAATTTAAAAAATCAGTTGTCCTTCCTTCAGGAACACTTTGGTAATTTGCTTAAAGTAATCACATATTTTCAAAATCGAAATCTCAAATTAAAAGATTGGTTAACCACATTAGATGTTTTTACTAATAATTTCAAAAGTATTCCAAGTGACTTCGGATGTGGTCTTCGGCAAAAGTTAGACGCAGTTTTTAATAGAAATCCAGATTTAGTAACATTGCAGCAATTGTATATGGGGACAATGACACAAAATCTAACTGCTAAATACTCTGAAATAAAAGAATATTTCCAGTATGCACCTATAACCTGTTGCGATGTAGAAAAGACGTTTTCTATCTACAAGGATATACTTTATTCAAAGAGAACATGTCTTACAGAATTAAACAAATAACGTATTTTGTATTTTATAGATCACCCACCCAACCCAACCCACTTGTTATCCAATTATATAAATAAAATTAAAAGCTTTTCAAAAATATAAAATTTCAATAATGCTCCGATGGGCGATGAGTCATCAGCCGCTCGTGTCTGGTCTCTATTAATAAGATATATTGTAATTACAATTACATATTAACGAAGTATATTAATGATACATATTAAGGTTATAATTTCCTTACCAATAACAAGCAGGCTAATTGACATTTAAAATCGTTCGACATCGTTCAGTGCAAACGCAACAATTATGAAATTCTTTCTGTCAGTATCTATTTGAATATAATTGGACAAATTTGCTTGGCTATTTTTTCATTGGTCTCTGAAAGTGTTGAATAATATTATTCAATACTTTCCTACCTAATCAAAACCTCTTTTCCAACACATTGTTTAGCAATGAGATGTTGTTAAATCTAATTTCGGTAGAATATTTGAGTAGATAAGCTATGACAGTTCTGGAACAAATCTCCATAAGGTTAACATAGAGGGTCTAAATTTTATTCCCCCCCCCCCACCACTCCAACTTCTGACATCACGTGACCGAAAGCAACACCCCCATTAACAGCTTCAGAAACTGTTCAAAGCTCTTCAGAAGCTGTTCAAAGCTCTTCAGAAGCTGTTCAAAACTCTTCAGAATCCGTTCAAAGCACTTCAGAAGCTGTTAATGGGGGTGTTACTTTCGGTCGCGTGATATCAGAAGTTGGAGTGGTGGGGGGAAAAATAAAATTTAGACCCTCTATGTTAACCTTATGGAGATTTGTTGCAGAACTGTCATAGCTTATCTACTTATTTGACATTAGTAGATAAACTTATATATGCCACGTAACAATGGCGGTTGATACAATGTCAGGTGCGTTCGGTGGCATTTAAGTGGTGACAAAGAATTATATTCATTACACATGTAGTGCGTTTAAGCTGAAAGAATTAAGAATTTCCAAAGTATGTAAAAATAATGTGAAGTAATTCTGTGGATTCTGCGAACAAAGTAGTATAAAAAATATTTGAATTAGAAAAGAAAATTGGAAAACTCTTGACTACGTAATAATAATAAAGGGTCAGATGGACATTTTCTTCTACAAGTGTCCAAGATATCTCAAAGTTATACGCAAAATAAAGAAAGCAAAAAAGTGTTTAGCATATTTGGTTATCGTTATATATTAATTTGCTACAGAGGATTATGCAGAAGTAGATGTGGAAATTCAATTTGAAAATTTAAAAAATAAAATTCCATTTAATATTTTATTTAAAAAACAAACAATATACTAATTATTTATTTAACTATTTATTATATATTTGAATAAAGAATCCTCGAAATACAATTATAATTCTATTATAATGTAACACTCATTAACACATTAATAATTTATTAAAATAAGTAGGTAAAAGGAAATTTCAGTAAGTTACACCACAAACGTTCACGCAGAACATAGAAAATATAATAAACAGTGTGGTTAAAGCAAAATCGCGCTGTCCTTAAGTAAAATCTTCACAAACCCTTGCTTAGTAGCTCAAAAGTGCCTGCTTTTGGATCAAATTGCATCATAACTATGATATACATTGTAATTGCCGCTAAAATCTGAAAAAGAAAATAAGTTTAATTCATGTTTAATACAATTTTTGTGAAGATTTGGTGGTGATATAAATTATTTAAATGATGTATTTCATTCATCCGTTACTATAATGTTTACATTTCAAAACAATAAAGTTTGGCAAATATATTTAATCTTTAAGCCCATTATTAAAAAAAATCATTATAAAATCAGGCTGGACAACGAAAAGCAACTTGTCATTCATTCAATTGTCAATTTCGTGAGAATTATCATGGCTCACTATACCGTATTCAAATATAAGACATAAAGTTGGCAAAAATATATCAAAAAACGACAATAGCTCAGTATTGGTCACTTTTAAAATAATAACACATGTTTCTGGTGCGAAGTTTACTAAGCAATCCAAAAATGAACCGATATACAGAGTGTTCCATGCGAAAAAAAATCACTTTTAGTTAGAAATATGTCATGTTACTTTAATCCAGTTTTCTACAAATTAAATTAGTATTTGTAGAAAATAATTGTATTAGAAACTTTTATTATGAACAACGCTACCAAAAATTGTGTCTATCTAATACGTCATTTTCCAGAAATATAATTTTGAAAAAGCATTGAAGTTTTCAGAAAAAAGGTAATAAGTCGAAAACCTTAAATTTTAGGGCATACTATCTTATAACTTTTTGACTGAGAATAATACGAGAAATGCAAAAATGTAATAATATATAGGCTGTTCCTTTTAAAAAAAAACTATAACTATGGTCAGGTATCAAGTTATGGAACTCTCTGTATAATACAAAATAATTTTAAAAGGTGCTCCTAACAAGTGGCTGTCATTGGAAGAAAACCGCTTCGAAATTACTTTTCTTATAAAGTCACAATCTGCCTTCCCCGCGTAGCTGACTCACCATGTATATAGACCTATACATATACCGTAGTCGACAAATTTTAATTTCGGTTTACAGCAATACTACCTTATCTATCCCATGTAGAAGATGACCTTATAATATGCAGCGATGCCTGCTTTCCAACAGTGGTGGGAGAATCAATGTAGTCGGGGATTTTCACATTTCATAACAAACTTTTGCCGGGTGTACAACGCTTATTTGTCTACGTGTGTATTAATAGTCGATCGCAGCATGTACGTTTATACAACTGAAGAAAAGAGTTACATTTACCTTCTTTTACTAAATTAAGAATGAATATTTAATTTTATTAATACGCGGAGAATATAGGTTTTGTTGTACATCCTCATAAAAGTAATACACCATGAAATATTTTTATGTAAATATTCGTAGCGAATTTTATACGTATTTCTAAGATGCGTTCTGCACCCCCCACGTGTACAAAGCCTACTGACAGCTACACAGTACCACAGTATAGAGCTGTATAGACACAGTAGTTTCTCTCGCCGTCGGCACCTTTGATGTTTGTGTCCCAAAATGGTACTGCGCATTCACGCACGCACAACCAGAGGCGTAGTCAATTCTTCTATTCAGGAATAAACCAGTGGTACAGAACCAAATCGTTTATGAGATAATTATGTTAATCTATTTTTAAACTTATGAAAAAGCTATATCAATAATACAAAAAACGAGGATAAAACACTACTTTTTATTAAGTACATATTACACACGCATTTAAAATGTAATACATTATACGTACAACACAAAAAAAAAGGCTACTTTAACCTAAAGATTACATAAATTTCTTGACACAATTCATCAATGGTGTAAAATTGTTATTATATTTGAATTGCCACTAACTTTGAAATTTCTAATAAAAAATTTCAAAGTATAAAAAATTCTTACACGAATAAATAGCTTTATCAAAAATTCAGTAGGAAAATTTTCGCAGGGATATTTATATGATATTTCCTCCAACTTCTGTTTTAATTTAAAGCTAACATTTGGTTCGTAGGAAAATGAAGAAAAAGATTCACAGAAGGCTTTTTCCTAATGTGGTATTTATACATATATATACTGAAATTATGGTCGGGCGTTGACAAATTAGTAAAGCTGTTTCACAAAGTTAGGACATGCCTTAAAATAAGTGTAAAATTTGAATTCATTCATTTTTGTGTTTTAAACGTATAATTGTTGGAAAATTACGCTTTTCAAAACATTTGTGTACCAAATAACATACAAAATAAGTGAAGGCATTTTGTTCAGTTATATTTTCCCATTGTCGGTAATCAATCTTCGAAAATTAAATTTTGCGTTGGTGGTGGTGGATTTGTCATGAAGTTTGAGTAATTATTCACAACTACAATAAACAATATGCACATTTTAACAGTTGATGACATTTTAATGCACGTGGGGATCTTACCGCATTGGTTCTTTCGAAAACCTGAAAAAGCTTAATTTAGAATTGTTCGAACTATTCTTGCACCGAGGTGCACAACAATAATGGGGCATTTTTGTTCCAAGTATTCGCGAAACGAAACACTACAATTATTGATAAAACGTTATGCTGCGTGCACACTAATTATAAAAAACAATTTGTTTGTCAAAAATGTTAGAAGTACGTCAGCATCCATTAAATTATATGGAAATGTTTCAAGGAAATGCACAATCATCAAACAAAAATTTTTGACACATTTTAAACACAAATTCTAAATTAATAATGTGTTAATAAATTTATTTGACGTTAATTATAAATGCCAAAAGAATGTATAATTTAGTTTTACATATGCCTTGTTTAATTTGTGTACAACTACCCATTAATTTGTAAAATTAGTGTTCATAATAAATTGTTTGTCAAACATTTTGTATAATTGGTGTACACCCAGCATAACTTAACGGCCATTCGCAAACCGCATGCCGAGTAGTCGCATCAAATAATCCCGCCAACTCAACAGCTGATGGCTGACTACTGCGCACTCAGAAATTGTCACGCACACGTCGGTTTGCCGGTGGACAATTGAGGAGCATTCAGTCAAAACTCAACATCTCCACTGTTAGACAAAATTGAGTCGCACATCGTTTCCAGTCAAATGGGACATGTGTGATCGATTTTTGCCGTTAATTCAGAACAAAACTCAACATCTCCCAGTGAAACAGGGCTTCAAATATGAGCCATCTGTACAAAACTCGACATATCCTGATATATATAATACGCTTTTAATTTCATACCAAAAATCAACATATCCAATGCTATAGATATCATAGAGCGTATAGCTTTTGCTGCAAAACTAAACATATCTGGAGAAGTGTTAGAGGTTTCAATTTAATTTTTTTCTGACACACTGTCATCTCGTATGTAAAAGCAGAACTATCACATTGTTTCATAAGAGATCTGTAAAGGTGAATGGGACACGAATCGGTAAAAATATTTGTGTGATCGATTATATCGACCCCACATTTTGTAGTTAGGTTACGACTTGATATTGTGATGGTTTTTAGTTTGAATTTTTATATGTAGTTATTAGTGTTACTGTGTTAATTGTTAAAGACTTTTTAATAATAATGCTGGAAGACTCGTTCATTTCAGTCGCTGAAGGAAATGTCGGTTCCAGAAAGGGGAAAAGTTATAATAAAAGAAAAGAGAGACAACAACAAAGGTAAATTAGTTCTAAAATCTAAAACTTCACACTATTAATTTATGATGAATGATTAACATGACGTTTGGTAATCCAACATGTGATATATTTTTATTCGTTTTATTGTTTCTGATTTAGACATTCCAAACCAACGATTGATATGGCCTTTTTAAGAGCATGTCGCCATGGTGACTCTACATTTAAGTGTAAAACTTTAAATGCCGAAGATATTTCAAAATTTGTAGATTGTATCTATTCAGATCAAAGCAAGATATTTCAAGATCAATGGATATCACGGTACATGGCAGTTGACTCTATTAAACGTTCTCGTCCTACACCAGGAAATGTAAAAAAAAGAAAACCACACAGTGTATCTATTAATTACTTCGTAGGTATAATAAGGTTTTGTTTTTTACAAAATGTATGACTGTTTTCGATTTATAGATTCCTAATAGTAAAAATCAACATATACAAGTGTGTCAAAAATTTTTGTCTAAACGCTACAAACTTTTCAAAATTTAGACTTATTCGTATCGCAAAAATACTCAAAGAAGGCAAAATTCCCAGGGAGAAGAGAGGAGGTGATCAAGTTTCACACAGGTCTGCAGACAGAAAAGAAAACGTCCGAAACTTTATTAAGACACTTCAAGGAACTGAAAGTCATTACGGTAGAGGAAAATCTGTCAATATCTACCTGTCTTGTGATTTAAGTATATCAAAATTGCATAAAATTTACAACAAGAACAATGAAAGCATGCGTGTCTCTTTTTCAATGTTTCAAAGAATTTTCGTAACCGAATTTAATATTGGTTTTCGTTCGCCAGCATCTGATGTATGTGCTCTCTGCACACGTTTGAGCAATCAGATACAAGGCGAAAAAAATGTAGATAAAAAAAAGAAGTTGCAGCTCGAAAAAAAAGTACATAAACTACGAGCTAATGCTTTTTATGAATTGGCAAAAGAAACACCTCCCAATTCTGTGTCCCTCTGTTTTGACATGGAACAAGTACAGCCCCTACCACGAACACCCATACAAGATGCATTTTATTATCACCAAGTCAGCTTTTATGCACTTTGCATTGTGGGTATGGACTCAAAAAATCCAATATTTTACTCGTGGTCTGAAGAACAGTCAGGGCGAGGATCCGTGGAAGTAGCAAGTGCTGTCTTATGCCACCTAAGAAATCTGAATTTGGAAAATATTAGGTTTTTGCGTCTGTTCTGCGACGGGTGCTCTGGGCAGAACAAGAATTCTCACATGGTTCATGCAATGCTATATTGGCTACAAAATGAATCACCTGAGTCTGTCCAATCAATTGTTTTTCATTTTCCAGTGAGAGGGCACTCTTTTCTTCCAGCCGATCGCGTGTTTGGACGAATCGAAAGACTCATTCGAAAAAAGGCAACAATAATTCACAAAGAGCAATATTACGACCTCTACGAGCAAGTTGGTTCTGTAAAAAAACTGGGAACCGACTGGAAACTTTACGACATCAAGTCTTTGGAACAAATATATAAAAAACTGAACGGAATTAGCAATTTTAAAAGAGTTTTACTGACAAAAAAGAAAAATAAGTCTGGCATTTCTGTTCATGTTGTTGGGGTTGAAGATTTTAAATTCACTTCCTTACTGGACCAGCCGAGCGAAACTTTGGTAAAAAGAGGAAAAAGTCCAAAAATTAAGCTAGCAGAATTACCACTAGGACGTGCATTAAAGAAAGAAAAAAAAGTGACTCTAGAAAAGCTCCTTAAGGCACAATTTGGAGAAAACTGGACAGATGATAATAATCTAATTTTTTACAAAAATATTTTAGAGGATGTTACGAACAACAGAAATTCAGTGCAGGAGGAAGATGGGGAAGGTACTGTTTGTGATTGTTGTGAAGACGATTGTGGGCTTCGTATTTAAAGTATATTATTCCAAAATAAAAATTGTTCATAGATTATTGATTATATAATGTATTCTTTTGTATTCACTAAATAGGTACACACTTTAGTTTATGTACGCATATATATTTTTGTTTTTGAAATAATACAAATACTTTTTTCAACTGTAATTCATGCAAAACTAAATACGTCCACGTTAATTCCATGCAAAACTAAACAAATCCACCGATTCCAGTCAAAACTCAACATATCCAAAATTAAGATGGCGATTTGAAGCCCCAAAAAAATAGTTGCACAAAAATACCCTTTGAGTGATGTTATAAATCATACGTAAGTACTTCCTACAAAAAAACAAAGTTCTGCATATAAAACTAAAGCTTTGACATGTTTTAATCACTTCCTGTAAAATTATGAAAAGTGGAGATGTTGAGTATTGACTGAATGCTCCTCAATTATTTCCCTCGAGA
Source organism: Amphimallon solstitiale (assembly GCA_963170755.1). Taxonomy (NCBI): domain Eukaryota; kingdom Metazoa; phylum Arthropoda; class Insecta; order Coleoptera; family Scarabaeidae; genus Amphimallon; species Amphimallon solstitiale. The sequence continues at coordinate 95,415,062 of OY720682.1, read as the reverse complement.
GAAACTACTGATTCTATTACATAGCTATATACTGTGACAGTACTGATTGAATCTTATCTTATACTATACCTATGGTACCCCACTTCGACTTACAATTAGAACCATTTATTCGCATACTTGACAGCCTCGCTATATGTTTATCTTTATTTTATTTCATCGTGCTCTTTTCCTCTTTCTACTTTCGTATCAGAAATTAAAATTTGTCGACTACGGTATATGGTATATATTATACAGCAAGAGCAAGCGTTCTATGATTACCGAATACAATCGATATTCGTCGGAAGTATATCCGGAAAAATAATCTTTGCGACTCGAGAGATATGAACATCACATATATCAGGTAAACATTTGACTATAATAATGGCTTAAGATAAGTGGTGTTTTAAAATTATGTTTTCCATAGTATCTGCAATATGTGTGACTTACCGATAATAGGAGCTTTGAATCAATAACAAAAAATCCGGCAGCTGTAATTTCACATTTTTCATGCAATAATTGTAACGATAGCATGTTGATCTAAAATTAAAACAAGTTTATAAACATAACATTTTTATGTATTCTTTATATAAATCCACAAGAATATACTATGTAATATAATTTACATGTTTGAAACAATATATTTCTAGAGAAGTTCTATGCCTGACTTTTATGGTAGTACTCGTATACTGAAATAGGTGAAAATATAATATTACTTTCAATGATTTACCTCTTTTCTCAAATGAATATCGTTTATTTGGTTTAAGGCTTTGAATAAAATGGCCTTCAGAGTAATTATCTGAAAGGAGAGTAAACAAAGAAATTAATGTTTATATTAGTACGGGTACTAACGATCGCCTTCATATTTTTGCAGAAAGTTAGGTACTTGATGGACATGTTGGAACTACTTAATTAAAAAAATATTTTGTTTATCGGAATTGTAGATCGCAGAAACCATCGTGTTTAATGTCTTTAAAGCAAGACTAGAATTTTACTTTTAGTTCTTCGAAAGTTTCTGTTATAGAAACAGCATTGATAGTATCAACTTACATTTTGTCCGTAACCAGAACTAAACAAATACTAATTAATACACAAGCCTGCAAAAAAATGCTGATTCTGATCGAATTTCAGAGGCTGATTTCAGGAAACATAGTCAAAAAATCCCATCACGTCCCATTTTTTCACATAATAAAAATTTTGAGTTATGTACCTACCAATATATTGTGTTATAAAATCTACTAAGGTAGGGGGTGATCATTTAGTGTCATAAGTCGTCATTACTGGTGAACATAGGAGACTACTTAAAAAGTTAAAAAAGTCTTAAATATGCAAACCTTAAAAAGGTTAAAAGGTCATAAATATGTAAAGAATGTAATGTAGTTGAAAAGACATTGTAATATTATAGGACATACATTTAATTTTAATAAAACTAGTATTTTAAATAGGATACAGAACGCTAAAAAGTAAAAAACGTCTTCGAAATGTCCCAATAAAAAAACAAGAACATGCGATTAATGATAGAACTGAAATTAGGGGACTATCCCATATTTCCATCGGAATTCTTTAATTACTGTATTGCTATACTTTTATAGGTCTATTTTCAATAGTATTTCATGATTCCTTATTTTTAATACCCCTGCCATAGTTGTCCAGCTTTTGGCACGAGTAACTTTACGAGGTAGGCGCCTTAAATTCTCGGCCTGATATACAAAAAAGAAACTTGGAACAATATAAGAATTTTTATATTTCAATGTAATCTCTAGGGGGTGGACACGAGCGGTTGATGACTCATCGCCCATGGACGCACTATTGAAATGTTGTATTTCTAAAGAGGTTTTAATTTTATTTATATAATTGGATAACAAGTGGCTGCTGATCTATAAAATACAAAATACCTTATTATTTGTTCATTTTCTCTTCTGTAAGACTTGTTCTCTTTGAATTAAGTACATACTTGTAGATAGGAAACGTCCTTTCTACATCGCATCTGGTTATAGGTGCATACTGGAAATATTCTTTTATTTCAGCCTATTTAGCATAAACAATTGCCACAATGTTATTAAATCTGGATTTCTATTAAAAACTGCGTCTAACTTTTGCCGAAGGCCATATCCGAAGTCACTTGGAACACTTTTGAAATTATTAATAGCCCACATCTAATGTAGTTAATCCATCTTTTAATTTGAGATTTCGATTTTCAAAATATGTGATTAGTTTAGGCAAATTTCCAAGTGTTCCTGAAGGAACAACAACTGATTTTTTAAATTTGGGATTTCTGTTAGTTCCTTGCACTCAGAAATACTTCGAGCATCGTCATTTAAATGTGTAACGAAATTTTGTAAACTATCGAAATTCTCTGCATAAAAACTATTTCTGTGTATGTTTTAGCAAAGCTATGTGAGGAACTTGCGATATTTTGGCATTCTGTAACGATATTTTACAGACTTTGTAATAAATTTCGGAATCACTGACAATTCATTTTCATATCAGAAAAAGTAACATAAACAACGTTCTAGACCTAAATAAATGATAACTAAAAATGTACGCGTATGTTATTGAAACTAAATAACAGTAAGTATATACATATTTACATTATTTATCTTGCGAAATATAAGGTAAATATAATAAATTTTAGAAACCCCTCACGCTCCGATCTACGCCGATGTAGAAAGGATTTTACTCATAAATTCCTTATTTTATGGCCATTTTTTGCTCTCATTCTCGGACACTTCTCGGGCGCAAACAGATGTTGCAGTTCACCATATGAATTAGTGCTATTCAGTAAGTGGGTGTTGTTTACATTATTTCTTTGCTCCGTTGTAACTTCGTCGTAGTTTAAACCGGTCATGTCCGCCCCCTAGTAATCTCCCCTAACTTCTATACATTTATACCAACGATGAATTAATAATTCGATATTAGACGGGAGCATTGTCGTGCAATAATCGCACAACTTTTGTCAATATTCCACGACGTTTTGCACGAATACTATCCCTTAATTTATGCAATAAATACGCATAATATGTGCCGTTCACACTTGTATTGCGCTCTTTAAAGTCAATTAGCAAAATGCCCTCACAATCCCAGAATATTGTGGCCATCACCTTTTTCGTTGATTGAACGACTTTCGCCTTTCTGGGACGAGGTTTATCAGGTCGCCGCCATTCCGTGGACCCCCTTTTCGATAGAGGATCGTAAAACAGAACCATTGTTTCATCCCCTGTGAAAATGGACTCCATCGGTTTTGGGTTTTTGGGTCGTCTCCACACATGTTTAAAAACGACTGCGCACATTCGACTCGACGTTCACTTTGGACAGCAGAAAATAGTCGCGATACCCATCTATCACTAATTTAATTCATACCCAAATAGTCATGGAGAATTCGGGGAACACTTGTTTCGGAAATGTGTGTTAGCACTGCTAATTCCTTCACTTTCAAACGGCGATCTTCTAGCACTAAATGTTCAATAATTGAAATTTGGTGAGGCGTTATCACTTCAATTGGTCGACCCGACCGATCAGCATCTTCTAGGGATTCTTGTCCCAAACGGAAACATTTTGCCCACTTTTTTACAGTTGAATACAAAGGAGATGAATCACCGTAAATGCCGTCTAAACGTTGTTTAATGTGATAAGGTGTATGCCCTTCTTTTGGTAAAAATTAATGACCGCGCGGTACTCAATTTTCGTTACTTCAGACATTTTCGTGCTCTTGTCACGTTGGTTGGCTGGTTACTAAAAACTACTAGGTCTCGAACCGTCCTATTTATAGTGTACACCTCGCGTATGAGCATGCATGACGTGACGGAGTTTGAACACGTTTGAACCTGTATAAGCCTGTCAGTCCGAGAATTTATGGCGCCTAGTTCGTATGTTCGAAGTTCCTCTGTCGGTGTTTACAAACGCAAAGAATATTTGACCACTGATAAAATCAGAGGTAAGTAATAGGTAAATTACGAAACAATTATCGACAGCAAAGCAAAAGAAGATAGTAATAATATGGAAAACATTAAATTAAAGAAGTTCAATAATATAGGAAATACATACAAAATTAGTAAGTATGTTGATTTTTATACATTGTTCATCAGTTCATATAAAGAGTATGTTATTGTTTTAATTGTTGTGTTTGTAAAGTAGTTTTAGTTGAAATTAAAAGTAGACAGAATATAGTGACAACAAAGAGTTTATATAAATGTAATTTTAATTTGTAAATAGAGTTGTATTTGAAATGTAAATTGTCCCTTTTCTAAAAAGTTTAGATTGTTAGATGAAAATATAAATAAATGTCGAAATGTCACAAAAAATAAATATATATATATATATTTATTGGTAGTTTATCAGCCGTTATTCCAAGGCAAGGTACTTTTTATTATATTTAAATATTACGACAAAGAAAAAACTAATTTAAAATTAATACGATAAATGAATTATATCCGATACATAAAAAAAAAGAAATAAAAGAATAACGGGTAAATTCCTCTATAAAGCAACCGTAAGCACATGTTTCTGACACATTGGTCGTCATCAGTATGGTATAGCCATGGGATAAGGTGGAATAATTTCGAGTTGTAAGTATACACGGAAGACCATCAGTTGACAGACCGTCATTTGTAGCTTTAGTTAAAAGAGCCTCGATTTTGAGGACAACAACCTACTTTGCCACGAGGAAGACAATGACAACTTACTACGTGCCATCCGAACCCAGGAAAGATAATCAAGAAAGGAATTATCGCGGATACATAGAAAACAAGAAATAAAATAATATAGAGTAAATTCCGCAATAGATCAACCGTAGATACGTGTTACTGACACATTAGTCGTCATCAGCACAGTGTAGCTAAGGAATAAGGGGGGATAACCTTGTATGTAAGAATACTCGGAAGACCATCAAGTGACAGACCGCCATCTGTAGTTTCAGATAGAAGATCCTCTGTTTTGAGGACAACACCGTGTATGCTTACATCTCCAAGATTATCTCAACTTGTTCCTTAGTTACACCGTAATGATGATAACCAATGATTCAGAAACACGTGTCTATATTTATACTTGTTTATAAATATATGTTAATAGGAGGATTATGTAAACGCGAACAGCGAGTTTTATATACTTTTTATGACCTCGAGGTTAGACTTTTGTATCGGATAGAGAAAGACAATAAAGCACGAGAAGTATTTTACTAGAATGATAAAAGCATTTTCACCAACATTTCTTCTAAGTTGTAGAAATTTAATTTAATTTTCTTTTACGCGAGTAATGCTACAAAAAAATTTAATGTTAGAATAATAATTATTTAGATAAGAAAAAAAAATTTCTGCAGTTTTTCAGAAAACAGCACGCAATAAAAAAAAACAATTTATCTTTATTACTTTTTTTTTAATTTTTAATTTCTTTCCTAATAAATGTCAAAGGAATCTTACCTCGCCAAAATATAGCTGAGATAGGATTGTATAAACCATTATAAAGAACAATCCGCATACTGTAGAACCTGATAATGATATCATAACAAACGTAAGGAAATCGGTTTGGAAACTATTTATAATTAACGTAAGCAATATTAAAGAGGAATTAAACATTAGCAGCACTAAGAATATAAACATATCGCCAATCTGTATTAAAACAGGCAATGATATCATAGAGTTAAACCTAGAGACACATTTCAAAACTTCTAGGTATATACGATAATAATTTTGAATTGTATTTTCTAAGTTATTCCAAGAACATTTTTCTGATCTGCAAGTTAAAATGTGCATATTTAGATTCATTTGGTGCAACGTGTGTTTTATAATTATCTATTATTAATGTGATGAATTGCAAGAAAATCGCTATTTTCCCAGTATATCATATACACGAATGACATCTGTATGATCAAGTTCCATAGCAAATTCTTCGATATTATCATGCTCCATAAACTGATAGTGCGGGCACGTTCGTCATAATTCCAATACATAAAAGAAGCGTACAGTTTATTATGATTTTCAATTTTGAATGTTGAAGAAATATTTGAGAATTATTCATTATGGCTTCGGTTTTAATCATTCCATTCAATAATTGTATGAGTGTATCACTGGTAAATTTTAATTTTATACACACATAACAATGAAGCAAATCTAGTGATGAAAATAAAGCAAAACCCATATATGTATTCCAATGTTGAAGATACAGTTGAACGGGAAATGGTGAAATATGATTTATATGTGAACAAAATTGCCATTATTATTTGAACTATCCCATATAGTATGAGGTGGCCGTGCCAAGTTTCTACACAGTTTTTTTTATTACACTTGCAGGATATATAACCAAGGTATTTACAAAGTTCAGAAACAAGTTTCAGGGTATGAAGAACACCGTTTGATGTCACTTTTTCAAATTTTTGTTTCGTCATTTGTAGCATCGATTTCAGTTTTATGTGTCTTTTTGACGATATTCACTGAACGAAAGCTTATAACGGAGTAATACTGGTATAATACGCGTATAAATTTATAATTATAATAAGAGGGTGTTATTGTATTAATTATATCATAAATATGATAATCTATTTGAGTTGGCCAAGTCACAGATCAAGAAAATAAATAAAACTAATAGATTCTCGGTAACTAATTAATACAATACGTAATACGTGACTTTGAAATTAATTAATTAAATAAATTAATTTTGTTGTTTATTGTCATTAGTAATATCATAAGAGAGTGAGAATAAATTGAAAATAAATCGACAGATTTTCGAAAACTTATTGCCCGAATGGCAACAAGTTTGAGAAGGAAACTGGAGAATTATTTTTTAATTAATTCTCACTCTCGAGTAGTATTTGAAATATTGCTACGCCCCCTCCAAAAATTGAAATTGACAAATCATACAAGGACGCAGACAAATGGCGTCGTCGCGAAACTAAATTAATTTATCCGTTCGGCACTAATTGCAAAACGTTTTGGTCAACTAAAATAATTGCAACACCGCAAAGTAAATCACCAAAATTTCGGAAAAATTAATGATTACACTTCAAGGATGCCCTATCTGATACTACCGTTGCGTACCGGTATAAAATATGAAGGGTACAGGTCCAAAAGGGGCTATGTCCAAAATTATGTCAAATGAAACTGAGTACGCCATCTTGTAGATTGTTGGGAGTAGAATTCGATGGTGTATAGCACACGTCCAAAAGGAGGTTAAGTCACTGTGAAAATTACACTTGAAATATTGGTGTACACCAATAAAAGGGGCTAAGTCCACATGTACACGGCCGAAAGGAGCTAAGTCCATTAGTTCGTATACAGGTTTCATTGCATAATACGCCATTACTGCATCGCATTGTGTTGCTATCATCGTTGCTGTTTGGTTTTTTAATAAACTTTCATTGGATTGTGTACTTAAAGACGGTAATCAACGATAATGGATAGTGACAGTGAGTGTGAAAAAGTGCCGTGTCAAAATAGAGGCAAGAAAAGGCAAAAACACGGTCGAATGAAAGAGGTTATGACGAAAATAAAACTACAAAGTCATGAGTTGGGTGAGTCCTGTAACTGTAAGAAAAAATGTTTTCAAAAGGTGCCGTTTGAAGCTAAAATGACTGTATTAAGGAATTTCAATACATTGAAGTCTAACGATGAGCAGAATTCCTACTTATGTGGTTTAATTTCGGTTCTGCCGGTACGCCGACGAAGGCCTAGAAAACCAGAGGAGGAAGCAAATCTTCGCACTGCTGTGTTTTCCTACAGAATTCGTTTTAGCTTGAATGATTCCCCACAGGAAATTCAGGTTTGCAAACAAGCATTTATGGCCATGCATCGTATAAAAAAAAATTATCTTATCTACTAAATTCTCTAAAATTAACGGGAATAGCTCCAAGAGATAAAAGGGGCCAGAACATTAATCATCCTCGTAAAATGCAGCATAATGTTTATGAAACAATTTACAACCACATCAAATCTTTCAAAGGCAGGACAAGCCACTACAGTGTAAAAGATAGCAAAAGAATTTATTTGCCCGAAGAGCTAAACATACAAAAAATGTTTAGGATGTTTTGCGATTCACATCCCACAATCAAAACGTCTTATGAGTCATACAGAAGGATTTTTAATACAAAATTTAACCTTTTCTTCGGGTATCCCCGTTCAGATACTTGTAGTGCATGCGATTCATTTATCGTCAAGAGTAAATCTCTCCAATCTGACATTTCTACTGCTGAAGATTCCGACACCAAGGAGAAGTTGGAGAACGAAAGAAAAACCATTACTGTGGAAAATGAGCTACACAAACGTAAGGCTGAAGTATTTTATAGCCGAAAAAGGGCCGCAAAAAGAAGCAGCCGCATCTCAGAAACCAAAGAAGCAATCTGTCTCGATTATGGCAAAAATCTATGTGTCCCAAACATATCAACGAATGACGTTTATTTCAAAAGCCAGCTGAATGTGTATGTTTTTAATATTCATATTCTGTCAACTGCAAAAAGCGTTTTTTATGTTTACCCTGAAACGGTTGCGAAAAAAAGGGAGCGACGACGTATGCTCTTTGCTTCACCACTTTTTATACAATTTTCTGTATCCCAAAGTGAAGGAACTCCACATATTCTGTGATTCTTGTGGAGGCCAGAACAAAAACTTTACAATGTTTCGCTTTTTGCATAATATAGTCCATAGTGAGCGCAGACTTGATTATGTTAAGGTTGTCTTTCCAATTCGTGGACACTCCTACATGGAACCTGATAAAAATATGGGCCTAATAAACGGAAAACTAAAAGCAGAGATTCCATCAGACTGGGTTGAGATTATTAAAGATGCACGTACAAAACCATGTCCATTCGACGTAGTTGACGTTGACCAAACGTATTTCCGAGCTTGGACGCTTTTTTTCAATAGTAGATACGTGAATAAATGCCCATTCCCTTCTCGTCCAGTGAGGGAATTAGAAATTCGCGCTGGTCATCCAAAACTAATTTACTATCGTACGAGTTACAATGGGTTTTGGGCGTCAGGTGTACTGCAAGATAATAAGGCTCGAAAAAGTCAGAATTTTCCGGTGTTACTGGAAAATGAATTCATTCTTCCCCAATATCTGTATACAGGTAAATTTCATTTGTACATCAAAACAGAAAATCTTCAAATTTTCTTGTTCATTTTCAGATGCCCTTCTAATACCACCCAAAAAATTCCAACATCTGCAAGATCTAAAAATCTTTTGCAGGCAAGAGGCTCAGAACTTTTTTAACAACATTCCCACAAAATAATGGAACTGGATAACTGAATGCAGACAATCCATTTGAAAGGGACTTGGCACCTTTAGGCCGTTTAATTTGTGTATTTAGAGTTAAATACATTTTCTCTTGTATTTTAATATCAATAAATCTCGTTTCTGATACAAAAACGTTGCTTAGTAATATTTACAGTCTGTATTTCCGATTTTTATTTCAGGATTACTTAACTAATAACATGAGAACAGCGTTATATACTTTCTTTTTCATTTTTCTCACAATGGTTAATATGTGACTTAGCCCCTTTTGGACCTGTACCCTTCATATGGAAAGAACGAATTGCGCTCGAGCTCAATCGGTATTTGTGGGTCTCAGATTACACAGAATCTTAGTTGGATGAATTTTTGGACACCACCTTCGTATTGTGTATTATTCCCTCTCCCAAAATGCCCTTTGACTCGGAAGGAAAATCAGTTCAAATACTCTGGTAGTACAAGACAAGACAAACCACAAATTCCAAACAACAAACAATTTAATAATATTGGGTCGGTGCTTCGTTATAAAATTTAGAGTAAATGAAATTGGTAAGTTAATTGATTGATAAATTAAAAAAAATAATTATCTGCGGTTATAAGAGTAACAAATGATTATTGAATAAAATTCAAAAGAAAGTGTCAGTGGAAAATAAATTGACAGGGGTCCCTACTTCCGAACAGCCTGTATATGGTACATGAAATATGTATATGTTGCAAGTTTAATAATTAAATTCTAATAAAACAGTTCTAAATATACAAACTAAATTACTGTTGAAGATAGCTTGAGATCTCGTGCATTACAAAAGATTACAATAGTGTCAATTCGTGGACATCAATATATAAATAACAATGTACTTAAAATTAATCAAAACTGTGACAAATGGTTCTAAAGAGAAACAATAGAATAAAATTTCGGCTTAAGGCCTATAAACTTAAAATGGTGGTGCCAAATTATTGACAACTTCTCCGATAACCCTCGTAATCTGGAAATTAATTTTTTGCCAAATAGGTTAAGAACTGACAATAGGTCCTAAAAGGGCTTAATTGATACTTAAATGCAAATTAGGAAAATGTTCTACTACTCTGAATAACGCTAATCTTATAAACAATTAGAACACATAAATTAGTTCCGAGCACAAAATTCCTTCGAAAAGAATTGTTAAATGACCCTTGTAATATGTGAAAAAAAATAATTTGAATTTAAACTACAATCTAAACTATCAATTATCACTGATTTTACACAAATTAATAAAAATACAACAGAGGATAACTTTAACTGGACCACATAACGGCATGGTCAAAAAATACAGTAGGATCTGGCTCAATTCATTTATTACAGGACTCCAGAGGAAGTAAACCCTCGTGTGTGAACAGGCAGGGTGCTTAACATTATAGTTGGATTAGATAAATTAATTTCTAACTAATGTATCACACACAACCTTCAGACTTATATAAAATGGTGGGCGATGCCGCGTGGTTACTGTTTCTGTTCATTATGTCGATTTAATGTACATTTCTGCATAAGAATAGTAAATAAAAGCAAGGGAAACGACACACATTACTAATAAATCTAATTAATGAAAGATCAAGAAAAAAAAGAGAGCTTACCAGATATATAAAAATATCCAAGAGGATAACATATAAATGATGATTGCAGTTTCATCCGCAGTCGGAAGAAAACATTCGCGATGAACATGCCCACTAGGCACAATGCTAGATGGACAATTCCAGATATACGGAAACAATTAAAAAGGGGACAGGCGATACTTACAACAGAAGAACCTACTAAATACAACAGGCGAGAGGAGAAATTATTATAAGAGAATACTTAAAGCCAAAACACGAAATAAAGCATTAACTAAAATTAATTCCGAGTAGACGAAAAGTAGGCATCTGCTAACCGATAACAACTGTTCGTCGTCGACAGATGTCGGGACAATACCAAATTTAGAATTCAACTGAAAATAATTTGCGGACGTATGTTGCTAAGATATAATAAATGAAGAATAAAAATAAGTCTGGCGAAAATATGTAACGTAAAAATGTCAAAACGAAAAAAAAAACAATAATTCTACCAAAATAAATGAAAGTAATTCCCCAAATATATAAATCCGTTCAAAAATAACGCAACAAGATTGTTTTTTAATGTTTAAATAAAAAATACAGCATAAAAATACTTACTTTTTAATATTATTTTATATTTATTTTAATTTAACGAAATTAATTATTGTGAAAGTTTTGTATGTAAAGTACACAATTACTGTAAATGTTACGTCCGTGACTGGTGGATTTTGCAACATTGTTCTATTCTGTTCTGTTAAAAGTTGTAACTTTTCTCTTGACTCTTAGGTTATTAATGGTAGATTTTTTATATAGATTTTCAAGTTTTAACTACCTATTAATGCCATAAATATCGTCATACATATGAAATGCTGGTGAATATTGTTATGTTCTTTCGTGTATACGTAAGAAATCCATAGTGTTCAAGTAAAATAAACTTTATGTTCCTTGCGTCTGTTTTACGTACAGTTTTAGTAAAGTAATATTTGTGAAGTTGTACAACTATACCGTTTGGTAAAGATATTATAAAAAACGCGGGAAACCTGTAGAATTACGTGTCCAAATCATGTCAATTGGAATTGTATTTACTGTAGTTGTACAACAAGGCACATCGGAGCTACAAAGATGTGCTATAAGAGAAGATGTCTGGAAAGAATTAGCAAACAGCAGTATCCACAAGTATTTTAAATATTAGTTATAGTATTGGTATACAAAGACGTGCATTAAATATTATTCAATAAATGATATTTGTGAAAGAGCATGGAACGATACATGAGAAATCAAGAAGTCTTCTAAATGCTTTAGGCTGCTGGAGAATACAAATGACTGTGGTTTAAAGACATAAAATATATAATGGAGACAATATGGAGTGGTGAATCTAAATGTATTACAATATTATTTTGGAAGATATAATTCAATAGCTCTTTTTACTTTCTTATACGTAGTATAAGGAAGTATTGTGATGATGAAAATTTTCGACCTCGAGATTTTTGCAGATGTCCACGTTTTGAAGTCCCCTGATACCGAAAAAGTGGTTTTTAAAAAATGTTTGTGTGTCTGTGTGTCTGTGTGTCTGTGCGTCTCTCTCTCTCTCTCTGTGTGTGTGACCACGATAGCGGCCAAACCGCTGTAGATATCAATTCCAAATTTTGTATTTACGTGTATAATCTCCCTCTTGAGATCTGATTAGTTTTTCAGTAAAATCGGTAGACCGGAAGTAGCAGTTTACTTCAGCGAAAAAATCGAATTTTGCGAATATTTCGTCAACTACTAAGTTTAAACAAATTTATAAAGAATTCTTATATACTTAAAATTAAAATTGAGAATAATTTTATTTAAAAAGTTTTTCGAAATTCCTACCGGAAGTAGGTCTTTTACTCTTATCTAAAATCAGTTTTTTGCGAATATTTCGCAAGTCATGCTTTTTAGACAAGTACGTTACGGGTATAAAAGTATTTAAAACATAATTTTCAATATCTTTTGTATAAAAAAAATTTCAAAATTCAGACCGGAAGTACAACTGTGATATTCCAGGGTTAATAATAAAACAATTGGTTCCTATACAAGCGTAGCCAAAACTGGGTCCGAGATCTATAGCGATGCATCAGTCGTTTGGGTCCGAGATTCGAAACAGCCCGAGACAGCGATGATGTTTCTCGGCAAGGGGTTTGCGGGACGACTTAACGGAAAGACACGCAACTTTACTATAGCGTTGCCCATCTTAATATATTCCTTCAATCAACGATAATACTTTCTTGATTATCTGTTCTGGGATCGAATGGCACGCGGGTCGACGATATTTTCCTTATGATGCAGTTGGTTATTGTTTTTAAAACCGAGGATCTTCTAACTGAAGCTACAAATGCCGGTCTGTCACCTGATGGTCTTCGGTGTATGCTTACATGCCAAGGTTACGAACGAAGAGCTTTATATGCTTTTTATGATTTCGAGGTTACACTTTTTTATCGGATAACGTACGAGAATTATTTTACCAAAATGATAAAAGAATTTTTCCAACAAATGTATTTAATTTATCTACGTCGTAAAAATTTAATTATCGTTCTTGTACACACGCAATAGTACAATATTTGTTTGCGTTTGAATAATAATTATTATTTAGATAACAAAAGTAATTTTCTAACATTTCTGAAAACAGCACACGATGAAAATATAAGTTTATTTTGATTCCTTTTCTTTACATTTTTAATTTTTTTCTTAATAAATGCAAGCAAGAAATATTACCTCCCCAAAATATAACTCAGACAGGATTGTATAAACCATTATAAAGAACAATCCGCATACTGTGCAACCTGCTAATGTTATTAAAACGAAGGTAAGGTGATCGGTTTGGAAATTATTTATAATTGACCTAAGCAATATTGAAGAGGAATTAAACATTAGAAGCACTAGAAACAAAAACATATTGCCAATCTGTATTAAAGCAGGCAATGATATCATAGAGTTAAACCAAGAGACACATTTCAAAACTTCTAGGTATATACGATTATAATTTTGAATTGTATTTCCTAAGTTATTCCAAGAACATTTTTCTGATCTGCAAGTTAAAATGTGCATGTTTAGATTCATTTGGTGCAACATGTGTTTTATAATTGATATTAATGTGATGAATTGCAAAACAATCGCTACTTTCCAAAATAACATATACACGAATGACATCTGTATGATCAAGTTCCAGATCGAATTCTTCGATATCATCATGCTCGATATATTGATAGTGAGCATGTACGTCATAATCCCAACACATAAAAGAAGCGTACAGTTTATTATGATTTTCAATTTTGAATGTTGAAGAAATATTTCGGAATTTTTCATCATGGCTTCGATCTTAATCATTCCATTCAATAATTTTATGAGTGTATTACTGCTTAATTTTAATTTTATACACACAGAACAATGAAGCGAATCTAGTGAGGAAAATAAAGCAAAAACCATATATTCTAATGTTGAAGATATAGTTGAACGGGAAAAGGCTGAATATGATTTATACGAGAACAAAATTGCCATTATTATTTGAGCTATCCCATATATTATCAGATGGCGCTGCCAAGTCTCTACATATTTTCTTTTATTATACTTGCTGGATATATAACCAAGGTATTTACAAAGTTCACAAACTGGTTTCAGAATATCAAGAACACCGTTTGATGTAACCTTTTCAAATTCTTGTTTGGTCATTTGTAACATCGATTTCAGTGTTCTGTTTATTATTGACGATGTTCACTGAGCGAAAACTTATAACGGAGTAATACTGGTATAATATGCGTAAGAATATATAATTATAGTAAGAGGGTGTTATTGTATTAATTATATTATAAACATGATAATCTGTATGAGTTGGCCAAGTCACACATCAAGAAAATAAATAAAACTACTTAATTTATTTTCGGTAACTAATTAATACAATACGTAATACGTGACTTTGAGATTAATTAATTAAATAGGTTAATTTTTTTGTTTATTGTCATAAGTAATATCACAAGAGAATGAGAATAAATTGAAAATTATTTTTTAATGATTAAATAAATAAATACAGCAAAAAAATACAACTTTTTAATATTATTTCTTTTAATTTAACAAAATTAATTTTTGTGAAAGTTTTGTATGTAAAGTAAACAATGATTGTAAATGTTCCGTCCTTGAGTGGTGGATTTTGTAACATTGTTCTGTTCTGTTCTGTTAAAAGTTATAGCTTTCCCCATGTCTATTAGGTTATTAATTTTTTTGTACTATTCAGCCCAATCATCTCCGCCGATTCTTTCAAACACTACGACATTATGTTCACCCCATCAGTATATTTTTGTACCATCCTGAAGAACAAGGTTTATTCCAAGCCGTGTTAACTCTTAATAATAAGAGCCTGTCAGTTTTAATGTGCTCGTTCGTCTTACTTATCAATATCCTTAGCAATCGGAAACGACAAATATCAGACTTTTCAGTATTTGGTATTAACCAATTACTATTAGTCAACTTTTGTGCCCCACCTTGCTCTGTTTTAGAGAAAATCGGATTATACTCTACTTGTCTAATGGCTAAAACCAGAATTGTATGTTTCTTCTTCAAAATAATGCACTAAACATTGAAAACCTTTTCGCCCACGCCATGCTAGCTCATATGAAGCAATGTCGTAGCGTTTTATCATCTCCATGATTTGTTCTTTAATTAAAGTTACAAAACTTTGCTTCCTTTTTTGCTCCTTTTGTAATATTTTTCGTTTTGTATTTCTGGCTTCTCTAGCGTATCTAAATCCGATATCTTTAAGGAAGTCTAATTTTCTATTAAATTTGTTGCAGTACAACTCTTGCATTAACTTGTGGGTTTTCATCCACTTTGTTTTAATAACGGCTTCTTTATAATCTTCTTCATTGCATCATTTTCTATCAAAACCCCAGTCTTTCAAAATATTTGCCAATTCTGCGACTGGTGTATTGTCCTCTAGTTTGTAACCCCGTCGCAAAATGATTGGAATTGTTTCCATATCGAATTATACTAGCTATATTGTTTTTGTACATATTTTGTTAAATTTGTGTGTTCATATCTTCCATTGATGCTGAACTAAATCGAGTATGGTTCATTTCTTACAATTTACAATTAAACTGGTGACAGATGTCAAAACTAGAAAACACGTTGTCAACTAACAAAAACAAAATACTAAAAAATGTTTTCGGAAGCATAATGTAACAAGATTATTTTCCCCATAATAATGTGCGATTGTACATAATTAAACACATGTCCCCAACGATTAGTTAATGAAATAATTAATAAATAATCAACAAAATTGTTGGTATGGTAATGAAATGGTAGTTTTTTAGATCGATTTTAAAGTTTTAGCTACTTATTAATGACATAGATATTGTCATAAAAATGCAATGCTGATGAATATCTTAATCCCTTAATGGGGGGTGAATTTTATACAACCAGCGCACACATGGCTAGATTGCTAATATAGGACGACAAAAATAGGAGTTCGTCGTTTGTTTGCCTGAGAGAATTATACGCTTCATACTTGCACCTATTCACAATGGCAAATGGCAGTCCTTATATTTGCCTTATTTCTTACGTCTGATTTGCGTATAATTTTAGTAAAATAATATTTTTGAAATTGTGCACCTAAACCGTTTGGTAACGATATTATAAAAGACGCGGGAAGCCTGTAGAATCACATGCATCTGAATCGTCTCAATTGGAATTGTATTTAGCATATTTATATAAAAAGGCACATCGGAGCTACAAAGATGCGTTATGTCAAGAAGATGATGTCTGGAAAGAAGTAACAGAAACAGTATTTTAAACCTTAGTTATACCATTGCTATACAAGGACTGGCTTAAATGTTAGTCAATAGGTGATACTAGTAAAAAAGCATGGAACGATATAGAATTGGTGTATGATATCATAGATGATCATATAAATATATTAGATCATTATTTTGGAGGATATGATCATTATTTCTTTAGTACCTAACAGACGATAATAATAATTATCAGTGCTTAAGCAGAAAATTATAATAAGAATTTTCAACACTGAGAAAAACTAATTTTAAAATTACTTAAAATTTAGTACACACGTCGGACTGCCGACAATACACATTCCATGTGTTACTTGATATCATTCAGTACGATCAAAATCATACACACCCGCGGTGACGCAAAGGTACGCGCACCCCACTAGAGATCGGGAGGTCGTGGGTTTAAATCTAACACGTGAGTACATTTTTAAAATTAAAATTTTACCTAATTTAAATAAATCAACGCTTAGGCAGAAATTATATTAAGGACCTATCGGTACGGTTTATTTGTATTACATGCGCATCTCGGGTGATACGAATATTTACTGAATATTGCATAAAAATTGGAGCTGCAGCAGTAGCAAGCTAGAGGCAAGATAACCAAGAAAGGGTAAAATTAAGAAAAAAGAAAATATGCCAAGATTTTTATCGAGAAATAGGTCTCGTAGTTGACTGGCCGACACAAGCAGTGGATTACAGCAATGACGGGAACAATTTCCATAAATAAAGAAAAAGTTAGGGATTTTTGTTTCTTTACAGCTAAAATGGCGGTTAGTCTGCAAGGATGGTACAGGCTGAGTTCAAGTGTGTATCAACTTTTGATTCATGGAGGAGATCTCATCAAATCATTGACTTTGCTCGTGGGTCAACTATCCGAGGATGTGCTTGAAGCCTGCTATAAAAGCTACAAAGCTCTATGACCGGGATCACATATTTCACTGGATGTTCGTGTACTCAGATCCAGTGATTAGGAGTCAGAAAAAATATCAAAAAATTCGGAGAATATTTTAAAGATGAAGCACAAGGAATGCCGCGAATACCTATATTCCTCAGTTGGGATGATTTGGACGAATTTGAGGTTAACCGTAAATATTTACATCTGCCAGGTTATCCCACCTTATTCCTTGGCTACACCGTACTGATTAAGTGAATCAGAAACACGTACCTACGGCGAATTTACCCGATATTCTATTATTTCTTGTTTTTTATGTATGCGCAATAAGTCCTTGATTATCTTTTCTGGGATTTTCTTTATGGTGCCGTTGGTTGTTGTTATTAAAACGGAGTATCTTCTAAATGAAGCTACAAACGGCAGTCTGTCATCTGATGGCCTTCGGTGTATGCTTACATCCCAAGTTTTATATGCGTTTTATGATATCGAGGTTAAACCTTTCTATCGGATACAGCAAGACAATAAAACACGAGAATTACTTTACCAAAATGATAAAAGCATTTTTACTAACAAATGTATTTATTTTTTCTACGTTGTAGAAATTTAATGTATGGTTCTTGTACACACGCAATCGTACAAAATTTGTTCGCGTTAGAATAATAATAATTTAGACGAGGAAAGTAATTTTCTTTAATTTCTGCAGTTTTTCACGAAAGAGCACACGATGAAAAAAACTAATGTTTATTATTTTCTTTAAATTTTTAATTTGTTTCTTAATAAATGCAAGCAAGAAATCTTACCTCGCCAAAATATAACTGAGATGGGATAGTATAAACCATTATACTGAACAATCCGCATACTGTAGAACCTAATAATGAAATTAAAACGAAAGTAAGGTGATCGGTTTGGAAACTATTTATAATCAACCTAAGCAATATTGAAGAGGAATTAAACATTATAATCACTGAAAACAAAACCAAATTGCCAATCTGTAGTAAAGCAGGCAATGATATCATAGAGTTAAACCAAGAGACACATTTCAAAACTTCTTGGTATATACGATTATATTTTTGAATTGTATTTCCTAACGTATTCCAAGAACATTTTTCTGATCTGCAAGTTAAAATGTGCATGTTTAGATTCATTTGGTGTAACATGTGTTTTATAATTATTATTAATGCGATGAATTGCAAGAGATTCACTACTTTCCAAAATATCATATACAGGAATGACATCTGTATGATCAAGTTCCACAGCGAAGTTTTCAATATTATCATACTCGATATACAGATACTAGTCAAGTACGTCATAATTCCAATACATAAAAGAAGCATACAGTTTGTTACGATTTTCAATTTTGAATGTTGAAGAAATATTTGAGAATTATTCATCATGGCTTCGATCTTAATCATTCCATTCAATAATTTTATGAGTGTGTCACTGCTAAATTTTAATTTTATACACACAGAACAATGAAGTAAATCTAGTGAGGAAAATGATGCAAAACCCATATATTCTAATGTTGAAGATACATTTGAATTGGAAATTTGTGAATATAATTTGTACGTGAACAAAATTGCCATTATTATTTGAGCTATTCCATATATTACCAGATGGCCACGCCAACTTTCTACGTATTTATTTTTATTAAACTTGCAGGATATATAACCAAGGTATTTACAAAATTCACAGACTGGTTTCAGAGTATCAAGAACACCGTTGAATGTCATTTTTTCCAATTTTTGTTTGGTAATTTTTAGCATCGATTTCAGTTTTCTATCTCCTATTCACGATGTTCACTGAACGAAAGCTTATAACGGAATAATACGCGTATAAATATATAATTATAGAAAGAGGGTGTTGTTGTTATTAATTACACCATAAACATAATAATCTATATGAGTTGACCAGGACATCAAAAAAATAAATAAGATAAATTACTTCTCTGTAAGTACTTAATAAAATAATATGTAACTTTGAGATTAATGAAATAAGTTGATTAATTTCCTTTGAATTTTGAAAGGTACTGTCAAGCCACCTAACTTGGGACAAATATGATTTTTCTCTTTTAAATAATGTCATATAACAATCAAAAAAAAAAATTAAGAACGAATAGTAGTTACAGATTCCCCATGTTTTGATGCCATTGTAACAATGTGCAACTCGTAACAAAATATTCACATTATTTGGACAAATCCAACATAATTGAAAGATAAGCTATAAAATGCAATTAGAATTTTTTGACTGAAGAGTAAAATCAAGATGTTAAAAATGACGAGGTAGAAAATCTAGATCACGAACATCATAAAGAAATTCAACAGAATGCAACTGCAAATCTTCCAAAGATTAATGATATTATTTTGTGTGCGTTCATTTAAAATAAAGGGACTAAAAAAGAAATTACAAAAAAATAAGTTGCAAAGATTTCAGAAATTCAGAACAGCGTCAATTATTTAGTAGCGTGTCTTTGTTATTGTACTGACAATATAGTTATTTACGAACCAAGTGCGGGAAGACTGTTTTCCCGCATGAGCGCACATTGTAAGCACGAGCGACCGCAGGAAGCGAGTGCTTTTAATTGCGCGAATGCGTGGAAGACGTCTTCACGCAAGTGGTTTGTACAATATTTTTTGTACGAATATTAAATTAAAGAAATATTATTGATTAATGTCATTAGTATCATACCTAACCTAAAATAGATTACCTAATTAATTTAAGCATTTCATGTACGTAACTATTGCTCACCTTTCCCTAAAATTAAGTTATTATATTCTTACACATGGCAAACATTCTTGTATCTATAAATTTATAGTACATTTATTGCGTTTTTTGGTTTAAATACAAACAATTCCGAACTGCCAATATGCATGTCGATGTGGTTCAAATAGATGGCGCTTGAATCTTGCTTAAGATGTCGCTTAAAATTTCATCAAATAGATGGCGCCACAATTTTTTTGGAATAATTTTTAATTATTACTCCTATTTCCCCAACTTTTAGTGAAGAATAGTGGAGGGAAGTAGTATTTTATAGACTAAATTTTATTACTACCAAGTTAGATTTTTTTTTAAATGTCCCAAAGTGCCAGTGTTTTTTTCAATTTTTACAGTCTCCTCAACCGGGAAAACGTATTTCCCTGTCGAGCTACACATACGCCAAATGTCACTTTACAGGCGGTGAGTACAAAAAGTCCTTTGTATATCCTAATGTTAATGGTGAAATAATTATTGCTGATAGTGAGAGAAATTTGCAGGGGCAAACATAAATTTAAAGAAAATTTAATTTCGTGAATATTCATATATAGTATATATAATTTTTTCCCCACAAAGATATTGCTTAGTTTTGGATGTGATAACCGTCAAAGTTTGTTTCTTTAGGTTTAGTATGATGTTCAATTTTTTTATGTTTTTTTATGCGATATTTATGCTGTGGCCTTTGACCTTAGTTATTCGATGAAATTTTGATATTTATTATTTTTAAAAAATTATAATAAAGTTTTTACAAAATACAATATGTAGAAATTATTTTGGTTGATAAAGAAAATAACAACAATAGAGACATGTAGGTCCTATATGTAGCTTAGAGTATCTGAAGTAAGAAGAAATTAATTTCAACTAACTCAATCTGTAGTTCCCCTTTGAAAAACTGTAAAACATATTCTACCCCAAGTTATACAAATTATTGTCCAACTTGGAACATACAAATTTTCTTTTTTCTTTTCATGAGAACGATAAAATGTTGTTCTGATACACACCATCAACGCTTGTAGCTGTCCTTTAATTCTTAATGATAATTTTTACCAAACGATTAGTTTGACTACAATTTAATAACAAACGATAACGTCTCAAAAATGTCCCAAGTTGGGTGGTATGACGGTATATCTTTAAGTAATACCCATATCTTATTATTATAATAATATTTGTCAAATGTCAAATACGTATTTTACTCCTACTTCTCTACTTCTTTTTAGCAAACTTCTACAAAACGCTTACACATAAAAAAATATTACATAAAACGGGAGTCTTAATAAAACTAAATAAATACAAGCCAAAAGAATATTCAGAAATAGCAAAAACAAATTTCGAACAAAAGAGATGCACCAATATTTTCATGCAATAATGCAGGAGACAAATATCCCAAATTTATTTGCTTTCCAGTTGACCAGGCATCGCTTCATGTTGCTGGTCGTATACCTGCATCGTGTAAAAGGTACAGGGATATTAAACTCCGTAAATATATTCAATATATTTCAGGCAACCCGATATACGCCGTTCGAGAATTTTTCTTAGGTAAAGCCCACCCTTAAGAATTTTCGAGGTATATAAAAATAATGTGAAGTGGTTCTGTAGATTCTGCAAAGTTAGCAACAAAATAGTATAAAAAATATTTGAATTAGAAAAGAAAATTGGAAAACTTTTGACTACGTAATAATAATAAACGGTCAGATGGACATTTCCTTCTACGAGTGTCCAAGATATCTCAAAGTTATACGCAAAATAAAGAAAGCAAAAAAATGTTTACCATATTCTGTAATCCTTATATATTAATTTGCTACAGAGGATTATGCAGAAGTAGATGTGGAAATTCAATTTGAAAATTAAAAAAAAAAAATTCCAATTAATATTTTATTTAAAAAACAAACAATATACTAATTATATATTGTCATGGTTTGGATGACCATGCTATATATAATATATAATTTGATACGTGTTCTTATATAAAGAAAAGGTATTCTTATTTCTTATCAAGTTTTTATAAATATATTCAAGTCCATAAAATTAATACTTATAAAATTAAAAATATATTCACAATTATTGTTTTCACTTTGATTAATGGTAGAATGTTCATTTTTCTTTCTTCAAACCAATTATTGTAAATTCTGGAAGGAAGAATTCAGAGATATTAGTTACTGTATAAAAAAATATTGTATTTTATAAATTTGTACAAAATTGTTTAATTAACGTTGATAGGTGAAGTCAAGTATGATAATTTATTGGGTACTAAAAATATTTAACCTTGTATTAAGATTCGCGGCTTTATTTAAAATAAGGAACGTGACAGCTTTGATTTTGACAGTTCTAAGAAATATGATTGAGAAACAGTGTATAATGTAGTTTAGAGATATAAAAATCAAGAGATAATAATACGAATTGAATTAAATAATGTGTTTTCTATAAGCTAAACTGGAGATAAATAGTATTACAAGAGTTTAAAAGAATTATTTTGAATATAAAGTATAGGTGGTATATTTTGATTGGTGGAGGAAATTTTTTTAAATATAATCGTCAAGGGAATGTTTATAAACAAATGAAAAGGAGAATAATTTTACTTTTGATTCTGTGCGGGTGTGTAATTTCAATGTTAAGAAAATAACATTGAAATTTATACAAATTAGAAGATTTCTGAGCATTAAAAGTGAGAATATTGAATAATTCAACGCGAATAAAGATTTATTTATATTTTCCAACATAGTATGGAATTAAAAGTTAACTATCAATTACTAATGGAGTGTTAAGTGATTAATAACTATCGTATAATAATATAAAGAAGATTTTAGTAATACATAAAGAAAACTTACCTATAATTAAAAGAAATATTGACCAGATCCAGTGTGAGGTTATAATTTTGGGCGTCCCAGAAGAGATATAGGTAGAGCTGTTTACGAGTACCAAACAGGCTCCAGTTGAAGAAGAAGAGAATCTGATACAGTTCCTGATATTGGAAGTGTTATTCCTTAATGCAAGTTTATCCATATAGAGGCTCCAGTTGAAGAAGAAGAGAATCTGATACAGTTCCTGATATTTGAAGTGTTATTCCTTAATGCAAGTTTATCCATATAGAGGCTCCAGTTGAAGAAGAAGAGAATCTGATACAGTTCCTGATATTTGAAGTGTGTCTTCGAGAAGTGTTTTTATATTTTAGGCCAGAGAAAATATTTATCCGAGAGTTGCAACGGACTTTTGCAGGCAGCATTTCTTTATAACCAACAATTTCAAGTATTAAGAGGGCAGAGACATCCAGAATTATCCACCTATTTTGAGGAAATTGTATATAACGAGGCAGTGTATATCTAGAAGAAGGAAATATTATTAATTTGTTGAATTGGTAGAACTACAGGACATAAATGAATTAAGGTTGTATGTAAAATATACCTATTGATATTAGTAAATTATATTAGACCAGTTTAGAACAGATGTTAAGTAAATCCAGTACGAAAATTTGAATATAAACATTTCACATAGAACAAAATTTAAATAGTACTGACACTTATAAAAAATTAGGTTAGAAATATAGAAATTTGTATCATATGTTATTTACAAATGAACATTGACATTTTATAAGTATTATTTGAGTGAACATAATAACGATTTGAATAATAGAAGACACATTATAAATTTAATTATAAACCAATTTATTTAATAACAATTTAAATTGTTAGGTTACGTACCTTGTTCAAATCAGAAATGGGAATAACTTTTCTTAATCCATCAAACACCTTTCCACGTATTAAACAATTTTACTAAGATTTAATTGTTTTTTTTTATTCATATAAACATACTATTTCCTGTACTACATTTGGAAAAAAAACAAGCAATATAAGAATTTAATCTAATCGTTTTTTTAATTTAGTATGTAATCAATTGTACACATGGGAGTATATGTAGATTCTTCAGGGAATAGACAGTAAAGAATACAGATGGAATAGATAGTAAAATTACAGAATTCTACTTATATATGTGGATATAGAAATCTATTTATTTAAAGAATTGTACGTAAAAATTAATATAGCGAAAATTGAATAACTTTATAAAAAAATACCAGAAATCTTTAACGGACCAAGTTACACGCAAAAAGAGAAAGAGGAATAATAATTATTATTATAAGTATATAAGCTATGCCGTGGTTTTTAATTATATTCACTTGTGTATACTAATACATTTTGGCTGGCCCAACTTGGAGCTACGCATACCAATACATTTTTGGTGCCCAACGTAGAGGCATAACGGTCTTACATACTAACACATTTTTGGCTGCCCGAACGTAGGGGCACGATTAAAGAAAGGTTTCTGGTTATTTGTGTATTTTGTAGCATAGTAAAAACACAGATTTGTTAGGTATATTTATTTGTTTGATCGCAATTTGGGAGTACATGTGATACATTGGTACATAGTTGTGCGTATTAAAGATACATATAAAATATTTTATATAGAATACATATTAGTACAGTTTTAAAAATATTTAAAAGAAATGGATACAAGATCTAAATCTAGTATGAAACAGACTCCAGGTACAAGTGAGAGCGGAGAAGATAGTGAACAGGAAAGAGGTGATATACAACAAATTATTCCAAGTAGGAATATAGAAGATATGTTAAAAGCTATTTTAGAGGATAATAAAAATAATCAAGAGAAAAATGAGAAGTTATTGGAGAAAATGGAAAAGTTTAGAGAAGATAATAAGAAAAATCAAGAGAAATATGAGAAAAATAGAGAAGTAGATAAAGAAGAAAATAAGAAGTTATTGGAGAATATGGAAAAGTCTAATAAAGAAGAAAATAAGAAGTTATTGGAGAACATAGAGAATATGGAAAAGTCTAATAAAGAAGAAAACAAGAAGTTATTGGAGAACATAGAGAAGATGGAAAAGTCATTTAAAGAGGATAATAAAAAAATAAAGGAAGATATTTTCGAGGTTTTGGAAAAGAAGTTGGAGAAGTTTGGGGATGATAATAAGAAAATAAATGAAAATCTTGTGAGCCTAAATGAAAAAATTAATCAAACTAATGAAAATATGAAAACAAAATTAGAGGAAGAAATAAATAATTTAGAAGATAAATTTAGAAAAGAAATAGAGAAGAAGAATGAAAGTAGTAAGGTAGAAATTTTAGGAACGATAGACAAAAATATAGTTAATAAAATTGGAGAAGTAGAAAAAACAGTGCTGGAGAAAGTAGGTATATGTGAGAATAAACAAAAAGAACTATCTGAGAAAATACAAAAGGATTTGGTAAAGGTATCGTCAAAGAATGATATAGAATTGGTTATAGTAAATAAAAAATTAGCTGATAATGAAGTGAAATACAAAGAAGATAATTTAGTACAGAAGGAGGCAATAGAGGGGTTATTAACAGAATGTGAGAACAGGAAAGAAGAGATAGAGGGATTAGTGAAGATAATTGAAGGTAAAAGGATTACGCAACTAGTTAATACTTCTCCGAATTGTGTTATTAATACAGGAATTAAAATAGAAAATTTACCTCATTTTAATGGAGATTCATCAACCTCAATACATCCCATGCTGTATTTAAATAATATGTTAAGATATATGGAAGATATTACAGAGTTTAAAACTAAAATGAATATTATTAGGTCTACTCTTACGAACAGTGCTTTAGATTGGTTCCAACGAATTGAAGATGAGTGCACGAATATTGATGTTTTTGTAAATATGTTCACTTCATATTACTGGAATAGTAATCAGCAAAACAGGGCTAGGATTAAGTTATTGATTGGTAAATTTCATCCAGGGAAAATGTCTAGAGAAACGTACGCGTCTAGATTATATAACAATAGCAAATATATTCATAATATAGATGAATCTACCATTGCTCAACAATTATTGAAGCATTTTATTGTAAATGACACGCATGCTATTATTTGTCAGAATGTTACGACTATGGATTCATTGATTGGCATTTTAAGACGTTTAGATGACCATAGTGAAAACATGCAATATAGCGTAAGAAGAAATCAAGAACCAACTTCTAATAGAAATAATAATATATCTCCTGTATCAAGAAATAATGGTGATGATACAAATCTGTTTAACTACCGGAACGATTATAACAATAGAGCAAGAGAAGCAAATTATCAAAATGGTAATAATTTTCGAAGAAATGAATCACAAACTAACCGAGTACCATATAGGCCATTGAATAATTTTAATAATGGACAAAAACATATCTCTAATAATCGATCATTTGAAAATGATAGAAGAGGTGATCAAGGAAGGAATTATGGTAATTATCAAGATCAAAATAATCGTTATTATAATCAGAACACGAACTCGAATAATAACTGGTATAGGAATAATGATGGGAATACAAGAGGTAATGGAAATGATAGAAATAGAAATACAGATACATCTCGTAATATAAATAACGTTAGATTAATAAAAGGTGGAAAGTCAGATGAAGGCAAGAATAGTATTGGAAAAGAAGATATATTACAAAAGGTTAATGATGAGGAAACAAAAACGCCGATTTTAGAATCAGAAGCAGGGATATATGGGAATCCAATTCCAAGTGTTTCTTGGAACTAAATTCTGAACAATCTGTTAATAGGTAAGACACAGTATTTGGAGGTTGTACTGTGAAATGAGTGACGACATTTCCTTTCTGAGTTCGGCTAAATCATCCACAAAAATGTTAAATCATCCGAAATAATAGGTAGGACACAGTATTTGGAGATTGTACTGTGTAAGTGAGTGACGACACTTCCTAATCTTAGTTACATTAAATCATCCACACAAATTATATTTTTAGAGATTAGTTGAGTTAATAATAATTAGTATTGTTCGATGTCCTTATATTGTAGATATGTTGATAGGTGTTTTATGCATTGTATACAGTGTGGTAATGTATCATTTGTGGGTTATTTGGTAGAAATAAAAATAAAAATAAATGTGTTTTGGTGAATACAAATGTTTAAAGTTAGGTATGGAAAGGGAAAAAGAATTTAAAGCAAAATGTAATAAATAATATTTTGAATTGGTATAGGAAAATAAAGGTACTAAGATTAGGTATGCAATTATAGTACAAAATAAGGGAATAATAATATTCAATGACAGTAATATTATGAAATATATGAGATTGTTTAAAAATATAAAGAGGTGTTTATTAAAAGATATTGTATATAAAGAGAATTAAAAGTTTATAAGGGAATGATATATGAAAGCTGGAATATGTATATTTAATGCTAAAAGAGAGCAAATGATAGCCCATAATGGCAGATTATAAAAAGTGAATTATATTTTGTATCAAAGAAATTAAATATCTTGTAATGTAAAGGTTTACATATGAGATGAATTTTTATCATATAATGGTAAATGTATATGATTACACTTATAAAAGTGATGTTTAAGCAAATGAGACAATATTATTATTTGAATATATAGGAATGAGTGGTATGGGTTTTTATTAAAACCAAAAATATATTGGAATAAATATATGAGATGGAGTTAATGTATAAATAATAAACACTAAATGAATTTAAGACAAGAATGTAAGTGATTTCGAAACTGAAAAGATTAGTATACTGTATAGGAATATTTTAAATGCATACATGGAAAGTTGATTTTAAAAAAAAAATACTTAACATTATAAGATGAATAGGAATTTACACAGTAAATAAATTTAAAACGGCATTAATTTAAAGGATTTTAAAAAAGAATAATATTACAAACATTCATGGTACATTACAAGTTTGAAATAGTTGATGTTATTGTAAATGTATAGTATTGGAAAGATTAGTTATAATAATTACAAGTTTTGTTTTATACAATTTAAAAAAAAATGATTAGAGATGTGATTTTATTTAAAAAGAGTTAATTTTGTATGACAAGAAAGTAATAGAATTAGAAATGTGTACAGGAATTGAAATGTTGAAAGAGGATAAAAATTTGAGAATCAATTGTTTCATTATAGTTAATGTTTTGAAATAACAAATATTAATTTTTAACAAAGTAAAAATTTACATTTGTTAAAGGGGCAAATGTCATGGTTTGGATGACCATGCTATATATAATATATAATTTGATACGTGTTCTTATATAAAGAAAAGGTATTCTTATTTCTTATCAAGTTTTTATAAATATATTCAAGTCCATAAAATTAATACTTATAAAATTAAAAATATATTCACAATTATTGTTTTCACTTTGATTAATGGTAGAATGTTCATTTTTCTTTCTTCAAACCAATTATTGTAAATTCTGGAAGGAAGAATTCAGAGATATTAGTTACTGTATAAAAAAATATTGTATTTTATAAATTTGTACAAAATTGTTTAATTAACGTTGATAGGTGAAGTCAAGTATGATAATTTATTGGGTACTAAAAATATTTAACCTTGTATTAAGATTCGCGGCTTTATTTAAAATAAGGAACGTGACAGCTTTGATTTTGACAGTTCTAAGAAATATGATTGAGAAACAGTGTATAATGTAGTTTAGAGATATAAAAATCAAGAGATAATAATACGAATTGAATTAAATAATGTGTTTTCTATAAGCTAAACTGGAGATAAATAGTATTACAAGAGTTTAAAAGAATTATTTTGAATATAAAGTATAGGTGGTATATTTTGATTGGTGGAGGAAATTTTTTTAAATATAATCGTCAAGGGAATGTTTATAAACAAATGAAAAGGAGAATAATTTTACTTTTGATTCTGTGCGGGTGTGTAATTTCAATGTTAAGAAAATAACATTGAAATTTATACAAATTAGAAGATTTCTGAGCATTAAAAGTGAGAATATTGAATAATTCAACGCGAATAAAGATTTATTTATATTTTCCAACATAGTATGGAATTAAAAGTTAACTATCAATTACTAATGGAGTGTTAAGTGATTAATAACTATCGTATAATAATATAAAGAAGATTTTAGTAATACATAAAGAAAACTTACCTATAATTAAAAGAAATATTGACCAGATCCAGTGTGAGGTTATAATTTTGGGCGTCCCAGAAGAGATATAGGTAGAGCTGTTTACGAGTACCAAACAGGCTCCAGTTGAAGAAGAAGAGAATCTGATACAGTTCCTGATATTGGAAGTGTTATTCCTTAATGCAAGTTTATCCATATAGAGGCTCCAGTTGAAGAAGAAGAGAATCTGATACAGTTCCTGATATTTGAAGTGTTATTCCTTAATGCAAGTTTATCCATATAGAGGCTCCAGTTGAAGAAGAAGAGAATCTGATACAGTTCCTGATATTTGAAGTGTGTCTTCGAGAAGTGTTTTTATATTTTAGGCCAGAGAAAATATTTATCCGAGAGTTGCAACGGACTTTTGCAGGCAGCATTTCTTTATAACCAACAATTTCAAGTATTAAGAGGGCAGAGACATCCAGAATTATCCACCTATTTTGAGGAAATTGTATATAACGAGGCAGTGTATATCTAGAAGAAGGAAATATTATTAATTTGTTGAATTGGTAGAACTACAGGACATAAATGAATTAAGGTTGTATGTAAAATATACCTATTGATATTAGTAAATTATATTAGACCAGTTTAGAACAGATGTTAAGTAAATCCAGTACGAAAATTTGAATATAAACATTTCACATAGAACAAAATTTAAATAGTACTGACACTTATAAAAAATTAGGTTAGAAATATAGAAATTTGTATCATATGTTATTTACAAATGAACATTGACATTTTATAAGTATTATTTGAGTGAACATAATAACGATTTGAATAATAGAAGACACATTATAAATTTAATTATAAACCAATTTATTTAATAACAATTTAAATTGTTAGGTTACGTACCTTGTTCAAATCAGAAATGGGAATAACTTTTCTTAATCCATCAAACACCTTTTCCACGTATTAAACAATTTTACTAAGATTTAATTGTTTTTTTTTTATTCATATAAACATACTATTTCCTGTACTACATTTGGAAAAAAAACAAGCAATATAAGAATTTAATCTAATCGTTTTTTTAATTTAGTATGTAATCAATTGTACACATGGGAGAAACATACTATTTCCTGTACTACATTTGGAAAAAAAACAAGCAATATAAGAATTTAATCTAATCGTTTTTTTAATTTAGTATGTAATCAATTGTACACATGGGAGTATATGTAGATTCTTCAGGGAATAGACAGTAAAGAATACAGATGGAATAGATAGTAAAATTACAGAATTCTACTTATATATGTGGATATAGAAATCTATTTATTTAAAGAATTGTACGTAAAAATTAATATAGCGAAAATTGAATAACTTTATAAAAAAATACCAGAAATCTTTAACGGACCAAGTTACACGCAAAAAGAGAAAGAGGAATAATAATTATTATTATAAGTATATAAGCTATGCCGTGGTTTTTAATTATATTCACTTGTGTATACTAATACATTTTGGCTGGCCCAACTTGGAGCTACGCATACCAATACATTTTTGGTGCCCAACGTAGAGGCATAACGGTCTTACATACTAACACATTTTTAGCGCCCGAACATGGGGCATTATTAGAAAATTATATGTTGTAAAAATATATTTATTAACATATCAAAAACAGTACTAACACAATATTTAACTATTTATTATATATTTGAATAAAGAATCCTCGAAATACAATTTGAAATTCTATTAGAATATAACTTCTATACACTAATTTACAATTTAATAATTTATTAAAATAAGTAGGTAAAAGGAAATTTCAGTAAGTTATACCACAAATGTTTACGCAGAACGTAGAAAGTATAATAAACCGTTTGGTTAAAGTAAAATCGCGCTGTCCTTAAGTAAAATCTTCAGAAACCCTTGATCAATTGCTCAATAGTGCCAGCTTTTGGATCAAATTGCATCATAACTATGACATACATTGTAATTGCCGCTAAAATCTGAAAAAGAAAATAAGTTTAATTCATGTATAATACAATTTTTGTGAAGATTTGATGGTGATATAAATTATTTAAATGATGTATTTAATTCATTACTATAATGTATACATTTTAAAACAGTAAAGTTTGGCACGTATATTTTGACGCTTCTTGTAGTGTATTTGTTGCCAGCCACTTCTATACAACTTTTTTGGAGTGTAATGAGAGAAACCCAGCAATCCTAACAAAGGGTTTATCAGAATCGTTGGCCTCTCCAAGTTACTTTGACCATTACTGACCTATCGTTGCTTTTTCTTATAATTTTGCCAACTTTATGTTTTTTATTTTAATACGGTTTTTTATACTGAAGGAATGTCAAAGAAATTATTTATCAGCCCAAAGAGTTTAGCAACAGCGTTACCCTGCCGGAAGATATCTCAGAACAGATACTTTTAGAAGAGTAATAATAGACACTTCCATTTCTACTGATGAGTATTGATAATTCAAAACCGAGGAAGCCTAAATATGTGTCAATGAAGGAAATCAATTAAGAATTTTTATGGCAACAACAGATAATCCACACGTCAGTACCCATGAAAGAAGTCTTTCTGGATGTTACCTAAACCATCATCGCAAGGACCTGAAAATGAAATACATAAATATAATCCGTAATGAATACATTTAAGTATTGAGTCTCGCATCCATCATTTTAAAGCTAGAAGAGCCCAAGCAGCATCAAAGTGACGTGAACTGAGACCGGAACTTGGACTCGGTAACTGTTACGTAACTGCTACTAAATGTTTGACTTAGCAATAAGATTTACTCCAATTCTGACCTTATTAGTAGCAGTCACGTAACTGTTACTAATAGTAGGTCCTCTACGGTCCCATAACTTTTTGGTAGATCTTAACGTATTTGGAACCACACGGCTCCTAAATAATATTACTTTAAAGTTATTGGAACTTTAAAGTAGAAAACGATAGAGGCCATAACCATCTCGTATTACTGAAGTCTGGCTTTAAACTTAGCACTCCTTGAAAGTTACGCTCAACGTTTTTGCTACGTTATCGGAACATGTATTAATTACCTCAAAATTACGGAACTGTTTAGTAATATTTATAGTAATTTCGGCGTTCTTGCTACTCGAAGATGTTACAGGTAATTTTGACTTTCCGTATAAATTCAGAGAGACTACATAGTTGCAGTTACTTTCAAAAAATTACTCCACGGTAAGTTTCTCTTCATCGACGTTAACAACAAAGGCACTATCCAATAAGGATCGCTCGTGTCTGTGAAATGAAACTGCCTTCGAATTCATGGCGTCTGAAAACAAAATTCGTCGCAAGAGAAAGCCTATAAACATTCGTCGACATTTTATCGAACACTGAGGCTTTAGCAGAACACTCTTAGTAGTAATGGCGACATTTGCATACATTATGGCCACAGGAAAAATATAACTATTAAACATCAGTGTCATCAGTTCAAACGACTAACAGTGGACAAGCCTGCCAAGCAGAACCAAAAGTAACTGGATGTGAAGTGTGAAATTTGTTGAAAATTGTGAAGATGAAATCGACAATTATTATGGCTATGATGAGTTATTTGTCCCTAAATATGACGTTGATGGAGACTATAAAGACGAAATAATAGCATTTTCGTCAAAAATTTCATTCCTGCAACAGTTTAGAGAATGTTCTTTATTCCATAGAGTAACCCACAGTTCAATCAATGATCTACTGCATATGTTAAGGGTCCTATATAGTGGATCTGTCAACAATAGAAAAATAGCAGATTTTAGATGCAAGATATTTTTGTTGATTTTAAATTTGGAGAAAACCTTTCAACGTCAACTTATGAAGAATTTAAATCTACCTTGCTGAAGAATTAAATTTAGAAAAATTTATCGGATTAAAGAAAATTAATTAATATGTCAAAATATTAAAAAAAGTTTTCTCAAAAATCCTTTGGAGGAGATTTGTTTGCTTGGGTTCACATTATAAATTGAATAAAAAGCTACCCCGCTCTGCACTTATTTTTTGTTCAACTATTCTTTACTTTGTTTTAAATGAATATAAAATAAATTAAAATTAGGCAACCCACATTACAATGGATTGTTATTCTAGTAAAAATCTTTCCTGCGGTTACAAATGTGTAAATATGTGGTCATAAATGAATTTTTATTCGTTTAGATATTGAGTTATTATTTCAAATATTTATTATATATTCCCTATGTGTAATAAGTACTCGAACATCCTTGGATTATTAAATTATGTGCTATGCAACCAATATTACATTTCCGATCTACTATATAGGACTCTTAAGGCCGATTAATTGTTTTTCCATCTGTAAGGCACTTTTAAAGTTGTTAATATTCAATAATTTTAAGATGCACGAATAACCCTCCTTTGGAGCACTGGCGGAATTGCATCTCAAAGTCGCCCTTAGTGAATGATTTAAGTTGTGCGGCTAGTACAATACTTTGTCATTCTCCTATTTCCCCATTCTTCTCTTTCGTAGCCACAACTTTGAAAAAATCCATTTTTACAATAATTCACTAGCACTAACCGCAATCATATGTGTTAATTTTAGGTTAAATTCCACGTGGGACTTTGAAGTGGCACCGGGAACTTTACAGTTGTGTGCTACTTCATGGTAGTCTTAACGAACCTGCACAACTTTAAAGTTACAGCGGCGTGGACCGATTGGTCCCATGTACTACTTCGTAGCAACTATAACTTTAAAGGAAATATTTTTAGTGGCTGCTACTACACGGTTACTTTTGTCACGTAGTATGTACTTTAAAGACGCATATTTTAATAACTACTACTTGTAAGTTCTCTTGCGCAAAATTCGCCATATTTATGAGAGCAGAATTGCGACGCCATTGCTGTTCATGAACGTTGAATAACGTCACAATACTGATTAAAAATTATTTTTTCTTGAGAGCTGTACTAAAAGTACCAAATCAATGAATATTTATTGGTTTAGAACGTTTAAGAATAATTTAAAAAAAGATACACATGCCTTGGTGGACAATTTCGAAATTGTACAGTATATTTTTTTTTTAAAAAAATGTTTAAGTAAATCTATATTTTAAGGGTGAGTTGTCATTTTTCTAAGTACCATCATCATATTTGTCAGAAAACTTGTATTCGCATATAACTTTAATACCCATGAAATCCGTTAAAATGACTGTGTTTAATATTTCTAATTATTGTGTATTACTACTCACACCATCAACGTGTATTATTACACTCTACCTTCAGTTTACAAGCCAGCTTCGACAACGGAATGAGATGAGAATATAGTTGAAGCTTTGCTGAAAGTGCGCGACAGACAGCGACTGACAGTGTCAGAAACCTCAGAAGTTCCATTACAGTAGCTGTCACCACCCTGCTACGTCGCCGTTACGTAGCCGCAACGTCCGGGAAACGGTGCGGAAGCAGTTCCAGGGACGTCGCTGGAACGTAGCTACTACCGAATAATTATTCCCCATTTTGGTCCCAGGCACGTATTAGGACCGTTGTCACCACGTTCCGGCGACTAGTGGCGAAAACTTTAAAGTTCTTGTGATGGTCGGCGTTACGTTCCTACGACTAAAAATGTTGCTTGGGAGTGTTCTGCCAATGGGCAATAACTAAAATGAATGCTCGGGAAATTATTTTTTATCGTGTTATGTGCGGATGAAGCTGGTTTCAATAGTAATGGAATAGTTAACAAAAAAAATTTCATTATTATTCAAACGAAAACCCTTCCTTCACTAATAAATAGATTATCAGCATAGGATCATAGATGTGTATGGTGGGCATTCTTAGTGAATGGATGATAGGCCCCCATTTATTTGAAGGCAGTATTAACGGAGACGTCTATGATTGATTTCCATCGAGCATTTTTGGAATCATTAGAAGATGTTCCGCTAAATTTTCGAAGAGATGTAGATGATCAAGATGGCGAATTCCCACATTCTATGGTAGAGTCACGAAATATTTAATGAAATATTTCCAGCGAGGTGGTTAGCCCGTGGAGGCCCTAATGACTAGCCGGCTGGGTCTTCGGCTTCTGTTAATAGGGATCCATAAAAGAACAAACATACAGTATATCTGTAACCACAAAAAAAGTTATGAGCGAACACATTCGACAAATGTTTAGAAAAATAGATACTCAACGCTCTATTAATAATAATAATAATAATAATAATAATACATGTCTTTATTATGTATAAAGAAATATATAAAATAACGATTTGGTAAATAACGATTTGGTAAATACATAATCGCAAGGCGAACCCCAGTATAAACTGTTTACTTGACCTTGATGATAAATATGAGCAATATGCAACAAAAATAAAATCCTGCTTAAAACTAACTTAGCCTAAAGTTCGATGATGAGCACCATGAACTAAAATAAATAGTGTAATAATAAATAATAACACATAAAAGTCACTTGCAAGTGAACGTCTATATCGATAACCAGCAAGCAGCTTGCATCAACCCATTACCGCAATAGAAGGTGTGACTTGAGTCTGGATTTAAACTTGGATGCTGTGAGGGACTTAAACTCAGTTGGTAGGGGATTGTAATTACAGTATACCTGATACGTAAAAGCTCGTTCATATAGGGAAGTCTTATGGGGCGTGGGAGAGATCAATCCGCGAAATCTGGTGGTCACACTGTGTACATCTGACCTCAATCTAATCCTATTATAAAGATATGGCGGAGACCTATGCAGAAGCACACCATGATAGAAACACAATGCCTGCAACCTCCTACGTCCCGCCATGCACAACCAGCCCGCATTACTCAACTTGTGAGAGATGTGATCAAATTTTCGTATATTGTAAATGTATCGTAGACAAGCATTTTGTATTTTTTGAATTCTGGAGCTGGTAAAGGAATCCAAGGACCCATGATACAGTGTTGAACAGTAAGAAAAATGCGACAAAACGAAAGCCTCACACAACATTTTCTTCACTGTTTCATTAAGAGTACGCCTGTAAGGGTATAATAGTCTCTTCAAATTAATATAAGCAGAGGTAATATATTTGGATATCTGATCCTTATATCTGAATGTGTTGTCAATGTAGAGACCAAGGCTCCTCACCCTATTCACAACCGGTAAATGTATATTATCAATAACAATCTCTAAAGTTCTGCCAATGTTGAAGCACGTTTTTTTAGGACCGAAAAGGACGACCTGCGATTTCTCCGGGTTTATATGAAGGCTGTGATTGACAGAAGCATCAAATAGATTTGAAAGATCGGTGTTAATTCTATGCATAGCAGCTTACCATTCAGATGGGGGAAAGGAGTAATAAAGCTGAGTATCATCAGCATACATATGTGATATTAATGTCGATTTATCATTTCGGAAGCATGTTCAGAAAGTTTTAAAAGTGGATTTTATCGCTTTTAATTTTACCTATTTTGAAGGTCATAGTTATTGTTATTTTATAATTTCTGCGTTCCACTAATTACTCATCCATTCGCGTTACATTTCCTGTTTCTACACCTACTACAATCCAGTTATTATTTTTTTTGTTTGCTTTTAAAATTTGTTTATTGTGCCATATTCTACATACTCTTTGTATTGTATTGCTGTATTGTAAATAAGATATATCCATTTTTTTGTCATTATTCTAATACATAAAAGATCATATCTTTAAGCCCATTAAAAAAAAATGTGTCTATCTAATACGTCGTTTTCGAGAAATATAATTTTGAAAAAGCATTGAATTTTTCAGAAAAAAAGGTAATAAGTCGAAAACCTTTAGGCTATAGTATCTTATAACTTTTTGACGAAGAATAATACGAGGAATACAAAAATATCACATTATATAGGCTGTTCCTTTTAAGAAAAACTATAACTGCGGTCAGGTATCAAGTTATGGAACTCTCTGTATAATACAAAATAATTTTAAAAGGTGCTCCTAATAAGTGGCTGTCATTAGAAGAAAACCGCTTTTAAATATCTTTTCTTATGAAGTCACAATCTGCCTTCCGCATGGAGATGACTCACCCTGTATATATACCTATGGTATATATTATAGAGCAAGAGCAAGCGTTCTATAATTACCGAGTGCAATCGATATTCCTCGGAAGTATATCCGGAAAAATAATTTTTGCGACTCGGGAGATATGTATACTCGCGGCAAAAAGTTTTGTCGGGTTGTAAGACCAGCTACATGGAAGATATCACTGGTCTACTCTAGTAAATTCTAACGCAACATAAAGAGGGACTACATTCAATTTTTATAATACCTAAGATTGAGTAAATATACTTAACTGCTTCGTAAAAGAAAATACATGTGGCATATAGAAGTAAATATATTTAAAATATTCTGCATTTATGATTTATCCCACGATAATATTGATGTGTCAACATTACAAAGAAATCTTTTTGCTGTTCTACAAATGTTTGGGGCTTTGGGAATTTATTTTATTTTTCAAGGGCGAGAATGAATGCTTTATTTTAAGATCCCGGTTTTATAGAATTTGTAATTATTTATATTGATGATATTTACGAGTATGTATCTGTCCTTAATTTTTTTCTGTAATACACATTCTATTTATTTTAAAATAGATACAAAAAAATGATGGGTTCTTCATTATAATTTAATTCAAAATTCTTGATTATATTACTATATCTGCATTCTAAGACTTTTTTACCTGGAGCATGTTTACCTAATATAGTAATACGTA
Organism: Amphimallon solstitiale; assembly: GCA_963170755.1. Lineage (NCBI taxonomy): Eukaryota > Metazoa > Arthropoda > Insecta > Coleoptera > Scarabaeidae > Amphimallon > Amphimallon solstitiale. The sequence continues at coordinate 95,377,293 of OY720682.1, read as the reverse complement.
TTTACCTTGGTATTTACAGCGCAATAGCTAGAGGTGTTTAAATTTTGGAATATTATTTAAATCAAGATTTTTTTGTAGCCCATATATCAAATACTTTTTTTTAATAGTTCAGCCACCTCTATTAAGATCAATTATTTCACCATTCCTTGTTTTTATTAGTATGGTAATTTCTCTGCATTTTTAAAACTACACATGTTAAAATGCTTTTATTTTACATTTTAAAATATTTTCCTGTAAATATATTATTGGGTGGTATGAATAAAACGGAGTATTTGCTAATACTACTACAGTGGACCCCCGCTATTCGCGCCCTCTGTATTCGCGAAACCGCTTATTCGCGAATCGGGATTTACGGTCATCCTTCAATATTCGCGCTCGGTATTCGCGCTTTAGCGTAGGAAGTCCCTGCAGTTACATAGCGTTTCTGTGCTTTCCCGATTTTCTTATTACTTTAAAAGCTTACAAATCAAATACGATTTGCATATATTCTTATACATACGTAATAAAGAGGTATTCTTATTATAGGATTGTTAAGTGTGGTGTGTTTAAATATCAGATTATTGTGTGGATTATTTTACGAGTAATATACATATATATTTTTCAATAAGAAAAGTATAAAACTGGCGTATTGTTGGTAAGTTTAACCTCATATCGATTATTTTATATTGAAGTTTGTAACTTTATAGCTACAAAAATGGCATATACTCGAGCGGTTAGATAACGGTGAGAAGCCTTCTGAAATTGGACGATTTTACAATGTAAATGAGTCTACTATTAGGTCCATAAGATCCAATAAAGAGTCGATTAAACGGTCTATTCAAAATGCAACACCATTGTCAGTAAAAAAAGTAAAGAGGACAAGATCTTCACTAGTAGAAAAGATGGAAACATTACTAATTTACTGGATTGAAGACAACAATAAGAAAAAAAATCGGCATTGACTCGGTAAGCATAACAGCAAAAGCTAAACAGATTTATGATCACCTAAAAATGCAAGAACTCCATGAAACACCATCTCTAAAGAGTGAAACGTTTGCTGCTAGTAAAGGATGGTTTGACCGATTTCGAAAGCGTAGTAATTTACATAACATCCAGTTTACTGGCGAAGCTGCTAGTGCGGACCACGAAGCTGCGAAATGGTTTCCACAAGAGTTACAAACAGTAATTGAGGATGGTGGATACAACAGTAAGCAAGTTTTTAATGCCGATGAGACCGGGTTATACTGGAAGCGCATGCCAAAACGCACATACATTTCCAAGGAAGAAAAAAAGGCACCTGGTTTTAAAGTAGCGAAAGATAGGTTAACACTGTTACTTTGTGGAAATGCTGCAGGAGACTTTAAATGGAAACCACTATTGATCTATCATTCAGAAAATCCTCGTGTTCTTAAGAACGTAGATAAAGGAAAATTACCAGTACATTGGCAATTTAACAAAAAGGCATGGATGACAAGATCAATTTTTAATGATTGGTTAGTTAAATGCTTTTCCATGGAGGTTGAGACATATTGCAAATCACAAAACATAAATTTTAAAGCTTTACTGATAGTGGACAATGCCTCCAGTCACTCGGTAAACTTAGAAAAGCTGAATGAAAATATAAGTGTAGTTTTCTTGCCACCAAACACAACTTCCATAATTCAACCAATGGATCAAGGAGTTATTGCCACTTTTACGAAGCTGTACTTAAAATACACACTTACTGCCATGTTAAAAGCTACAGACACCTGAAAGCCTTACACTTCGCGACTTTTGGCGAAGCTATAATATCATGGATGCGATGCAAAATATAAAAGCATCGTGGTATGATATTAAATGTTCAACCATGAACGCCGCTTGGAAAAACATTTGGCCTCAATGCGTTAGGCAATATTTCTCTAATATCGCTCTGCCTGAAGTAAATACAAGTCAGCTCATTAACATAGGAAGGCAAATAGGAGGGGAAGGTTTTGAAGATCTTGATGATAGCGATATTCTGGAGGTTCTTCACGCAGACGATACTGAATTGACAATTGAAGATTTGGTGGAATTACACCCAGAAGACAATCAAGAAAACCGAGCTGATGACGGCATTGCAGTCTCTAAAGATCTGCTGTCAATAAAAAATCTAGAACAACTTCACTCAATTCTAGACACTGCTAAAAATTTGGTTGATGAGATAGATACAAATTCTCAAAGAAGAGAAGCCTTCAAAATGGGAATAGAGAATACATTCATTCCCTATAAGTCTATTTTATTAGAAAAAAGAGGTAAAGCAAGACAGCCCTCCATTTTGAACTATTTTGCGTCTCCCAAATTACCTGGCATTATAGAATATCAAGACAGCACAGCAGGTCCATCTACAAGTTAGTAATTTACGTTCTTTTGCAGACATGAATTAAAGGACTAATAATGTAGTTTATATTATTTATTTAGATAAATATTGTTGTGAGAAATATAAATTGGAAGTTATAATTACACGGTTTGTTCTCACTCGGAACATATCCCTATATGTATTTTACGTTATTTTTGTACCCCGATATTCGCGAATTCAATATTCGCGGAGTTTTCATGGAACCTATCCTCCGCGAATAACGAGGGACTACTGTACTAGAAGTAACTGCTGCATTGGTACATAAAGTAAATACTACAATAACGAGGCACTTGTTACAAACATAAAGCATTTACTACACAATCGAAGTATTTACTTCGAAGAGGTAGTATTTGGTCAGTTTGAGGTTAGGATTTATGTTACGTCAAACCATCGTCGAACGACAGCGGTAAATTTGGATCAAAAATGAGTGACAGCGAAAGTGATAGGGATGAAGGTACGGCAGAGCAAACTGACGAACAAATGGGGTTTACAGTGATGCTATCGGATTATCCTCAACTGTTTGATAAAAGAAAAACCCCGAACATAATGAAACAAAAAGAAAAGTGTTGGGAAGACTTGACGAAGACGTTTAACACAAACTACAACAAAAACGCAACTGTTAAACAGGCAAGTATATTTACATTTGTATTGTAAATTTAAATAATGTTTTCACGTACAGTTGAAAGCAAAAAAAAAGTAGACACGTTTGGATGTAAAACGGGTGACGAGACATTCGTTTTACATTGTACCGTGACCCGTTTTGCACCCAAACTTGTCTACTTTTTTTTTGCTTTCAACATAGAAGATATTTATAGATCATTAAAAAGTTTAACAATATGAAAAGCAAAGTAAAGGAGAGGACGGACCTAAAGAAGACTGGAAATAAAAGAATTATTCTTAATGAATGGCAAAGCAAATTTTGCGAGTTATGGAACAATCGCGGGGAAAATCCTGTTCTCCATCAAGTTCCAGGTAATAATAAAAAGTTTGTAAGTAAACTAGTTGGTACCAATGGATAAATCAATAGGGGTTGAAAGTGCTGGAACAGGAGCAGGAGTTAAACCCCAAACTGATGACCATTTTCTCGAACAAGTCACTCCAAAGCGAAAAGTAGTTTCGCCTGAAAATGTGGATGACGACTTCAAAAATTTAAGTGTACCTACTTTGCAAAGGCTTGTTCTTGTGCAACAGATGAAAACGGCCGAAGCACAAGAACAAGCAGCCATTGCCCAAAAAAAAGCTGCCATCGCGCAGGAAAAATATTTTACAGCAATGACAAATCAATTTCAGGACGTCTTCCTTAATGGAAATTTAGAGTAGTAAATTAATTAAATGTGTACTATTACAAATGAACTTTATAATAATTTATTTATGTTTTTATCTATGTTCACGCAACCTTAAAAGTTCCATGGCTATCGCATTTCTACGATGCACACCTCTACAGCGTATTACGTTGTGGTCCTCCTCGTTCTGAATATACACAAAATCTTGTTCAATCGGAAGTTCATCAAAATCATCGTCTGGATCATTTAGATGTTTTGCAATATTGTGTAATACAAAAGCACAAACTATGTACCGACAAACACTATTCCTTTTTGAGGCGAACAGTGTAATTCATCATGGGAAAACGCCGTTTCAGCTGACCAAAACAACGTTCAATAAGACAACGATTGTTTGTTTGCCATCTATTGTAATTCCTTTCTGCGACGGTAAGAGCCCTCCTGTACGGCGTTAAGAGCCACGGTGCCAAGCAATAACCTTCATCTCCCAGTAAAGAAACATTATCGATGTTGTCGACCATAATGTTAAAAACGTCGGAATTTTTCCAAATTCTACTATCGTGGACTGAACCTGGCCACGAAGCATCCACACTTGTAAATCGTTCTGTACGAGAACAGGTAGCTTGTACGTTTATTGAACAGAAATCTTTTCTATTAAAATATTCCTCTCCTTGAACTGTAGGCTTTATAATTCGAATGTGCACACAATCTATAGTACCGACTATATTTGGTATCTGCCAACCTTCCTGTGCTCGTTCAATTTCATCTGCAGTTTGTTGGAACCGAATCCATATATGTGCCTTGTCCAAAATTTTATCAATAACATAATTAATACGTTTCGACACCGTTGATTGATGCACACCTATATCACTAGCAACTCCTATCTGAAAACCAGGGTCTCCAAGACTTCTAAGAAATATTTCCATTTGTTGAACGGTTGATAGTGCTCCGCCACGAGTTTCTACTGATGTACCCAAGAAGTGGTTAGCAATCCATTCTACATTTTCCTTTTCAAAACTTAATAGAAAGCCAAAAATAAATTAGTGACAACATCCAATATAATTTTGTAATATTTCTTACCGAAATAATTTTCTGTATTCCCGTGAACGAAATATTCTTCTCTCTTTATAATACTTCGGTAATCTGTCCTGAACTAATAATAACTCTGCCATATTTTGCAAATAGCTTAAAGAAAGCAGCCGCGAAGCTACACTGACGCTGGCTTCGATAAAAATGAAGCATTTGCTGTGTCCTGTAGCATTTGCTATATATACCATAGTCATTACTCCTATATACATATAAAGCAAATGCTACTGATTTGTAGTATTTCCCTGTAGCGAGGCTTGTTTATAGAGTAACTGCTTCACAGTCGAAGCACTTACTTAATTCTTGCAGTATTTACTTCAGCATTGAAGAAATTACTAGTAGTATTAGCCCTACTCCGTTTTATTCATACCACCCATTGTCTTCAAAAGATTTTTTGTGTAATTTTTTGTTATTATTGCTTTATTACGCTAGATGTATTTAATTTTGAGGAAGTTTAATATATCTCTCAAGTGTAAACAAAAATATTACAATCTCCATTTATGGTTTATTAAAAATTAGTGGGAAATATTATCGGAATACTAGAGTTGACCAGTGATACCTTCCATATAGCTGGTCTTAAGACCCGACAAAACTTTTTGCCGCGAGTATACATCACACATATCAGATAAACATTTGACTATAATAATGGCTTAAGCTAAGTGGTGTATTAAAATTATGTTTTCCATAGTGTGCAATATGTGTGACTTACCGACAATAGCAGCTTTGAATCAATTACAAAAAATCCGGGAGCTGTAATTTCACATTTTTCATGCAATAATTGTAACGATAGCGTATTGATCTAAAATTAAAACAGGCTTACAAACATAACATTTTTTATGTATTCTTTATATAAATCTACAAGAATATACTATGTAATATAATTTACATGTTTGAAACAATATATTTCTAGAGAAGTTCTGTGCGTGACTTTTACGATAGTACTCGTATATTGAAATAGGTGATAATATAAGGTTTGTTTCAACATAAAATCACAAACGATTGAGAACCAATTATATGTTGTAAAAGCAATCACAAACTAGTTTGTAATTTCTCTCAACCAATCAAATTGCTCCTGACTAGTTTATGATTTGTGTTGGAACAAACCTATAATATTACTTTCAATCATTTACCTCTTTTCTCAAATGAATATCGTTTATTTGATTTGAAGCTTTGAATAAAATGGCCTTCAGAGTAATTATCTGAAAGGAGAGTAAACAAGGAAATTAATGTTTATATTAGTAGGGATACTAACGATCACTTTCATATTTTTGCAGAAAGTTAGGTACTTGATGGGCAAGAACTAAAAAAATACTAATTAATACACAGACCTGCAAAAAAATGCTGAAAAATAGTCAAAAAAGTCCATCACGTCCCATTTTTTCACATAATAAAAATTTTGAGTTTCGTACCACTAATATATTGTGTTATAAAATCTACTAAGGTAGGGGGTGAGCATTTAGTGCCATAACTCGTCATTAATGGCGAACATTGGAGACTACGTTAAAAAGATTAAAAATTCTTAAATATGCAAACCTTAAAAAGATTAAAATGTCATAAATATGTAAAGAATAATAATAATAATAATAATAATAATAAGCTTTATTGCCCAACAGTTACTACCAATTGCAGGACAATTTATTGGAACATTACAAAAATGACGTATGTACATACAAGTTATACAATAGAACAAAGAAGAGAAGAAAGGAAAAATTAAATATTATAGAGCATGTAGTGACAACAAATGTCAATAATATTTGTTAAAGTGTTCCGCGATTACTGCCCTAACAAACCCGATGCTGGAGCAGTTGACATCGCAGTGTACGGTAATTTCATTAAAATTAGAACACATGGAATACAGAGAGGTGATCTAATCGCGACATTAGTTTGCGGGAAAGGCAAATTGAAAGTAAAGGCATGGCGCGACGCAGGACAGGGTACAGCAAACCTTATTTGCTGGAGTAATGCAGGAGAATCAAGTACGTTGTGAAGCAGCTTAAACAAAATGCATATACCCGAGGCAATGGAGAGAAGTTAATTCAAAACGGGCTAACAATAGACAGTGGTCAGCATTCCTACACGGATAAACTCCGTCAACTCGACTCCATAGAAATTTAAAAAACTTGCGCTGAACCAATTCAAGCTGCGGCATAAGACAGTGATAAAGTGGATACCATATCACGCAAGCAGACTCAAGACGTGACCTAACCAACGAGAAGCATAACGCCTGTAATGATTCAGGATTGGTAAAAGATTTGCAATTGCGGACGATGAATCCCGGCATTCTCAAAGCAGTAGAAGTTACATTGTTTATGTGATCAACGAACGTGAGTCTCACGTCAAAAATCACACCCAAGTCCCGCATTGTCTGAACCCGTACCAAATCCACGCCATTTAAACTATAGATAAAAGTACATGGTTCCGCACATCGCGAGAAAGACATAGACTTACACTTCGATACATTTAGTGGTAAGTTATTCGTAGTACACCAATGGAAGATGTTATCCAGGTCAGTCTGAATGCGAATACAGTCTGAAATCGAAGAGATACTACAAAAAATCTTTAAATCATCCGCGAAGAGTAGCTTATCGCAACTGATCACGGAAATGACATCATTAATGAACATATTGAATATTAAGGGACCCAGATTAGAACCCTGTGGGATCCCAGAAGTAGCGGTATACGTGAAAGAAGGTGATTTATTATAAATGTACTGAGAACGATTACTTGCATAGGACAGAAGAAGGCTAACAAGAGCATCACTGAGGCCGAAGGGTCTGAGGTTCATGGCAAGAGTAGTGTGATCCAAACGATCAAAGGCTTTGGTAAAATCACTATACACCACATCAACCTGCCCCCTGCTATCCAAGCTATCCGAAATGAATTGCGTGACATGGCAGAGATTTGTAACGGTGGATCTTGCATCCAGAAAACCATGCGGATACGGTGACAAATTCCGCCTAACAAATGGATAAAGACCTGAATGTAGTTGAAAAAACATTGTAATACCACAAGACATACATTTAATTTTAATAAAACTAGTATTTTAAATAGGATACAGAACACTAAAAAGTAAGAAACGTCTTCGAAATGCTCCCAATAAAAAAACAAGAACATGCGATTAATGATAAAACTGAAATTAGGGGAAATTTACTTCGGAATTCTTTAATTACTGTATTGATATACTTTTATAGGTCTATTTTCAATAGTATTTCATGATTCCTTATTTTTAATACCCCTGCCACATGTAAATAAATAGTTTCTGTGTAGTTTATCGTTGTCCAGTTTTTTCTACTATATGTTTTTGGCACGAGTAACTTATGTTCGAAGTTCCTCTGTTGGTGTTTACAAACGCAAAGAATATTTTACCATTGATAAAATCAGAGATAAGTAATACGAGTAGGTAAATTACAAAACAATTATCGACAAGAAAGCAAAAGAAGATAGTAATAATATGGAAATTCTAAATTCCACAACTTTTCTACCTCAAAGTCATATAGATAAGAAATTCGTTGTCCTACCTTTTCATAATATTTCGAGAAACTTAAATAATATTTTTAAAAATGTTGGTTTGCAAGTCGCGTTTAAATCATGTAATTCGTTGAAAAGTCTTTTGAGCAGTACTAAAGATAAAATTGAGGTAGAACAAAAATCTGGAATTTATGAAATTATGAAACTAGACGTTCGATTGCAACTCGCTATAAAGAGCACATTGCTCATTTTCGGTTTAATAGGACAGAGAAGTCTAGTCTAGCTCGACATATTTCGGACACATGTCATGATATTCCAGCAAGCGGCCTCAAACTTATAAAACAAGTGCGTAATTATAGAGAACTAGATAGTTACGAGAGTATATACATTCAGAATTTTGTTTATATAAGTTTGTGGTGTAAACAATACCTTTTAGATACCGTTTGTTTTTCATAGTACATTAGAATTAAATGATAGAATTATAGTATTAAGCTTGACTAATTTAACGATACAGCGATCAGGTACTGTTAATGACGTAGTTAATAGTTTAGGTAAAAATATATAAACCATTCCCGTAAATAGGAAATTATATTGTTGGTTTTCTTAGAATATTAGAATTAAAGGATAGGATTAGAATAGTAAGTATGACGTATTTAACGGTACAACGATCAGGTATTTTTAATGAAGTAGTTAATAGCCTAGGTAAAAGAATAAACCATCCCCGTAAATTGGAAATCAGTGTTGTTCTGTACGCTACGGTGTGTAGACAGCGCGATTTTTAATCAGTGCTACTGATGATGACAACTTAGTTGTTGAAATACGTATTTAGCCATTTTTGTGCTTTAGTGTGGTGAAGGTGTTTTAGTGTTTTTGTGTAGTACGACAAAGAAAAAAAATTAATTTAAATTTATACGAGGAATGAATTATTAACGATACATAAAAAAAAACAAGAAATAAAAGAATGTCGGGTAAATTTCGCTACAAAGCAACCGTATGCACATGTTTCTGACACATTGGCCGTCATCAGTACGGTATAGCCAAGGGATAAGGTGGGATAATTTAGAGGTGTAAGTATACACGGAAGATTATCAGGTGACAGACCGCCAATTGTAGCTTCAATTAAAAGAGCCTCAATTTTGAGGACAACAATCTACTTTGCCACGAGGAAGACAATGTCAATCTACTACGTGCCATCCGAATCCAGGAAGGATAATCAAGAAATGAATTATCGCGGATACATAGAAAACAAAAAATAAAAGAATATCGAGTAAATTCCGCTATAGGGCAACCGTAGATTCGTGTTTCTGACACACTGGTCATCATCAGCACAGTGTTGCCAAGGAATAAGGTGGGATAACCTTGATGTAGGCATACAAGGAAGACCATCAAGTGACAGACAGCCATCTGTAGCTTCAGATGGAAGATCCTCTGTTTTGAGTACAACAAACGTGTATGCTTACATCTCCAAGATTATCCCAACTTATTCCTTGGTTACACCATAATGATGATAACCAATGATTCAGAAACACGCGTCTATTTTTATATTTGTCTATAAATATATGTTAATAGGAAGATTATGTAAACGCGAACGGCAAGTTTTATATACTTTTTATGATTTCGCGGTTAAACTTTTGTATCGGATAGAGAAAGACAATAAAGTACGAGAATTGTTTGACCAAAATGATAAAAGCTTTTTCACCAGCATTTTTTCTAAGCAGCAGAAATTTAATTTAATTTTCTTTTACGCGAGTAATCCTACAAAATTTGTTAATGCTAGAATAATAATAATTTACTTGTAGATAAGAAAAAAAATTCTGATATTTCTGCAGTTTTCCAGGAAACAGCACACAATAAAAAAACAACTTCTTTTTATTACTTTTTTTTAATTTTTAATTTATTTCCTAATAAATGCCAGTAAGAATTCTTACCTCGCCAAAATATAACTCAGGTAGAATTGTATAAGCCATTATAAAGAGCAATCCCCATACCGTAGAACCTACTAATGATATTATAACAAAAGTAAGGAAATCGGTTTGTAAACTATTTATAATTAACCCAAGCAATACTGAAGAGGAATTGAACATTAGAAGCACTAAAAATATAAACATATTGCCAATCTGTATAAAAACAGGCAATGATATCATAGAGTTAAACCTAGAGACACATTTTAAAACTTCTAGGTATATACGATTATATTTTTGAATTGTATATCCTATCGTATTCCTAGAACATTTATCTGATCTGCAAGTTAAAATGTGCATATTTAGATTCATTTGGTGCAACGTGTGTTTTATAATTATTATTAATGTGATGAATTGCAAGAAAATCGCTACTTTCCAGCAAATCATATACACGAATGACATCTGCATGATCAAGTTCCATAGCAAATTCTTCGATATTATCATGCTCCATAAACTGATAGTGAGCACGTACGTCATAATTCCAATACATAAAAGAAGCGTACAGTTTATTATGATTTTCAATTTTGAATGTTGAAGAAATATTTGAGAATTATTCATCATGGCTTCGGTTTTAATCATTCCATTCAATAATTTTATGAGTGTATCACTGGTAAATTTTAATTTTATGCACACAGAACAATGAAGCAAATCTAGTGCTGAAAATACAGCAAAACCCATATATTCCAATGTTGAAGATACAGTTGAACGGGAAATGGTTAAATATGATTTATATGTGAACAGAATTGCCATTATTATTTGAACTATCCCATATAGTATGAGGTGGCCGTGCCAAGTTTCTACATACTTGTTTTTATTATACTTGCAGGATATATAACCAAGGTATTTACAAAGTTCAGAAACGGGTTTCAGAGTATCAAGAACACCGTTTGAGGTCACTTTTTCAAATTTTTGTTTGGTTATTTGTAGCATCGCTTTCAGTTTTCTGCTTCTTATTGACGATATTCACTGAACGAAAGCTTATAACGGAGTAATACTGGTATAATACGCGTATAAATATATAATTATAATTAGAGGATGTTATTGTATAAATAAAACTAATTGATTCTCGGTAACTAATTAATACAATATGTAATACGTGACTTTGAGATTAATTAATTAAATAGATTAATTTTGTTGTTTATTGTCATTAGTAATATCACAAGAGACTGAGAATAAATTGAAAATAATACGACAGATTTTCGAAAACTTGTTGCCCGAATGGCAACAAGTTTGAGAAGGAAACTGGAGAATTATTTTTTAATTAATTCTCACTCTCGAGTGGTATTTGAAAGAATGCTACGCCCCTTCAAGAATTGAAATTAACAAATGACGTCGTCGCGAAACTAATCCGTTCGGCACTGATAGCAAAACGTTTTGGTCAACTAAAATAATTGCAACACAGCAAAATAAATCACCAAAGTTTCGGAAAAATTAATCATTCAAGGAAGCCCTATCTGATACTACCCTTGCGTACCTACAGGGTGTAGATAAAGTCTGGAACAAAATTAATATTTCTGTTATCTTCGGTTTGATGGAAAAACCCTGAAACAGGTCGATTTTGTTTTTATCCCGTGCACTTTATAACATCGTGAATTTAATTCTGTCGTCATCTGGTTGCGCGCGGGTGTGACGTCATTAGTTTTTTCAAATGGTAACCCGCCACATTTATTACCCCTTGTCGTTAGGTATTCCATTGTGCATGCAACGGTATAAAAAGTTTGGTACCTTACATAACAATTTTTGGGAGAAAAATGCTTTCGAATTTCAAAAAATTAAAATTTTATTTCTAATGAAAAACTAATCAAAAATTATTTTAAAAAATCAGATAAATTATAATCCGTGGTTTATCTTGGATTGTCGTCAAACAAGACACCAAAAAAATGTCAACGGAAGTGTTCAAATTGTCCGCCATTGGCCATTTGACACTGGCCGAGACGGACGTACACGCTTTCTACGACACGTCATATTGGCAGTTCATTACTTGGTGTTTGAACTTATCCATTCACAATACTTGCTCCATTGGTAGTGTTGAACGTGCATTGCGAAAATGGCGAATTTGAGCGAAAAAGAGCGGATTCAAATTCTCATTATTGTTGGTTGTGGTGATAAAATACGTAGCCATGAAGAAGCCTGTCAGTTTTTCAATGCAGAAAATCCAAACCGCGCACCGATTTCGCGGTCAACGGTGAGCAAAATTGTCGCAAAATTTGCTGAAACTGGTAGTGTAAAAGACAGGGCTCGTCAAGGTCGACCAAGAATTGAGGACGATAGAAGGGTCAATATTCTCTTGGAACTTCAGGACAACCCCCACACTTCAACAAGGAACATTGCCAGGGATCATGCAGTCGATTTTACCACAGTAGCCAAATTGCTGAAGAAGGAAAAACTTCATCCGTACAAAATCAATCGGGTTCAGGAACTGAATGAAGATGACTTCGACCGCCGACTCGAGTTCTGTGAACAAATCATGCTACGGTGCGATGAGAATCCCGGATTTGTCGACAATGTGGTTTTTAGTGACGAAGCAACTTTTACCTTGAACGGTGAAGTGAATCGCCACAATTGTAGGTACTGGTCGGGCGAAAATCCTCGATGGGTTCGAGAGGAGCACACCCAACACCGGCAAAAAGTTAAAGTATGGGCGGGAATAGTGGGAGATCGCATTGTGGGGCCTTTCTTTCTGGACAGAAATTTAAACGCTGAAACATACTTACATTTCCTAAGATTTACGCTAGTGCCAACATTGGTAGAATTATTTCCGGATGAAAACACCCCCGACAAGCCTCACCCCAGAATCTGGTTTCAACAAGATGGAGCACCTCCACATTTTGGCTGGCGTGTTCGGAGTTACCTCGACGAAATTTTCCCCGGGAGATGGATCGGACGAAGGGGAACAATTGAATGGCCTGCCCGTTCGCCAGATCTCACACCACTTGATTTTTTTCTATGGGGTCATGTGAAATCAAAGGTGTACACCAATAAGCCAAATAACTTGGATGATCTGAAACATCGTATCCGCGAGGAAATGCGAAATATTGGTGCAGAGACAATACGACGTGTCATAGAAAGCGTGTACGTCCGTCTCGGCCAGTGTCAAATGGCCAATGGCGGACAATTTGAACACTTCCGTTGACATTTTTTTGGTGTCTTGTTTGACGACAATCCAAGATAAACCTCGGATTATAATTTATCTGATTTTTTAAAATAATTTTTGATTAGTTTTTCATTAGAAATAAAATTTTAATTTTTTGAAATTCGAAAGCATTTTTCTCCCAAAAATTGTTATGTAAGGTACCAAACTTTTTATACCGTTGCATGCACAATGGAATACCTAACGACAGGGCGTAATAAATGTGGCGGGTTACTATTTGAAAAAACTAATGACGTCACGCCCGCGCGCAACCAGATGACGACAGAATTAAATTCACGATGTTATAAAGTGCACGGGATAAAAACAAAATCGACCTGTTTCAGGGTTTTTCCATCAAACCGAAGATAACAGAAATATTAATTTTGTTCCAGACTTTATCTACACCCTGTATATAAAATATGGAAAGAAGGAATTGCCCTCCAGCTCAATCGGTCTTTGTGGGCCGCAGATTACACAGAATCTTAGTTGGATGAATTTTCGGACGCCACCTTCCTATTATGTATTATTCCCTCTCCCAAAATGCACTTTGACGCGAAAGAAAAATCAGTTCAAATATGCAGGTAGTACAAGACAAGTCAAACCGCAAATTTCAAACAATTTAATAATATTGGGTCGTTGCTTAATTATAAAATTTACAGTCAAACGAAATTGGTATGTTAATTGATACATAAATTAAAAAAACTGAATTACGTACGGTTCTAAGAGTAACAAACGATCATTTAATAAAATTTCAAAGAAAGTGTCAGTGGAAAGTAAATTGACAGAGGTCCCTACTTCCGAACAGCCTGTATATGGTACATGAAGTATGTATATAAGTGGCAAGTTTAATAATTAAATTCTAATAAAAGTGTTCTAAATATACAAACTAAATTACTGTTGAAGATAGCTTGACATCTCGTGCATTACAAAAGATTACAATAATGTCAGTTCGTGGACATTCAATATATAAATAACAATGTACCTAAAATTAATTCAAACCGTGACAAATGGTTGTAAAGAAAAACAATAGAATAAAATTTCAGCTTAAGGCCTATAAACTTAAAATGGTGGTGCCAAATTATTGACAACTTCCCCGATAACCCTCGTAATCTGGAATTTTTTTTTCCAATTTGGTCAAGAACTGACAATAGGTCCGAAAAGGGTTTAATTGATACTTAAATGCAAATTAGGAAAACGTTTTACTACTCTGAATAACGCTAATCTTATAAACAATTTGAACACATAAATTAGTTCCGAGCACAAAATTGCTTCGAAAAGAATTGTTAAATGACCTTTGTAATATGTAAAAAAAAAAATAAGACAAACAAATTAATAAAAATACAACAGAGGATAACCTTAACTGGATCACATAAGGGCGTGGTCAAAAAGTACAGACGGATCTGGCTCCATTCATTTATTACGGGACTCTAGAGAAAGTAAACCCTCGTGTGTGAACAGTCAGTGTGCTTAACACCACGGATGGATTAGATAAATTAACTTCTAGCTAATGTATCACACAAAACCTTCAGGCTTATACAAAATGGTGGGCGATGCCGCGTGGTTACTGGTTTCGTCCTTTATGTCGATTTAATGTACATTTCTGCATAAGAATAAGAGCTAAAAGCAAGGGAAACGACACACATTACTAATAAATCTAATGAAAGATCAAGAGAAAAAAAGAGCTCACCAGATATGGGGTTTAATCCAACGCTTCTATCGATTATTCGACGGCAGGTCATAACAAAAATATCCAAGAGGATAACATATAAATTATGACTGCAGTTTCATCCGCAACAGCGAAATTTTCACGATATCAAGATGGCGAAGTGCCCTAATACATGCAGTCAACCAGAAGCTAATATATCTGCCACTATTATCGATCAACGCAACAATCAACTAGAAACAACGCTAGACGGACAATTCCAGATCTACGGAAACAATTAAAAATGAGACAGACGATACTTACAACAAAAGAAGTTACTACATACAACGGACGAGAGAAGAAATTATTATAAGAGAATAATTAAAGCCAAAACACGAAATAAAGTATTAACTAAAATTAATTCCGATTAGACGAAAAGTAGGCATCTGCTAACCGATAAGAACTGTTCGTCTTCGACAGATGTCGGGAAAATACCAAATTTATAATTTAACTGAAAATAATTTGCGGACGTATGTTGCTAAGACATAATAAATGAAGAATAAAAATAAGTCTAGTGAAAATATGCAACGTAAAAATGACAAAACCAAAAAAAAAAAAAAATAATTCTACCAAAATAAATGAAAGCAATAATTCCTGAAAAAATAACGTAACCCGATTATTTTTTAATGTTTAAATGAAAAATACAGCATAAAAAGTACAACTTTTTAATATTATTTCTTTTAACTTAACAAAATTAATTATTGTGAAAGTTTTATATGTAAAGTACACAAATAGTGTAAATGTTCCTTCCATAACTGGTGGATTTTGCAACATTGTTCTGTTCTGTTCTGTTAAAAGTTATAACTTTTCTCTTATCTTTTAGGTTATTAATCAAATTTGAATGATTATTCAACTGCAGGTATGGTTTCAATGAATTAGATGAGCTGCGGGTCGCAATTTTTATTATTCCTTGCTTGTTAAAACCTGCTTTCTCAAGATGAGACTCTACACTTGACCTTGAAGAATGGTTTATAATTTTTATTTTGTTAATTTCCAGCCCAATCAGCTCTACCGATTCTTTTATTCACTTCGACATTATGTTCACCCCGATCGGTATATTTTTTTACCATCCTCAAGAATGAGGTTTATCCCAAGAAGTGTTAACTGTTAAAAAGAGTTTTAATATGCTCGTTCCTTTTACTTAGCAATTTCTTGAGCAACCGGACAGGACAATATCAGGCTTTTCAATATTTGGTACTAATTATTTACTATTGGTCAACTTTTGTGCCCACCTTGCGCTGTTTTAGAGACATCAAACCAGAATTGTCACTTTCTTCTTCAAAATAATACACTAAACGTTGAAAACCTTCTCCCCCCCCCCCATGCCATGCTAGCTCTTATGAAGCAAATAAGATAATACATATTCCATCTGTTACTTGATATGGTTCAGTACGATTAGGAGGCTCAAACTCATACACACCCGCGGTGATGCAAAGGTAAGAGCACCTGACTAGAGATCGGGAGGCCGTAGGTTCGAATCTCACTCGAGGGTAAATTTTTAAAATTTAAAATTTACCTAATTTGAATTAATAATTATCACTGCTTAAGCAGAAAAATATATTCAGGACCTATCGGTACGGTTTATCTCTATTACATGCGCATCTCTGGTGTTACAAATATTTACTGCATTATGCGTATAAGCTGCAGCAGTGGCAAGCCAGAGGCAAGGATAACCAGGAAAAGGTACAAATAAAAAAGAAGAAAATATGCCAAGATTTTTATCGAGAAATGGGCCTCGTAGTTGACCAAACGACACAAGCAGGGAGCAACAGCAATGACGCGAACACAGCGAGCAAAGTTTTCAAAAACCATGAAATGGTGTCAGCTATCACTGGAATATTTAAAGAATTTTAAACAGTTTGACAAAAATTTCCAGTGGACATTAAAAAACGAAGAAAAATTTATGAATTATTGTTTCGTTACACCTAAAATGGTCAATCTGTATGGATGGTACACACTGAGTTAAAGTGTGCATAAACTTTTAATTTATGGAGCAGACATCATAAAATCAGTGCCTTTGCCCGTGGGTCAACTATCCGAGGATGTGCTTGAACCCAGCCATAAAAACTAAAAACTCTAGGACCGGATCACTCAAGAAAAATATCACTAATTAACACTAAAATGGACATGTTTCACTGGATGTTCGTGTACTCAGATCCAGTGATTACAAGACAATTTTAAAGAGGAAGTACAAGGAATGCCGCGAATACCTATATGACTCAGATGGGATAAGTTGGATGAAGTTGAGGTTTTGAGAACAACAACCGTGTATATTACATCTGCAAGGTTACCCCACATTATTCCTGGGCTCCACCGTACTGATGACGACCAGTGAGTCAAAAATACGCGTCTACGATGCCCTAGAGTAGAATTTACGCAATATTTTATTATTTATTGTTTTTTATGTATCCACAATAAGTCCTTTCTTGATTATCTTTTTTGGGATCGGGCGGCACGCAGAAGACTCTTCCGAAGACGAATCTTCATTAACATCTTGGATTTCTTGGCGGGCTTATCATTTTTCTTAATTTCTTTAACTTCTCTAATTTTTCTCTTGGCATCAGCCGCCTTTCTCTTGTTTTGTCACTCTTCCAAAAAAAAAATTCTCAGGCGTGTCCATAAGCACGGCTGTTTTCCCCTTTTATAGTCTTTTTGTTATTGGTTTATTAAAATCAGCCTTAGGCAAACGACGAATTTGTTCAAGAGTGCATATCCTTCGATGTGGCAATACATTATTAGAAATTGCCGGTGGCGGGTGTCACGTTGTCACTGGAAGTGATAGGTTCAGGTTAGTCGATGAAATTTTCAGACGATTTGTTTACTTCAACAACAACATTTTCTTCTATTGGTCTATCAGTAACGCTAGAAGGTGCAAACTCATTGTCAGTAAAAATATTACTATTAAAAGGCCATATTCCACAGCATCTAAAGCCTGCAGTGATATTTTTTGGAGTCACAGTAAGGGGAAAAGCCTCTCTGACTAGTCGTAGTATATTATAAACAACCATTCCTTTGCCTGAGTTCATCTTCATCCACTGGTCACATTCATTCTTGATTTTTTTTTAAATGGTCCAAAAGCTGTGCAATCTGTGTGTGAGGGGAAAATTACAATAATATTATGAAATTTTATCTGCAGAACTCTATAAAGGGTATGTGCAGGTGAAAGCTGTGGTTACTCGAAGATAAGTAGGATTATGTTGTCTTAGCTTGGCTTAGAGTAATTTGTAAAATGTTTCATAAAAACTAAGAAATCTTCTTCCTGCATCCAACCACTTTTGTTACCGGTACGAATACAGGCTTGCTGACCGTCGCGTACAATATGTTCATGATATCGTTTGTGGAAAAATAAAGATAGGAGGTACACTACTTCCCAGTGCATTAACCGAAACTCAACTGTTACTAAAGTATCCTTCCCTTGAGAAGTTATTGTACCAACTAGTTTCACTCCTTTCTCAGCGGTAACTTTATTTGGATTTTGTACCGTGGTACACCCATTTTCATTCACATTGTGAATGTTGTTAGGTTGAAAATTATATCTCTCTAAAATATCGACCAAGTTGTAGAAAAATATATTTATTTTTTCTCGATTGAAGTTCATTGCTTGAGAAAGGCTAGTTGATTCGGGAGTGGGAATCGACAAATTAGAATTCCGTTTGAGAAATGCCGTAAGCCAGTATTCGCTCGCCATTTGTGTCTTTTCCCATCCTTCAGGAAATTTGCATTCATTCAGTTTAACAAACTGGTAAGACAATTTTCGCAAATCTTTGGGCGATATTGCAAAATACAGCTCAGCTGACGCTTTGCAGTAATCACATAATTGTTTTTCTTGTTCGTTAGTAAATACTTTGGGGATAATAAACAACTTTTCGGATTTTGTTAGTATTAATTAACTGCTTTGAAAAACCGATTGAGTGAAACATGGCACATTCCATATTGCTTGGCTGTTCGTCTAATTGAAGCATTTTCATTAAACACTCTGTTAGCAGCACGGACGTATAATAAAGAAGGTGAACCGAGACGGTACCTTTTCGTGACATACGAACGGGTCTCGCGCATAGATTACATACTCTTTATAGATAGGCCATTCCTCAAACATCTCACGATTAAGTTTTTAGTTACCACTAAGGTCGCAGTGTCGTTGAAGTATTTTGGCGGGTTTTAAATTTTGATTTATATGATATATTTATAATTAGTTTCATTTTACTTTAACCAAATATAAATATAGTTGGTTAAAGTAAGTGAAACTAAAAGTATTTATTTATACAAATACATGTAAGTAACATCAGAAAAGTACTTTACTATTTAATAGGTAGTAAAATAAAACATCATTCATGTCTAAATATGATTTATATTAAATACAATAACTGTACAAGAGTTTTCCTGGACGGTAAAGCAAATATTTTTCTAAGGAGCTTGTATCCTTTAGGACTCTGTTTCAGAAGAGACAAAGACAATATTTTATCATCAATACTGAACCTTCTCCCTCTACTTTTCTTAGGTTGCATTTTTATTTGAGATATTATAAATTTGAGGGAAACTTCGTTTACATTAGCACGTAAAAATTTTTCAGATTCTGCAAACTTAAGTGTTTCTTGTACACGTTTTTCATTGTCTACGAGCTTAACATCCAATTTTCTGGCAATATATTGAAACTCCTTCGCTAATTTATAAGCCTTTAACGATTGTGGTGTTAACTGTCTTCTGTGTTTCACACCCATATATCCCAACAAGCTTCCCCTTTTTTTGATGCCTAAAAAATGTCAAACTTTAAATATGACAAAATGAAAAACAGTAGTTAGTAATAACCTGCACGTGTAATATGCAATTTTGGTGATATTTTCCTCCTTTTTCCTGGTGGTATTTCAAGCATTTCAGAACCTAAAATTATATGTGTGTGTAATGAAAACTATCAAGTAAAAAAAAAGCGAGTACCTGCATGTGTAGAACTAACATTTTTTTCAGGAATTAGAGGTGCTTCTACAACTGATATATCATAATCTGCAAAACAACATATTTAAAAATATCTAATGTGAAATGTGTTACTTTAGGTATATAAACAATATAACTTTGTATAGTTTGTTCCAATGCATATTTAACATAACTTCTTTCACTGATTTACCATGGGTGACATGTGACGACAATAATTCAATATTTAGAACTTTATACAAATTACCCACCATATAAAGATAGTTAAAAATAAATATTTATCATGTAAAAAAAAATAGTTCTAAATTTAGAGTATTTCTTATGTATGTTGCATATTAATATAATATCGATTATCATTTTACCTGGTAAATGTAATGTTGGAAATGCATCATATTTTAAATTTGTTCGGTTATGATATTCCAAAAATGTATAAGTGTGATCAAAATGGGAACCACATACTCTATAGCAGTGGTTCCCAAACTTATTTTGCCTACAGCCCACTTTGAGA
This sequence comes from Amphimallon solstitiale, assembly GCA_963170755.1. Taxonomy (NCBI): domain Eukaryota; kingdom Metazoa; phylum Arthropoda; class Insecta; order Coleoptera; family Scarabaeidae; genus Amphimallon; species Amphimallon solstitiale. The sequence goes on along the minus strand of OY720682.1, from coordinate 95,356,879 downwards.
ATAAATTATTTTTTAGCGCCCCCATTTTTTCACCTACTCAAAAACCACTATAACTTCAAATTAAATTAATTATTGTGAGCTATATTAGCGGAGATTAAACATTCATTCTAAACGAGACTTTTACTATGGGTTATAGTAAAAGTCTCGTTTAGAATGAATGAGTTAACTTGAGACCTGAGCGTAGTAGGTAGTACACAACGGCGCTCAGGTCTCAAGTTAACTTTTACGGGCTACACCTGCCAATGAGAATGATTATTGAAACGCAACTTTATAGTATTCAGACAAAGTATCTTTTATTCAAAATTCAAAATAAAACAAACATAATCGATTCTAATATAAAAACTAATGTGAAGGATGAATCTGATGCTGTTTAATAAGTTTGTTGATATCAGGTTCCAATTTACTCAAGAACAGCCGCAAGTCACCACGTTCGGTAACATGCAAACGATTTCTCTTTTTAGTAAGCAGCGTTGCTACAGCACTAAATCCACGTTCACACAAATATGACGATGGGAATGCTATCAAGAATCGTTGAATGATTGACCACAATCCAGGGTACAATTGCGGGATCGGTTTTTGTAGCCAAAATTCTTGGTAGCCATTTTTGAACTTGATTTTTATTTCCTCGTTCGTTGTCAATTCTATAAGTTCTTCTTCCAGATGTGGTGATATTGCTGTGTTGACATTTGAAAACGGATCCAACACCCAGTCTGGTATTTCCAAGTTCAAAATATCCTGGTATCGTTCGGTGAAGTCAATGTGGAGCTTTTCCAAATGTTGGCAGTAGGCAAACAAGTCGTCGTTACTGCAGGATACTGATAAATTCGGAAAATTATGAAACTCACGTCTGCCCATATTCTTTTTGTGTAGAAGCAGTTTGGCTGCGAAAGCAGCAACGACATTTTTTGTTTTAATTAAATTTAGTTCATCGCCTTGCAGTTGGAGATTCATGTTGTTGAACAATTTATACAGGTCTGTCATGTAAGCTATATCATTTTTTGATGTAATGAGCTTGTTGCGCAATTCTGTATCTTTAGTTTCCAAAAACTCTATCACAGAGTCAAACAGGTTGTAAAATCGAGTCAGACAATTGCCTCTTGATAGCCAACGAACTTCGGTATGAAACAACAAACGGTTGAAATCTTCGTCATTAGTAACACAAAGATGATGAAATAATCTATCATTCAAAGAGCAGTTACGGATTTTATTGACTGCTTTGATGACATATTGCAGTGATTGAAATAGTCGTTCACTTAAATTTCTAGCAACCAAATGTTGTCTATGAATAACGCAATGTACAGCAAGGACATCTGGAATTTTATTTTTTACGTACGCCATGAAGCCTTTATGGCACCCTGTCATAGCCGGAGCGCCATCCGTAGCAACTGATATAATATTTTTCAAGGGAATCTCTTTCTCATCACAAAACTTTTCCAATATATTGAATATGGTTTCGCCTTTTGTATCGGTCTCTAAATTTCTAGCAAACAATAGTTCTTCACATATTTTCTCATCTTTAATAAACCTCACGTAAGACAGCAACAATGCTTCATTAGTTGGTAAAGTGGACTCATCGAGCTGAATTGAGAATTGACTAGTCCTCAGATGATTGCACAATGATTCTTCTATGTTTCCGGCCATTTCATCAATTCGTCTTTGCACAGAATTATTACTCAAAGGAATTTTTCCGATAATATCTGCGGCCGGTTTATGAAGCACAGTAGTTATTACTTCCTTTATTGCTGGCAAAATTAACACTTCTCCGATGTTGTGTGGTTTGCCTTTTTGAGCAATTAACAAAGAGATGTTGTACGAAGCTCGAAGTCCGTCGTCATCTTGCTTAGCAGCCGCCGAAAAGAGTTTTGCTACACTTGGCCGAGTATTATGCTTCTTCTCTAGGTCTTGAAAATATGCTACATTCTTGTCTTTCTTATCTGGATGCATTTTATTCAAATGATCTTGAAGTCTTGAAGGCTTCATTGCTTCATTCGAAAATGTTTTTAGGCATAGAAGGCACAAAGGCGACGATGGGTTTGTAGGATTTTCAATGAATCCGAATTTAATATATTCCGCACAATATTGCCGTCTCTTCTTTTTTACTTCCGACATTGTTTTGTTTTGAGAAATACGTAAGTATAAGTGTTGAACTTAAGTACTGCTTATCTATTACGCGCGAAACCGCAAATGAAAATAAAATAAATATTACGTTGTTTATATAGGATTGCATAAGCAGCACGCACCGACAGGAATAAGACAAACATGCATAAACTCGTTTATCTCATTCGATGCTCAATCGTACTCAACAAGTAAGAACAAGTATTCTATGAACCAGCCGATTGATACAGTTGCCTTTTTATTTGTTTGTTTGTGTCTCTTTTCGTTTCGAAACGGAGCGACCGATTGATATGTTTTTTATTTTATTTATTCAATAAAACAGGACAGATATATGAACTACTCGGAGAGAAATATCGAACCGAGTTGGTTTGAGCAATCTCTTAATTAATATTAGTTGATGTTCACAAGCTGTAGTCGAGAGTAGGGATGGGACATCGGTGGGTAAACATCGATATCAAACATCGATGTTAACATCGTTGATCAACATCGATGGTTGCAAAATATCGACTACCAAACATCGATGTTTTTAAACATCGATAATTATATTTATAGATTTATTTTTTGGCAGTTTAACAAAAACTTTATTATAACTTAATTAATTTACGTCCTTAACAAAATGATATAAAAGATATCACTATTCAAAAAAAATAATAAAAGAAATATATACATTTATAATATGTAGTTAACTTTAGAAACTACTCAAAAAAAACTATATAAAAAAACAATATTATGCAATTACGCATGAAACAACCACATGACTTAAATCGTCTGATACTTAAAAAATATATACATTTACGTGTATCAAAGCTTTTTAAGAGAACGATTTTTATTTGGGATTTTATAGTCTTGCATTTTTTTTTGACTACGCTGGCAAATACCGAGATACATATGGATATGGTTTTATATTTCTGATGTGTCATCTTGCATTTAATACGTGTATCGTCGTGTATGATTGTACGCACTAGGGAATTTCCCGAAGAAGTATACATCGGTAATGTCTATCTCCCTTCTTTTTCTATGAAAATACGTTTACCTCCTTCACTTATTCTGCATGCATACATAATTTAACTTTTATTCTGCACATTAAAAGTACTATAAATTTATGTATTTAATTATATATTATTTAAATATTTATACTGAGTAATATTTAAAAGAGCCTAAAATGAAATATTCGAATTTATATGATATAGCACTGTGTAATTTAAATACTTCTTTTATTCGTAGACAATTTTACATCCTCGTAGCCTGTATGTGAGCTGTTAATTTGGAAACATTTTTGTATTTGTCAACAGAGGACGCTGTTTTATTTTGTGATTAGTGCAAATACATTTTGTCAAGCTTAAAAGTTCGATGTTCACTATATTTCTTCTAACATCGATAGTTTATCGATAAATCTAAATTGCAAACATCGATGCAAAAACATCGAACATCGATCCTAAAATATCGATGTTCAATGAACATCGATGTTTATCGCCCATCCCTAGTCGAGAGTCGAGAGCTCAGTCGGTGTCTAAGAGTCGTCCTAGATTCTAGATGAAATTACAAATCGCCCCCTAAGCCTTTACACAACGCCCCCATTTTTTTTCTGGGTCTCTTACCGCCCCCCTTTAGACCTGCAGCGCCCACAAGGGGGCGTTATCGCCCACTTTGGGAACCTATGCTCTATAGGAACTTCGAACACGTTTAAAATCTCTCTGTAGCAAATCTTGTCGACCAATAACATCCATCCATTTCTTCGCAATCTAATAGAACATTTAATCATAATAATACAAAGAACAGAAAGAAAGTTATTAAATAACAACATATCTCAATATATTTAGGAAACGAATACATTTTTTCTTCGTTGTTAGTGTTTCTACATCCAGAAACGCAACAAAAGAAAACCATTATTACTATGTTGTACAACTCAGACAACTACTCTAAAAACATGAAAATACCTATTTAAAAAAAAATAGGATAAAAACAAATACAAATAAAATTCAATTAAATTATAAATTTATGATTCTTTTACTAATCTGTATTATTTAAATATAATATGCTGCATATTTTCATCGTAACTAACTTGTTTGGTAAGTAATGAAAATGGTTTAAAAATGATTACATAGAATATAACTTATTTAAGCTTAGAATTCAAATTCACTTCCAAAACTGAACTGAATGTTTGAAAATGAGGAACCTAAATAATCACAATTTATTGTATTTTTTTTTAAATAATTGTACTTACCAAATAAAACTAATGAACTATAGATGCTTAATAATGTCTATAATTTACTGTCTATAAATAATACAATTTAAAGAAGGTTCTATAACAATACACAAAAATAAACAAGTAAACAAACACAAACACTTCCAAATCTGCTACGCAAAATGTCGGTCAGAGACAGTTAGCGTCATCTTCAATTTTGCCCGGGTAATTTGAATTATTGAATAGCAGAGACATTGCGACCTTAGTGGAACTAAAAAAAAAAATTGGCGGGAAAGGGAGAGTGGGACCCCCATGGTCTCGAGTGTGGTCAGCGTGCAGAGAGAAGTAGCATCAAAGATGAAAAAAGCGCTTGGAGCGAAAACAGAATCTTGCTAGCGTGCAGATTTGTATGTAAAGTTTTAACATTCATTTCGATATTTGTGATTCAGAATAAAAATATCAATTTAGTGACCACTGTAGGCATTACACAAAATAAAGGAACAAAAAGACAATAAACAGAAGATTAAATTTAAATATAAAGAAAAGAAACTATAAGGCTATGCGCACTTAGGTAAATTTTTCATCGTTGACAGTGAATAATAGCATTTTTCTTAAGACTAAATATTATTCTAAAATGTACGAATAGCAAAGCGTTAAATTTCATAAAGAAAAATCGTATCAAATAAGCATGTGAATGAAATACAATAATTGACTTTTAATAAAATAAATTATATCAAATTAGTCTATGGCTGTAATATAAAGTTAGGTTCAATTAAGCACTAAATGGAATATATTATTATTATGGATAATTATTATGAAAATGCGAAGCTCGGCGTTTGCCAAAGCGTTTGATCGCTGACTTCTGGTGTGTGACCGATATTGCCCAGGTGGTCTTTGTCAGAAGAATTCTTTGATATCCGGAAGCACTTGTCTTGCCTGATCATTCAATGCCTCTTAAAACTATCGAGATTGAATACTTGGGTCGATGCCAAACGAAAAACAAATCTCTTTCTTGGCGTATCCGCGTGAATAGTATTAATTCGGCAACACCTCGAGGGAGGTGGGTTAGGGTACTAACCAAACGGTCACGCATTATTTCGAAAAGATTCTTTTCCCCTCTGCTCGTCTATGAATCATACACCCCTTGTGTCGTTAGATACAGACCTTTCAAAACCCAAATTTGCGCGTTATAAAATTCGTAATTAAATATTCAGGGAGAAATAAAAATTCTATGAAGATATATATATATATATATATATATATATATAAATATATAAATTTTTACTGTTTATAAAACAGAATTTGGGTTTTCAGAATTTATTTTGAAAATAAAACGCAATTTTTCCTTATGACGTTTCGGGCCTTTATTTGGTCCTTCATCAGACCTATTAACAACCAAATTAGTAATATTAATCACTGTAAAATATAGTGGTAACATTTAAAAAGAGAAACATTCATTGTGTTTACATACAATTTAAAATAACACTGAACAGTTTATTCAAGTGAAGAAGAGAAAAAAAAATTTCATTTTAAAAACAAAACAAAAAAAAAAAAAAAAAAAAAAAAAAAAAACTTACATTTAGAAACTTATTGTTGAAGACACCATTTGGTTAATACAATAAAAAACAAACAATTTCATCTACGGAAAGTCAAAACGATTACATTTTAAAAATTTTTCATCAATTTTAAAATGTAATCGTTTTGACTTTCCGTAGATGAAATTGTTTGTTTTTTATTGTATTAACCAAATGGTGTCTTCAACAATAAGTTTCTAAATGTAAGTTTTTTTTTTTTTTTTTTTTTGTTTTGAATGTTTCTCTTTTTAAATGTTACCACTATATTTTACAGTGATTAATATTACTAATTTGGTTGTTAATAGGTCTGATGAAGGACCAAATAAAGGCCCGAAACGTCATAAGGAAAAATTGCGTTTTATTTTCAAAATAAATTCTGAAAACCCAAATTCTGTTTTATAAACAGTAAAAATCTATATATTCATAATAGATCACATCAGTGAAAGTGGCTGTTTGTTAACAAAATCAATCTAAAGCATCTATATATATATATATATATATAATGGCTATACACTCCACTAAGGAGTAATGCCTCTTCTTTCGAAGATCTCTAGATCCTGTTTTAACTAGGCGGATCAGTCCTTATGTGTTGCTTCATGCCATTAGGCTTATTGTCTTCCACAACGTTCTATTCATCGATTTTTCTTGCCAATCTCTAACGTCTACGCTTTCTAGGTCCTTGACTACTTCTTTTATCCACTTTGTCCTAGGCCGCCCTTTTCTTCTTGTGCCACTAGGTCTCCATGTTAACATTGATTTTATGCTCTGTTCTTCTCCTGCTCTCCAAACATGCCCAAGCCATTTTATTTTATTTTTATTCTCTGTTTCTTGATTTTCTTCACAATATCCTCTTCTATTTCTTGTTGCAGTTCGTGGTTCATTCTACTTCTATATTCATCTTGCGATACCTTTACTGGTCCCATTATCGTTCTTAATATCCTCCTTTCCAGAATTCTTATATCTTCTTCGTCTTTTTGTGTCATCGTCATTGTTTCAGCAGCATACAACATTACTGGTCTTATTAACGTTTCATATATCCTCATTTTACTTTTTTTGGTAATGTGTTTACTTTTTAGCATTTTCTTGTTTGCATTATATGCTCTATTTACTGCTATTGTCTATGAAGATATACAAGATTAAATACAATTTTTAAGGAAACTCTTGAATAATAGACAAGCAATTATTAAAACGATTGATTTTTAATGATACATTTTTATATAATAAGTAATTAAAAAACAACATTAAGACGAATACGAAATATGATTATAATAAGGATATAATTCCAGAAGAATTAATACAATAAAAATTAAAGGCATTTAAAACGCAATAGTATTTCCAGAGGTAGTGTGCGAAGCTTCTAATATTTCCATTACTTTCTCGTGGATTCTATCTCTACAGAATAAGGAACACACACGAAATACTTTGATATTAAGTATATATAGTTAACATGTCATTAACTCCATTTTATTCATGTCAAATTGTATTATAACAACTATATAAGATACCAAAGCACCAATAATCTGAAACAGATACATTATTTTATAAATAAATTTGATTTCTAGGATAATTAATTACAGTAAAAGCTAGTGAACGATCAACAGTGAATAATCCACCAGGTGCTATTTTGAAGTCCTCATGCAAAAGTCGAAGAGAAAGAAGTCTGATCTGAAACAAAACGAGCTATTTATAACTTCTACCTTTCATTTTTTTCTTGTGAGCTACTAACATTCTTTAAATATAATGGGTCGCTTTTAGTAGCACCAATTTCTAAATTTCTCAAAGTCGTCTTAATTTTGCTCGCCTACAAAAAATAACAATATGAAGAAGAAAAATCAGATGATATAAAAAACATAACATAAAGCTACCAAAATTGTCTTGTCAGATGATTAATCCAGTAACCCGAAATATGTATGTTCATCTTCTACTGATACTAGACATTTTCACATAGCGGTTATCAATTGTAATAAGGGACTGAAGTAGAAATACATAAGTTGTTAATTTTATTATGCTGAACTATTCTCTCATGAGGAGAAGAAGTTTTCCTAGCTATAAATTAAAAGGGTTTGAAGAAAAGAATTTTACCATTCTCATGTACGAAAGATGCGCGTGTAATTTTTTTAATGTTCATCGAGCATTAAAGAATTTTTGTGATTTAGTGAAATATCCTAATATTTCACTAAACCACAAAAATTCTGGATGGAAAAAGGGACTTTTGTAATTCTGAATTTTATAACAAATATAACATTTTTTCCACTATAATATTCGAGTGAAATTTTATATATATATTGAATAAAATTCCACAAACATTTTAATAGCTGATTGGAATTAAAGAGATGAAGTGAGGGGGGGGGGCTATTTGATTGCCATATGCCGCAAAGTGGTCAATTCCTACGCAAAAAATTGCATAAATCAAAGCATCTGAAAAAGTTGACACTGTATGAACGAAGTAAGCAATATTTGTTCTAGTGGATTACTGTCTATATTTTTTTATTACATTAAAAAATAATTAAAATTTTTTAAGGGATATAAAACTTACTTATAAAATACTTTTCTGTATCGTGAGACCCTAGATATTTTTATTACAAACACGACATTGAACTTATTGTATTTTCATAGTAACAATGCTATTCCAAAAATAGGTTTGAGACTAAGCATTTTTCGTGTCCTAGCCACTGGCGGCTGGTGAGTACGTCTTGGCAGTTTACGTACGTAGACAAGATTTATTCGTTTATCATCGGTGATATACTAGGTGTCTAGGAGTATATTCCATTATATTCAAGTTTTGCGTTTATTTATGATTTAAAGCATGATAATATAGATTTATTAGAAAAATATCCTCTTGCGGTTCTTGCGGGGTTACTGTTAACACCAAAATATTTGTCTTAAAAAAGTGTCTCAACAATGTTAGAGTTTAAAAACGATCGCATTAGGCGTTATAGAGTTATTGAAAAAAATTGAAATCGGAAAATATTGGTTTTTTCAAAATATCTCAAAATTGTAAAAAGTCCGAATGAATTTGAAATGAGATTTGTTGCGAGCATTGAATTCTGCAAAACATTCTCCATTTAACCGTTCCTCTATCTCTTATAATAACCGATATACCAATGGTGAGCATTGAAATCTGGACACACTGTAGAAACGTCGATGTGGGCAATGAATGTTTGGTTATTTTTCTTTGGATCTGAGTAAGGCTTTTGATTGTGTTAATCACAAATGGTTGCTGGAGAAGTTATACCGGTATGGTATAAGGGGAACACCCTTAGAATGGTTTAGGAGTTATTTGGAGGACCGAATGCACTATGTGCAGGTCGGTTCGTATCGATCGCGGGAACAGCCTTTAACTTCTGCGGTTCCTCAAGGACCCGTGCTCGGCCCACTACTGTATATAGTATATGTAAATGACGTCCCCTATAAAAAATCTTTACTATTTACTGATGACACAACGATATTTGTAGCCTGTGATAGGAAGGACAACGTGGCCGCACCAGCGAACGAAGAACTACGGAACCTCGAGTTATATTTTAATGAAAATGATTTGCATCTAAGCTCATGTAAAATAACATTTATTAACTTTATCGTATTAAATAGAGAAAATAATTGAATCACATATTGCTAAAACATCATAAGTCACTTTATCCAAGTTTTCAGGAGACGAAAAAAACGTTTCAATTTTACAAAAACAAAAAAACTACAGGTGTTATTAGCAAACATCTTTAATATCATATTTGTTTACATTATAGAATACAAAATATGTTGTTAAAAGTAACTTTCGAAAAAAAATTGAAAATTATGACTTAAGGTCTTTCTGCACTATATGAAAAAATTCAACTTTACTAACACATGAGAAAGATTTTTTAATTACTCTGCTGAGGTGGAAGCATTTTTTTATGGGTTCTGGTCTTGTTAGAGTTGATTACAGACTCATAAAAGGGTTTATGTTCTTCATCTATCCATCGCAGTAATGTTTTAAGATGTTAAACTTTGCTTTCCAGTATTGGAACGTTTTCGCTATACGCTCTCACTTCTGGCCACTGGATTCTTACATTGTCTGTCCTCCTGGGATTTCTTAATGAAAATGTATGCCATAACATTCCATCAATCAACTCGGATGCTTTTACGCGACCAAGTTTTGAATATAAATGCACGAAACGATGTAATTTTGAAATGGACAAATGTCACCCGCTCGTTTCTCGGAAATATTTCTGTTTCCATGGAGATGCTCTCTGTTTTGTGATACGCTGGCCACCAAGCTTTAAAATCTAGAATTTCGTCGTGTTGAACTTCTTTTACTGTAAACTTGTTCTGTGAGCTGCCCTGTAGAATAATTTCTGTGTAGGTATGTAAATTGTAAACTCGGTCAAATCTCCGTAGTTCTTTTTAATCATACCAAAATCCCTATCACAGGCTAGAAACGAATGTCCTCTAATTGGGTAAAATTGCTGCACCTTTTTAAACCGACCCGTTAAAGACATACATAATCTGACAATGCAATGATTTTTGTTCTGCCCAGGGCAGTTATCCGAAAAGAGCCGCAGTTCTTTAATTTCACCTGGTACATAATTTTTAATGGAGTCCATTAAGAATGATGCTACCTCATTTGGACCCTTATTGGCAACATTTTCTGGATATACATAAAAGAAAGCTTCGTTGGTTTTTAGATTATGAATACCAAATACCGAGACGCTTAACTGTGTTAGGTAGAACAAGTCTTGGACAGGAAGTAGAGGCAACTGCAAATTTTGCATAAAATCGAATGAGATTGCTGCAAATTCTTGATTTTCTCTGCACTCTTTAATAGCAATTTGAATGGCTTTATAGAATTTCTTTGCACGGCGTTCGTGAATCATCTTTTCAGCAACGACAGCCTTTTTTTATGCATCCCCTAGGCCCTAGAGAAATACTTCTTATTTTTAAACTCAATTCTTCGCATTTATTGCAAGTATCTACCTGGGGTCGTCCAAAGTGCAAATTAAAATTGTCGTGAAAAAATTTTAAATAAAAATAGCAATTGACTATTGGGATATTTTGTACAAAACATTTCATGCATTATCTTTACATTCAGTTTGGCATCAAGGTATTGGAATTCTTTTCCTGAATAATGCGATTCCTTTACAGGATATAAAGAAATGTGATTTCTGATCAAATTTATAACATCGGCTGATACAGCATTTCCTTTAGGAAGCTTCCCTCTCTTGTCAGGAAGTGTTTGATTGTTTCTTAATAGTAGTTTAATCCTCTTCATTCTTTCAGCAGTAAGACCGGTGTGTATGTTCAACAATGTTCCTTGACAAACTTTAATATTTTTGCCATCGACCTGTACAGAGTAGGTACTCATATGAAACGTCCCCTTTTTTTCCTTCAGGATTACGTTGTCTTTTCTGTTTAACATTTACAACCCTTACTGTAATCTGAAGATAAAGATCTTGTGAGTCTTTGTTAGGCAAGCCATAAAAACTTTTGAAAATACGTTCTTTCATATCGACATTTATTTTAGCTGAACATTTCATAGCACAGCTAAAATAAAGTAATATTGAAAAATTATACCGCAATGAAGAAGTTAATTACAAAGAACTTACCTGCAAAGATGTATGTTAAGATTTGGAGTTATGGCAGGTACCGTTTTGTTTTTGTAGTTCTTGCATTCTAATCCTTTGACTCTAGATGTTCGAATCACATTTCGTTTATAAACTGCGTCGTCAGGAACTTCTCTTTTGCGTTTCTGAGGAGCCATTTGGTAATAAGAATAACTAGTTTATACAAATTAACAATATTAACAACAATCACTTGCTTAGGTACAGCAACTACTAAATCTCGTATAATTTTAAGGTTATGTTATTATTGTTATGTCGCTGTATAGTGTAAAAACAACCTAAGTCAGTTCACTTGAGTTGTTTTAGCGCTACACAAACTATTTCCTGTGTAAGTTTCCAACATATGCGATATGCTCACTTGAGTTCTTTTAGTACCAAACAACGCAGTACAGCTAATATAACAGAAAATATGTGGAAACTCAAGTTGGCCAAAAAGTGACCTGTGTTGTTTTAGCAATATGTGATTCAATTATAGTTACCTAATTAAAACTAGTGAATTACTCAAAATAGTAAAGCAAAATTTTTATGGAGAGCCATATTGACGGCTCTGGCAAGAGGCTGGGATCGGTGTGTTTTGCACTAAAACAATAGAAGCAGTCAGTGAATATATATGTTTTAAAAAAGTACTTCTATGCATGTTTTCATTCTTAAATATCGTACGCTACATTAGCATGGGGTTCCTCAAGTGAGACTGAGAGGGTCTTCAGTTTACAAAAAAGAGCAATACGGAACATGGTGGGTGTCAGTGCGGGGACGTCATATAGAGATTACTTCACTAGGTTAAATATTATGAAAGTTTCATGGATTTTTTTTACCAAATATTAACTTACGCCAAGCAAAATCTACTCCAATTTGTAAAAGTTGGTGATCACCATGAATACGTTACGAGGCGAGGTGATGCTTTGGGAGTGCCCAAACACATATTGTCAATTTATAGGAAAAGCCCACAGTATTTAATGATAACTGCATACAACGGAACCTCTAAAAATTTAAAAAAGCTATCCTTGAAAAAATTCAAAGTAGAGTTAAAAAAGTTACTGATTGGCAGATACTATTACTCTTTTAGTGATTTTGAAAATAACAGGTAGATCGTAGATCTGCATATCTAAATTGATTGTTTGTTATTGTTGTTGTATTTTTTGGTATTAGTAGTTGCTTATACTTATGTTATATTTGTATTGTTTGATTTTTATATTTGTGTTGACTTGTTCTATACAATTTTTATTGTCAAATGAACGAATAAATATTATTATTATTATTAATATATTTATTGCAGAAAAAAACTTAATATCTAATTACGGCAAATATAATTAAAATAATTAAGAATTTTATAAAACATTCATTCTCGCCGTGGAAAAATAAAATGCATTTTGAAAGCAGAGAGAATGGCTGCATTGAGCAGACGGATCGGGAACCGTTTGCGCTCCAACTGTTCACTTGACAACATTTGAGTGTTCGAGCACACTTGGTCTCATTTGACACACTATTTCTTACCATATAGAAGATCCCACACGAATTGAAACCATAAATATTATAATTACTTGTCTAAATAACTTACGCTTTTCCAACATGAGTGAGATGCTAAAATCGCCAAAGATAAAAAGTGTATGCTTGCATTAACATAACATACAGAATATTCCCAGTTTGAAGTCCACAATTTTGAATCTTCCACTTTATAAAATTGTATAAATATATTGTGACAATGGGTCAGCACTATTATAAAGGCTTCCCCAAAATTTATAGCAAACAGAATGGCAAAATTGCTGCAGACATTTCTTAAGCTTGAGCAGGTCATGAAATACAAACTTAAAATATCCTTATGTGTTATAATTTTATTATTTGAAGAAACTGTCAATTCTTCTGGTTTATTGATTAAATTCTCTAATTCAAAAATTATTTTAGTAAAATATCCGCTCATTGACCAAATTAAACAAATATACTCGAACTTTATCAGAATGTGTGGTATATCTATAATGTAGAGACAAAATAGACTCATACAATCTTTAAATGTTGAAAAATCTGATGTATATAGTTTTAAAATGGTATAGAATTTGGTTACCATACTGTTAAACGCAAGTAACAGATTCCCATACAATATAAATCGATTTTCATAGGTTATTCCACATTCGTTGCATCGTTCGAGTACTTCTTCGAAGTAAACCCATGTCAAAAAGGTGAAACGTGCACCGATAAAACTTTGAACATGTTTTATTATGAATTTGCACATGAAAATTATGCACATAATCAACGTTAGTGTATGTGAGAGCTCCATTTTGTCTAAGGAAATTAGCAAGTTGAAGTTCATAAGTTTAATCGCCAAAATAATTGCAATTATGTCCATCAATAGAATGAGTTTAATATAAAAAGTAGTGTAAATAAGTTTTCCATTTTCATCAATGTTAAAAGGTATTAAACCCATGATTTTCGCACAGAAAAGGAACGTTTTTAACTGAGAGAAAATATTGTTTTGTATTGTTTGCGTCATTTTGTGCTTATATGTAAGAACTGAATATTGGAACCTTATTATTTTGAACACCGGTTATATTGATTCGCTTTCTTGAATTATGTATGCTGTAATGTAATTAATTATATTTATTATGTCATAAAAATGTTGACATAGTGATGTTGTTTAATGTTTATTAATAGAAATATACACACAAGGAGGGTCTAATTTAATGTAGTAGTTTGGTGTTTTAATTAGCCATCAATTTCATACATATTTGTAACCTCTATGGTTGGTTTATGGAAAGTCAGTAAAGAAATACGTAATTACATTGACATTATTGGCAATTCAGTATTTGTTTTTAGTATTCCTTTTATTTATAATCCCCATTTAGTTTTCCCCTTTCTGTTACTATTTTTACATATTAAAGAAGTCATACGAGTTTAAATAAGCAAGTACATTATCAGAGTGAAATTTATGGTTCAGTTTTTGCATTGCTATTTCCGTTTATTTATTGTATTTTTGGTTTTTGCAGCGCCTTTCTCCCCACCCTCAAGCCGTACGGGAATAAAGGAACTATTTACAACCTTCAGATCTAGAAAACTTAGCTATAGAATCTGAGTTAATTCTTGATAGATATAATAAGAACTTATAACAAAAATTTGAAATTAAAAAAATAATTGAAACTAAAAATAATACTAAAATCAAACATAATATAGAAATTAATACATTAAAATCTATTAAACAAAAATCAATTTTAAATGATATTGTTTTTACAAAAGCAGATAAAGGGAACTCAGTAATTGCCATTTCAAAAAACGAATACAATAGTAAAGTAGAGGAGTTCCTGAATACTAATGCGTTCATAAAACTAAAATCTAACCATACTGAGCGGTTTCAAAAACAAATTAAAAGTGCAATAAATAATACCGAATGTTTATTCAATAATGCACAAAAGTCCCAACTACCGGTTATGAACCCACAACATTCAAAATTATATGGTTTATTAAAATTACATAAAAAGAATATACCTATTTGTCCAGTTGTTTCGTATGTAAAAGCACCAGATGTGAATCTATGCAAACAACTTATAAAAATCATTTTAGAATACACTAAATTCAAACCTAAATTTTCGATAAAAAACTCTGGAGAATTAATAAATAAAATTAGTAAATTTAAATTACCAGATAGGTAAGTCAAAACTCATTTCATTTGATGTCACTAATTTGTTTACGAGTATTCCCCCAAAAGAAGTGTTAAACTTAATAGAAACTAGATTAGAATACAATAAAGTTAATGCTGTAATTAAATTTGAAATTTTACATCTCCTTAACATCTGCCTAGCAGTGGCGGCCCTTGATTTTTTGGGACGGGAGGACACCGGGGGTCTGAGTGTTTAATATCAAAAATTAAATACAGACAAAAAATAAACTCAATGTGCTATTTAATTAACTTGTTTGGAAATAAAATCCATCCGCCGTTCCTTACGATCAGCTAAATGATTAATAACTAATTCATTGAAGTTTGGTGTTGATGTCAGTAATTGTTTTTCAGTGGAACACATTGCTACGGCACATAGTCTGCTTTCCCGCATGGTATTTCTAGAAAATGTTTTTATTCTCTCCAAAGTAGAAAAACACCGTTCACTTGATTTTTTCTATTTTGCATGCCCCCAGAGATTCGCAAAATAGCAGAAGACAATTTACAAAATCTTTCGCCTACATAATCTCGACATATTATCAAAAACAAACTTTTATAACAGTTGTACTATTCAACCTTGGAAGTAAATTACAATAGTAGCATCAGAAAACTTATCATCCAACTCTGCTTAACAATTTATATTGTTAATTAGTAAATAAAATGTTAGCATGTGTGCTTTTTATTCTTTGTACAACTTCTATTGCAGATATTTGTTACATTAAAGGCTTACATTTTGATATTTAAATATAATTTGGTTCCATTTTTTTTTTGTTACCAACGTCAAAACAACAAAATTAGCGTGCGATAAAGAAATACTTTTGCAACCAAAGCGGATGTCGTAAGGTGAACTTTATAGCACCGAAATAGAAAAAAGCATTTTGCACATTACACCCACATAACCAGTCTGATAAACTGTAAGAGCTTCTTTTGAATTTTCTCGTCACGGTTTTATTAGTTTTCAAATTGTGATCTTCTAGTTTAATCAATAATTCTGGTCTAGGGAGACCTAGATTTTTTAATTCTGTCTTAATGTTACCAACGCAATTCATAATTGCATTTGCACCGATAGAAATTACAACATACTCACCGCTGTATATTACATACTGGACCGCCACCCGGACCCGGCACCATAGAGTAGTGCCCCGTCGCCTACATATATACGCGCGCTACCCGCGCCAGTTTCATCGCTCGATTTCTAATATAGACGGGGCAGTCGCGCGAGATGCCCCGGAGCCTACGTCAGACTGTGATTTTTAAACGCGCTGAAAAGACGGACTGTTACTTTCGAAAACATATTATTTGTCATCAAACAAATCAGAAAAATAACATACAAATTAGGTATTTATTATAATTACTTTATCTGTTAAAAGAAATTTGTCACGAGGGGGCAGTGCCCCGTTGCCCTCCCTGCAGCAGCCGCCACTGCTGCCTAGAACACAATTACTTTGTATTTAACGGGACCTACTATAAACAAATCGGAGGGTTAGCAATGGGAAACCCGCGAAGTCCCTTATTATCCGAAATATTTATGGACAACCTTGAAGACATTATTAGTAAACATTCGTTATTTAAAAATTGTATATACTGGGCGAGATATGTAGATGATATTTTGGTGTGTTTTAAAGGAACGGATAGACAATTAAATTCACTTCATAATCATATTAACACTTTGCATCCTAATATTAAATTCACCATAGAATTAGAAGAAAATAAAACCATTAATTTTCTAGACCTTCAAATATCACATATTACTGATACACACAAATTCGCTATTTACCATTCTAACTCTTTCCACCCGATTAGTCATAAACTTGCTGCTTTCCACTCAATGTTATGTAAATTAATCCATGTTCCTATGCATAAGATTAATTTTGATAAAGAATTAGATAGAATTTACACCATAGCTCAGAATAATGGTTATTCAAAAGAATTAATAAATAATATCCTTCATAAAAAACAAAAAGCAAAAATCATATCCAAGATTTATCCTATAGTTCATCAAACTTACTCATCAAAATTTGCCTCTGTGACTTATATAGGTACACTTTCCATAAAAATAAAAACATATTTACAAAAAACAACAAACACATTAATTTCATTTCGTACAAACAACAAACTACAGAATCACATTAAAAATAATAAAGATAAAACTGACAAAAATTTAAACTCTGGAGACTATAAGTTAAATTGCGAGTGTGGAAAAGCTTATCTCGGACAAACTGGTAGATCCTTTTCTACACGCATAAAAGAACATGAAAGAAGCTATAAATTACAAAACACAGATTCCACATATGCCAACCACTGTATTGAACAAAAACATACATTCAATAAGTTTGACATACTACATATACAAGACAAGAGTAAAAAATTAAAATTATTAGAAAGCCTAGAAATAAATAAATTAAACAAATTAAACCTTATTTTAAACGACCAACTAGAAGTGAATAATTCACCGTTGTTAAATTTAAATATTTAAAATCAACTGAATAATTCTTATAGTTATATAAATATGGTTTGAAGTAGTCTTTGACGTTATTTATTCATATTTGTTAGATCATAGTAAGTTTAATAAAATATCACAAGCTAACAATAACTGACATATTTCAAACTAATTGTCATTTTAAATTAACATGTACACACAATTTGTCACGAAAAACACCGTGTTTTGTGGTATTTTTCACAGTTTGTTTCTTACTGTGTATTCATAATATATTTTTTCCCACCAAGAAGTCATAGTTGTAAGTATTTTTTAAAAATTTCTGTCAATAATTTCTTTACTAACTGTACTTTGTTTCATTATCTTGTTCTTAATTAGTTTATCCTGAGGAAGCACAAATACCTTATGTGCGAAATATTGATAATAAAACGTTAGACTTCCTTTAAACATAAGTCTTTTTATTGCCGGACTCCCCAACACTCTTTTCTGACGTTATATAAATATATATACATATTTATAAATTGTTTAATTTTATAATATCAGTAAACAATCAGTTTTCAAAAAATTTTTAATATTCTTAATCATATTGTTATATTAAATATTATATTAAATATATAAGTTACTCCCGCTCTTAACGTAATTTCACAAACTCCCCTCTCTTCATTTAGGAAAAGACATAAATATGAACGTTTACAAATATTTTGTATTAATAATAATAATAATAATAATAATAATGATAATAATTTATTCAGTCCAACAGTAAAAACCAATTACAGGACAAAGAATTAAACGTACATTAATGAAATACAAATCAATTATATTCTTATTTGTAATATAAAAAACAATTACAACTATATACATATATTTATTTATAGAGTTGCAGAATTATGTATTACATGTTGAATTGGAATCAAAAAATATATCATCATAATGTAAGTTTGCAGCACGACACATGGTGACCAGTGGCGATCCCCGAAGAAGATTAGTCCTCGAAAAGGGCAACCAAAACGTGGAGGAGGAGCGAGAGGAAATTCTGAGAGTGTAGAAATTCAAACATGATAGGAGATGTGGGCAATCAATTGTGCCATTACACAGCTTCCATATAAAGCGAGCACCATGAAGCTCTCGGCGATCCCGCAGTGATTGGAGGTCATGTGCCCGCAGCTAGAAATTGTAATCGATGCCACGTTCCGGATAAATTCCCATATCCTTGAAAGATAAGTATTTCAGGAATCGCCGCTGCACTCTCTCAATGGCAAGTTGTAGATATATGTACTGAGGTGACCATACTTGTGATGCATATTCCAGCTTACTGACGACAAAACTGAAATACAAAGCCTTCAGAAGCAGTGGATTTTTGAAAATCTTACAACTGCGCAAAACAAAGCCCAAAGCCTTCGAAGCTGAATTGCAAATGAAATATATATGACTGGAAAAGTTCAAATGTGTGTCAAAAAACACGCCAAGGTCCTTTATGCTGTCCACCCGCCTAAGCCGGTTGTCCTCAATAGAATAGGTAGATGGTATATTATTATTTTTGGGAGAGTAAGACATATAACAACATTTACTTACATTTAGTTTCAAATTGAAGTTGGAACACCAAGTCGATATACGATTCAAGTCTTCTTGAAGACGAAGTACATCGTTCCAAGTTCGTATAGAGCAGTATATCTTTATATCATCCGCATATGCGAGTACATTGCATGTTATTGATTTAAGTATATCGTTGGTATATAGAGTAAATAACAGAGGTCCCAAGTTAGAGCCCTGTGGCACACCGGATGAGGGAGTAAACTCAAATGACCTAAATCCATTGTAAAAGACATAATTGCGCCTATTTGACAAATATGAATGCAGAAGCTTGAGCAGGGACGGGCTGAATCCAATTGCTGCGAGCTTTTCCAGAAGGATACCATGATCTATCGTGTCAAACGCGCGACTAAAGTCAGTGTAAATCACGTCTAATTGGCCATTAGCATCCAGTTCATGAGAGACAGTCTGAGTTATAGTGAGTAGGTTCGTAACTCTAGACCGTCCACGAATGAAACCATGTTGACATTCAGAAATCAAAGATTTTGTATTGAAAGCTATGCAGGAATAAATTAAATTTTCAAAAACCTTTGCAAAGTTAGGTAGAATGGATATTGGCATGTAGTTCTCAACTCTAGTTCTGTCATCTTTTTTAAAGATTGGGCTTATTCTTGCTCTTTGCCAGCGCCAAGGAAAACTAGCTGTTCTTATTGAAGTATTCATTATTATAGTCAGAGGCTCAGCTAAAGCAAGTCTGGCATTATGAACAAATATACTTGGGATTTGGTCATCGCCAGCTGTATAATCTTGATTGAAAAACGACATTATTCGTATTAGCTCGTCTTCTGTAACACTGGATAATGTAAATGGAACTTGATTTGGTTGCGAATCATCAAATGAGAATTGAGAGCTATGCTGATATACGGATGAAAACATATTAGCAAAGGCGTTAACTATATCTTGTGGTAAGTCAATATGTTGGTTTTTATGATATAGTATGTTCGGTATACGTGAAGTGCCACGCCTACTATGTATATACTTAAATATTTCCTTAGGATTTTTTAAGATCGACGATTCCACCCCATCCATGTATGATTTACATAGACCCCTTAATCTCTTAAACTCGGTGTGAAAATAATTGGTTTTTGTTGACTTCCATCGCCGCCTGTAGTAAGCCTTCAACTTTAGGTGACGTATGACGTGCTCAGTAAACCAAGGCGGATAAGGGCATTTAGCAGCAGAAATTGTTTTAGGCACATGCAAATCAACAATATGATACAAAGCATCATAAAATTTTTCCAAAGCATCGTTTACGTTATTGCACTCGTAGAGGAAGGACCAGTCTTTATTCAGTACTTCGGTATATAAGTTTTGGTAATTGGCTTTGTGGAAATTATACCTCATATTACTCTTAGAAGGAAAAAGAAGACAAATAAATACATAGCGGCGGGTGATAAGGATCCACGGGTACAAAAGGAGAATCCTCGAGACCAATATCAACGGCACAATCACCATTAGTAAGTACCAAATCCTGTAAACGATTGTCACAATTTGTAACTAAGTTGCATTGTTTGAGTTGAAGAGAGTTGCAGATTAAACGAAAAATGGTTGTTTTCTAGCAGGAAACATTATTATAAATAAAGTTTCGCATATTAAAGTCGCCAAGTAGAATTACTGGTTTATCAAAAAGAAAAATTTCCAATGATTCGCAAAATAATTCAAAATCGAGCTGGGAAATACTCGGAGGAATATAAACTGCAACAATATAAAAATAATCACTAGGGGATCCACATCTACAGGCTGCCACGTCAATTAGAGGAACAAGAGAGGAAACCACTGCAATGTCTATTACCTCATAATCAATTGTATCACAGCATGCAATTAAAACCCCACCACCAGTTGAACGATGAACCAAAGAATATTTACGGTCAGATCTAATAGCGCTGTAAGATGGAGGTAATATTTCAGAGGTGGTGATGGAATCGTCTAAGCAACTCTCAGTGACTACTATAATGTCGTATAAAGATTGACAAGCATTCATGAAGAAAGTGTGTGTTTTGGATCTAAGACCGCGAGCATTTTGGTAGTAAATATTAATTGCATTAGTAGAACTATTGGACCGACTCAGTTTAAAGAAGAGACAATACTAGGTATTCCATTTCTATACTTAATCTTCAAATTCTTTTCCCCACTCTTCAAGCGACTGTCCAACTCCACCCTGGCATCTCTATGAATTTTGAGTTGCACCGGCATTCGATCACGCGAGATAGAAAGTCCATGAAGGTTACGGTTTCCCTTAAGTTTAAAGGCATTACGCAACAAGGCACCAACAATGGATTCTGAGTTGAAGGAAACTCTTAAAGGACGCTTACGATCAACCGCCGTAGGATCAAATTTGCCCAATCTAGATATTTTGATGTCTGTATCGGCTACCTGAAGACAGGAACAGATCTCACCTCCCATTTTTTTTTGTATTATAATATTCATCACCTGATGAAGCCCTAGTAGGGTGAAACAATTTTAGTGAAGTGAATAATTAAACTGTTTTGAACTCAATTTGAATTTATTTAAATTTTTTACCAAACATTATATTTATGAGTGTAATCTATCTCTTGAGATCTGCTTAGATTTTCAGTAAAATCGGTAAGCCGGAAGTAGGAGTTTACATTAGTAAAAAATCGTCAATTGTACAGAGCCGTAGTACTTATAATACTCTAATGATGAACATTTCAGTACACAAATCGAATCTGGCTTTCAACGCACTACCACCTTATTATTGAGAGTGATTAGCAAAAAAAATAGTTAAAACCGGAAATTAAAATAATATGCAAATGTATTTTATTTACTTGACGAATAGTTTGATGGGTATTGTTCCTATTTCTAGTCTCTTTTATCTTTATTCTTTTTGTATTATGTATTGTATGACTATGCGAATATTCGATGTATCTGCATCAATAAAAGCTATTATGATTATTATTACTATTTATTTGTATTTATTTGAAATACATTATGTCAAATTGTATAATGATAGCAATGTATGAAGCCAGAGTCCCAAAAATCTGAAACAGAAAAAGGTGCAAATTCAACAATAAAAGTAATAAAAGTTCGAATTTAAAAATTCTTTTGAAGTAAATAACTTACCATATAAACTAAGTTTAAGTCTATGGCAAAGAGACCAGCAGGCTTTACCTTAAAATCTTCATGTAATAACTGCAATCCAAAGAGTTTCACCTAAATAAGACAAATTAGACGTAATTAATTGGAGTATTATCATTCTGTAATATCGAATAACTTACATCTTTCAAGGTCGACCGATCTAACATAGAGGTGTCCAAATTTCTTAAGGTGCCTTTGATTTTATTTGCCTACAATAATACAATAATAGAAAATATATTATTTGATTTCAATAGCTCAGTTTTTATTCCGTTTATGAAAAATGTTTTAAGCAAAATTATATTTTACAGTATGTCCCCGGATCGACTTCAAAAGAGGAAAAAAATTTTTTTTTTGATTTCTCAGAAAATTTCACTTTTGATGATTTACTCTGCTTGTTTTCAAACCCCCAAAACACAAATAACTTTTTATTTGACTCGAACGGTTCTCGAGATAATATCATATTTCTTCAAAATGTGAGCTTAAAAGTTTTTATTCGTAATTTTTAGAAGTAACTCTAGTAGGCGGATTTCATTGAAAAATATAACTAGTTGACAAATCTAATAAGTTAGTATAACTGCAAATTAAATCTTTGTATTTATACTCTTGAGTAAATTTAATATGTTTCTTAGTTTATATGTGCCCTTTGTTATTCTATCAAGTAAGTAATTATTGTACTTTTTATTGACAATGTAGATATTTGTTTATACAAATCGATTGTTGAGATAATAATACTTATTATTATCTTTTTAATCCTCGAGTCACACCCGTCTCCGCGAAAGGCATAGCGGCATTGGAACTTTCTGTATTTAAAAACGATTGAGAGTTAAATTGCCGAGTAAGACAGAATTATCCCATAACAAAGTAGAATACTTTGAATTTGAAATTTATTAAACTTTTAAGCGTATAAATCGATGATCATTTTTATGAAAATCATACTGCAATACTTTAAGCCTTAAGGGTATAATGTAGCAACAACATGAGTGATATTCAAAAATTGCAGAATAATATTAATACTTTGATAAAACAACAAATTAGTTCCAAAATCTGATCAGTATTGTAATTTATTCTATCATTTTCTGGAGTGAATAACTTCCTTTCAAGGAACCAGTTAATTTGCTGGTTTCTCTTTTGGTATTTGAATATATGGATATACGATTTGGATACTTATTGACCTCTAGAACGAAGTCTCTGATTAGCGTATGACAGTAAATCGCCGAAAATGTGTGTTTTCTCGTCCCGTAGTGATAGAAGGAAAATAGTTATTTACGAACCAAGTGCGGCAAGACTATTTTCTCGCATGAGCGCACTTTGAAAGCACGAGCGACTGAAGGGAAGCAAGTGCTTTTAATTGCGCGAATGCGTCGAAGATGTCTTCATGCAAGTGGTTTGTACAATATTTTTTGTACGAGCATAAATTAAAAAAATATTATTGATTAAAGTGATTAGTATCATACCTAACCTAAAATAGATTACCTAATTAATTTAAGCATTTCTTGTACGTACCTATTACTATTACTCACATTTAAATTTAGTTTAAGTTATTATATTCTTGCTTATGACGTTTTTATTCTTATATTTATAGTGAATTCATCGCTTTTTGGGTTGAATACAATTAACTGTCAATTTCAATGTTACTTGAGAAATAGTCAAATAGATGGCGCCACAAATTTATTGGAAGAATTTTTAATTATTACTCCTATTTTCCCAACTTTTAGTGAAGAATAGTCGAGGGAAGTAGTATTTTATAGACTAAATTTTATTACTATCAAGAGCCAGTATTTTTTTCAATTTTTTTTTTGTCTCGACCGGGAAATACTTCTTGCTGGTCGAGCGATGCATGCGCCAAATGCCACTTTACAGGCGGTAAGCACAAAGAAATACTTGCTAATCTAATGAAAGATGTATAAACTTATACTCACGCTTCTCAGAAGCAGATATGATGGTATAATTATACAAACTAACGTAGTCACTTGTTCGGAGATTATAATAACAGAATATCCATAATTGAAGAACCAAAATTTCGTTATTTTCCCCCCATAAATCTTGGATATCAAATTTTGCCCATGAACGGTGACTGCTAGCAATCCGTCAATCATAATTGTTATTATTGCGAATGATGTCGTTTCAATTACTTTGTTCGACACGTCGCAAATTGAAAAATAACCCTCTTGTATCATTCTAATGTATTGACTATCCGTTTTACCAAAGACAATGAATTTTCTGCTTATCATTTTCGTGAAGGCTGTGCCAATTTTCAAGAAGTACTCACGCAAGATAAATACATACAGCAGATATTCAGCCACAATCACTATCATCACAAAATCTACAAGTATTGAAATGCAGAAGTGGATCCTGTGCGCGAAGTTAGAGTTTTCGTCATTTCTATCGAACGAGATTACTCCAAAATACAGCAGCTTAAATACGGGATTAATTATAATAACTGCTATAGCACAGTACATCCAAATTTCTATATTGAATTTTATGCCGTATCTGTAAAACGGTTTCTCATTCACAATCAGACGTCTCCATATATTCATTAGTAACTCTTGGCATGTCCACCTTCTGATATTCCAAATAATTATTTTTACCAGTCTGCCAAGCAAAAACAATACCTCAACAATAGTAACCCAAGTAGAGTAGAAATATCTCAAATAAATATTTAAAAACGCACAACCGAGCAAAATGACGCCGATAAAAACGTCTGCAATTGTGAAAAATCTGATGTTGAAATTGTCTTCTTCAACTTCAAACTTAGATGTTATTTTGATAGCTAACATGCCGGTAATTTTCTGAATTTTCAGCAAAGGTTTCAGGGAATTTAATATTTTATGAGGTGAATTTGCCATCGTTTTAATCAACTCGATGCTTTGTACGTTACTGACGCCGGGGAAATAATAAAGGAAACTCATTCTAATGTAAAAAAAAAACAATCTATATTATGGCATTGATTGAAAATGGATATTGCGTAATATTGAGTCGGTATTTTTAGGTTCTATTATTTGCTGACGAGTTCAGTCACGTTTGTCACATTAGGAAGATGTATTTAATAGAGATACAAGCAAGAAGTGTCAAGACTTTGTTTTACGGGATCGTTGTACAGAGTGATAAATAAACAGGAAGGTGATAGTCGTAGAACTATTGTGATCTACAGAGAGATCGTGCCGCTTTAAAGTCATGGTGTATTTGCCGCATATATCATATTTTGAATTGTATTTCGTCCGTGCGACATCTATTATTTTTCGTGGGAACTACTTTCAAGTTTATATGTTCTAATAACTCGAGAAATACATTCAATAATTGAAAATATCTTTATTAAAAATAATTTTACACAAATATCGATAATGCGTATAGCATTACATATTTAGAAACATTATAGCATATGTTCAAAGTAAGATACTTCATTTTGTAGACACACATTTATACGGGTTTAGACAATTGAAAACATTTTGGATCATTTCTTCTGTTACAGCTCCGAAAGTAAGCCTCCACAATAAATTCATCTTGTTCTTCGGTAAATGGCATTGTTTATTTCAACGCAACTTTAAAATTAAGCAAAAATGATTATGATATTCGCATAAAAACCAGAAAAAAAAACTTATAGTAACAACGCCTATTATTGCTATGAGAAAGAGGGTTTATAATATTCAATTAAACGCAGTAAACCAAGGGAAAAAGAAACGACAAAAAGCTTATATGACTGACAATTATGTATAAATGACAGAATACTGAATTGACAGCCCTTTTAGCTGTAGTTATGTACAAACTAAATATTCATAATACAACAATGAACGTGTGGTAACCTCATGCTAAAGTTGATATATTGATGAAGCGGCACGGTCAACCTTTTACGATCTCTCTGTATATATAAGAAACGTATTTAAATTAATCAGTCACATGACGTAGGGGCATACATTATTTGATAGTAATCAATTACAAAAACTAACAATAGCAATGCAAACTCTCATCCAAACAGTTTCATCACAGTAAACAGTAATTAAAAATTTCAAACAACAACAAAAGGTAATATAAACTTCTACTGTATAATATCTTTGATCTCTTGATAATATCTTTAATCGTAATTTTTGTGTGATGAGATGTTTGTCTAAGATAAATTTAGACCGTCTTGTCATCTACATGAACAGTATGCGACAGTTCTACTTCTAATTTTTATAATTACTCTTTTAATTACAGAATTTGCGTCGATATTATTTGTACAGTGGAATTGAATGTTGTCTAAGATGAATCTAGACCTTTCAATGAAACTACATAGATAGTAGCGTCTGTTCTATGCTTACTTGTTTACACTTTCACTTTTAATGACACATTTCGCGTTTGGATCCTGCTATTATCAAACACTGAGACCGGCATTGTCACCTTGTAATAGTGGTGGTTGGTGAGTACGTTCTGGTGAAGCAATTATATAGACAAGACTGATTCGTTTATTATCGATGATAAGCTCGGCATCTGGGAGTATATCACCGATAATAAACAAATCAGTTTTGTCTATGAAATTGCCTCACCTTTACCAATTCACCAGCCGCGAAGCCTTGTAATGATATTAGATACTGTTTTTGATGAATCAAAGATTTTCGAATCTTTCTATTTGCTTTTCAAATAATCGTTCTTTTGTTATTGTTTGCTATTTTTAAGTAATGTTTACTGTAATGAAACCGTTTGGATAACAGCTTGCTTTCCTATTGTAATTTTTTGTTATTGATTACTATCAAATAATGTATGCCACTACGTCAGGCTGACTGGTTAATTTAAATACATTTCTTGTATATTTCGGCAAAGAATTTTAATATGTTAACACATACACACATATATAGATATATAGAAAATCAGTATATTACTGTTCATGATAAATAGAGTTTAGGTTATTTATTTTTTAAAAAAATGTTGAAAATTAGACACTAACATTAATCTCTGTGACGTTTCGAGCACTTAATCATTCCTTCTTCAGACATTGAAATTGCAATGCATCATTAATTCAAAAAACATTCAGTAATTTGTCAAATATCACTCGTACAACTGATACGTAATACATTTTGCTTTTGTCAGTATATAAAATAATGTCTTTTTTTTAAACAATTTAAATTATTCTGCAGCGACATTGGATATAAATGATAGTTGTGTATATCGCGAATACACACAATTATCAGTAAAATAAATATTCTCTAAAATAAAACCACAATTTTTTGGTAACGTTTCGATGTTTAGTTCTATATCTTTTTCAAAACAATTCGTTATATACAAACCTGCAAGAGCAAATACAAAAAATTAAGTAGAGTGATATAATATAATCGTCAATGTAGGAAGAACTAACATTAAATATATCCAGTACGTCACAAATTAAAATAAAAAACAGCCCGCTGTCTTAATACCTATATTTGTCACAGCCTAAAGTGCAATGTGTGTGTATATATGCTTTTTCTGTAATGAAATTCAGAAAAGTATATTGAGACGGCCGACTGTTTTTTATTTTAATTTAAACAGAAGAGATGATTTAAGACGTCTACTGAAGATTTGGAAAACAGCTCTAACGGAAAGACAGTATAATGGCTCAACAACTAACTCATTGATCATTGTCAGTACGGTGTAGCCGAAGAAGTAACTTATATCAGAAGAATCCCAGATTTGATGACAACAACCAACATCGCCGTCAGAAAAACATTGCTCACAGACAAAACCAGGATAGATAAATCAAAAGAGAAATTATTACGGATATTCCTTTGCGCTACAACGGAATTTACACAATATTTAACCTTTTTCCTGGTTTTAAATTTCGAAGTAATTCCTTTTTTGATTTATTTTTCCTGGGTTTCACTTCAGATGGTATCTAGCTTAATGATATTTAGTTAATCAACAATGTTGAATTTAATTTATATTTTTTCTGGTAATTGTTGTTAATGCGCTAACTCAATCTGAATTTTCTTCTACATGGTTTTGGCCGGATTTTGTAGACCACCTATATAATGACATGGATTAAATGATAATTGCTTTAGGATTACCAATCTTACCTTAATTTTCCAGGCCCTTGTAGAGTTGATTGAAGATCACACCTGTGTTTATAAATAAAAAGAGTAGCCATTCTATTGTCATTTGCATTACAAAATTAATTTTCACAAATTTTCAAAACATCAGGTTACAATAACTTTCTTGTAATCTAAATAAAGTACGTTTTAATTTAAACTAATATATTTACATACTTATTATCACAAATAATACTGTTCATTTCTTCAATTACAAGTAAGTACTTCTATTGCTTCGAACTGAGGTGTCAATTTCATTTATATTGATACATCATACATATAAAAAAACATAATGAACATAGCCTCAATCCTCATCGCTAGATTGAGAAATGTAATTTAGTTGTTCGTTCCACCATTCTCTAATTTCATTGGAAGCGTTGGATATTTTCGGTAATGATGTTTTGTTGTTAAAAACTTCTCTTTGCAGACGATTCACTTGTTCATTGCCAGTCGGCAATTTATTCTTTTTTTTAGCTGAAAGCCTTTCTTTTTCAGTGCGGGCAGCCGGATCCGAAAGCGTAGGAACTAGGTAATTCTTTCTACCTGAACTACTGCCTATACTATCTGATCTGGGTAAATTTATTAGCTTTTGTTTTCTTGTTAATGGATCCCCTTCCTAAAACACAGATTTACTGAAAGCAATTGTTGATATAAGGGAAAAGCGAGATTATACACAAGATCTAACGATTGTAGGATATAGGAAGGCAAAGAATAGAGACGGATATGGAAAATTCTACTACAATTTGGGAGCTCGTGTTGTTGATAAATATATACAGGGTGAGTCAACAATCTGACAAACTAAATTTACTCTTTAATGCTTAATATAATTAAAAATGCGCTTGTATTGTAGTTCATAGGGTTGCTATATATATATTTTTAAATTGCTTCACAATTTAAATATATATACCCTTATACAGAATGATCTATAAATCAACGGCGCAAAGAAATTAATTTAAATTGAACAAGTTAAAGTTAAAAAGTGACATTGACAGCTGTCTTTTGAATTGCCTATAATTTAAGAGTGTCATGACAGAAGACAAAATAATTTAGTATGGTATACACACAAGGTGTCTCAAGTAATACTTATATGCAGAACCTGTTCTAATTTATACTGAGTGTTCGCGAAAGTATTGCATAATGAAGAAACACAGAAAACTTACTTGTTTTAAATAGAACGCCCAATTTTTTTTTTTAATGAATAGTATTCAGACCTTTAAGATCCAATTTTTTATTAAGTATTTAAATTTATTTTAAAATCTTTTCTATGGCAAAGTAAAAATCACGGTAGACATGGAAAATATAGTCGCTGTTGAAAAATAGTGATGGAAAATGTTGAAACTCTGTCAAAATTGTTGTAAAGAATAGAACAATCGTCATTATACAGGGTGGGGCACCTCATTTCCGTCGGTTTATATACGAAATTCGGTAATATTTTTTATTTTTATTTTTATTAAAGATTGTGTGGGTTCATCAGGGGCACGTTTTAAAATTATTTTGAAATATACAGAGTGATCCAAAAAATTTTGGCACACCAAAGTTATGAAAATTTAAATGGAACACCCTGTATATTATGGAATATTTTGATGTTATAGGCTAAATTTCAGAGACATTGCTGTCTTCCATATTTGAGCGAATTATTTTAAATTGTATTTATAGTTTACTCAAAGCATTAGACTATAAGATAAGCTAAAGTTGATATCTAAAAATTATACAGGGTGTTTAAAAACTACATTTGTGTTTTGACTAACATTAAATGCAAATAACTTTCATATTTTAAATGGAACACCCTGTATTTATTGCCTTATTTAGATTCTAATTTTAATTGTTTTTAAAACTGTATTAGGGTTTCCTATACTTATCTCTTATAGTTTTTTGGTAATTTAGGATTTTCAGTTTCAAACACTAATTTCT
This sequence comes from Amphimallon solstitiale, assembly GCA_963170755.1. Classification (NCBI taxonomy): domain Eukaryota; kingdom Metazoa; phylum Arthropoda; class Insecta; order Coleoptera; family Scarabaeidae; genus Amphimallon; species Amphimallon solstitiale. The sequence goes on along the minus strand of OY720682.1, from coordinate 95,326,705 downwards.
TGCAAAATATTTTTCAAAATGCTAATATTTATTAACCTATCGGGTTGATTGGTTTTGTTTCACATTAATTAAAAGGCGTCATAACTAGGTAAATAAGAAATACATACTTTATTAAACAAACAACAAACTTAAATTTTAAAAGAAAACTAATGTTTTAACAAATGCTCGAAATGATATCTATCTGTTTCAATGCATAATCGAATTCTCTCTTGAAAGGACTGTTTATGTTTAACTCTTGTTAAAATATTTGGTGTTCTAGAACGAAACGCTATTCTTATTCGTTCTCTCATATCGTCGGGTGTGGTTGGTGGCGTATCATAAATGATATTTTGGACATATCCCCATAAGAAAAAATGAGGTGTGGCCACCACACGACTTTCTTATACGTATGAGCGTTTCAAACTATACAATTTTAAGAATTTTTTTATACAAAACTTATTCGAAATCCTATTCTAAGTACTTTCATTCTCTTAATAAATCTCTATAGAATGCATACTTTGCAAGATATTCGAAAAAAAGTGCTATTCGCAAAGAGTAAAAGTGCTACTTCCAGTCCGAATTTTGAAATTTCATGTATACAAAAAATATTGCAAATCTAACTCTAAATACTTTTGTACTCTTAATAAATATATATAGAATGAAAAATTTACGACATACCTATTTGCAAAAAATCGCTATTCGGTAAGAGTAAAACTGTTACTTCCGGTCGAATTTTGAAATTTTTTTTATACAAAAGATATTGAAAAGTATGTTTTAAATACTTTTACGCCCGTAACGTACCTGTCTAAAAAGCTTGACTTGCGAAATATTCGCAAAAAAACGATTTTTGATAAGAGTAAAAGACCTACTTCCGGTAGGAATTTCGAAAAACTTTTTAAATAAAATTGTTCTCAATTTTAATTTTAAGTACATATGGATTCTTCATAAATTTGTTTAAACTTAGTATTTGACGAAATATTGGCAAAATTCGATTTTTTCACTGAAGTAAACTGCTACTTCCGGTCTACCGATTTTACTGAAAAACTAATCAGATCTCAAGAGGGAGATTATACACGTAAATACAAAATTTGGAATTGATATCTACAGCGGTTTGACCGCTATCGTGGTCACACGCACACAAAGAGACACACACACACAGACACAGACACACAGACACAGACACACAGACATTTTTTAAAAACCACTTTTTCGGTATCAGGGAACTTCAAAACGTGGACATCTGCAAAAATCTCGAGGTCGAAAATTTTCGTCATCACAATACTTCCTTATACTACGTATAAGAAAGTAAAAATCGGGACTCGATAAGTCTGGGGATCTTGCTGGCCAATTCTGTGGACCGCCGCTTCCTCTCCACCTATTGGGATATTGCCTATCCAATTCATTTCTTACATATACTTGAAAATGCGCTGGCGCACCGTCTAGTTATAACCACATCCTTTGACGAATTTTAGGTGGTATATTTTCCAAAACAACAGGCAAATTGTCTCTTAAAAATCGAAGAAACATGGCGCCGTTTAAGTGACCATCAAAAAAGAACAGACTTGTGTTCCAATTATTCTACCCCATACATTGACACACCATCTGTGTTGCCTATCAATAGTTCTAAAAAATGGGATTTTCGTCACTGTAGTAATGAAAATTATGTTTATTAACTAATCCGTTATTGTGGAATGATGACTCATCCGAAAAAAGTACAAAATCGAAGAAATTTTCATCTTCACTAAACTTTTCTAAAACCCATAAACAAAATAGGAGTCGTCTATCGTAATCTACTTATAAAAGTTCTTGGTGTAATTGAATACGATACGGGAAGAAGTTGTGCCTTTTTATAATTCTTCTGACGCTCCGTCTGCTTATTCCACTGGCTTCACATATTTTTCGCCGACTTGTATGCGGATTTTCTGGCAGAGATCCGATAACAACAAAATCATTTTTTTCATTTCCCGTAATTGGTCTTTGCCGTTCTGGTTTCTGATAACCCACACTTCCTGTTATTCGGAAAACTTGCAATAGATTTTCTAATGACCGCCTGTCAGGATGACGCCTGTTAGGATATTTTTGAGCATAAACTCTTGATGCTAGCAAGCAATTTTCGCCACACTCTCCGATTTCTAAAATCATATCCACCTTTTCGTTTTCAGAGTAGGTCCTCATTTTAAATAATTAAAATTATTTAAACGACGTCGAAAAGCGTTGATGTCTTAACTAATATGTACTGTCACTGTCAAATAATTTATCTGTTTGAAGTATTAATAACAGCGGCAAAGCCTACTTTTGGAAAAAATTGCAAGAAATTAGGAAACCCTAATACAGTTTTAAAAACAATTGAAATTAGAATCTAAATATGGCAATAAATACAGGGTATTCCATTTAAAATATGAAAGTTATTTGCATTTAATGTTAGTCAAAACACATATGTAGTTTTTAAACACCCTGTATAATTTTTAGATATCAACTTTAGGTTATCTTAGAGTCTAAAGCTTTGAGTATACATTAAATACAATTTAAAATAATTCGCTCAAATATGGAAGACAGCAATGTCTCTGAAATTTTGATCTACATTTTCAAAAATAGTGAAATATCTCGAAAAGTGGTTGAGTTAGGTATAGAGAATATAACAGTAAATGGCCTTAATTTAGCCTATGACATCAAAATATTCCATAATATACAGGGTGTTCCATTTAAATTTTCATAACTTTGGTGTGCCAATTTTTTTTGGATCACTCTGTATATTTCAAAATAATTTTAAAACGTGCCCCTAATGAACCTACACAACCTTCAATAAAAATAAAAATAAAACATATTACCGCTTTTCGTATATAAACCGACGGGAATGAGGTGCCCCACCCTGTATTACAAATATTTGAAAATCACATATTAAAAGTAATTTAAAGTAATAAATTGCTAAATTTAACAATATATTAAGTGTTCAAAAATACAGCCTTTCACTTGCGTACATAGACCAATTCCCAGTAAAAGCTGTTGCTCGACCCGTTGGAGAGCTTCAATAGACATTTCTCGACAAAACTTTCTTGTTCTTGTTTTCATATTCTCCCTTGTTGTTGGTTCTTCCTCATACACTTTGTTTTTAATATATCCCCATAAAAAGAAATCTCACGGGGTAAGATCACATGATCCCGGTGGCTATTCTATGAAACCACCTCGGCCGATCTTTCTCTTAGAGAAAGCAATGTTTAAAAATTGACGGACATTGTTGTGGTAATGTGCTGGTACGCCATCATGCTGGAACCAAATTTGGTTTCTAGTCAGAAGATCAATTTCTTTTAATAGAATCGGTTGTTGTTGCATTACGAATGACAAATAGACACCTACCGATAAACGTTCTTCAAAAAAGTAGGGCCCCACTATTCGCCTGTAATAATACCACATCAAAGATTAAGAGACCACTAGTTCTAGGTATTCGTGGAACGCTCTCAATGTGGATTTGCCCTTGAATAATAATGCATGTTATGACCATTAGCAAGCCCATTACTTTTCAAAGTTGTTTTATCGGATCAAAGTATCTACTAACGACAAGAAGTTATAATTACTGTTGATTTGTCTAGTAATTGTGTTGCAGGAACGATTTCGGCTTTCAAAATCTCGAGGTTTTAATTCCTGATGCAATTCTATGCGATATGAATGAAGTTTATACTTCCTTATCTTGCGATTTATCGTGCACTGAGAAGTTTTTGCACTGACACTTTCTGTGCTACATAAAGAAGAATCTTCAACTATTCTTCGTTAATAGTAATGCGTTTATTTATTACAGTTCTATCAACATAATGTACTGCTCCATTAGCATTAAATCCTTGTTTGAGTTCTTCAAAAGTTCTTTGCAGTCGGTGACGTCTATTTGGGTAACGCATTTGGTAAATAAGTGAGCAAGTAAATAATTTTTCTACGTTTCACCAAGATATAGACCATGTCAATTAAATGTTCCATGGAAAAATTAATTATTATTGGAATAAATTATAACATAATATAACGATAAAAGGCAAAAAGTGGTAAAAGTGCACGAATAACAAAGAAAATACAATAAAATACGCTTGTAGATGAATAATAATACTTTGCATATAATTTGACAGATGGAAAATAAATGCGAACAACGTGTCGTGGCTACTCTGTTTTCCATGGCTACTACGTATAATTTTTACTGTCAAAATAACATTTTAAAATAAATTAAAACATCTTCTAAAATATCAAAGATAGGTATAGGACATACTAAAAAAGTGGTTCTTGAAGGGTTTAATGTAATTCTGTCAAAAAATATTAGGTGTAAGTTTTTTGTTTGAAATTTCACACCTTCGCGACCACCATGTATAAGTTAGAAGAGGTTCTGTATACAAGTATCACTTGGCATACCTTGCGTGTATGCCATATCAAATTAGTGTTTCTTCTGTCATGGCACTTCTGAATTATAGGCAATTAAGAAGACAGCTGTAAATGTCGAAAACTATTAACTTTAACGAATAATTACTCTTAATAAACAATATTTCTATTTTAACACGAAATCCAAATTTTAACTTATATACAGGGTGAGTTATTACTCGCCGCTTCTTCCATTGCTCTTTTGTGATTTAAATAAAAGAAAAAAGAATTAGTGGATGATGCATGGTTTCTTGTGGCGCATAATCTAAAAATAATCGAAGCTCCGATACACTTCCGGTTTCTCTGGAAATGCGCTGAACTTATTTTTTTTAAATGACTTACCCTAGATATTTTTGGATTTTCCAGTACTATTCTAAATTGTCTATTCAACTGTTTTTTCTTTTTCAAAATTGATCCAATAGTTTTTGAGTTATTAATATTTTTTGAAAATTTTTGACCAAAACACGTGTTCAGAAAAAAAATCATTGTCACACTGTTTTTAAAAGTAAAAAACGTTAACTTTGGTGGTACTTGTGGCCATAAAAATTTTGCATCATTTGGTATAAGTTGCACTCGACAATATCTCAAAAAACGTTGTTGTTTGAAGCCCTACTTCCCGAAATTTTCACATACCAAAAACTTTTTTTTTAAAGTAGAACACACGGTATTTATTGTGCGTTTTGTTCTTTTTTATTCTCTTTCATTTTTGTTTACAATGTCCTCTACCTATCTTTTGTAATTTCTGAGATAATCACTATCAGCGGTCAAATAAAGAACTACGAGCGCTGTTGTTCTATACACCCAAACATTCGTTAAACCAATGGAAGGCTGGAATGAGGCCCGACTGCCTTAATCAACTGTCAAACAAAGTAAAGGTTAAATGTAACTATCCGAAAAGTAATAATTTTACAGATGAATGGCGTCGCATTTCAATTTTTTAATTCCGGCAATGTCCTGTTGCAGTATTTCATTTTTTACACTGTTGATTAAAAACGAAATAAAATAAAGGTTATGTTGACTGACTTATTTGAAGATGCCGCCCCACTAAAAGGTGCATGAAACAATGCTTCTATCTTCAATTTAATTTGCCTAACTGCTTGTATTCTTTCATTGTTGAAGCTCTTCATAAGAGATGGCTGTAGTTTTTCAAAACTAGGAATTGATGTAAAGCTTTGATACAAAAACATTTAGCAACAAAAAAATATATTAAAACACAATTTAAATAACCTAAAACTATTGAACAATGCAACAATAATCGAAAGTAAGAAAATCAAATTTCATTAAATAATATGTTCAACATTACTCAGGCTAATTTATCTGCTGCCCATTGACAAAAATGTAATCAATTCTGAACATTTCTTTCATCTAACTCTGTGTATGAATACGCTATAGATGAATTAATTACATATTATCTAATTATTCTGGATTCTCAAATTTGACTTATATCTATCTGACGACAAATTTTCGTAGGACTAATAGTATAGGGGTGTCGACTATACTCGCTAGTTAGTGATTTTGTCTGGCCTTTTCCCCATATTCAATACTTTCTGTTCATTCGAACCACAGCCGTCTCTACTTACGGCTGTGGTCGAACCGTTCCTTTATACTTTCGAAGGTCTTTGGTTTCGGTTGACATCTATCAGGGATTGCTGTGAATACAGTCTGGATGATAGCAAAGAGTTTGTTTTAGATTCACCCAAAATATAAATCATATCTACTAAATCTTCGTAAGAATAATTGATTTTGATGATAACTAATAGCGTTGCTTTTATAAATTTGATATAAATCTTTACCGATTTTCTTTACAGTTGACTCAAGCAGTAGGGCCCCATTCCAGCCTTTATTGGATCAACGAATATTTGGGTTTATTGAACAACAGCGCTAGTAGTTATTTATTTGACCGCTGATTGCTCGTATAGTAATTATCACAGAAAGTTAATAAAAAAAGGAACAAAATGGCATAATAAAATACCGGGTGTTCCATTAAAAAGAAGAAGTTTTTGGTATGTGACAATTTCGGGAAGTAGGCATTGAAAAACAAAGTTTTTTGAAATATTGTCAAGTGTAACTTATAACAAATGATGCTGAATTTTCTTAGCTACAAGCACCACCAAAGTTAATATCTTTACTTTTAAAAACAATGCGAAAATAATTTTTTTAACACGTGTTTTGATCAAAAATTAAAAATTTCGAAAAAAAATTAATAATTCAAAAAATATTGGCACAATTTTGAAAAAGGTAAAACAGTTGAATAGAAAATTTAAAACAGTACTAGAAAATCCAAAAATGTATAGGGTGACATTTAAGAAAATTATGTTCCATGCATTTCCGGTAAAACTGTAAGTGCGTCAAAGTTAAAGTATTTTTAGAATATGCGCTCCAAGAAACTATGAATCTTCCACTAACTGTTTTTTAATTTGTAATACAAAAGAACAATCGAAGATGCGGCAACTAAGGACTCACCCTGTATAAATGTTCAATTTAAAAAATAAATCTTCTTTGTGCCAATGATTTATGGACCAGCCTGTATATGCGTATATATTTTTAAATTGTGAAGCAATGGCAACCCTATCAGCTACAATACACGAATTTTTAATTATATTAAGCATTTAAGAGTAACTTTACTTTTTCAGATCGTTGACTCATGAAAAGAAAGGGAAGGACTAAGGAATTTTCTACATTATTTATAAATAGATGCATACCACTTTTTGATCTGTTTCAACTGGCTCATTTACAGGAGTTCCAGTTTTTACTTCCTCCTCTTTATCTGCTGACATTGCTGTAACTGCCTCATTAGTAGCTCTTAAACCAGCAATTAGACTATTTTGTTGCTTCTGAAAAACTAAAATAATAAGAAGTTTATCAAATTTAAAAAATAAAACTATACGTTTGTTGATCTAATCTTTTTAAGACAACCTTCCAACCAAGTTCTTATTGTTTGTTTGGCTACTTCCTCTTCTATGACATATTCAAATTCTTCTCTAGCTAGGAGTTCCTCTAACTGAAGAGCTTTCCTAATATCCACTGATCGATACGATAGCATGCTAAAATATAAATTTGATCTAGAACTAGTAATTCAAAACGATGGATTTCATTTACTTGATTACATCATGAAATGTAACGTCTTCCCCATTATGCAACCTTTCTAATTCGTAACACATGTGCTTGAAGAGCAACCTGTCTCTTTGGGGATCAACTTCCAGTCGTCCTTTTAATAAACGCAGTATAAACTTTACTCTTCTTACTGGTATGACACCTCTTTGATGTATATCGACAACGTTCCAAGTATTTTGGAAGTTTCTTATATCAGCGTAGGATAACAAAGCGTCCTCTTCGTTTGAATAGAATAGGGAAAAGTTTTCCATGATGATAGCTGTGATTTAAATTCTATTGTTAAAGACGTCATTTCTCTTTTGATTTTCATTAATGTTACTTACCCACCAGTAGATTTAGAACAATGTATGTTATGATGACGTAAAACGTGCAAAAATATATCAACGACCCAGTAAAATTTCCGCAATCTGTGCCCCAATAGTTCTCGGCTGGGGTGCAATATGGTGGTTGTATCATGCAGTCGTGCATTATTTTATTCCAGTCTTCACCAGTAACTATTCTGAATAACATGGCGACACCAGTTACCGGTGATTCAAAATTTGCTCTTCGTCCGATACCTTCGCCATATTTAACTGTTCCAAATAGAATTGTACCGGCTAGGGCGTAGAAAAATACCAAGAGAAACATTCCGAAAATGATGAAAAAGCTCTTGCAAACGGATACACCTACTGTGAGCATTAACATCTTTAAAGTTGCATGTTTACCAGTGATGGTGAAAAATCTTAAGATGACCACCATGAATCCAATAAAGTACGATAAATCATTCTGAAATGATTCATTTGTTATTATATAACAATTAATTATTTTGATGATATATTTACATCTGTCCATAATTAACCAAACCAAAAGTAATATTTACTAACTTTGTTAGTATCTTCGCAAATTGAAATATTTATAAATAGAAGTCTTTGTATCTACGGGGGTGCTTCGATAAGTGGGATACACTCGTTTTATCGCATATTAATAATATCCCCAGTAATGTTGGTGAAAACACACGTGAAAAGTTAGAGAGGGTATATATTGATAACGTATTTGCTATACTGACGAGTTTAAGGAATCGGTCTAGCTGAATAAATAAATGTAATATAAATTTCTCCAAGTTAGTATAGTTCAATGAAATGGTTTGACTATAAAATTAATTGTAATAATTATATCCTGTACTCTCAAATGGTACTGTAGTAATCTAATGTACTTAGATATTTCCTTAAAATTATCTTTAATTATTTAGATAACTTATTAAATGTACCCTGTATACAGGCTGTCCCAGATAGTGTGCTCACCATTGGGATCTCGTAAACGGTAAGAGATAGAGAGTTGGTTAAATGAGACAAAATGTACGTGACACCTGGGTTTACTTTTTTAAATAAAAAACTTTTAAAAAAATGAACGATACGTGCGCTATAGGGGAAAAACTAAAAATCGGCAATTTTAATTTCGTCGTTTAACTTATTTCATGTAAAAGATACCGAAATACTATTTTAACATTATGAAGGTACTTTTTTACGCAGAATTCAAATTTGGTATTGCAACCTCTGAAGCTTTTATACGTTTCGAGATTTTTATACAAACTTTCTTATTTTAAATACAAATCGTAGGCGGCTTTGACTGTATCAAAAAGAGCATAATTTGCTGATTTCAATGATGTATAATACTTTGGGTTTATTTGTAGAAATAACAAAGTTACAAGAATAATTAGCATATTTTTTGTTTTATACTTACCTATTCCTGGAAACAAAATACAAAAATGACTGAAAAGTAAATAAAACACTAACTTCACATACCTAACTATTTATTTACTACTAGTAAATAGATAAATTACATTAAATGCTCAAAAAGTCCTCCATTGTTATTGATACATAACTGAGTTCTTCTTAGTGTGGAATTAATCACTTTTTCTAAAATACGTCCATTTATCCGATGAAACTCTCTTAAAACACAAGCTTGCAGTTCCTCCACATTATTAAATTGTGTTTTATACACCTTATTTTTTATGTAACCCCAAAGGAAAAAATCCATTGCGGTTAAGTCTGGGGAACGTGCAGGCCATGAAATGGGTCCTCGATTACCAATCCACCGATTACCAAATCTATTATTTAGGTAATTCGTAATACTGTGAGCATTATGTGCTGGTGCCCCATCCTGTTGGAAATACATATTCGCAGTTAGATTAAGCGGAATATCGTCTAGAAGATCTTCTATTTCACCTTGAAGTAAGTTCAAATAGCGTTCACTCGTTAAATTGTTATTGAAGATAATAGGTCCAACTATTCTTCTGCCGATAATACCGCACCACACATTGAACCCAAAACGTTCTTGATGTCGAGCTTCATGTAGAGCATGGGGATTTTCTGTCCCCAAATAGTGAATATTATTTCTGTTAAATAACCCATTGTTCGTAAATCGAGATTCATCTGACCACAACACATTAAACAGAAATGTAACATTGTTGTTATTCTGATTAATATACCAATGACAGAAACGAGTCCGCCTCTCTGCGTCTCCTGGTTGGAGTCTTTGGCTAATGTGGACTTTGTAAGGATGATATCGATGCTTTTTTAATATTCTATGGGCTGATGTTCTAGGGATTCCGGTGTTGTTTTCTATTTCTCTTGTGGAAACTTTTGGATTTTCACGCACCTGATTTAATACAATAACTTGGGTTTCCTCATCTAATCTTTTTCTATTTCTTTTCGGTTTACTAAAGGCACCGTATGTTTTTAGATTTACTTCTAATCTTCGAAATAAAGTTTCGTGTGGTTGCCGTCGATCTGGGTACAACTCCAAATAATGATTAGCTGCATTCCTTGAATTTTTGTGAGCCAATATGTAACTTTGAAGCATATCATATTTCTCTTCATTATTAAATTTCTCCATAACGTGAACAACAATAAACAAGTAATAAAACGAACCAAAACAACAAATGCGGTGATTTTTAAATAAACGAACAAAATAGCAGACTAAATAACACAAAAATAAACCGATACGTAACTTGCTTGTAAATAAATTTGACAGATACTACTTATTGTCTTAATAATTCAATGCTGCCTCTGATGTATAGCCTATGCATTCATAAGGATACAAAAAATTGCACAAATATCATTATAACTTTGTTATTTCTACAAATAAACCCAAAGTGTTATACATCATTGAAATCAGCAAATTATGCTCTTTTTGATACAGTCAAAGCCGCCTACGATTTGTATTTAAAATAAGAAAGTTTGTATAAAAATCTCGAAACGTATAAAAGCTTCAGAGGTTGCAATACCAAATTTGAATTCTGCGTAAAAAAGTACCTTCATAATGTCAAAATAGTATTTCGGTATCTTTTACATGAAATAAGTTAAACGACGAAATTAAAATTGCCGATTTTTAGTTTTTCCCCTATAGCGCACGTATCGTTCATTTTTTTTAAAGTTTTTTTGCTTAAAAAAATAAACCCAGGTGTCACGTACATTTTGTCTCATTTAACCAACTCTCTATCTCTTACCGTTCACGAGATCCCAATGGTGAGCACACTATCTGGGACAGCCTGTATATAACTTTATAACAGATTCTCAATGACAGGAATAAAACTTTTACACTGTTGGTATTTTTCTGATTGGTAAATAACATTCATTAAATAAATTTTATATTCATTCTTTTCTACAAGCCGTGTATTTGGTTCGTTATTTTTAGGATTTGTATAATAACTAACTTTGTATTCTTAAGCAAGTAAGTATTTCTACTTTCAAATTAAACTGTCAAATGTATATTTATTTATGTACTCCTTTTAGAATGATATCTAGCCTATGAAGACCCACATTTCATCCACAACTATAAATACGTTGTTCCATCAATGAAAAACAAGATTAGATCGATACATATATTGATCGTTTTGAAAATTATATATAAAAAATATAATCTACTCAAAGCATGTTAGAACATCATACTCAAATAAAATTGTTTAATACTTTGAATGGTCTATTAAAAAGAAAAGTTTGTAGCAGTAATACGAACGATTTATCTTTATAAATTCTCTATTGATATTTAAAATAGAAACCAATATGCAAAACTTTTTCTGCAAGTTCTTAAGGACGTTTTGATAAAAGATAAAAGGTTTGATTCGTTCTTGCTCTCTGATACAAATATTTAATAATAAATAGACTTGATTCACAATTTTCATGTTGATATAGCACATTCACTAAAATGTGCAGTAATTATACAGGGTGTTTAAAAAAGATGCGGCAATATTAAAGGGGTTGATTGTCCAGGTTATTTTATACAAAAAAGTTTATAATAAACAAGGTCCGCAAACGCTTCGTTACCGATCCACAGCGTGTTGAAGTTTAATTAAAAGAAACAGTAAAAATTAGATTTCTCCAAGACGGCATTAAAGATCATAATGAAATTTTAGGCGTGTTATTTTTCAAGAAAAAAATAGGACGACGCTGATTTCTCTAAAAATAAAAATATGTTTCTATTCTTTGTTCAATTGTGAAGAAAAAAGCTCTCTTATCTTTTTATCGTACGACGTAACGTTTTTTAGTAAACAAAAAACACATTTTAGTGCATGTACATTTATCATGCTCACAAAAATATTTTTAAACAGTCCTGTTTTATTCACTGACATATTGAATGACATATGATTAATAATTTTGTATGTGTCGAATTTGTTGAATTTCCTTATCATGAATCGCTATACAAATGCAGAGATGACCGACATGCACTACATTTATGGACTTGCTGATGGAAATGCATTAGAAGCTAGGCGGTTGTATACCTACTGAAAGATTTCCTGGCCGTATTGCTCCTGATAGAAAAACTTTCGAAAGTATTCATCGGCGTCTTTATGAAACAGGCACATTAATACGAAATGGAGGAGCAGGAAGGCCAAGGACAGCAAGAACGGTAGAGCTGGAAGAGGATGTGTTAGACATGATTGAAGAAGATCGAGGTACTTCTACTCGAAAAATTGCTGACGCTTTGGATGTAAGTAATGGGACTATTTGGCACATTCTGAAGGAAAATTTGTTGTACCCATTCCATATACAACGCGTTCAAGCATTACTTCCTGCTGATTTTCCTCCTCGCATTGCATTCTGTCAATGGCTTTTGCAGAAAATGGTTCAAATCCCTCAATTCCTGATGTTGATTCTGTTCACCGATGAAGCGAATTTTTCAAGAAATGCAATACGCAATTTCCATAATAACCATGTATGGTGTGACGAAAATCCACATGAAATTGTTGAAAATCGTTTTCAACATGAGTTTTCTTTGAACGTTTGGCTTGGGATTGTGGGTGACTGCCTAATTGGACCGGTTTTTTTTACCAAGGAGATTAACCGGAGAGGTGTATCGCAACTTTTTGGAAAACACGCTCCTTGGATTTCTGGAGGACGTACCATTAGCAGTTAGAGATGCAATGCGGTATATGCACGATGGCGCACCAGCCCACTTTAGTCAAGTAACTCGTGATTTCTTAACACAAGCATACGGATATCGCTGGATTGGCCGAGGTGGACCACACTTATGGCCTGCACGATCCCCGGACTTAAATCCCCTGGATTTTTTCCTGTGGGGCCATTTGAAGTCATTGGTGTACGCCACTCCATTGGAAAACATAGAAGACTTAAGAAATCGAATCATTGCTGGGTGCAACTCAATTGAAAGCGATCCTGTTGCTTTTGAGAGAGTTCGCCAGTCAATGAGGAGAAGATTGGATTCTTGCATCCGAGCTCGAGGTGGTCACTTTGCACAGTTATTGTAATTTTTGCTTGCTAAAATTGTTGGTATGGTGAAATATTTGTTTTTGCCCTTAAATAAAACCCTTGTTATTTAAAAAAAAAATTCTGTAATAAATGTACAGTTTTGTGCAATAAATTGGCGTACACGTCTTATTGCTAATTTTGACATTATTTTGCCATTGTGAAAATGGCTTAAGTTAAGTTGACAAATGGAATTATAGCGTCAATTCAATTTGTCATATATGACAGGTATTCAAACAATAGTCATATTTACATAAGCGTATATTAAGTGTACGCCAATTTATTGCACAGAACTGTATATGCACTAAAATGTGTCTTTTTACTAAAAAACTGTACGTCGTATGATAGAAAGTTAAGAGAGCTTTTTTCTTCACAATTGATCAAAGAATAGAAACATATTTTTATTTTTAGAGAAATCAGCGGCGTCCTATTTTTTTCTTGAAAAATAACACGCCTAAAATTTCATTATGATCTTTAATTAGTCTTGAAGAAATCTAATTTTTACTGTTTCTTTTAATTAAACTTCAACACGCTGTAGATCGGTAACGAAGCGTTTGCTGACCTTGTTTATTATAAACTTTTTTGTATAAAATGACCTGGACAATCAACCCCTTTAATATTGCCACATCTTTTTTAAACACCCTGTATATTTATAATAGCAATCCTCCTCAAAGCGCTCAGAACAAAGTCTACTCCTTCTATTAGTAACTTGGTCCTATATTCCTGTTGCAAATTGCCTTGCACTCGTATTGCTGCTTCGATTGTTAGAATGAAAAGCTGAACGTCCATTTATTTAAACCAAAGTAGTAAATGAAACACAAAACAGCTAAATCCTTAATTAAAAATAAAACAGCTCTTCTAACCTCAATTGTCATGTTGTCACATAAAATTGTCTGCTAAATTTTAAGCTATGTGATTCATGTTTTGGCGGGATATTTAAATCACTCTTTCTAATTCTAAGACAGGGTATAGTAACAAGTATTTTTTTCATTTGAAGAGCAAGTAATGCAATGCTAAGGTTAAATATCCACTGTAAGTCATGTATCTGTTGATTTTGTGGAAAATTTGATAAAAACTTATCAGGAATGACGTTTCTAAACCAATTGTGGTACCCTATCCTAGAAGCATATCATATCACCCCCGTGTATCGAGCACTTCTGTTACTAGTGAAATTTGAATTGTAAATGTACATATTTATATTTATTTAACTTTACATCTAAAGATTAAAATGTTCCTGGTATAGCTTAATAATCAGTTAACATCATTTTGGATAATGTACCTACATGGCTTTTTATATAGATTTAGTGTATATTTATTTACCGTGAACATAACATGCCCAAATATCCATACAACCCCCAAAACAGTTACGAACAAGTCATATCGGTTTCTCCTGGATTGAAGGTAGCCTCTTGGTGTAAATGCTATATTCTTCATTACGACCTCTCCTACGAATACTAATGTGCAAAATATACCAACAGTTGCTAATATTTCCGTGTGATTTTCATCTTTATTCCATTTCTATAATCAAAGAAATAACGATTTTAAATTAATGCATACAAATTTATTTAAAATGGGAAATATCATTAATATTGCTTATTTTACTTTCTTATAGGTAGTTTGGACAAGAATACAGAAGTTTATTAAATTATCAACTTAATAACGCGTTAGAATAGGAAGATACGAGGTAGACGCCATAAATTCTCGACCTGACAGACTTATACAGGTTCAAACTTGTTTAAACTCCGTCTCGTCATGCATGCACATACGCGGGGTGTACACTATAAATATGACAGTTCGAAGCCTAGTAGTTTTTAGTAACCAGCCAACCAAAGTGACTAGCGGACGAAAATGTCTGAAGTAACGAAAATTCAGTATCGCGCGGTCATTAAATTTTTAACACAAGAAGGGCATACACCTTATCACACTAACCAACGTTTAGACAGCGTTTACGGTGATTCAGTTCCTTCGTATTCAACTGTAAAAAAGTGGGCAAAATGTTTCCGTTTGTGACAAGAATCCCTGGAAGATTGAACATTTAGTGCACGAAATGGCGCCGACCTGATGAACCTCGTCCCAAAAAGGCGAAAGTCGTTCAATCAACGAAAAAGGTGATGGCCACAATATCCTAGGATTATGAGGGTATTTTGCTAATTGACTTTAAAGAGCGCAATAAAAGTGTGAACGGCACATATTATTCGTCTTTATTGCATAAATTAAGGGACAGTATTCGTGCAAAACGTCGTAGAAAATTGACAAAAGTTGTGCGATTATTGCACGACAATACTGCCGCTATTTCACAAGCTGCTATCCGCGAATGGGGCTTTCAAGAATTCGAACATCCACCGTATAGTCCCGATATGGCTCCTTGTGATTTTTTTTGTTTTATAATTAAAAAAAAGACCTTAGGGGACGTAGTTTTAAGGACGACAGTGAGTTGCAAGCAGCTGTTATAGAACATTTTGACGGGAAAACTTCAGGTTATTTTTACAAGGGTATCGAATTATTAATTAATCATTGTAATAAATGTATAGTAGTTAGGGAAGATTTCGTTGAAAAATAAATTATTCTTATATTGTTCCAAGTTTTTTTTCTTTCTATATCTGGCCGAGAATTTATGGCGCCTACCTCGTATAGTGAGAGTGACAAAAGTTCAAACCTAAGATGGTTTGAAGACATTAATAGAACGGAAGATAGAGTGTTTGTAAAAAAAATACTAACTGAAAACCACAACGAAGTAGATTAAGAGTTAGACCGAAGATAAGATGGGAGGACGAAATGAGAACATTAAAACATTAAAAGTTGAGAGATTGGGAGAAAAACTGCAAGATAGGAAAAAGGTGGAAAGAGAACACACTAAACAGGTCAGTAGGGCTCAATAAGATAAGTGCCTACTACTTCACATGAAGTGTACATCTGTCTATATACATGTATATATAATTAGCGATTAAATCTTGGGTTTAGCGGCATTTATATTGAATAATGTCGAGTTTAGTCACATAAGGATAAAATAAAACAAATTTCTTCTATAAACGTTTCGGTGCTATATATAATACCTTTATCAAATTAAAGTTATATGTTAATGGATTAAAAAATGAGGTGTGGCCACCACACGACCTTCTTATACGTATGAGCGTTTCAAATTATAGAATTTTAAGAATTTTTTTTACAAAAATTATTCAAATTACTATTCTAAGTACTTCTATTCTCTTAATAAATCTCGATAGAATGCATACTTTGCAAGATATTATCAAAAAAGTGCTCCTCGCTAAGAGTAAAAGTGCTACTTCCGGTCCGAATTTTGAAATTTCATATATACAAAAAATATTGCAAATCCAGTTTTAAATACTTTTGCACTCTTGATAAATATATATAGAATGCATAACTTACGACATATTTGCAAAAAATCGCTATTCGATAAGAGTAAAAGTGGTACTTCCGGTCTGAATTTTGAAATTTTTTTTATACAAAAGATATTGAAAATTATGTTATAAATACTTTTATACCCGTAACGTACTTGTCTAAAAAGCATGACTTGCGAAATATTCGCAAAAAACTGATTTTCGATAAGAGTAAAAGACCTACTTCCGGTAGGAATTTCGAAAAACTTTTTAAATCAAATTATTCTCAATTTTAATTTTAAGTATATATGAATTCTTTATAAATTTGTTTAAACTTAGTAGTTGACGAAATATTGGCAAAATTCGATTTTTTCGCTGAAGTAAACTGCTACTTCCGGTCTACCGATTTTACTGAAGAACTAATCAGATCTCAAGAGGGAGATTGTACACGTAAATACAAAATTTGAAATTGATATCTACAGCGGTTTGACCGCTATCGTGGTCACACACAGACACACAGAAAAAGACACAGACAGAGAGAGAGAGAGAGAGAGAGAGAGAGAGAGAGAGAGAGAGAGATTTTTTAAAAACCACTTTTTTGGTATCAGGGGACTTCAAAACGTGGACATCTGCAAAAATCTCGAGGTCGAAAATTTTCATCACAATACTTCCTTATACTACGTATAAGAAAGTAAAAAGAATTTAAAGTAAAATTCGTTCCCTTTTACTAATTTCTCCTTAGAACCTCTCATTTATATATGTACTGTGTTTATTTTATCCTTTTTTTTTGCTTCGAATTTCACAATATGTACATTATTTTATTGTACATATTGTCAAATGAATAAATGTTTCATGTTATGTCGAATATGTATCAGGTCACACTTTTAAAGTATTGTAAAATAAGTGCACGTTCTTAAAAGAAAAGAAAAAAATGAGGTGTGGCCACCACACGACTTTCTTATACGTATGAGCGTTTCCAACTATACAATTTTAAGAATTTTTTTATACAAAACTTATTCAAAATCATATTCTAAGTACTTTCATTCTCTTAATAAATCTCTATAGAATGCATACTTTGCAAGATATTCGAAAAAAAGTGCTATTCGCAAAGAGTAAAAGTGCTACTTCCAGTCCGAATTTTGAAATTTCATGTATACAAAAAATATTGCAAATATAATTCTAAATACTTTTGTACTCTTAATAAATATATATAGAATGAATAATTTACGACATATTTGCAAAAAATCGCTATTCGGTAAGAGTAAAACTGTTACTTCCGGTCCGAATTTTGAAATTTTTTTTATACAAAAGATATTGAAAAGTATATTTTAAATACTTTTACGCCCGTAACGTACCTGTCTAAAAAGCTTGACTTGCGAAATATTCGCAAAAAACCGATTTTTGATAAGAGTAAAAGACCTACTTCCGGTAGGAATTTCGAAAAACTTTTTAAATAAAATTGTTCTCAATTTGAATTTTAAGTACATATGGATTCTTGATAAATTTGTTTAAACTTAGTATTTGACGAAATATTGGCAAAATTCGATTTTTTCACTGAAGTAAACTGCTACTTCCGGTCTACCGATTTTACTGAAAAACTAATCAGATCTCAAGAGGGAGATTATACACGTAAATACAAAATTTGGAATTGATATCTACAGCGGTTTGACCGCTATCGTGGTCACACACACACAGAGAGAGACACAGACACACAGACACACAGACACAGAGAGAGAGAGAGAGAGAGAGAGACACAGACATTTTTTAAAAACCACTTTTTCGGTATCAGGGAACTTCAAAACGTGGACATCTGCAAAAATCTCGAGGTCGAAAATTTTCGTCATCACAATACTTCCTTATACTACGTATAAGAAAGTAAAAAGGTACTCTTGGTAAGACTCGAAAAATTGCATCGTTTTCTCAAAAATCGCATTTTAAGAATTGTTAACAATTTTTTTATGATATGTTTTCTTTTTTAATAAATACGGAACGACCAATACCAAATAGGTCAAAACAAATAGGCACTAGTTAATAAAAAAGATATTCTGTTTATTTCGTCAATTAATACAAAGATGCTATTTTTTTAATAATGTTTTTTCATATAAATTCCAATTGTGTTCTGGTTGGTGGACAACAGAGAATTATTAACAATTAAACAATGAAATAATGAAAATGAAACAATGATTTTAAAAAAAAAAAGAAAAGATATTATAAAAGGTGTTCAAAATGTCTACCATTTTCGTGAATACAAAGGTCTATTCGCCGGAGGAAATTAAATTGAACTCTTGGCAAAACTTCTACATCACCTCTGAGATTATTGGTTGCTTCTTGAATACGTTGCCACAATTCTTCTTCATTATTTACAGGTGTATTGTAAACAATGGATTTCTGGTGTCCCCAAAAAAAATAATCCAGAGGATTCAGATCTGGACTTCGAGGTGCCCATTGTACAGGAGCGTCATTACCTCTACCGATCCATCTATTTGGAAAGTGATGGTTTAAGTAGTGTCGTACGTTCATCGAAAAATGTGGTGGTGCACCATCGTGCATAAACCACATATTCCGTCGAATATCTAGCGGTATATCATCTAACAAGTCCGGAAGAGTATGTTGTAAAAAAATCAAATAGGCTTCTCCAGTTAATCTTTGCGGTAGTCTGACAGGTCCAATAATAAAATTTCCGATTATTCCAGCCCATACATTCATTTTAAATTCATGTTGAAAATGGTTAATTTTAATGGCATGTGGATTTTCCTCTGCATAAACATGTTCATTATGAAAGTTCGTTATCCCTCTTCTTGTAAAACAAGCATCGTCGGTAAATAAGATTTTTTTGCAAAAGTTTAAATTTCTTGCTCTTTTATGTTCAATAAACCGGCAAAAATTTAGGCGCCTTTCAGGATCTTGAAGTAAGAGGTCTTGAACTTATGGTATGGATGTAATAATTGTTCTCTAATTACTCTAATTACTCTGTTGACCACATCTTTAGATACTGCAATTTCTCTAGCTATTCGTCTAACGCTCAATTCCAGATCTTCTTGAACACGGTCTAAAATTTCTTCTTCTACTTCAGGTTGCCTCACAAAGCGCTGCCTGCCATAGTTTGCTGTTACAGGAGCTAAGCGACCGGTTTCTCGAAGGCGTCTCTCTACTGCGGCAAACGTTGGATGACTTGGAACACGACGATTTGGAAACCGTTCCGAATATACTCTAAAACTCTCGGCACAATTGCCTTGACAATATCCATATACTAATAACATATCGGTATATTCTTCGTTGGTGTATTGAACAGCCATGACAAAACGAAAATAAAAGTAATGATGGAAAACACTTTTGAAAATCCAGAAAAGTCGTTGTCAAATATTCAAATAGTCATAACTATGGAAACCAACAATAACAACTAAATACAAACATATGTATTTTACAAAACGCAGGGCACAAGTGGAATTCTTAAAACAAAAAAAAAATGAGGTGTGGCCACCACACGACTTTCTTAAACGTATGAGCGTTTCAAACTATACAATTTTAAGAATTTTTTTATACAAAACATTCACAATCCTATTCATTCGCTTAATATATCGCTATAGAATGCATACTTTGCAAGATATTATCAAAAAAGTGCTCCTCGCTAAGAGTAAAAGTGCTACTTCCGGTCCGAATTTTGAAATTTCATATATACAAAAAATATTGCAAATTCAGTTCTAAATACTATTGTACTCTTGATAAATATAATATATAGAATGCATAACTTACGACATATTTGCAAAAAATCGCTATTCCATAAGAGTAAAAGTGGTACTTCCGGTCTGAATTTTGAAATTTTTTTTATACAAAAGATATTGAAATTTATGTTTTAAATACTTTTATACCCGTAACGTACTTGTCTAAAAAGCATGACTTGCGAAATATTCGCAAAAAACTGATTTTCGATAAGAGTAAAAGACCTACTTCCGGTAGGAATTTCGAAAAACTTTTTAAATAAAATTATTCTCAATTTTAATTTTAAGTATATATGAATTCTTTATAAATTTGTTTAAACTTAGTAGTTGACGAAATATTCGCAAAATTCGATTTTTTCGCTGAAGTAAACTGCTACTTCCGGTCTACCGATTTTACTGAAAAACTAATCAGATCTCAAGAGGGAGATTATACACGTAAATACAAAATTTGGAATTGATATATACAGCGGTTTGGCCGCTATCGTGGTCACACACACAGACACACAGACAGACACACAGACACACAGACACACAGACACACAGACATTTTTTAAAAACCACTTTTTCGGTATCAGGGGACTTCAAAACGTGGACATCTGCAAAAATCTCGAGGCCGAAAACTTTCATCATCACAATACTTCCTTATACTACGTATAAGAAAGTAAAACATCAAAAAAATAGCATTTTTTGCATCAATTGTCGAGATAAATAGAATATCTTTTTTGTAAACCAGTGCCTTTTTGTTTTAACCTATCTGGTATTGGCCGTTCTGTATTTTTTAAAAAAGACAACATTTTACAAAAAAAAATTATCAATTCAAGAACGACGTCAAAAGACGTGTACATAGTTTAAAGAGACGTCTAAACGGCCTAAGACACGTGTACACGGCTTAAAGATACATGACGTACACATGGAGCATACAGTATGCGCTGCCGTCCTCTAGTTAATGTTCTCAAATTTTAAAATGCGATTTTTGAGAAAACGATGCAATTTTTCGAGTCTTACCAAGAGTACCTTTTTTCTTGTACTTAAGACACTTAATCTAAATTTTATAGACAAACTCTTTTTTATCCATTGGCGTAGAAAATGGAAAAGTTTTAATATTTATAAACGCAGGTTCTCCGCCTATGGATTGATTACTATCACAATTTTGATACAGAATTTCTTGACTCATAAAACTATGTAAACGTGACAAAATTTAGCGAAATCGCTCCAGCCGTTTCAAATTTATAACAAAAAAACCATTTTCCAACTGCAACTTCAGGACCGTATTGCGCACAAACTAAGCAACTTTGACTAAGCCAAGTTTTGCTAAATCGGTTTATTTTGGTCCGAAAAATACGTGGTAGAGTTGTTTAAAGACCTTTTAGAGACACCTTGTATAAATATATATACTTAATAATAATACTCTTTATTGCCCAACAGAAAATTACATATTCCAATTACTGGACATTTTTTAAAATAATATAATGTAATGAGTACATGTACAAAAAAATATTAACAAAAATTGAAGTAGTTATTGAAAAATCCAAAGAAGTTATTTAGTATTATGCAAAATTATTGAAAATTGAAGCAGTAGCACTTTTCACAGCATTAATAGATGAGTGAAACATATCACAATGCGAGGAAGTTTTGTTGAAATGAGAACACGTTAAGTAAATCGGAGACCGCAATAATAACACATTTGTGCGCGCAATTGGTAAGTAGAAGGTGCTGGATTATCGAGCGCCAAAATTTGAAACGCGGAAATATAACATTTTCAGTAAAACTGGAGAGTCAGTGTGGTTGTGACACGGCTGGAATAAAAATAATAAAGTGGAACAAATGCCTTTAAAATTAAAATCATTCAAGCAAGAACGCGATAATAATAATAATAATTTTATTAATTACCCAACAGAAAATTCCAAATGGGGCAATACAGCTACAAGAATGTTCGATAATGCAGTGTAGATTAAGAAATAATTATGAAATTATGTAACACATGATTATAACAAAAACAACAAGCATATTAAATAAATTGGAAAATTGACACTAAAACAGTGTCGGCTGCTGCAGGGAGGGCAACGGGGCACTGCCCTCCCGTGACAAATTTCTTTTAACAGATAAATTAATCATAAATACCTAATTTGTGTGTAATTTTTCTGATTTGTTTGATGACAAATAATATGTTTTCGGAAGTAGCAGTACGTCTTTTCAGTTCGTTTAAAAATGTAGTCTGACGTAGGCTCCGCGGCATCTCGCGCGACTGCCCCGTCTGTATTAGAAATCAAGCGATGAAATTGTCGCGGGTAGCGCGCGTATATATGTACGCGGCGGGGCACTACTTTATGGTGCCGGGTCCGGGTGGCGGTCCAGTATGTAATATACAGCGGTGAGTGTATGTTGTAATTTCTATCGGTGCAAATGCAACTATGAATTACGTTAGTAACATTAAGCCAGAATTAAAAAATCTAGGTCTCCCTAGACCAGATTTATTGATTAAACTAGAAGATCACAATTTGAAAACTAATAAAACCGTGACGAGAAAATTCAACAGAAGCTCTTACAGTTTATCAGACTGGTTCTGTGGGTGTAACGAGCAAAATGCTTTTTTCTATTTCGGTGCTATAAAGTTCACTTTACGACATCCGTTTTGGTTGCAAAAGTATTTCTTTATCGCACGCTAATTTTGTTGTTTTGATGTTGGTAACAAAAAAAAAATGGAACCAAATTATATTTAAACGTCAAAATGTAAGCCTTTAATGTAACAAACACGTGCAATAGAAGTTGTACAAAGAATAAGAAGGGGCGTAATTTCAACTGTTAAATGCTGATATCATACCAGGTCGTTATAGTAACTTTAAAATATTTTTGTTTTTATTACAATTATACATATATTGTTAAAGTATTAACTGAGAGTATTTTCGTAAATTACACTCTCTTAAAAGAATTAAATTTAAAAAAAATATTCTCTGCATTTAAGGTAATTTTAATTATAAACGGAATCGGGGCGGCAGATAATGTAATTTTGTCTAGACAGACTTTTTTAGTCTGTCAAGAAAGAATTATTTCAAGTAACTGAAGCCGACACACTGCACATTCATTTGAAATTTCGTCCGTAGTATCAAGGTAGCAGAAAAGCGAGGAGGTATATCAAATGTATTAGGGGTAAAACAAAATAAATGTGGCGACATCTTCAACGTAGCAGCCACGCTATATCGTGAATATAGAATACTATATTTACATGCGTTAGGAGTAAAACAATATAGAATTTTATATTCACAATAGTAGCTATATATAGGATATAGTCCAGCTACTATTGTGCAGATGGCGCCAATATACTTAATTTTACTCCTGATATATTTGATATACCTTCTCGCTTTTCTGCTGCCCTGATACTACGGACGAAATTTCAAGTGTAGACTAATTACGGAGATAAATTTCGTAAATTACAATTTCGTAAAAGAATTTAAATTTGAGAAATAATTATTCTCTGCAGTTATGGTAATTTTTAATTATGAACGGAATCGCGGCTGATAATGCCTACCTTAATTAGGTTTAGACAGACTTTATTTAGCAAGAAAAAAAGCGAGGAGATAATATACTTTATTTTACCCCTGATACATTTGATATACCACTTCGTTTTTCAGCTTACCTGATACTAGGGATGAAATTTCACCTGTTAAATGCTGAGATATCATACCAGGTGGTTATAGTGACATTAAAATATTTTTATTTTTATTACACTTATACATATATTGCTAAAGTATTATCTGAGAGTATTTTCCTAAATTACACTCCCTTAAAAGAATTAAATTTAAAAACAGTTATTTTCTGCATTTAAGGTAATTTTAATTATAAACGGAATCGGGGCGGCAGATAATGTCTTAAATTCTGTCTAGACGGCCTTTTTTTAGTCTTTCAAGAAAGAATATTTCACATTCATTTGAAATTTCGTCCGTAGTATCAGGGTAGCAGAAAAGCGAGGAGGTATATCAAATGTATTAGGAGTAAAACAAAATAAATGTGGCGACATCTTCAAAGTAGTAGCCACACTATATCGTGAATATAGAATTCTATATTCACATGTATTAGGAGTAAAACAATATAGAATTCTATATTCACAATAGTAGCTATATTTAGGATATAGTTCAGCTACTATTGTGCAGATGGCGCCAATATATTTAATTTTACTCCTCATATATTTGATATACCTCCTCGCTTTTCTGCTGCCCTGATGCTACGGACGAAATTTCAAATGTAGACTAATTACCGAGATAAATTTCGTATATTACACAGTTTCGTAAAAGAATTTAAATTTGAGAAATAATTATTCTCTGCAATTAAGGTAATTTTTAATAATGAACGGAATCGCGGCTGATAATGCTTTAATTAGGTTTAGACAGACTTTATTTAGCAAGAAAAAGAGCGAGGAGATATTATTATTAGAATATTTTATTTTACCCCAGATACATTTGATATACCACCTCGTTTTTCAACTTACCTGATACTAGGGGCGTAATTTCAACTGTTAAATGCTGATATCATACCAGGTGGTTATAGTGACTTTAAAATATTTTTATTTTTATTACAATTATACTTATATTGTTAAAGTATTAACAGAGAGTATTTTCGTAAATTACACTCCCTTAATAGAATTAAATTTAAAAAAAGTTATTTTCTGCTTTTAAGGTAATTTTAATTATAAACGGAAACGGGGCGGCAGATAATGTCTTAAATTCTGTCTAGACAGACTTTTTTTAGTCTGTCAAGAAAGAATATTTCAAGTAACTGAAACCGAAACAGTGCACATTAATTTGAAATTTCGTCCCTAGTATCAGGATAGCAGAAAAGCGAGGAGGTATATCAAATGTATTAGGAGTAAAACAAAATAAATGTAGCGCCATCTTAAAAGTAGTAGCCACACTATATCGTGAATATAGAATTGTATAGTCACATGTATTAGGAGTAAAACAATATAGAATTCTATATTCACAATAGTAGCTATATTTAGGATATAGTCCAGCTACTATTGTGCAGATGGCGCCAATATATTTAATTTTACTCCTGATATATTTGATAAACCTCCTCGCTTTTCTGCTGCCCTGGTACTACGGAAGAAATTTCAAATACAAAGTATGTTCGCTTGCATTTTTATGTTGACAGATTAAAAAATGTCTGTCTACACAGAATTGGCGATTCAGTTTATAATTCAAAATTACTTTAAATGTCGAGCATAATTATTTTTCAAATTCACATTCTTTTAAGAAAGCGTAATTTATGAAAATAGTCATAGTAATTTATAATTGTATTGGGATTAAATGAAGCACTAATAAAACGTATATATAATTAACTCTTTATTATTATAATAATGGTCATTAAGCATGACCAATTACCAAAACTGCACATATGAAATTTCGTCCCTATTATCAAGGAAAGCAGAGGAGCCAACAGATATATTTTATTTTACTCCTGATACATTTGATATATATACCTCCTCGCTTTTCTGCTTCCCTGATAGTACGGAAGAAACTTCAAATGTAGACTTACCCAGATAAATTTAAGAGAATTAAATTTAAAAAAAATATTCTCTGCATTTAAGGTAATTTTAAATTATAAACGGAACCGGGGCGGCAGACAATGTCTTAAATTATGTCTAGACAGACTTTTTTACTCTGTCAAGAAGGAATATTTCAAGTAACTGAAACCGAAACACTCACTGCACATTCATTTGAAATTTCGTTCGTAGTATCAGGGTAGCAGAAAAGAGAGGAGATATATCAAACGTATTAGGAGTAAAATACAATAAATGTGGCGCCATCTTCAAAGTAGTAGCCACACTATATCGTGAATATAGAATTCTATATTCACAGTAGTATCTACTCCTAATACATTTGATATACCTCCTCGCTTTACTGCTTTCCTGATACTACTGACATGTGTAATAGTAATTGTTTTTCAATGTGTTCCATTGAAAAACAATTACTGACATTATTTAATTAACACTAAGCATCAATGAATTAGTTATTAATCATTTTGCTGATCGTAGGGAACGGCGGATGGATTTTACTTTCAAACAAGTTAAATAAATAACATATTGAGTTTATTTTTTTGTCTGTACTTAATTTTTGATATTAAATACTCAGACCCCCTCCTTGGTGCCCCTTCCCACAAAATCACGGGCCGCCACTGCACTAAAATCGCAAAAGTTGCTCATATCGATTATTGAAATTTATAGCAGTGTGGTAACAGAACTCTGATCAATATTCCTTGCCAGATAATGTCCATCCAAACGAAGCCACATAAATTTGGCAAATTGTCGCTCTATCAATTCCAGTTGTCGCTTGCAAGTTACATAACAAGGACTACAAGTACACGAACGAGCAATATCATGAAGGTCGTGCTGAAGTAAAGTGCAATCCTTTACAGTAGTTATCTCGCCAAATAATTTAATATCATCCGCATATAGCAAGTTCTGTGACACTTGTTCTTGGTTCGTTAATAAACACGATGGAAATCATTGGACATTCGTTCGAAGTTTAACCGTTGTAGAATGCATGCTGACGACGCCTGTTAGATAGGTATGACATGCAAAAAAAAACTAGCTGAATCCAAACGAACTGAGTTTAGACGGAATAATAAAGTGAGCAGTGTGATCAAACGGTTTAGAGAAGTCAGTGACAAGACGTCGACTTGCTGGCGTGAATTTAGAGCTTGCAATAAGATTTGAGTAAATTAGCACAGGTTAGTGACAGTAGAGCGCCCTGCAGTAAAGCCGTTCTGAATGCTAGTAAACTTCCAAATCTCGGGAAAGGTTGAACTTTCTAGCGCCAAATTAAAAATCTTGACCAAAGGATATAGAAGAGCAGGAGCATAGTTTGTAATAAAAAAAAGGCGGGGAATTGATCATGGTAAGTGCTACAACTATCCTTCAGTTTGCGTATTGACCCAAAACTTGATTATCGGAGAATTCTAAAATACTTATACGTATTATTATTACTATTGTGATAATCATGACCATCACCGACAATTGAAGGGCCTGTAAAAACACTGCTAAAAAAACTTCCCAAATGCATTAACGACCAACTGCGACCTAACCAAACTCTCGCCGTTAAGAAGCATTCGTCCAGAAATTCCTGTTTTTCGTTTTTTTTTTTTTCATTAAAAAGGACCATATTAACTTTCGTGGATTGATAGAGATGTCGTGCTGCACACTCCTCAGGTAATTTACATACACATGTGCTGATTGTTTTTTAACAAGTGAGCGGAGGCTACTAAACTGAAGTAATGAATAAGGTTAGGCACGACGTCGACATACAGTGTGCACGCGGTCTACCTGCGGATGAATATACTAGAGAAGCACTGGTCGACTATAAGTGAGAGAATAAGGGGGTAGCCTCTGTTACTAACATTAGAGCTACGTTAAAGTCGATACCGCAGAAATCGTTACTGCGTTAGTCCGTGAAAATTGCTACTGTTACTGATAATAACAAATTCTTTAACCAAGAATAAATTCATTTACTGTACTGCTTTGGAGAAGATGGAAATAATATTAATCAATAAAAAATCACTACCTGGATAATTTATAAGTAGACACTTGTTGAAGCATCAAATAATCGCAGTAAACAATTTTAGTAACGGATTTCATCACAGCTTCCGAAATTGTATGGGTAAATAAAAGAAATGATCATCAATTCTAAAAACTTAAAAATAGTATTTTTTTTTCTTAAAATATCAAAGATAAGAAATATAGCTTATAAAAAACGAAAACGTAACAATAGCAAAACTCTATATTGTGATAAAAAGTAAATACTTCCGTAGTATTGTAAAATAGAAAAGAAAACAAGCTATAATTCTGAAAGAAAACAATAAATTTGTATGAAACTAAACAAAATGTTTCAGTAAGATAAACTATAAACGCAGAAACAATGATTTTAATTGGAAGTTAAGAATGAAATTACTAAAGAAAAATTAATTTCTACAAGTTCTTAATTATTATTAAATGCTCAAATAAGCCTCCCTCTTGAGCTGAGCTGTAACCCAGATGATTATAAAAATTTCGTCGGACATTTGTTAACATTTCCGGGGTAACATGATTCGAAACTTGAATAATTTTGGAGCGTAATTGTTCTAAATTAGATAGACGAAACGCGATTTAAAAATGTGCTTGCTAGTCGACTAAACACCGACCGTTAACAAAATTGAAATGAAGTGCGCATGTACAGCTCCTATCCTAAACGCGGGTCAGTCTAGCATCACTACACTCGACCAATAGAACAGTTTGTATATTGCTTTCTCGTACTAACTCATACAAACTCTCGGTGTCGTCGTTTTATCACATAGTAAGTGCCATCCGCAACTTGCCGGCAAGCACTTTGGTATGTCGCAGGGACATGATGAAAACGGAGATTTGATCAAATCCCTAAGGTAGATGATCAATTCACGGAAGATGTTAAAATAACAACTCTGTGGGGTCATTTCCCTAAAGAAAGTAAGTGATTTGATCAAATGCCTTAACTGTCTTAGTGAAAAGTTGAAATAATATTGTTTAGATATTAAAAGTATTTATTTAGTAAACCATGCATTATTAAATGTAGAGGAGCTAATACAATAATAGTCATTGAAATACAAAAATATTTATTCGAAACAAATAAACAAAAGAAATAGGTACTTACGCTGATATTTTTAGAAACAAAAAGGATACTTTTAGTGAAATATTAAACATTTTTAGTGAATGTAATTAATAAATATTAATGTTCATTCATTTTTATTAAAACGTCTTGTTCATTTGTGGCATCTCGAGTTACAAAGTACCTTACTTTTTTACAGACACATCTTTTTGTTTTACATTTTATTTCTGATTGTTCACAGGAACACTTCTTCAATCTTTCACCTTCAAATAAGGATAATTGTCCGGCAATCTCAT
Organism: Amphimallon solstitiale; assembly: GCA_963170755.1. Lineage (NCBI taxonomy): Eukaryota > Metazoa > Arthropoda > Insecta > Coleoptera > Scarabaeidae > Amphimallon > Amphimallon solstitiale. The sequence continues at coordinate 95,297,514 of OY720682.1, read as the reverse complement.
GCAAATGTAAATGTTGTAGTAGCTATTTGAAGAGCGTTTCTAGGTAGCCAATCATTTATAATTCCAACTGAGGTACCAATATGGTATACATTATTTTTTATATCTAATATGATCCCCACAATGTTATTTCCATCTGATCTGCCCTAGATACATACACCAAAACTGTGGAATTCACAAACACGTCTTTAAATTTCTTCAAAGAAACTTCTTTCAGTTTTTCAGCTGATCTTTCCTGGTGTTTTGCAGCATTTTCCTTTTGATCTTTAATACTCTCTTTTGTTTTGGCATAAATAGTATACAATTTTTGATCCATATCCTTCTTCTCCTACTGTATTTATTTACATATTGCGCGCACCGAATTTTTACAAATGTTACATGAATGGGCCTCAGTAGATTTCACAAACAACACATGTTTTACTGTCGCTAACACCTGCTTTTCTTTCTGATGCAAGTAACACAAAAGATCTTTTAACTGTTGAAGCAGGAGCTGAACTAGAGTTGTTATTGGTTCGAGTTGTCTTGTTGTCGATAAAGAAATTGATTCAATTTCTGGTATATTCTCTAAATGTAAAGACTTTTTTGTGAGTAAATCAGCTGTCGGTAGATCGAGAGACATTGAAGTATTATTGTTGGTTGATTTAACTATTGATAGATCATTTGAAGTTGAAGCATTAATTAATTCAGATGCTGGTAAATCTTTTAAAGTTGAAGCGTCGTTGTTGTTTGTTAAGGAAGATGCTGGTAAGTCTTCTGGTGTTAAAATAATGTCATGCATGGCTTGTTATTAAGAAGTAGTCCTCTTCAGTAATAAGTTTTTCAAGCAACTCTTTCGAAATATGACTAAGCACGGCTGCCGAAGGGGAGTGGTGCGAGTTCTGACTAGTTTATTACATCTTTTCACTAAAACAGTTAAAGAATTTGATCAAATCACTTACTTTCTTTAGGGAAATGACCCCACAGAGTTGTTATTTTAACATCTTCCGTGAATTGATCATCACCTTAGGGATTTGGTCAAATCTCCGTTTTCATCATTTCCCTGCGACATATACACAGAAAATTATATTTAGGTTTAATGATTTTTATAATTTCGAGTGTATACCATTGAGGAAAACAACGCTTACGGGGAATAAAAGTAGGGAAATGTTCGTCAAACAAGGTATATAGAGTTTACTAGACAATGTCCAAGCTGTATTCACATCTGGACAATTATCCAAATAGGACCAATTAATATCGGATAATGATGTATACAGGTTAGGTAGGTCAACCCTTCTGAATATACATGCAGTTCAAATTTAATATGTAGATTTTAATTATATAAATAACCTTTCAGGTATCTAATAACTTTCTGTTATCATATTACTCTATTTCATATCTGAGTCGATAATATAAATGAAAATTAAATTTCTTATAAAATGTTATATCTTGATTAGCAGTAAATTCATCGTATTCAATTAATATATTCTTAGTATTGATATTTTACCAATCACACTATGTATAGTTGAAAAAAATGTTTGGTTGTGAAAATGCATCTGTCACACAAGAAGAATGTTTAAAATACATATATTGCGTCGAATCATGTACCTAAATCAACCTGCATTATACAAAATCTTTGATTTATATTTATTTTGTATACTTACAGTTACACTCAATAATGAGCTGTTGATCAAAACCATTATGGCCACGCATCTCTTGAATTTTATATTTTGCGTTATGTCATAAATAAAAGCTCTAAATTTTTTGCCATCTGGTCTAGGTGGTAAATGTAATGGTTGGGCGATCTTTAACCTTTTCTTCAAGTCACACCTATGCGATGGCGTCATTTGCTGTAATCAAATAATTTAAACATGATTTGAATATAACTTACCACCTTCTTTGATCCACTGTCAAAAGAGCAGTCCCTTTATTTTCTGAATAATTTGCTATAACCACGCCTACGAACAAAGTTAAACCAATCATGCAACCTAGGAAAATATAAATGTGAATATAGATGGCGTGTACCTATAAGAAAAAATGATCAAGGTTATATATGTATTAAAAATTTAGAGTTTAATTACTGGTCCAAGAGCTTTGATAAGTACGTCTCTTACATCCAACCAGCCTTTGAATGACAAGACTTCAAATAGTGCCAACATTGCATCACCTATGTTATCAAAATTAAATCGTCTTGGATTTGCCCTGTACATACAAAACATATATATATATATATATGGATAATAATATTCACAAAATACAAAACTTACCATACCCTAGGTACCAACATTGAAGGATACGACTCGTTATGACCAGGCTGCAACTTCATTTTAGTAACAAATACTCGTCTCATAAAAACGCCAACACAATCTTCTCGCTTCAATATGGTAGGATCATTACATCTTGCTAACCTTCCACCGTATAGCTGAACGCCGTAGCTAGCAAAAACGAACATCAGCAAAATTAACAAGGTCGATACCTGTCAATTGTCGATCTGATTAAAAAAAGAAATGCAATCTTAGTTATAAATCAATACCAATAAAATTTCTTTAAATCCTCTACACAATTCGTAAACAACTTTTCTCATGTGAGGTACCAATGTAAAAATTCGTAGCGGTCGTAGGCAGCGAAGAATCATCAAAAGTTGTGCGCTGGAATTTGGGGGTACCTTCTTTGGCATCCAACACAAAAATACTAGACTTACCTAAAATAAATTTAAATGCAATTTAATATAATCTGTAGATAAACCGAACTTTATATTATTGCTCACCAAATATATAAAGACGTCCAAAATTGCAGCTACATCTTTAATGTATGCTTTGGGCGTAAAGAATAAACCATCTGCTAGTATTTTCAGCGCTAGCTCTATGCTCATAAATATTACGAAACAATATTCAGCTATTTGTAAAGTCACATGTTCCATGACTCTATAGTATGGTGTTTCAAACATCATAGACAAGCAAGATAGAGTAGTCATTGTAATCATAACCCAATCCAAGTATGTAACTAAGCCTAAAAAATTACTGCAGAAAAAGTTTTTGGCAAAGATCCATGTTTCTGAGACTTACTGCAAACTTTTATATTGCACTTTTCTTTCCTTTCCAGTCAGTGGATCTTTGAGTCTAGCATCGTAGCGGGCATAAACTATCAGTTGGCAGATTTTTCGGAATTTACTTTCTCTAGGAACAGCGAATAAGGGTGTATCAAAGAAGGGATGATTTTCCCTTAAATCTTCTTCTCTTTGATTTCTGTAATTTTCTGGTATTAATAAATAATTCATATTGAGGTAATAACATAAGATCTTTATACCTTCTCATCTCTGCTTGTTGTCTCTTTGCTTGTAACAATTTGATATCTAAATCATGAGGTCTGGCCCTAGCAGAACTAACTCTATTAACTCCGATATCACCATTTTCCATAAGATGTTCGTACGTTTGCTTCAATTTTATCGAACCACTCCTGACACTTCTTCTAATTGATCGAGAACCAAATCTGCAATCATCATAATAATATATTGACTTATACCAAAGTACCAGATATTTAGGAAAGACGTGTTAAAAGTTATATGTGTTAAGTTTATGTGTTAAGTTTAGTTGGTGTACATACTTTGTGGGTAGAGCGCTTTCACTTAACATTTAAACTCACTTCTTGGGATCAATACGTAACTGTTTCATACTGTTCACTGTTCCTTGGGGCTTTAGAGGACCTTTACTTCCCGGTACTGGTATCATAGAAGAATCACCCAACATTAGCCGTTGATTATTGGAATCACTAAAAGAAAAAAATTGGACTTATTCAAGTCTAAATTTCAAGTATTTTTTAAATTTTGAATCCATAACTGTTATTTTGCAAAAATTAATTCGAATTTTCAATTTATTCGTTTTAAAATTATGGAATACAGAAGTGCATACTTAATAATATGAGCTATAGATGTTTTCTTCAATTTGGAATTAACAACTCGAACTTTGGGTAGATTATTTAATATCTTTAGAGGCTTTTGCTTACGATATATGATTTTTGAATCAAAGATTTCTTCGGAGATTTTCTTAGCGCTATTTTCAGAATTTTCATCATCTTCAGTTTCGTAAACAAATTGTCTCATGAAGCTTTCCCGTACCTTTAAAAATAAAAAAGAATACTATAGGAATTAGGAGCAAAAGTCTATTGAAAAATCAAAGAAATTTTCATAATTTCTTTTTTTAAACAATTATTAGCTAATATAGCAATAATTTTATTCTACACCAGTATTAAAATGTATCCTGAACAAAAACACTTCTGAAAATATCGTAGCTTGAAAAGACTTTGTTTTTTTAGACAATTAATTTGCCAAAAACAATAAAATTATAATAGCTTACCTTTGGTAAGTTGAAGTCAGACGGAACTTTGTGCAAAGTGACCATCAGTGGGCTATCTGGAAATTTTTCAAAAATCCTCAATCGAAACGGCAACGTTTCCTTAATTTCCGCACTTTGCTCTCTATATTTCAATTGCTTCAATTTCTTAATATCTTCATCCAATTCTAAATTGTCTAGAATTACCGCTACGAATAAACTTAACACAATCTACAAATAATAATTTCAAATAGCTTTCGCTTATGTTTATTCTAAAGCATGTACATACCAAAGTAACGAACAAATGGTACAATATAAAATATAGAGCAACTAGCGGTGCCAGTGTCGGCGGTGTTCGCAGCATCGTTTCGTCCATGACTTCTACCCAAGCTTCTTGCGTTAAGATTTGGAACATTGACATGAAGGCTTCCGTGAAGCTTTCAAATTTGGTAAAATCACAGAGAAAGCAGAATAACTGCATTGAAATACTTGAAGAGATAATTAACAAGCACATGGTGAAAATGATTAAGCTTCCTAGCTTTTTTCCAGGTCCGAAAATTTTATAAACGAAGTCTTCCAGCAAGGGCGACGCTTTTATTAAGCGAACTACTCGTAAAACCTGAAACGAAATATAGTGCTTGTAGTTCAGAAATGAATATTGTATGAGATGAAACTGCATTATACATTTCTGATGTAATATAAAAAAAACATTATCGTTGTCTTGAATAGCAGATTAATAAGGTAAAATTTCATAGGAATAAAATAAATGATAAAACGTATCATAACAACAGATACAATATACATTTAATGTACAGCGAACGACAAAGGTAAGCCTAGTAATTAAAAAATGAAGATAAAGTAATTACTATGGGACTACAAACTAAAAAGTTGGAACATAGTACTGTACTCAAAAGTAGTGCTAAATAACAAATTAAATCAAGGAAACGACATTAGAGAACGTATTGGCAAGCATATCAAAGACACGAAAATGTTAGTGTATAGAAGTTTTTGCAACTGATTTTGATATTTGGAAGTAAAACATTTAACTGAAATAAAGAGAAGAATTTAGGCGTCCAAAAGAATATGTCAACATGGCATAGAAGAAGTAACTAAGAATAATGAAATTACAAATGTGATAATAAGAGAAAAGCTTGAGACAATTGTGGGTTTAGGAAATGCTGGAAAAAAATAGGGTGGTGTGGATACCTGCAAAGATTGGACACCAACAAATCTGCTAAGAACACATATGAGAATAAGACAGTATACAAGACACAAAAGAAGGAAGAAAAAGACGCAGGGATAGAAAGAAAAAAATAGTTATGAAAATATTAACAAACATAAACTTGTGCTGGTATGAAGCAATAATACAGGCCATCAGTTGCTTTGGTGCCGGAGTATTTGAAGCTGATTTCATATAACTGTAATGCCCTGCATTCAAATATGGCATTGGTTTTTGCCTCGAGATTCAAATTTCTAAGATAAAACATTTTAGTGAAATAAACGTTGCACTATTTTAAGCGAAATTCATGCATCAAATAAAAAAAACTAAAAACAAAAATAGAAAAAAAAGTCATTGGTCAAACTAACTAGTCTCTGAATACTTTGGAAGCTTCTTTTAAGTGACATTCTCGATTGTATTTTGGAACGAATTTTTTTTTACTCCAGCACTAATCTGCCATCATGTGAGTATCCCATCGTCTTTTTTGCTCACTGATGACAACTAAATTTTCATGAAAGCTGTCTAAGCAGCTGTGTAAATAGAGCACCTTAGTGCTCATGTTACACCTAAGAGATTTGAAACTGTTAGGTATATTGTTGACCGGTTCAACATAGTTTACAGCTTTGCTTTTGCCCAGAAAATTTTCGACAACTGCAACAAATAAACTCCAGACTTTTCGCTTAGCTTCATTCATCAAATTTGTGAAGGCAGGATCCTTAATGAGTTATATGTCGGCCGTCAAATATTCCTGCTTAATTTTGTTCATACTCAACTGAAGCAGTTTTCCATATATATGCAAAACGTGATCTGTTCTTATCAAGAGCCTTTACAAATTGCTTCATAAGGCCCAGCTTTGTATGGAGTGGAGGAAAGATGATTTTCTCTCGTTAAACTAATGGGTTGTTAATGACATTATTTTCCTCAACGTCCATGCTTTCTCTTCGAGGATATTTGGTGTAACCACTTTGCTGTACAAGCAGACAGTTTGCCATTTTTAGTCCACACAAATTGCCCATTCAGGTTTATAATACTTTATATACTGCAAGATAAAAGCTGTGGTGTTATTCTTCTTCCATTTCTGCTAACTCTGTAATTGGTATTTGAACCATATTTGTTCTCATTCGCTTTGAGCTATCAATAAATAGGGGAGAGTCATCTGGGAAGTATTTATGAAGACCCATATTTTCCAAGAGTCCTCTAATTTTGTGACAAAATACAAGATTTCTTGAAGATTTCTTCTTGAAAGAAGAAGGGTCACAAATCCTTTTCTCGTGTACGTTAATTCTAGTAAATTTTTGGCGTTCAATTTGGAAGCGTGTAATTCAAAAGGTTCCTTTGACAGGTTAAGGATTTTGGTGTGGTTATTTTACTGATCCTGGTTTAATCGTTGACGAATTGATGACATTCCCTTATAATAAGTTTCACCTTTGTATCAGAAAGGTGATCAGAGGGACAATACTCGTCCTTAGAGAGTTCTGGTAGCTGGTAAAACAGGCGTCTTGCAAAGATTAAATCAAAATAAGTCCTCATGTTATGCTCGATTGATTCCAGTAACATTTACTAGGCAGAAGCAAGAGTCATCGAAGTGGTTTTTGGGTTGTCTCCAAACCATCGGTAAGGCGAATGTCAGACTTTTTGTTTTCCGGTAGTCCACTGTTGTAAACATCCTGTACAAGTTGTACATACCTAATAGGGTTTTATCTTGACTACTAAACCTAGCACCAAAGCATCCAAGAGAAGCTCTCTTTACAAACTCGCTAACAGTTTTTCTGTTCTCTTTTAACGTGTATTCTTCGCACATTCCGTATAAAAATCCATGCTAAAAAACACTGAACAAAAAAAAGTTGAGCAAATAGATAAAAACTGGTTTCATATTTAAATTCAGTGGGCCCAAATATAGCTAAAATCTGTTCTAAAATCGGAGACAGCAAAAAAAAATTCTTGCAGGCCTGTGTAATATATCGAACAGCATAAGTTTGTTCACAAAGTGAAGACCTAATTTCTGGCACACTATCGTACAGAAAAACACTTTTACATTATATATTATCCACATCCAAACTTCAATCCGAAAGATCAAGAATAACATAAACGTAGAAAAATAAAAACCACTACATCTAATATATGCCAAGAAGATTGCTTTAACGTAATCTCCGAAGGACTAGGTGAAAATTTGAAATCGGCACTCGATTGTTTTAGATCTCTTGGATTGAGCTATTCTAATTATAGATATAAGATATTTGTAAAAGGCAATAAAACTAAAAGACTTGAACAAAAATAAAATAAATTTGCGAAAAGTTTTTTACAAATATATTGTATAAAAACATTATTAAGTAAAATCTTCTTATTTAACTTATTTATACATTATTTCGGAAATATACCTGGAAATATGTGAATCCTGTCATATAGAACTGAGGAATAATATGAAAAGAAGTTCCAATTGATAATAGCAATTCGAATTTATGTATAGAATGTTTCCAGTATCCTCTCCAACCCAGACACCAAATCTTGAAAATAGTTTCCAAATTCAAAAGAATGGTAAAACCAACTTCTATATAATAATATTTCTCATAAAAAACACTTCTAGGCCTTTCATCATGTTTAAAGTGCATCGTTGCTGTTACGACACCATTAGCTAAGATTATGCACATCACCAAAAGACGAAAATGGGGAGACCTGAGTATTGTATAGCAAACCTCCGGTGCTAATCCCCCATGCTTGTTTTCGTCCAAGGTGACTAGCTTCCAACCTCTGTCATCTCCAGTTAGAATCTATAAAGCTTACCGTTAAATATTTCGATTATTAATTTTTGAATAATTGTTGAGATTACTTGTGATGCTGAGCTATTTTGAATATGTCCTCTGATACCCCACATCTGTTGAAATTGCACTCGAATTTCGTTGAATGTTTCTGTGATAACAGCTATGAAAACGTTCTTAACCAACCAAGCCAAAAAGAATATCATCGTGCTGAAATACAGGACCGCCCTCCATCCTGGCAGAGAATCTATAGCCCGATACATAATGAAAACCCAGCCTTCTTGAGATGCTGCTTGATATACTGTGAAGAAACTAGTAACTGAAATTTAAAAAAAAATTAGTGATTGATAATTAGAAAATTTGAAAATTACTGTTGAAATATACCAAATTCATCGAAACCATTGAAGCCCATTATATATCTGGACAATTCAAGTTTCATGCATTTCATTCCTGGTGGACATTGATATCCCGAATTTGGATCTAGTGAACAAAATGTGTCTGGAATAGCCAAATTGTTTATGGTAATGTATCTAAAAAAAAATTACAATTTGAATACAGCAGTTTCATATAATATTCTTTTCCATTAAATAATATATGTTACCAAGTAGTGTCTTTTACAATATGTTCGGCAATATTTATTAACCCATTAGAACCCACTGAACTCATATGAGTACAGATAATATCTGAGCACCGGTGTATTCAGAAAAAATTGAAGTCAGAGGTAATGCCTGAGATGGAGTAGATTCTGAAAATTATTGACGGGCAACAATTGACATTAAATATTTAATAGAAATCATAGACTTAGGTTAGGACGAAGGATTTTTTGTTCAACAACTATATACTTGACTTCGAATTTGTCTGAACAACCGATGCTAGTCTGCTGTAACACCACTATTTGCAGTAAACTAGCGAGACTTCAAAACTTGCTATTGTAGCAACGTTGGTGACAAGTTTATGCAGTTTTGACGCCAACTGTTGATTTCTTGCTTTTTACGAAAACTATGCAAGAAATTGAATAACTTTTTATCACTTACTGTTGTTAAAACATTATAAGAGAAATGTATGCTCTTTTTTAGCACATACAGTGGAATCTCTCTTGGGCGGACACCGAAGGGACCACTGAAATGTGTCCGTACAAGGGGGCTGTCCGGTCAATCGAAAACTACAAATTTAAATGAGTAAAATTTTTTTATGGTTAGTTTTTATTTAAAAATACTTTTATTAAAAAAATAAAAGAATAAACAATTCAATTGGGTTTAATAACAAAAATCATTAATATGTAAATATGTATTTCCATATGTAATAAAAGTTTAAAATGTTTTATAAGTACATACATACTATATTACATATTTCAATAGATATTCCTCCATTCTAGTTTGGCGTGATTTGATCTTGGCAATAACATCTTGAAAATGTAAGTCAAGCGATGAAAGTATATTCATATCTTCTGTATCACCTTGGCATTTCACAAACGCTAGAAGATCACGCCCTTAGCCAAAGCCTATGTTAAGATGTTGTTTCTTGCATCTTGAAGATCTGAAGGTTCAAGTTCATCTGTTGAGTCATCAGAAATTTCTTGAACTTCAGAAATTTGTTCTTGTAATGGTACACGTAAGTCCAAAGATGATCTCTCATCTGGTAAATTATCATCGACATGATAAAAATCGTTTAAGCTTTGCTCACTGACCACTGCAATACATCTTTTCTGAATTTCGGCAAGTAGATTTAATGGCAACTCATCTTCAGGTTCAAAATCAACATCAAATGCTGTCGGATATTTCTGGCCAATAAGTTTATACGTTTCACTAAATCATTGGCTGTGTTAGAAATTTCAATGTTTAGTATCAAAGTTCTGTAATTATGCTTAAAATTTTTAATAACACCCTGATCAAGTGGTTGGCTGATTGAAGTACAATTAGGAGGCAAAAAGTGTATTTTAATGTTTGCAAATTGATGTTTTTTTGGATGCGATGCCGCATTGTCCAGAAAAAGTAAAATTTGCCTGTTTTGTGTTCCCATTTTCCGATCGAAATTTTCTAACCATTCACTCATAATTTCAGACGCATGTATGATTTGGTGTTTGATTTCCATGTCACCGCTAAATTATCTTTTATTAAATTTTTAAAAGCTCTTGGTCTAGATGCCTTTCCAATAGCCAGCAACTTTTCCTTGTCTCCAGCCATGTTCGCACAGTGCAATATTGTTATCCTTTCCTTAGACAATTTTCCTCCCACCCATTTTTGATTTTTTAAATTCATGGTCTTGTTTGGTAATGTTCTAAAATAAAGCCGAGTTTCGTCTGCATTGTAAATATCTCTTGGTAGGTACTCTTTTATTAGATTAGGTAGTTTCACCATGAATGATGCTACATCCGCCAGATTAACAGAGGCGGCTTCGCCAGATATCGTTTTGAACGTAATATTGTGACGAATTTTAAACTTGTTAAGCCAACCGGACGAGGCATTGAAAGTGTTATTACCCAAGGATTCAGCTATTCCTTTAGCTTTACTTTGTATCTATCAATGGACCTAAATGGAAAAGTAAAATTATTTAAATAAAACATACTAGTCAATCAGAGTCCATTTAGTAAATTAGTGATAAAATGAATCAACCTGCTGTAAATCTTTTGTATAGAATTAAAAAACCTAATTTATTTACCAGTTAATGGAATTCCTGTATTGCGTGCTGCAATATACCATTCGTAGGACAACTGATCAATTGTCAGCCCTTCAGCATTAAAAAAACTTCTTTTCTCTTTTAAATTTGCATTTGAGTGCCATTTTTTAATTAGCACTTCTCTTTTCTTTATAATGTCAGAAGCTTGAGTTTTACCAATGCTAAATCGCTTCGATAAATTTCTCACACTTAATTTTTCTTTATTGTACACTTCTATCACTTTTATTTTTTGCTTCATTGTTAATACAATCCTCTTTTTATCCATTTTTAAACGTCACGCCCTCACTAATGTATACAAACGAATGAACACTTCTTTCCAAAGTACAATAAACAAACGCACATCTATGTTATTTGGGGAATCCCCTAAATCGCGTAAGTATGTATAAAGCGTAAATTGTAGAAAAAACGTTAGTTTGAAAACATTATGTGAGAGAGAAAATATTTATGTACCTACCCCATATAACTAAGTTATGTGATGTAGTAAATATGATAAACCGAGCCTTGTTGTTAAGGTGAGCAAATTAAAAGAGTCTTGACAAGCTTATTTGTAAATTATGACATGAAAAAATCGGAAAAAAACAAACGAAATGTCCGTTCAAGAGAATTTTTTTGTCAAGCGGGTGTTCGCGTCCGCTCAAGAGAGAGTCCGTTCAAGGGGGTGCGATTGCAATGCTTTTCTTATGGAGCGCTGCCGGGACCTGCATGGCAACAGTGCCCGTCTAAAGGGGGCGTCCGCTTATAGGAAGTGTCCGTTAAGGGAGATTCCACTGTACTTTGTTATAGTCAAATATTATACTTACTATACAACGGTGTACAGTGACAAACAAATATTTTATGTCAGCAAAAAATACTTGTGCCCAGTGTAGCACAAGTGTTTGCTGACATAAAATATTTGTTTTTAGGTTACTATTTGAAATGGATGATATTTTTGGTGAGATATGCCCTCGTATGTTTTACGTAAAAAAAAATATACTTTGCCTGAAGCAGCCGATTTGTCCACATCTTGTTCTAATGAGCTTGACATAGTAATAATGCTTCTAGCTTTCTTTCGATTTGCTAACAGTGAAAAAGATGTTAGGGGAGATTACATTGAAAAATAAAAAAAAATTATATTGTTCCAAGTTTCTTTTTTGTACATCATGCCGAGAATATATGGCGCCTACCTCGTGCATATTGTGCATAACCTGACGCAATTTGTGTGTTACCGGGAAACACGGTATTCGAAGATACGGAATCACAGATAATTTAATACTTGCATTAGAGGATATTTCAATATAGTTTCTACTTCTGGAATCTTCCGATTGTACAGAAGTAAGTGTCAGCTGTACTGTTATGAACAGGACACCATATAGAGACTGCATGGGATTAGGGGTACGTGTACGTCATGGTTTACTGGATTTTAGCAAGGTTTTTTTATACAGAATATGTGCAAAATTAAAATGTACCTATTTGTATATTTTGGAATGTTTTGATATTTTTATATACATCAAACTTACTTTGAATCAGTTGTATTTAAAACGCAATGATTCTTCAGCTCTCCGAAAAATTGTACTCCCAACAAACCATACAACGACATAAAAAACAGAAAGAACAAAGTCACATTGTAAATCTGTTGACTTGATCGCCTAAAAAAGAATCGCATCATATTAATTCTATTTGTCAACATGTCAAATTAGCTATTTCAATGTTTCTATACAAGTAACTATTTTGTTTACAGTGAATTTCGTGAGCTTTGTTTCGGTATTTACTTGAAAATTTGATTTATTCTTGACTTCGGCATGGAAAACTTCAGGAATACTCTTAGAAAACGTATCATTATTAAAGGTCTCGGCACTCTCAATATCGACAAGTACGTAAATCTGGGCACAATACCCAATATTTCAAAGTTGTGAAGAATAACGGATGTCCAAAGAAAAAACACCATACTCGCATCAAATTGACACCAATGGTCTTTCAAGTATGGTTTCTCACCCTTCAAAAGAATACACATATGTTATTAGTTATTTTGTGATATGACTTATTTTTTTCTTAACATAAATTTTTGAGTTTATTCCTAAGAACAAATGCTGGTTTATTTAAGTACCAAACACTCTAATCTCAAGTAACGAATTAGCGTGATAAAGTGAAATAGAAGTTTTATCGACGCCATGTGTCGCGAAGCCACAGGGGTTGACCAATAAGTGTCCTATATAAGAACGATAAGTGGCTGGCAATATAAGTACACAGATAAACTTTATTTTTATGTATGTGGGATATTTGTTAATTAACCCAAAATTTTCGTGTAAAATTACACATATGAAAGCACTATAGTTAGTTAGTTAGTTAGTTAGATGTACTTTGTGTGCACCCAGACTCACGAACTTTTGATTAACCGTTTTATAGAATGATATCATTAACTTTATTACTGACGTCCACTGTGCTGAGCATAATGTAACGGTACCCGTACATTCAATTTAATAAATTTAAGTATAAAAAAAAACTTTAGGAATAAAATGTAAAATTATTTGTTTTGCCGGCTCAACTCAAATTATCCCAGGGCGATTCGAGTTAATTGAAATGATTAAGTAAAAGGGGTTTCATTACATTAACAAAAAAAATACCATTAAAATTTTTAATAATTCTTATATTAAAATCAATGAATACTGTATCTATAATTTTACAAACAACACAAGAAGTAACATATATTTAAAAAGCAATTCTAATACATTTGAAGTTTTGCTACAAACATTAAACTAACACAAACATTTCTGTAGGTCCTTTGTTCGATTCAATCGTAAGCTATAAACACCAGAATTTATTACATACAATGCACATTCTATATTATACGTGCTTATATCGATACTTGTGAACATATCAAGTTACTTTGCACATATATTTGTTAGGCGATATTTATTTAATTACTTTCTGCTTGAAGTTCGATTTTTACAGTCTCTCCTCCTTTATTACATAAAACATTACAGTCATTAAACAATAATTATTTAAATAATACCTTATCTAAATTCTTCTTATTCCTCTTCTTTTTTGTATTGTTTCCAGCAGGAACTTCGGGCTGCCTATTATCGACGAAATCTTCTTTATTTCTACGATGTTTTCAACGGCATCATCTGCTTGTTCTGCCACTCGAAAATACAATCTTCATTTTAACAATATAACATGTTGCACAATTACTTCCTATGTGCAACTTTGACTACTAATTTACTACGTTTTCTCTGTAGTCAATTATTTATTTAAGGTATACTAACACTGACTCTTATGCGTAGTCTAATGTTAGGAGTTAGCCTTTAGATACGATATTTAACGTATCTTGCTGTCGAGTTTGTAAATTCACTGTTAACCGACTCTACTGGCCGTTCGACTCTCTACTTGGAGTCTTTCTTTGCAGTTCACTTTGACTTGAAGTCTAACTGCCGACTCTCTTCGTTTCTAACGCGTACTTCCCCCTTATATCAGAATATCCGGGGTTCCCCGCTTTCTACAAAGTTCAGGGTTTTCCATTCACATTTACACACACATATAGGTTCATTTAGCCGTGGGATTGTATATTGCTATTGGAGTGTTTATCACGTTAATATAACTTTTCAGCGTCACCTTTTTTACACATAAACATATACAAAACCTATGACTAATATCTACTTAATAATACAATAACATATTCATTGATTTTAAATATTATTTCCCTTCAAAATATTAATAACAAAATATACTTAATTAAATCTTTAAAAAAATAATAAAAATTGTAAAATTAATAAAGGGAAATGGGCTGTACCATTACAATAAATAGGCTTGCACAACGTATTTCGTCTTTAATATTGGGCCACGTTTAAAGTCATTGATTAAAAATATACAATTTTATCAATAGTTGTATATTTCCCTTTTATCTAAAAAGGCGTAAACTTCTTTTGTTTTAGGCGTCTCTAGAAAATGAAATCTCTATTGAGTAGGTTAGTTTAAACAATTTCACTTTACCAAACTCATTGTTATGTCCCCTCATAGAAATTTAGCAAACATATGATACGGGCATTTCATGTTTCTTACCTTTAAGATACCTCTTATATGCATTTTTGCTATCATTTCAGCAGAAAACAGTACAGTGCAAAGAATATCACATCCGAATGTTATGTATTGCATAGGTGGAATTTTTTCGAATGTTTTCGGGGTATTACAACTGACAGAGGCCAGACTTATTAACGCGCACATTCTCATCATTCTTCGTACCCATCTCTAAGAATACACTTTGTTTTAGTAACATAAAAGTACATTTTCTTTACATAAATATTAATTGTTGCTTTTTTTACAGAGAAACATAAGAAATGTTATATAATATTACATTATAATACATGTAATAGTAGTTCAATTATTAAGGAAAACCTCACAAGTTTGACAATCTTTTCCTCAATTACTTCATGTAACGTGAATTGCATGTTGTAGCAGAATGTATTGAAGAGACTATCCAAAAATAACCTCTACCAAAAAAAGTGTAAATATTCAAAGCGGTATCCTGAATTTAAATTTCTTGTTTGGGCATTCCTTTGCCACCACAGCCGCTAATAACGACATGAGAAGCATGGCTTCAACCAGCAATATATTAAGAGAAACACATTCACATTTTTAAAACTTGTATTTTTAAATTTAATTTACAGCTCAAGCAATTTAATTATGTTGGTAGTTGTTTTCATATATCGAAACCCAAACACAAACTGAAAAAATGTTCGAATACTATTTCGTTGTTTTAGAAGCCACCTCCAATTTAGAAAATTACAAACTTTCCTTAAATGACGCTCTTGGCGTAGTACATCAGTTTCCTCTGACCGGATCAGTGTGCCAGGGACGTCGCTTTTGCATAGCAGGGGTCGCTGAGATTTTCTCATAGACATCGTTATGTCAGAAGATGTTATGCGGAGGGGGGGGGTCTGGAACTCATTGAGCATTGCAGCAAGCGCGTCGCACACTGATGAAGTCACAGTAGACTGAACACGCATCTATAAGTTGGTTGCTGCCGACTCTAGGGCAAATTGTGCATCCTTTTCATTCATGCATATATGAATTTTTAATTCGTATATATATACAGGGTTGCTCAATAGTGCTTCAAATCCAATATAGGCGTTATTAAATAGTACTGAAGAAATTTACATTTTGAAAATAATTTGAATTATACACGGTGACGCCTTAAAATGACACACATTCTTTTTCCAAATAAAACACTCTGTATATCTTTTGTTTTTCCTTATCTACTTTAAATTGTGTTTTCATCGATATATGGGGTTTTGGTTTTGGATGACGCATTGTTGAGTTATTAACGAAAATTATAAAAAAATGGCCGCGACAATGTTTACCATAATAATTCTAGGCGGTAGTATTACGATTATCTAAGACGAAATTATTTGGTAGGTATGCAGCCAAGGGATGTGTTGAACCTACAAAATAATCAAACATTCATTTTATTATACAGGCTGTTTTTTACGATGCAGTCAATTTGGCTATTGTCAAAGAGCGTTTACTGAATTTTTTCAAATGGAACATCCCGTATATTATTAAATTTTTGGAATGATGCGTTAATTGGGCTTAATTTTTGTTAATAATGTCCTATACCCAAATCCAATAATTTCGGAGTTATTTTTAATTTTTAATTACAAACCGCTAAATTATTTGTTTTCGGTTCGATTTAGTGTACTGGGTAAACGATTTGACAAACAAAAACAAATAAACGTCAACAATATCAAAAATTAAAATCTTAATTATTGTTGGTAATTAGGTGTAATATTAGTGATTTCTTAAGTTTCTGCTTTTAATATTATCATTGTGTTATTTATTGATTGGATTAGTGGGTAGGTACGTACTTTTCTTGAACATTTGTTGATTGCCAAATATTATTATTACGGTTTCTAGTTAAGTCAATATGCAACGAGTTCGTTGACATAATTTCATTATGGTATCTGCCCAAAAGAATTGTCTATTAACCAAGCGAATTTATGCACAAAGATATCCTGACAGAAAACAACTTTCAGTTACAAGTTTGGAAAGACTTAAGGAAAGATTCATTAGAACAGGAAATGTGAGTTAGGAAAAGCGTGAAAGGACAAAGATGACAAGTGACGAAGATAAATTGAAAGTCTTGTTATCAGTAATTGAGGAGCCCTCTACTAGTTCGGCCAAAATATCAACAGAAACTAATGTACCACGATCTACTGTTAGTAAGATTTCTAAAAAAAATAAATATCATCACTATCAGTATTTCCTTTCGTCAAGAATTGATGGGGCCTGATTTAGAGACTAGAAGGACGTTTTGCGAATGGGGATTAGAAATTGAAAGGATAATACCTAACTTATTCCAAAAGGTATTAGTTACTGACGAATGGACCTTTTTTCAGAGTAGTAGCCCAAACCGTCATAATCTGCATCATTATACAATAGACAACCCATTATTTTCAAAATGTGCGTCTTTTGTTACTGTGCCACTTTTTATAAAATAAATTTCTTCAGTACTATTTAATAACGCCTATATTGGACTTTGGCACACTAATCAGCAACCCGGTATATGTGTATGGTATATATATATTTCTATTGCAAATGTCCTTAAAAATTAGTTTAATGTTTATTTAAAACTCGCATGAAAAAATAGAATACGATCTTTCTTAATTCCTTAAATATGCTACGGTAGTGTATTACCACATCTCCTTTTAACAGTGAAATGAGTCATTTAAAACACTACAAATTTACGAATTCAATGAGTACCTTTAATTATTATCTGAATAATTTAATATAAGTGTAACTGTGTGTCTTAACAAACAAACTAAATATAAATATATAAATAAACAATATACAGGGAGTTTTCAAGAAACCATTATACAGAGGTACTTGTCAGAAATCATTTTCTCTTTGTTTTCATAGAAACAATAAAAAATAAAATTAGATACCGTGAATCACGACACATGACTTACAAGAAACAAACATAATTATTCTGAATCAATGGTTCATAAAGCGCGTGTCGCGACGCGGTTGTGCGGCGTTCAGGAAATGATGGAGAGGGAACTTCATGAAAATGTTTCCAAAATAAAACAAAAACAATTTATTAAGAGGTTCATTTTTATCTTTTGCTTCTTAAATAAAATATAACGTAAGATATATCATTTTCAAGTTGTAGGCGATTTGGCACTTTTGTTTTAAAATTAGACATTAATGAGAAATTTAATGTTGCAAGTGGAACCAAACATTTACGAGCTTCATTTGGCAGTGTTGAATATGGAAATTAGAATTTTTTTCGCAGAAATCAGGTCATTTTTGCATTAAAGTGAATGCAAGAATATGTTTACATTCTTTTGAAAAATTAACCAGTTTTTGGGGACAAAATTCTAGTTTCATCATTTCATCATTTGATATTTAAGTTTTGGAATTTTAGCACGTTGAAAGGATTTGTCTAAAAAGGGAGCAATTGTCAATTGGTTTGAACTTCATTCAACATATATTCACAAAGCTGTTGTTTTAAATTGCATGTATAAAAAAAAATTCAAAATTTATCATATTGTACTTAGCTACGCTTTCAATGAGTACTTCAAAGCACTGAAATGAATCAAATTCTTTTTTGCGGTAGAAGTTTTCCATAAGTCAAGCTTTTTCATAAATCCATTAATTTCATCTGTAGCTGCGACAAGAAAATCCAGTCTAAGATGCCAAAGAGGTTGGGAAAAATAGTTTCATATTCTGACTACTCATTTTGTTACACCAAGAATTCTGCTCTTAACTGAAGAACTTTTTTCAAACCATTTTCCCTCAAACCATCTTACTCTTGTGTGATAAAGAAGATTTACATATAAACAACCCATATCTTTACAACTTTATCTTAAAATACTAGTTGTAATGCTCTTACTTTACTGGAATTTAAAACTATAATGACACTTTTCGTAACACAATCCATTTTGGAAGATCAAGACTATGAGGCTTCCCAGTGTAAAACAACTGTATCCATGTAACATTTGGCCTTGCTTGTTATAATCTGACAATAAGACCATATCAATGTCCTGTCTACGTTTTGCCCAGTCAGTACGGTATTTAGAAGTACAATGCATAAAAGTATCATCCCCCCTCCCCCCATGGTATTGATCCCAAATGGTGATCACAATGGCGGGCACAATTAGAGATATCTGTACATTTGTTCATGTGTAGGGAGAAGTTTGAGCATTTCTGAATATTTGCAAAAATTTTTCTGTCATGTCAGTTATCCTCCATTGGATAGTACATCAGTTATTTTCCTCTGGATAATATTATCGAGAGAGGAATTGTTTTTACTTTTGTAGTTTCTTTTTCACCAACCAATATCTCTACCATCTCAACAGCGGCTGATAAAATTTAATCTTCAGCAACTGTATGGTGGCCTATTAATTTTCTGCAATGAGATATACAACTCGCTTACTCGCTAGTAATCTTTTTGCATTAGTAGTTGTTGATGGCGAGAAAGTGCCTTGCTAATACATGGAGGAAACTTAGTTTTCTTATGAAGAATTCTAGAGGTATATTTTTTTTCTGAATGTTTGCTATATAAATTTATAAGTAGCTTTCATGGTCTTATACTTTTTTTGTTGATAAAACTTCTCCACAAGCTACACATTACGGTTTATTGCAAATAACGGTAAACCCATATTTAAGATATTCATCCATTTTTGGACGCAGATGGTTCAACATTCTTTTTAAAAGTTTGTCTGTATCTAGCAAAATAGTAAATATCAAGGAACAAATATAACATGAGTAAATTAACCTTAAATATTTAATATTGTAGAGTACAAAATTTGTAAATGACGCAGCGGAGAACTATTTATATAAAGGCGAAAATATTTCAGAAAATTTAACAAGATCTTGTATTGAAGTGTCCTTTCTAGGCTATGCTGAAAACCTCAGAAAAAAAAATAACAAAAAACTTGCACGATTTGATCACGCATGGCGCAAGTTATATCCACCCTAGCAGCACACAATATCGGGCCAACGTTGGCTGTCGGTCGTTTATTTATTGACCTGACATGGGCGTCTGATATCAATCCGATGTACAAGTGTTAACATTTTACAACGTTGGATAAATATCACTGCATGAAATTGGCCCAATATTTTGCACAGACATTTTTCCGATATGAGCATTTACCTTATATTTCATAAAACAAATAAAGTACAGAGAATTTACTTGATTTCAACTATAAAATGAACAAACAAAAATGTGTTTTGTATTTGATAGATCACAACCCACTTGTTTGCCAATTATGTTAATAAAATAAAAAACTCTTTAAAAATACAAAATTTCAATAATGCGCCCGTGGGCGATGAGTCATGGGCCTCTCGTGTCCGGTCTCTAAAATTATTTATAAAATTGTGCGTAGTACTTTTAATGTTAATTTGGTGAGAATCTAAATATTTTATTTCACACACCAACAATTATTCATGGTACAGTGTGTAATATATTCTGTGATAAACTAATATAGACTATATCAATATTGTCTTGTAAAGTTAATACGATGTTGGCGTTTAATCGCAGAATAACAAATTGTGACGTCATCCCCTTTAATCTAAATTTATATCGAACACTGACCTACAACCAACATCACAGTGACTTTGTGAACTTGATATTATCTAGACATTTTTCTTTAATATTAATAGTATGTAGATTTTTGTTGTCAATAAAATATTTGTATCAGATATTTAACCAATATATTACCAATGTAGACAACGTTGGTCTGATATCAACCCAACGACATAAATTGACATTTACTTGATATAGGAATTTTATATTCGTACGACATTGGGTGGGGGTCACTGATGTTCTACCGATCTTAAAATATTGAAGTGACATTGGCCCGCTTTGAGGCCAACGAACTTGGCTACCAGGGCACAGCCACAAACAAAATTCTACCAAAAAGTTTGTGAAACACTGCTCTAAATAAAATTTTGGTTAAAAAAGTAGTTTTTATGTCAATAAGTTAGGTGTGTTTTAGTTTACGCAATTATTAGTTTAATAATTTTTTTTTTTTTTGGAAATTTAGAGCAAAATTGCCACCGTTTACTAATTTTGGTAAGTTCCCTGAATTATAACACAAATGATATAAATGAAATTTTTTCTATCTAAATGTTGCTACATCCATCCTCCCACTCATATTCCTTTCTCTTATTAAAATCAAGCTTTAGCATTCAATTTTTGGTGCATTCTTTGATATGTAATACCAACTAAATATCTTCCATACTACACACATACATTAGCAGAATCATTCGTTTTCTAACGATTTAGTGAAAGTTACCGGTTAAAGATTGGGAATAGTTCTACAGTCTTCTATCAATATATTTGACATGTTAATATTTACTTTAGTATTCGTATTGTACAATAGAAAACTTGAGAAAATACATATACAATTTCATTTTTTAATACCTTGTTAACCCATTCGATATCGGCGCTTTCGTTGAAGGCCTCATCCGGTCCATAGTCGGCTAGAGCAGGCTCTCCCTTCAAACTTTGCTTTCTACCCAGCATCATTTTGACAGCAATATAGTTAAATCTAATTTGGCACATATATTTATTCAAAACAGACGCCCTAAAGCATGAAAATGCGTTAAAGAATATTCAATCATTTACACATACACTAATACTTATCGATCACATCTTGATATTTCTTAATTTTGCTGCGAAATGCACCTAGGTGCATACAGCATCACATTTACCTTTACATCGGCAAGCGCTACTGAAGGCATTTCAAGCGGAAAAATCAATAGCGCTCATCTAGTTGGCTTGCGCGATTCTAAAATTGTTTCGAAAATTTCGTCTCAAAAGTCGTTTCAAGAATTTGGAAACATACTAAATTATTCTTATAAAAATATGTTTAAGCCATTAATATATTTAAAAAGCCTTAGAAAATCAATTAAACTGAAAGTTTCATAAAGTGTGCCTCTCATATTCTTAATTATTCAATCACTTTTCTAGCACTGAAGTATTATTGAAACATACAATATTGAAGTTTATGTAAATACACAAAATATTAAAATTTACTATTTATTACTGAATAAAGGAACAAATATCAATCAATAACTACAATATCCAGCATCCTTAGTGTTAGACTTAATCCAGGGTATATAGTGAGATATCTTAGTATATACTCCGGGAAAGCCAGTGCCACATCCTATTCCCCACGAAACCAAACCTACAACAATTTTCAATAAAATAATTTATCAAATAACAAAGCAAGTTTGTTGTACAACAATTTAGTTATATGATATGATTTGAAGCAATACAAAAATATCATATAGTGATAATATTAAACGGCGCAGTCAGTAGGATATGTATATGAAAAAAGTGTTATTAAACGTACCAACGAGTTCGTATTGGGGGTCGTCTGTGCATCCAGAATTATAAACCAATGGTCCGCCACTATCTCCCTGTAAACAGAATGGTAAATTAATTGTTCCTATTATTTATTTTCAAATTTAAAATTCACTTACACGGCATGCATCTACGTGGTTATTAAAAGCGCACAAATGCAGATTGGGTTTGTAATGTTTACCAATTCCGGACTTTTTACAGTAATTATCCGACATTATCGTCAATTTTGCTTTTTGTAAATTATTAGAGGCATGACCCTTATCTGTAATACCCCAACCAATTACAGTGACATTGTGATGGGTGTATTTTGATTCTGAAAATTAAAAAATGGCAAGGATCATTTTTCAATTAATATCTTGATAATAATTTCTTGACTTTTGGGCTGGAAACCTGTCTTAGATGCTGTCGACATTTTGCCACTTATTTCATATGACATATTTAGAGTTTATTTCTTATGCTGCTGATGGCGACACCCCTTAAAATTGTTTCTATCCGTTGTATATGCGTATATACGAGGTGTGATTGAAATATTTTAAGACTAGGCTTGTACACTTAAACTGCAGTTCATACAGGCTACTGCCTCTTTGAAAGGCTAAAAACAATGTCTTCAACGGTGTTTGAACTTTTGGAAGTATTCCTTGAAAATTTCTTTCCCAAGGGTGTTAAGAACCTTCTCCATATTTTCTCGATGTCTTCAATGTATCAAATGCCGCACTAAACTACATCTCTTTCAGATGCTTTCACTGATTTTTGTATTGAACCGGAGATCATAATCGACTGATTTGCGATCATTTTTAAATCTGCTGAACCAGGGTTGCGTGAGAATTACGCTTTCTTTTTACTTATTTTTCTCTAATAATACTATTTTTATTGTTGTTTGGTATTTTAGTAAAACAGTTATTTCCTTTTTCTAACCTTCTAAATTGTAATATTCGCCTTGCAGTAATGCATTCAATGTATTTTCTATTCTTCTAAATTTTGAAAAACTTTTAACATAACGTAGTTTGAACGGTGGATTGTGTTAGCACAATCGTCTATCTCGACTCTTTGTTATTAATTTTCACGATGGATGACCACGTCATGCGCTCCAATGTCATTAATATTCTGCAAGGTATCGGATGTACGCAGAAGGCGGCAGAAAGTAATACCTCCCCACCGTCGCATATAAAACTCCGGGAATAAATTTTTGAGGCAGTTGCAGTTGAGAAATTAGTAGCTAACTAAGACAAAAGTCTCTATTTCCCGGTTTAAAAGCGGCGTTGTACACAACCTCTTTGCTCCGCTTTATCAGCTGTTTTAGATATCGATAAATTCGCCATGAACGGAAAACACCAGGCTATCATCACTCTTGACTAAACACACACAACACGATGATACTTTTTGATATGCGTAAAAAAACCATCAGTTCGTATTGACCAGTGGTGGCCCCTGTCCTAAATCTTTCCAATCACATTTCGTATAAGTCATTTGAAAAATTAATTGCCATTGCTAATTAGTGAGACGTGGACACGTTTCGATTGACTTGAATCATCAGCAAGCTGTACGCTTTTTGCAATAGCAATTTCATATTTTATCGTATATATACGAAGTGGTGGCATGTTTGTATGTGTGAGACATTCAGTAAATTCGAAAAATCCTTGATTACACACATGTCATCCTACACTCACCGGCAAAAAAAAACCGGCCATCCTGAAATGTTTATTGAAGCTTTACAAATTTCGTTTTTTTTTCTAATAAAGATTTAAACTGTTATATTATTATTATTATTATTAAATTTTCGTATTGATTAGTCTAACTAAAAAAGTTTAATTTTAAAAAATTGAACATATTTATACAAGCCGTACAATATTTTAACAATCACTTGAAAGTCGATTAGATGCTGTTATCTTCAGTTTTTTAATTTAAGTAGAATTTAATTTTTCACTGTTTCTGTTATAATTCTTAAATTAAATTTATTTTTGGTTTTGCATTGTTTCTTTTCTCTTCATTTCGTGCGTCTCTCAATGTTAATGTGCAATACTACAACAAAATATAAATTTCTAATAGAATTAGTACATGTTTTCGTGAAATTTATAAGGTGGCCGGTTTATTTCCCGATCGGTGTATATTCACTTCTCTTATACAGACATGTATGTACAAATCACAAAGTACTAATTTATCAGCCGATAAAGTGATTTTTCCGACTTACGACTACTGCCGTTAAATTAATTTGAAAAATAATTGCCATTGCTAATTAGAGAGACGTGGACGCGTTTCAATTTATTTTATTCTCATCAGTACGACGTACACATTTCGTAATGGAGTGAAAATAGATCGATATGTGTGTAATTAAGTATTTGTAAAATTTACGGAATATCTCATACACGTAATCATATCTCGTATAGGTCATACTGGATTATTGAAAAGTATCGGTTAAGGAATGGTATTGATATATGAGAATTCCAGAGATTGTGAACGACATAATTTATTTTAAAATTATTTTTTCTTAGTTTTTAAAAAGTCTAATTAAAATTTTCTGCTTTGTCTTGATAATTTAATTATAGTCGGGTGCCCGTGCTTCCGGACCAGCGAGCGTAATGAAAGTTAGATTCTTTTAAATAAAGCTTTTATCTTCTGAAAAAATAAACAAAATCCTACTGTACTACATCTATTCTCTTAATAAATCTCTATAGGATGCATACTTGGCGAGATATTCAAAAGAAAGTGCTAGTCGCTAAGAGTAAAAGTGTTACTTCCGCTCCAAATTTTGAAATTTCTTTTATACAAAAATTATTCCAAATGTAGTTCTAAATACATTTGTACTATTGATAAATATATATAGAATGAATAATTTACGATATATTTGCAAAAATCGGTATTCGATAAGTGTTACTTCCGGTCCGAATTTCGAAATTTTTCTTTATACAAAAGATATTGAAAATTAAGTTCTAAATACATTTATACGCATAATGTACCCGTCTAAAAAGCATGACTTTCGAAATATTAGTAAAAAAATGATGTTCGATAAGGGTAAAAGACCTACTTCCGGTAGGTATTTCAAAAAACTTCAAATTTAATTCTGAGTACATATGAATTATTTATAAATTTGTTTAAACTTAGTAGTTGAAGAAATATCGGCAAAATTCGTTTTTTTCACTGAAGGAAACTACTACTTTCGGTGTACCGATTTAACTGAAAAACTAATCAGATCTCAAGAGGGAGATTATACTCGTTATAAGAGAAATGATTTATATAAAAATCATATTAAACACCCCAGAAACGAAGAAATCTATAACAGATACAAAGATCAGAGAAAACACACCAAATATGTTATAGAAAACACCAGGAAAGAATATTACCTAAAGCAATTCATGAAATATAAATCAGAACCGAAAAAGACATGGAACTTAATTAGCAAAGAAGTCAGCCAAAATCAAAGTAATAACAAAAATATAGGCGAAATACACAAAGAAAATGGAATGATAACAACTGTGCCCAAAGAAATAGCAGAAGAAATCAACAAATACTTCGCAAATATAGGTCAATCTTTGGCAGAAGAACAAATGTCAAAAAACACAAAAGCCCCAATAACAACAAAGATGAAGAAACAAATACCTGAATTAAAATTTAGAGTGGTAACTCTGAGAGAAGTGACAACAATAATAAATAAATTAAAAAACAACACAGCACCAGGTTTTGATAAAATAACAACAGCAATAGTTAAAAGGAACAAAGACGTATTGTCACCAATTTTGACCAAATTAATTAACAACGTTATACATGATGGAAAATTCCCCGAATATCTAAAAAAAAACTATTATTGTGCCCATATACAAAAAAGGCAACAGGCAGAACTTAGAAAATTATCGTCCTATCTCGTTACTATCTACACTGAACAAAATCTTAGAGAAAAGCTTACAAATTCAATTGTCTGATCATCTAACAATAAATAAAATTGTGGGCTCGAACCAATATGCTTTCCAGAAGAACTCCGGTACAACATCTGCAACAACAGATTTTATAAATGAAATTAAAGAAAAAGTGGAAAAGGGAAACATAGTAACAGCACTATACATAGACATCAAGAAAGCATTCGATACAATATCCAAAACCAAACTTATCGAAAAATTGCAGAGCATAGGTATAAAAAATACAGAACAAAAAATAATTGAAACTTACCTAATGAATCGTCCACAAAAAATAATAATAAACAAAGTCGAAAGTGACGTACGTTTTGCTAAATATGGAATACCACAGGGCGGGAACTTACCACCATTACTTTACATACTGTATACCAATGATATATTTGAATTACCACGCCATGGTAAAATATTCGGATACGCAGACGACACCTGTATTATATACAGTAACAAAAACCCCCACATAATAGAAAACAATATTAATAATGATATGAAGAAAATAGAAGAATGGTGCTTTAATAATTTAATAACAATTAACGAAGATAAGACAAGCTTTATGATCTTCTCAAATAAAGCACAAAAACCAAAACTAAATATACAACTTAAAGGCAAGAAAATCCATCAAAGAAAACAAGTAACTTACCTAGGGTTAGAAATCCAAGAAAACCTAAAATGGGACGGTCATGTCCAAAACTTATCAAAAAAAAACTCAAAAGCAATAGCTGGAATACATAAAATTAAAAATATAATACCACCAAGCATGAGACCGGCAATATACCACGCCATGTTTGCATCTCATACGAATTACCTCGTCAATATATGGGGCCAAACAACTTTAAAAAATATAAACAAATTACAGAGACAACAAAATAGATTCATAAAGCTAATATATCGACTAAATAAAAGAACTCCAACAGCAAAACTATATAATATCACTGGAATACCCAATATTGAGAAACTTATAAGAATTAAAAATATACTGCTGATACATAAAATAGACAAGGGACTAATCAAAACAAACATAAAACTACAAACCAACAATGAAATACATAACTACCGAACAAGAGGACACACACACATAAGAGCAAAAAAACACAGAATAGTAAGATGCGTACAAATGCCAACAGCAGATGCGATAAAGGACTACAACAAATTAACAACAAAAATAAAAAACCTGGACCACCATAACTTTCACAAAGAAATCAAGAAGAGGATATTGAAAATATAAATAAAATCGAGAAGAAACCTGAGAGACATCCAGAAAAAAATAAAAGAAGAGAAACAACACACAGGAGCCCTCAATACCGCTCGTGTGGGAAACTGGAAAAAACCAGGATCTTGCAATGAGGCTGAGGACCGAAGGGGACATGTTATGTACAGTATATGTATATATTTATCTATGTGTATGTACATGTTTTTTTGGAATAAAATATTTAAATCTAATACAAAACTTTTAATTGATATCTGTAGTCGTTTGACCGCTATCGTGGTCAGAGAGAGAGAGATAGAGTGGGAGGGGAGAGAGAGAGAGATTTTTTAAAAACCACTTTTTCGGTATCATGGGACTTCAAAACGTGACATCTGCAAAAATTTTCATCACAATACTTCCTTATACTACGTATAAGAAAGTAAAAATAAATTAGTGGCAATAAGTTTGCACAACAGTTTATATTTGCTTCAAATCATGTTTTTAAAGAATCAGATATTATTATAGTAAAACTTACCTGGATTAGGCAAGCATATGGGATATGTGTTTTTTTCAAATTCGATTCTATTCTTCAACTTAACAAGAACAATGTCTGTAGCGTTCACTGTAGTTCCAGGAGGTGCAATATTTATAACTCTTGCTGGTGTGTATCTTATACCCTTTTTACGGATACGGTGCTCGGTATGCAAATAAATACTAAAGTTTAAATTTGGAGATTTGGACTTTCTGGAAAAAAATATGTTCGAACAACATGTTCGCCTGTAATTTTTAATTCGTTTTATACTTTCTTATACAATGACCGGCCGTCAAAATATATAGATCGTTTATAATTACGCCACCACAGAAAGCCATTTTTCCAATTTTTATGAAGACTACCCATGGATATTCGTGTTCTTTAGCCGCTTCTCCGCCAAATATCCTCGTACTTATATCGGGAGCTTTACCACAATCTAGATTAGAATACCTACGTATTTTCAACATAACTTTATTCTCATATTTCATAATTTCTTGACATAGGTTGACAATGTTACATGATTGATATACTTACAGTTTATCAGACTGGTTGTGTGGGTGTAATGTGCAAAATGCTTTTTTTTTGTTATGTGTGCTTAATTAGGAATTCTCCACAAAGCGACCCTGCCTGAACTTCTAAAGATGTTAGGGATTTAAAACACTTTGGTGAAAAAGTAACGTAAGTAAAAAACATTTTAGTAACATGATATTCAGTTTTGGGGAAGGTAAATATAATGTGCCAGCTGAACACTGCATATAGATTAAATATAATTCAGCACAATGAAAACGTCAGTAAAAACAGACATATTCTTGGAAAATTAGTAGACTGCATTAATTTTTGCAGCATGTTTGAAATCGCTTTAAGGGGTCATGACGAAAAACAAGACAGTGCGAATACGGGGATTTTTTGTGGATTGATTAATTATTTGGCAGGAATTGACAGCACCTTCAAGGACCACATCAACAAGTCTAATAATAGAGTTTTTATGGGTTTGTCAAAAACCATTCAAAATGAATTGCTGAACAGTATCTACGAAGTTTCTCGCACTTTGATTTTAGACGATATTAACAAAGCCCACTATATCGCTATACAAGCAGACGAGACGACAGATTCGGCTACATTTTCGCAGTTAGCTTTTATAGTTCGATACGAGTTGAACGGAAATATACAAGAACGATTTCTGTCTTTTCTGAAACCAGAGATTCATACTGCTGATGGCATTAGCAAATGTTTATTGGAAGAACTTAGGAAAATTAAATTGGACCAAACGCCTGCAAAATTAATATTCCAAAGCTACGATGGCGCCTCAGTAATAAGTGGTAAAAACAACGGTGTTCAGGCAAGAATTAAATATATTTACAAAAATGAAAATTATATTCATTGTTATGCGCACCACTTAAATCTGATAGTTGCCTCACATAACAAACAAGTGAAAATTTTCCTTTGCAATCTAGATGCTTTTTCTACTTTTTTTACAAAATCCCCAAAGCGTACTGCTATACTGGAAGTTGTGTAAAATCGACTTCCGCGGGCTGCACCAACAAGATGGAACTTTAAATCAAGATGTGTTGTGAGTGTCTTCAGATATAAAAAAGATCTTATCACATGTCTGACGCGGATCATAGATGATGAATCTAGTGACCAGTTGACAATAAGGAAAGCTGTAGGCTTGAAAAACATTTTAAATGATTATGATTTCAATTACTGGTTACATTTTTTTATTAAAATCATGCCGCATTGGGAAATTCTCTACAACCAACTACAGCATCGTCAAATTGACAGTATTAAAATATAGTCTGGTGTGTTATCACTTAAATCATCAATTCAGCATGTGAGGAACTCAACTCATTACGATTATTACAATGAAAATAGTGATAACGATGAAATAAAAGAGGAACATTCCCGACAGCGGAATAGAAGACCCCGTTATGAAGACAAACACACAATGGTTGCTAAAGAAGTGCGCGACATTGTTATTAACAATATTGATGACCGTTTTTTGTTTAGTGATCACCTATCTTATAGTTCTTCCTTTTCAACCACACTTATTTTCAACATATCAAAATTCTTTCCCCGAAACTGAATTCCAGATGGCCGGGAAGACTTTTAATTTAGAATCAATTGCTTTTAAGCATGAATTGGTAGTTTTGTATAATAGACCAGATTTTGGAGCTGCTTCATCTGCTCTAACATTGAAGAACAATCAACACCAAACTTCAATGAATTAGTTATTAATCATTTTGCTGATCGAAAGGAACGGCAAATGGATTTTATTATCAAACGAGTTAATTAAATAACATATTGAGTTTCTTTTTTGTCTGTACTTAATTTTTGATATTAAACACTCAGACCCCCCCCCCCCCGTGCCTTCCCGTCCCAAAAAATCACGGGCCGCCACTGATTATAAGCCTTTCTTTTCCCACCAAAGACCTGTTGTACACTGCCCTTTTCTAGTATAAAGTCTTCCGTCACGATTATCTCAAAGACATAAGAAGCAATAGTATTTGACATAAACTAATATTCAAAGAATAGTCTTCAACTTCTTCAGCAAAAGTGTCAGAATTTTTCCTTTATAGAGGCACAATGTGCTTTTGGAATTGAAGGGTAGAAGTTTCCAGTTGCGCAATCACCATACAGCTGCACGCATCCTAAACTTACTCCATCATCAGTTGGATAATAGAATAATTTTCCGAAGAACTTCCAATATCCATCTCAATCATCGGATCTGATGCATTCATTTGGGGTATGACGAAAGGCAAAATGTTTCGTTCTGAAAATCCACCAGAGAAAATTGTAGAACTACGAGAAAGGATACAAACCTTTTTCTGTCAGTTAAATCAATCACTTTTTATAAATATGGCGCTTGTTTACGTCGTAATGGTGAACATTTTGAACATAAATTACAGAGATTAAAAGATAAATATAATATTTATTTTCAGTACTACATATTCTGGTGGATACAGTACCTTGCGTGATGTAGATGCAATAAAATCAGAATTGGTCGATTTATCATCTTCAAAGCTATCTGACATTCCTCGCCATCTTTGTCAAGTGGCGATTGAGGCACTGTATGATGTGTGTCTTCTGGCTGACACTATTCTACATAATAGTTAAAATAGCTTTCTTCAGCACGGTTCTCTTCGTCTTTCCAGCGTATAGGAATGGCAAAAGATCAAAAGATAAATTCCTCAAATATCTAGAGCGTATAATACATATTACATGTGACAACCATGGTTTATCTTAATTTTTGTCACACCAGAGTAAAGTTTATAAGCCTATACCATAGTCAGAGTTATCTTTATATTTCTATTTAATGTATTAAATGTAGTTCACACATAACAAAAAAAAATTGGATTACTTGCAAACGGACAAAATTTTGTGTCTATCAAAAACTAAATTAAGGTCTTAATACAATCTTTGATGACTTTTTGTTATAAAAAAACTCACTCAACTCGTTTACAGGGCTCTAAACTTTGCAATTGCTGTTAAATTCGCCCCACCCCCCCACCTAAATCGCAGTAACCAATCAAATTATAGTAACAATGCAGTTGCTTCTGAATGAACTAGTCACATCACGTCTGAACCAGTTTCTACCTGCATTTTCTCACTAACCAGAGCTATCCCAATATGTTTCGACGAATTTGTGCTTTACATATAATGTCAGTTATTGACTTAGGGAAAATATTTTTTTGCAAATGTAATAATAGGGGGTACTGGAACATTTTTGAACGTATAGCTGCATTTTTAAATCATTGTAACAACAGCAATTGAAGACTATGCAGCAACAAGGAGGTATGTGTAATTTTTAAAATTTGTCAGGAGACGGAAAAATATAAATAACTTTTTTTTATTATGGAAGAGCAGTGTCTACTTTTTCGTGAAATTATTCAAGACACGTAATGAATCATTAATGGACAATGGAAACTCAATTTAGATGTACTAAAGTCTATATTATAAAAAAATTGCAGATACCTCCATTTTTACCCCAATGATCTGAAAAACACATCACAATTTTTTTCACATTTATTTTTATCAAAACTAAATTAGTGTTTTCATCAAATTTGTTGCAAATATTTTGAAAATAAACATGAAATCACTCGGCATCAGAAAATTCGGCATCATCAGTAACGTCAGAATCCTGATCACCTATTCTCTGACAATCCTGATCTGACACCAGTGAAGTGTGGCAGGCAATACCTATTTTTCGGCAAGGTACACTACATTATCATTTTTTGCCTTTTTAAGTGCTGGAGGACGATCATAGACTCTTTCCTTCTTAATATCAGAGCAACGATTAGGATTCTTTTAAATAACAAATTTGGAAGAAATTTTAAATTCTTCTTTTTCTTTATTTTGGATAGTCTTCTTAAAATATGTGCCAAGGGTGTTGACAAAATTAAAGATCATATCTTGTGTAACACGAAACTCAACAACATTTCTAGGGCTACTATCTTTATAATACTTAATATATTCTGATGGTAAAAGAATTCTATCTATTTTGCGAAAAAGCTCTTCGACTACCCAAACACGTCTGTCACACGGGAGAAAACTATGCCCGGGTCCAGGAAATCTGTATACAGCTCACCACATATAAGATGAGCGGTGAAGGTCGTGTGCTCAATGGACAAAGGGGTGAGTGGTAGTAGCGGAGTGTAAACGCATGCATTTTTCACAGCTCTATCGTGCATTCTCTCACTTCATGGTCTGCGCCGATGACAGCTCAACTTATATGTGGTGAGCTGTACAAGATTCTCGAATGGACCTAGGGTGCATCTACTACGCCACTAGCGAGCGTCGATAGTTTCAGACGTGTGGTGGAACAACACTGTGTGTGTAACAGATACATCCTTCTTGCGTCAAATGAATGAGGAGGTATTTGTAAAATTATTCCCCCACTTAAAAATATAGTGAGCAGAAAGCTCCTTATTGAACGACACAATGTGGCGATTTTTTTGCACTCGATAACAAACATCACTCGTTTTAAGCAAAAAAAAACAGATACCTCCTTGTTGCTGCAAACTCTTCAATTATAAATAAATATGTAATACAGAAATTTCAGACATCAAGAAAGCGATGTTGCACAGACATAAAAAGAAAACTAAATTATACATACTGCATTGAAGAATATTTACGGCCGATATACAATTTAAAACCATCACAATGATAAATAAAGAGATGCCGTTCATTATAAGCACTAGAAATACAATCTTCACAAATTCATAAAGTTCAACATTGATTAGTATACATACTATATATAATTCATTCAAGTTATATAAGTTTTAAGTTCAAAATTTGAGACCGTCAAAGTGAAAAAAGAACATGAGAATAATCGTATACGTTATTGAATTACATGAAATCTTATCAGCTTCACGCTTTTTAAGTTTATTACATCGCACGACATAAAAAACATGTATGTATATATGTTATTGTTTCAGTTACAACTATTTCGAAGATAAGTTATTTCTAATAAAATCTTCGTTTCTACACTAGTGAGGTCTTGATCTATGAAAAAAAAGTCAGCATGATAAATGGATGTGTTGATTAATTATGAAACTTTATAAAATAATTAATGCAAAGAACAACACTACATGTAATACATCTCCAACGTGCCCGAAAGTAGCCCTGCCGACAGTGTAACTGTTTTTTTTTTGCTGGAAAGTGGCCGCCTTCGTGTTTGTTGATGCTGACTGGAACAGATCCATACGGTCTGATTTTTAGCATAGTAGACTTTTCAGAACATCTAAGATGCTGATGTGTGATGCTTCGAACAAATGTGAGTAAATCAGTTTCGAAATTTTGTATTCTCCACCCATTTACGACTGAGAGATTTATCGTATGACCATTTATTTTCCTTGAAGACTCATCCTGTAGTTGCTCACAGCTTGATCTAAAAGATCAACACCACCATCGATGTATTGGTTTTACTGTTGGAGACCACAGTTTGAGTTTTGATAGAGGCTCAATAGTGACATAGTTAGGAGCCATTTTGAAGATATTATTGTCTGTCCACCGCATAAGCAATACAGAGGTAGTTTCATCATACATGTGGTTGAAGGTGTCACGTTTTTTTCCCAACGAGTTCACTGAAGGTAATGGACACTTCTTGGTGTGATTTTCTTATAAAGTCACTCTGTAACCACGTTCACGCAACGTTTCGAGAAAATCGTGACTTGTAAAATAATTATCGAAGAACAGCACGTGGTCCGACGTTTCTGCAACACATGTAAGGAGATCCAAAACTACTTGAGAACGAAGCGGTAATGCACACATGCTTTTATCTTGCTTTCGCTCGGCGTCTATCATTGGTTTTGCTCCACTATACGTGTCAAAGTTATAACAATAACCACTTGAGCTGCATAGCATCCCATCTTAAAAATTCATATCCTTTTTGACCATATATATATAAATATATGTTGATAAAAATTTCTCCACTACTGGAAATTTGACTTGAGCCTCTTCATGACAAATCTCATCTTACACATCTTATCAGTTTTATCCAACTTTGTGTTATCGGCAAAATGGATAAACTTTTTGATCTCTTGGAAACTGTTTCTCGACATAAGTGGGGATATACATCTTCGTGTAGACCCCAACACAACCGCTCTCTCGATATTTTGTGGTATCCACTGAAAAACAGAATTGCTATAAAAATTTTCAACTCTTCCACATGGAGAAAGAATATGTGGTTGTTTTCTTGAGCTGCATGTAGATGTGTTTGTTCGGTAATACTTTCCAACAATTCAGCACCAAATAGATATTCATACAGTTCCACTGGCGTTTTATTTATCATTTCATTTTTCAGTTTATCCAGGTGGACAATATACTCTGGCTCTCAATCATTGTTAGATTAATTTTGGTTTTGGTTCACTTTAGCTCAAATTCTCTACTCATTTTTGGACGTTTAGGTGGTCGGGACACAACTTATTTGGTAAAAGCGAAGTAGCACAATTTTCTTCATGACTTTGGATATCTACGGCAGGAGGAATTATTCGATGTCTACATTCGTATAACTGCTAGTGCAATGGTAATGCTTATCATAGAATGAACACAAAAGATATGACTAGGAATTCGTCACTATCGTCGATATAAATGATGGTTCAACATCGAAAGAAAGACGTGGTTTTCGGCACTGCATGTGCCCAGTGTACTTAATTGAGTACATGTCGCTTTTTGCCACGTTGTTCTCACATGGGCATGGAAAAAATACTGCAATATACTCTAATAATTTCAGTACATACCTGGGAATATGAAAACCTCAAATAAAACTAGCAACTTTAACAAAACCAACAAAAGGGCAGACAAAAACTTTCACGGACAATTTCTAAAAAGCATCGGCTTGATAAAAACTGTTTTTGACACATTTAAACAGCTCGATCTTTAAAGAATCAACAAAACTCACTTACTGTAGCATTACAGCTCATTACTTCTTAATTGCAGTTTTAGTTAAGAGCCACAGATGTCGTCATAGATGCAATTTTTCAGAGGTTGATAACTGTATTCAAACGGGTACCGTGGAAACATATGGGTCAAAAGACTAGGGGACAAAATAGATGGTATAAGTTTCTCCATAATTGCTAAGTAAATAATTGAAATACTAAACCAATTCTCCTTTTTAATTCAGGCGAAATATATCTATAAATATAGGAAATTTTTTTTTATATTATTTAGAGTTGTGTTTCTTTCTGGCGTATTTTGAGATTGGTTAGTGTTTATTAAAACAAATGAAGCTATAACATAATGTAAAATTTCTTCTCAACACTTGTCGGTATATTTGTATATAAATAATTAAAGAAGTTATATTGAAAGTATATAAACGATATTTATCACCAATATCCCTTTAAACTATATTTAAATGTTTTTATTATCATATTTGTAAAGTATTTTAAGAAATTAAATAGATGGTAAAATTGGTGTTCTTTAAAGAAATGTTTTAGCGAGAGTGATTGCTTTCATGGGCAGTCCTTGTAATGATAAAACATTGTTTCATACAATATATTGTTTCATTCTCGTGTTTTGTATTATCCTACGCATTTTATATTTTGAAATATTCTGGACAAAGAAACAGAGAATACGTTTTTCACATCTCACATATTTTGTTTTTTTACTTTTCAGTTTATTTACACAAGCACTCCAACTATTACAGTTGTGTCCTGGTTGGCTTGATCCATTAGAAAATATAAGCAATCTCATTGTTATAGACCGGACACAAGCGGTTGATAACTCATCGCCCATTTATTTAATTGGATAACAAGAGGGTGGTGATCTATAAAATAGAAAATACGATATTATTTGTTCATTTTGTAGTTCAAATCGAGTAATATTTACTAGCAAATACTTTCTCAAGCTTCTCTTCTGTAAGATTTGTTCTCTTTGAATGAAGTAGATCCTTGTAGATAGAAAACGTCCTTTCTACATCGCAACTGGTTATAGGTGCATACTAGAAATATTTAGTAGTCAGATTTTGAGTCATTGTCCCCATACACAATTGCCGCAATGTTATTAAATCTGGATTTCTATTAAAAACTAGGTCTAACTTCTGCCGAAGGCCACATCGGAAGTCACTTGGAATACTTTTGAAATTATTAATAGCCACATCTAATGTGGTTATCCATCTTTTAGTTTGAGATTTCGATTTTCAAAATATGTGATTAGTTTAGGCAAATTTCCAAAATGTTCCTGAAGGAATAACAACTGATTTTTTAAATTTGGGATTTGTGTTAGTTCCTTGCACTCAGAAGTACTTCGAGCATCGTCATTTAAACATGTAACCAAATTTCGTAAACTATCGAAATTCTCTGCATAAAGACTAGTAACTTCCAATCATGTTCCCCATCTAGTTATTATTGGCGAGGGAGGCGGTGACAAAGATGGAAGTCTTTTCCTGTAAAGAGCTACTAGATTCTGTGGATAGAATGTGCTATACAAGTAATATGCACCATATAAGGATATGTTTTCTTTAATAGTCTGTCTGTTTTTAACATATATGCGGCACTGTCACTAACAAATAAAAGATTTTTTTCCCTGTATTTGTCGTCCGAATGAAGGATTTTGTGCAAATTCTCGTCAGTGGTTTTAGCAACTGTTACCGCATCAACTGTATTTATAACTTTAGATGCTATTACATATGCGTTATATGGAATAGTTGGATGTAGTACACCAGCTACAACATTTACCACACAGCGTCCTAATACATCGACAGTTTCGTCGGCACTTATCCATAGGTACTGATTTGAAAGATGTCTTCTAATGCATTCTACTGTTTTCGTCAAGCACTTAGGAACATAATATTTGCGTAAGGTGGATTCATCAGAAACATTTCGATCAGTGTATTTTTGGAGAAATGTTTTGAAAGTGGAATTGTCAAGTTTATTTAATGGGATATTAGCCGCCATTAAAGTTTCACAGAGTTCTTCGTTAAAATTGTCAGCTTTCAACGGGTCCAATTTCTGTGTATGTTTTACCGATGCTAAGTGACGTTGTCCGTGCGATTTTTTGGGCATTCTGTAACGATATTTTACAGACTTTGCAATAAATTTCGGAATCACTGACAATGGACATACAATCACTATGACCCTTAATCCAACTCGCGATTGTTTCGTGATGCCATTCTCGACGTTCTTCCATATCATAGTAACATGAACAATGTGCTAGATCTAAATAAATGATAACTAAAAATATATGCGTATGTTATTGAAACTTAGCGAAGTCCAGTGCACACTTACGTCAAGGTAATTGAGAAGAGTAGATTCAATGAAACAGTATTAAACAGGAACTATTACAAACATTACGAAATATGTAATTAATAGTCAAAACAATGAAAAAACGAATTAATTAGAAAGAAAAACTCGTTTCACAAAAATATATATGATTTATTTCATAAACTAAATGTACATTTCGTTTATGAAATAAATCATATATATTTTTGTGAAACGAGTTTTTCTTTCTAATTAATTGTTTAATATTCACAAGTACTCAATTATCAAGATTAATGAAAAAACGAAACTAACTCTTCGTACTTTATTTATCTTACGAAATATAAGGTAGAGTGTAATTTTAAAAACTCGTCATCCTTCTACCTACGCCGATGAAGAAAGGAATTTAACAGTACAATCGTCTTTTTTGCTGGCCGTTTTCGCGACAACAACAGATGTTGCAGTTCACGATATGAATAGTGCTACTCAGTAACTGCGTGATGTTTACATTATTTGTTTGCTCAGTCGTAATTTCAACCTCGTAGGTCCGGTCTATAATTCATTCTTCAGTGTACTATTTATGATCCCATGAGTGTCCACCTCGCTCTTAATATATGCTATTGTGTTTACATTAGTTATGTGTAACTTTTTAAACATTATGCTTTTATTAACTTTTATATTATGTAATTTACATTTAATAATCCGCTAGACAAATAAAAATATTAACAAAAATAAATAGATACTTTTTCGTAAATTAGTTTATTTAACCCATATAGAATAACATATCTACTTTCATTGCGATGAATAGTACCTACATTATTTAGCTTCACGAGCTTTGTGATGACCTTGGCTTTTATATTTTCTCATAAGTTTATTGCGCTTTCGATATTCCTCTTGGAGTTTATGTATTTGTTTTTCGTATTGAGCCCTACGATGTTTCGATTTTTCTTTCGCCAGTTTCTTCATCAAATTTATAATGATTGAGATGGGAACATAGTGACCGTAGTATGGTGGTAATTCTTCGGGCATCGGTTCCACTGAAAATATAAATATTACAAGTAACTAATAGCTCTTGAATATCTGAAAATCATGATTGCATAAAGGGATGTCAAAGGAAAGTGATATTAGTGAAAACGATAATAAAAGCATTACAGGGTGGAATTAAAAATGTGGAAGCTTCCCAAGGTGTTACTGGATACTGACTCCAATTCACTGTCGTCGGTTCTCCTGGAAAAAAATGCGTGCCTTTTGTAGTAGTATCAATAACAATATTCGTAATAGTATCAACATCGATGCTCATACCAGTTATCCCTGGTTCTGAAGAAGGTACAGGTGTTACTGGTTTCTCTTGCATTTTTTGATCTATCCAGACAAGATAATGGCTTACATCCGTATAAATTCCGAGGACATCTGGTTTAGCACATCCAAATCCAAAAGATGTTAGTCCTGTAATATTATTGATTAATATATGTGTATCTACATTTGTTACTAAGAGGTACCTAGCAAGTCGAAACGACCTCCTTTTCCTGCTATTATTAAAGGACCTCCACTGTCGCCCTACACAATACATATCTATTTATTAAAATGTTCTCTCTTTATTTAGTAGAAGAAGAGTAGAAATCAATGGTTGCACTGAAATCTTTAAAATTATTAATTTATTTCAAATTCATTATCTCTGGTTTGAACAGAAAAATATAACATTCTTTTGTTGCATTAAATTAAATCGTGTACTAAATAATTTTAACACCACTGTACAGGGTGAGTCATTAGTAGCCGCTTCTTCGATTCCTCTGTTGCGTTTTAAATAAAATAAAAAGCAATTAGTGCAAGATTCATAGTTGCTTGTGGCGCATATTGTAAAAATACTTTAAGCTCTGACGCACTTCCCGTTTCACCGGAAATGTACGGAACGTAATTTTTTTAAATGACTCGCCCTATATATTTTTGGATTTTCTTGTACTGCTATAAATTCTCTGTTGAACTGTTTTTCTTTTTCAAAATTGAGCCAATAGTTTTTGAGTTATTAAATTTTTTTGAAGATATTTGACCAAAACACGTGTTCAGAAAAAAGTCATTTTCACATTGTTTTTAAAAGTAAAAACATTAACTGTGGTGGTGCTTGTAGCCAAGAAAATTCTGCATCATTTGGTAAAGTTGCACTCGACAATACCTCAAAAAACTTTGTCTTTTCAAAGCCTACTTCCTGAAATTTTCACATATCAAAAACTTATTTTTTTTAAATGGAACACCCAGTATTTTATGTAGGCATTTTGTTTCTTTTTTAATTCTCTTTCATTTTTGTTAACAATGTCCTATACCTATCTTTTGTAATTTCTCAGATAATCACTATAGGAGCAATTAGCGGTCAATTCAGGAACTATGGGTACAGTTCTACGTACCCAAATATTCGTCCAATAAAGGCTGCAATGCGGCTGACTGCCTGAGTCAACTGTTAAAGAAAGACGGTATACATTTATGCCAAACTTATAAAAGCATCGCTATTAGTTATCATCCAAATGAATAATTCTTATGAAGAGTTAATAGATATGATTGACGTTTTGGGTGAATCTGAAATAAACTCTTTGCTAGCATCCAGACTTTATGCACAGCGATCCCTGGTAGAAGTCAACCGAAGCCAGAAACCTTCGAAAGTATAAAGTGGACGGTTTGAGTGAACAGAAAGTATTGAATATGAAAGAAACAGCGGAAAAAGCAATAACTGGTGAGGATAAGACGTGTATGGTACTTGCGAGTGTAGTCGAACACCCCCATACTAGTACTACGAAAATTAGTCGTCAGTTAGATGTAAGTCAAATTTGAGAATCCAGAATAATTGGGAAATATGAAATTCATCCGTAGCATGTTCATACACAGGGTTAGATGAAAGAAATTTTCTGAATCGCTTACATTGTTGTCAATTGGTAGCAGATAAATTATCCTGGCTTTCTCAATTTTTTGTTGTTTACCAACGAAGCCACCTTCTATTAAAGCGAATACGTTCATCGTCACAATTTCCGTTATTATAACACATAAAACCCCCCATTTTATCACACCTGAAAACTTTCAAAATCGTTGGTCATTAAAATTGTGGGGAAGAATAGTGGGTAGTTACATAATTGGACCATATTTCTTTGATGAAAATGTTAATGGACGAGAGTATCTTCGCTA
Organism: Amphimallon solstitiale; assembly: GCA_963170755.1. NCBI lineage: Eukaryota > Metazoa > Arthropoda > Insecta > Coleoptera > Scarabaeidae > Amphimallon > Amphimallon solstitiale. The sequence goes on along the minus strand of OY720682.1, from coordinate 95,256,738 downwards.
TCTACGGACGGATTTTCAAAACTTTTTGAATACATCTTCAAATATGTCAGTAAACATAACCTTTAATTTATTTCAATGTTAGCCAACAGAGTCAAAAATTAAATACTACAACTGGACATTGCCGGAATTAAAAAATTGAAATGCGATGCTCTTCATTCTGTAAAATTATTACTTTTGGGATAGTTGGATTTAACATTTACTTTGTTTGACAGATGACTCAGGAAGTCAAGCGCCATTCCTGCCTTCCATTGGTTGAAGGAATATTTTGGTACATAGAACAACAGCGCTGGTAGTTCTTTAATTGACCGCTAATTGCTCATATAGTGATCATCTCAGAAATTACAAAAGCTAGGTATAGGACATTGTTAACAAAAATTAAAGAGAATAAAAAAAGGAACAAAATGCCTCAATCAAATACTGGATGTTTCATTTAAAAAAAAATAAGTTTTTGGTATGTGAAAATTTCGGGAAGTAGGCTTTGAAAAAACAAAGTTTTGTGAGGTATTGTCGAGTGCAACTTTACCAAATAATGCAGAATTTTATTAGCTACGAGCACCAACAAAGTTAATGTTTTTACTTTTAAAAACAATATGAAAATGATTTTTTTCTGAACAGGTGTTTTGGTCAAATATTTTCAAAAAAAATTAATAACTCAAAAACTATTGGCTCAATTTTGAAAAAGAAAAAACAGTTGAACATACAATTTAAAGCAGTACAAGAAAATCCAAAAATATATGGGGTGAGTCCTTTAAAAAACTTAAGTTCCGTGCATTTCCGGTAAAACCGGAAGTGCTCAGAGCCTAAAGTATTTTTACAATATTCGCCCCAAGCAACCATGGATCTTCCACTAATTGTTTTTTCTTTTATTTAAAACACAAAAGAGCAATCGAAGACGCGGCTACTAATGACTCACCCTGTATACTTTTTTAATTGGAACAAATTAAAAAGAAATCTGTGTTAAATCATTCGGCACAATTAATTTCTAAATCGTTTCTGTGTAAATACCGTTTTATAAATCATCAACTAAATTTTATTTAATTCTATATCTTATTCAGGCAGTAATAAAACAAACGAAAAATCTTTCTCAAGTTCTGGATTTTTTAATTCTGAAACTTACACTGTCTTTTATTGTTTCAATATATTAAATTAAATTGTTATATATTTCTAAACATGGATTTCTAAATTTAATGTTTGTGCTTCGGTGTTTATCACTAAGAAAATATTATTCTTAAGAACATTTTTCGGATTTCGCAGGTGTTTTAGGTTGGCTACGAAGATAATCGGATAGAATACAGAAGATGGTCAAAAAATAGATGTAGAAACACTTATTGATAAAATTACATTTCTATTCACTACTTTTGCAGTGAAATATCACCGAGTACAGTTTTATATATTATTCTAATGCGTCCAGTGTAAACTTAAAAGACACGCAAAATTCGAAAAATGTTGTTAGTGATAGTTTATAATGAATAAAACCCCTATAGAATAATATTTAACAAAATTATAATTCTCAAACAAATGTAATTACAACAAAACAGTTGATAACATACAGGGTGAGTCTTCTCCTTCGGGAAGGCATTTGTGACTTTTTAAGAAAAGCGCTTTTTTTTTCTGAGATAGTCATTTATCAGGGACACCTTTTGAATGTTTTTGTATTATACAAAGTGATCCGTAAGTTGGTGGCTGACCATAGTTATAGTTCCTTAAATGGAGCGCCCACTACGTTTTCACACTTTTGTATTTCCCGTATAATAACGTCACATGTTTTGGGTACAAAATTTTGTAAGCAATTAAGAAATGACCCGATATAGAGCCTGTTCATTTTGAAAAAATTGATTTTAGTCAAATATGTGTCATGTAATTTCGATCCAGTTTTCTTCACATGCAATTAGAAACTAAATAACAATATAATATACTTGTATTAGGCCCTTTTATTGTAAACAACACTATCAAAAATGGTATCCATGTAGTGCGTCGTTTTCGAGAAATCTAATTTTATAAAAACATTAAATTTTTCAGAAAAATGGTAGTCAAAAACTGTAGGATTATACTATCTTATTACTTTTTGACTAAGAATTATACAGGAAATACACAAATGTAATAATATACAGGCTATTTCACTTAAAAAACTGTAACTACGGTCAGCTACCAAATTTTGGAACACTGTACAAAACATAATAAATTTAAGACGTGCTCCTATTAAATGCTTATTATAGGTCTCCAAAACATAACTACTTTCATAAATTATTCACTTCCCAAATGTAATGTAATATGATTCACTAATATGTATTTGTTAATTAAATAAAGGTGTTATGGTAAAAAGCACCAAACAATCCACCTTCGTCATCAAAATCCATGATGTAATAGTTGTAGTACGTCAATGTTAGTATTTTGATCGGCGAATAAAATTTACATTTTCTGTTTATGTATTTATCTTAGAAATTTAATAGTAACAATTATATAAATTAAGACATCTTTGACATGAAACTAAAATTCTAATGAAAATGTACTCAAAATATTAACATATTCTTATACATTTACATGACATATTATGAAATATGCCATTCTCTGTCATAAGCAAAGACGAGCACATAAAATAATAAAACTAATGGTAATATGTAATTTTTTTAGTATACCGGACAAAAATAAATACTAATTTTATATGTTGTTCGTGCTATTTCACATTATACTACATCATTAATAATTACATGTTATGAATAAATACTAAACTAACCCTAAACGTCAATAATCAGATCATTAACGTCCAAAGTACACTCGCTCACTATTGTATAATAACAACATATGCCTAAAATATTTTACTTCTGCAAAAAAGACGCCTTATGTCTTTTTTACTTCAAGTTATTAATTTTCAATTTTACAAATTAATTGTAGTAATATATGAAAAATTTATCAAAAAAGAATAGTAGATTGTACAGACATTATTCTTTATTATCACTGTTTCTACTGTCTTTAGATTCTGAACATTTATAATAAATGGTATTACTTCTTCTCTGCCAAGCAACAATTCTCGGTCCCATCATTTTATGATTTCACTGCTACTGTATCTAAGAGTATTCCTCTAAATTTCAGGTGTCCACATTTCTGGATCTGATTCCATATCTTAACTGCATTTTTCCTCATAACCCTGCTCTCCCATGTGCTTATTATAATATATTTTGGATATTCTCCAAATATGCTCTATCAGGTTGAATATGTAGTGATATGATGGTAGTTGTACAACTGTGTGTCTGGTATATTATGGCTGTTAACCATTCTCTTATTTGACCATTGTTTCAAGAATTATTAGGAGATTTATCATATAAATGCTATGATAACGTCTAGCGTACACAGCAGATCATTTTCAAACTAATTTAAGAAATTGTTTTTATCTATTTCACGTGATAGTTAGTATTACTAGTATTTGAAAAAAATACTAGAGGCACTGTTTATAAAACCATTACATGTACCTGCATAAATGACTATAAACCTAAAACCAAGGCAAACTTTGTATTACTCGTCGTCAACTTTCGAACACTCTTATGACTATCATCCTGGCATGATCTGGTTACAGTGGCATTTTCAAAAATCCAAGTCTCATCCAAATAGACATATTCCAGTGGGCTTTCAGATTGTAAATTATTCATACATTTTTATAGAAAATTGGTTCGAGGAAGAACATGTGTTTTTTCCTTAATCTTCTGTATGGACAGTTTTTCTTATATTTGAAACCAATATCTGCTAGTACTCTACCAAAAGAATCAACAGAGCCATCAAAGATATGATGCTCCCCTAGCAGTGATAATAACGAAGTTCATGTAAAATGTTGTTCTAAAACACACCAATAATATTATAATATTCTTTTTATTTTCAATGAGTTGTTGTTGGCAGGGTGGGCGACACAATTAAGAGTAATGTTTCCAAATTGGCGTCTGTGGGCAGGGGCATACCGCAGGGATCCATTCTCGGCCCTACTCTTTTTTTAATGTATGTCAGTGACTTACAGAATCAAATGAGCTATTGTACTATTACACAGTACGCGGACGACACTTCATGTGTAATAACAGCTAAATGTAAAGAGGAGCCCGTTGTGTTGGCATCGCGTGTGATTGCTGATATGCAGTCCTGGTCATTAAAAAACCGTCTCATTCTTAATGCAGATAAGACAAATATTGTCACCCTCTCCAAAACTAAAAATTTGGATTACAGTTTTTGTTTGAGCTTGGGGGGCAAATCATTGACGGAGAGTGAGTCGTCCGTCTTTCTGGGTTTGACGGTGGACAGGTGTCTGCGTTGGGGCGAGCATTGCGTGGGTCTATCTAAAAAATTGAATCCCATGTTGTATGCTATTGGTATGCTGAGTAGGGTTGTCTCTTTGGAGAGCCTAAAATTATTCTATTATGGATGTATCGAGTCACGTTTAAGATATGCGATCATTTTCTGGGGATCATCTACATACTTTAACGACATTTTTATTATTCAGAAACGTATGTTAAGAGCCATGAGGGGTGTTTCCTCACGTAGTAGTTGCAGACCTCTGTTCCGGGAAATGAATATAATGACGGTTGCCTCGTTATATATTTATGAATTGATTATCTTCTTGCTCAAAAATACAGATAAATACAGGCGCAATAATCAGATCTACAATACCATGGTGAGGCGTCATAATAATGATTTTTCTGTCCCGCTGCATCACTCCAAATTTTATGAAAGATCTCCGAGGTGCATGGCGGTAAAGGCTTATAATGCATTGCCGGCTAATTTAAAATCGCTAAGCGGTACAAATCTCAGTGCATTCAAGAAGCAATTAAAACTTTATCTGTTGGAAGGAGCCTTCTACAGCATTAACGATTTTATAGTTTGACAAGTGTTATATATTGTACCTAATCTGTGTATTTTTTTAATGACAATGTCAATGTTCTTTTGAATTTATGACAATAAAGATATTATTATTATTATTATTATTATTATTATTATTATTATTATTATTATAAGCAACTTAGCGTTTTTATACAGATCGTATCGGGTATTGTTGCTTTTATTGCAGGAGTAATCACATACAGTTTCCTGAAACGTTTTTTTAGGACTTCGGTGAGCATCATTTTGTTTACGTGTCTTACAAATACTGCTCACAGATTCAACGGAAATATTTAAAGCTTGTGCAATTCTCTAAAATGATAATATTAATATTTATTTGATGTCATTACAACAAATATGGTTACATACCTCTCGCAGACTTGTCAACTGTAATAGTTATTCAATTTACGTTTGTATGTATGTAATCAAAGAGCTAATGAGCTCCTTTGACTGACTACTGAATGACTCGTTAGTTCTAAAAAGAACTTTGAAAGATAATACTAGAATAAAATAACAAACATAAACAACAGCAACCAAAACCTATTTATACTGTCAAACAATAATGTCAAATGACAGCAAGGAATTCAAAATTCAAAATCACTAGCGACCTAGCGACGTGTAAACGATGTTTCATGTAAGCCAACATCCGATGTTAATATTTTTTGTAAAACTGGCTAAAATAACGGCAACATTATCATTTTTAATAAAATCTAAATTTAGTAATATATAAAGTAATTATGTTCGTTGTTATGAAATTGGCAATGCAGACGTCATTATTTTTTGTTTATGACGAAAGTGGATTGATTACTGCTTTCTGGTATAGTACTAAGTACTACATAAGTGAGCTTTGTCGATAAGCAGTGGCGGCGCTAGACCCAATGAGGGCGTCGGCGACATCAGCTTTACGTCAAATTAAATGAGCTGAATTAAACTTTATTGTATAAGTATATGAATATTATTTGCTAATCATATGGTGAAAAAAAATATACAAACAAACAAAAACTAAAATAGAAGAATTTTACGGTTTTTGGCCTCACTGAACTTTTTCAAGATTTCTCATAGCTAACACCATCTGAATTAACAGCTTCTATTGATAGAACTGATATCGCAAATTGTCTTCCTTGCCTCACCGTGCTTCTTAAGTAGTTCTTAATCAATTTTAACTTTGCGAAGCTTCTCTCAACAGTGGATTGCTTCGTTGATAGAATCTAGTCAATTGGATTTTAAAAGCTGGAGTTCTTCATGTAGTTCGAAAGGCTGTATGTCGCTGTTTTTGCCTTCCCGAAGTATTGGATCTAAATCATTACAATATTTCAGATGTTCCTCGTTTGGTAAAGATTTCAAATAATTGATATCATAAATAAAAGTAAATCGTTCAAAATATTCATTGAGTGTTTTGAAGCGACATTCGGTGTCGACTATGATAGCATCGATCATTGTATAGGTTTAGCAGAAGCTGTACTGACTGGAACTGTATGCAGTATAAAATAACAGACTGTTATGTAAACATTTGGATACACTTCTTCCAAATTATTTTCTAAAATGTACTGGAGAAGTTGGTTTGCTTCATTGAAAGAGTCTAGTAAATTTTATTTTAAAAGCTACAGTTCTTCATGTAGTTCGAAAGGCTGTATGTCGCTGTTTTTTGCCTTCCCAAAGTATTGTATCTAAATCACTGCAATATTTCAAGGTACTCGTTTGGTAAAGATTTCAAATAATTGATATCATGAATAAAAGCAAATCAATACTGTAACTTACATATATACATTTATACGTAAAACGTATATGCATATATGCATGTGTTTGGGATACACACATACAATAAGTGCCATTACCGACAATCGAACGAACAGACACCGGTGTTTCGGTCTTTGAGGCCTCATCAGTATATGTGGAAACTGTCGACAATGGCTTTAAAACTTAAATACTTATGTTAGTTTTGCATGTTAAATTCAGTGAGAGTATCGCAGCGACATCTAACACCCAAAAAACGACACAAAAAAGCGATGGCTTCTGACGGCATGTTCTGCTATACGGAGGCCTTCAATGGAACGCACAGACACCGGTGTTTCGGCTTTTGAGGCCTCATCAGTGTACGTGGAAACTGTCGACAATGGCTTTAAAACTTAAAACGCTAGTTATGTCTGTACTGCATTTCAACAGATTGCATAGGCTTATTAATATGTTCATAACCGAACATTCGTTTTTTCATTGCTATTCTTCCTTCTTGAAATTGTGACTCAATTTCGTAATTACTTTTTTTTTACAAACAATCGAGCTTCGGCAACGTTTTTTTTTCAAATTCAGTATTCCGGAATTCTTGATTTCAGTCGCAAAATGAACGTTAAGTATTAATAGCGACTTTCAACTTCACTGAAACCCATTGCCATATTTTACTTATATTGTTCACACGCAGTAAAATCTTGAGAATAATAAACTCAAAAGTTAGTATTTCGTTCAAGACTGCTTCACAGTCACTTGGAGTTTCGGAATCATTAGTTTTACTTTTCAGGTCATCCACGCATTTGAAAACATCATCAAATTTTCAAATATCGCTTATACTGTTCCGAATTTACTCTCCCATCGTGTTTTAGACAAAAATTTGAATGTCAATCTTAATCTAGTTTTTACAAGATCCCAACGCTTGTTTGACTTTGAAAACAGCACAAAGAATTTATTAAAAAGCCGAAAAATGTTTTGGCTGTTGTAGAAGAGTTAGCAGCACATCTATTAAAAGCGAATTCCAACTGTGGCATTCGAATGGTGTGAAGAATACTCTTGGAATTTGAATTTTCACGGGAGAAAAACTGCTTCACTCTCTTTGCAAGGCACTCTCAGGCGCGAGGCCGTCGGCGCTCGCCGACGTCGCCGACGCCCAACGCCGCTTCTATTGATAAGCTACACTGCATCGTTAATAAGTAATAATAAGTTAACGATGCATTTCTCCTTGTAGTATGCCATTTATATTAAATCTGACCATATTTTTTATTTTCAAGCTTGACCATATCACCACAACCGCAGCCATCTTAAAACTATAATTACAGATTTCTATCCCCTGGTGAGAAACCAAACGAAAAGACAAATAGGATACTGATGAAAGTTCTTGTTACCTCACTTTTGGATAATGGTGTGGAATATATTAGAGCAAATATAATATGTACTTAAAACATATTATATAAAACTAGATAAAGTGCTAAACCTTGTTTGTTTACTTTGACTACTTGGAAAACTCACCTGGCAAGTATCAATACCTCCTTGTAAATAACCAGCACAAAACGCGTGGATAAATTTCTTACCATCTTCTTCCTGACTATCCAACATCTTCCTACAAACATCATCATCGTAAATTAAAATTCTCGCTTCGTGCATAGTGCAGGTTGCTTTTTTAGCATTATATTCTAGATCTCCTAATCCAGAAACGAAAGCTTCTTTGGGCCTCGTGTGACTATCTAAAGCTGATGAGACGAAATCGAACGAATCATTATCAGACACATTTAGTAAATATTATCATTAATAGTATTTACCTCTGGTAGGCAGACAACAAGGTTTAAACCCTGTTGGATATTGTTTCAATTTTATCAAGGTTATATCGTAATAAGGGTCCATTTTCTTGTACTGTTCGTGGATGTAAACTTTGGCCACTTTAAATTCCTTTTGTGTCGATTCGTGTTTACATACATTATAAATACCAAACGTAGGCGTAAAAAGTTTTTCGAATGTTGTATGACCCTGTCTAAAGAAAAGAAAAGCAATTAATACTTCGTGAATCAATTATAGCATGTTTTTTCTCATTTGGTGATCATTTTAGTTCTATATGTATAGGTACTTCTTTTATTTGTTACTACAACAGAATATTTCAGTTAAATATAATTATATTTCTGTTATTTTATTTTAATTTATGATTTCTTGCTGCCAATAATATCACTCTTATTATGGAATTTGATATTGAATTCTAATCTATAATATATATTGAGTAAATATGGTTTTCAGGTGCAAAGAAATGCTAATGATGTTGAATTGGTCCATAGGTTAAAGCAAGGATGTAATATTGAGAAAAAGATAGACTATTAAAATGTTTCCAGACATTTATTCTTCCTTATCTAAATGAAATTTACAGTTTACTGTACAAAATAAGCTTACTGTCTTTAGTGTAGTTTTAATTTTTCAAAATTGTTTGTGAGAGCTGACACAAAGTCTTCGAAGAACCAGTTTTTAAACAACTCTCGTTACATTAATACACTTGCTTGTGCCCAACACTGACAGGCAAGATTTTTATGCTATAGGTTCTTTGACAATCTTATCACAAATGGTTTTACCCCTTTATTTTCTTAAAACCTTTGACACTCTTTTTTCTCCCCATCAGCAAGAGTAGAATTTGGTAGGAAACACCTCAAAAGGCTGGTTTCATCTGCATTGCAAATTTGACAAGCTGCCTCTTCTTTTTCAGACACAATAGACTTGAATTTAACTTTGAATTCTTTACCACCACAATATCGGTAAATTTCAGTTTATCAGAAATATCTAATTCCCTCATACCATGACAAGCCTTCAGAAAATGTAATCGTCCATATACCAATTGTACAAAACCGAATATAGTTGACCTAACTTGTTTTTTTTTTTAAGTTTGTCTTTCAATTAGATTTTTTAAAGTTCCTGATTCCTTCAGAAACTGTTTGAACTTGTCTTTAGTTTTTTTTTGTAATGTCGTAAATTGTAGACGATCCTATGTATAATCTTTTAAAATGAAGTTTTGAGCCAAAATGAGAGTTGGATGTATAAATTTTAAAGGCAAGGCATTAGTTTTCGGACCCGTGTCTAACTACAGAAACACCTAACCCCAACAACAAGCTCTACAAAACGCTATAACACAACTATATTCGACGTGGATACAGCAAATTGAGAGTCACACTAATTAAAATGGCGGAAACTTAAAAGCGCCTTGTTATAATATTTAACGATGGACTACCCCTTCACGCATGTCGATACACTTTGTCTGACAAAATAATCATTCCTCGTGCCTTCTGACCGCAAACAAACTTGAACAAGGCATGATTGATATTTTGCGATCGATAAATTATATTATTATTTCTTTTTCGAAAATCGTGCCGGATTAACCAACGTGCCGGACCACAGGAGGAGTAGGAGGAAGCTTATTGTACATTAAACATTTATTAAAATCATTGAACCAAGTGTCGAATGAAGCGAGGCAGATTTTTGATTACTACAAAATATGGAGCAACAGCATCAATCTTCTGAAAATAGCTATGACTTGATTTTCTTGTTTCTATAAACAAATAATAGGTACATACTATCTCTGGAAAATTAATTTATTCGTTAAATCTAAACATTTTAATCAAGAATGCAATAATCATTTTATAATAACACAGTTCAACCTTTTCAATACATCTGTATATAAGGAAATTATCGAGTTTGAAACTTAATATCTACATCATATAGGTACTAGGGTAAATGGTACAGTAATTGGCCAGTAGACAGTGAATGACTAGTAAGGATGTAAAACGCAATATTAAGGCTTCTCACCGCGCTTATCACGCGAATATTTTTCGTTTATTTTAGATTTTTTAATAATAATCGATGTTTTTGGCTATGTATTATACAACAATTTAAAGGTCTTTTTAACGTCTAGACTACAGTGTTGGAGTTTTTTGGCTAATTTGTATATGGCTTTTGTAAAATAAAAAAACATAGAAATTCTAAATTTTAATTACAGATTTCGGTATCTAAAATTAAGTAGAATACTATGAAACTTCATAGGAGAACTAGAACTAGTAATTATAAGACTGCAGCGTTTCAAAATTTATAATCGGATATAATTTCTTTAATATATTTAAGGGTTTGTAAAAGTCACCTTTTCTCCCAATTGAGAAAAGATTTCCGAATAAGACTTTGTATACTTATTCAACGTAATATATGGTATTCGTAAATGTAAAAAGAAATTATTAAAAGAAAGCTTTAGCAATATTGTTAATAATTTTGTTTGGGCAGGAATAGTCTCCTAGTTATGACGTTTTGCCACGGAGGGCGACGCCATCGACTCTGTTTGTCGGATACCATGCGATGACTGGATACCTACTTATCTGGATGAAGTACTGTACCTGTAAAGAGGTCGGGTTTTATGACACTTATTATAAACCGTTTTGTTTAACTTGAATAAATAAATGGCACAAAATGACAAGGGAATAATTCGCTGAAAACACAATTTGATTTTTTTTCTCAAATATTGAATATCTTGAATTTAATAAAATAATTATTTAGGCATATTATTTATGGAAGTTAAAAATAATAATTATTGAAATGTAATAATAACATAGAACAATATTTATTATTGAGAAAAAGATTTTTTTTCAGCTCAAGAATTATTATTTACAGAAATATATTGTAAACAAAATTATTTAATACAAAGTGCCTTGAATTTTTACAAGTATGTACCAAAATAAACTAGCTGCTTCCCAATCAATTTTACATAAGTTAATTCATATTCCTATGAAGAAGGATAATTTTGATAAAGAATTAGGTTGAATTTACACCATGACCCAGAATAACGGTTATTCAAAAGATTTAATTAATAATCTCCTTTATAATAAACAAGAAACAAAAATCATTTCTATTATTTAGCCTATAGTTTCTCAAACTTATTTAACAAAATTGGCCTCTGTAACTTATATGGGTAGGGGAAGGACGGGTAAGATGACGATGGTAAGCTTATTAATTTCTTTTTTCTGCGTGATTTCAATATAGCGTCTTGTTTTTTTATCTAAGAGTCATCATTCTATATTCAGATTCAAAACATATTTTCCTTACTTTAGTATTTCTAAATTTACCTATTTTTTTGTATGTTTCTAATTTAGATATCAAAATCGTCATCTTACCCTCATGTGCGGGTAAGATGACTTTACTAGGTGGGTAAGATGACGAAAGAACAATAGAACTCTTAAAAATATACTTTATTATCTACTTGTCTTGACAAAAGTCACAAACATATGCTTTGCGTTTAGATTCAATTGAGGTCAGACCAGTACAGGCTGCATGCGCCCACTTCTTACACAAGAAACAGGCATACCAGACCTCATCTTTACCGAAATCATTGCAAATTATGCAAACGTCTTCCATATCCACCACATAATCGTTATCATCATCTTCTTCCATATAACTGATTGATAGGGAAGAATCAGAGGATTCCTTGTCATCATCAAACGTTATTTTTCTGACATGCTTCTGTTTTCGTCTCTTTAGGGTCTCGTTATTTTCTTGCCTTTCAGTTTTCTTCTTTTGGTTTTCTTCTCTTCTCTTTCGATTTTTCTCTTTCTTCTCTTCTATGGTTTGTTTCTCAGCTTCTTTATTTTCTAAGGCATTCTTCACAGCAGTGCTAGTTATATGCAATGACGGTAGCTTCTTTCTTTGTATTGTTTTCCCTTTAGAAGCAGTAAGAGGCAAAGGAGGTAGACCAAATGATTTAACATTAGACGGTCCAGCTGCCGCACTATCCAAGATAGCCGAGAAAGTATTTTGAGATGTTTCAGCCACCTCGGTGTTCAGATTCGCTGAATGAACATCATGATGTGACTCTGATTCTTCAGTGGCTATAGTCGGCAATAATGTGATGTCATAAGACGATTCGGTTGTTTCTCTGTCTACGTTTGCCGAAGCTTCGAATGACTTCTCTGTAGTCATTGACGGCTCAAAGTCAGAATCATCAAATATTTGAGAATTCAGTGGAACTAGGCCACTTGCTTTAAAACCTTGTACAGCATTGTTTATTGTGGCAACCTTGCCATAAGCCACGTTAAATATTTTGGCTACATCTTTAATGGTAATGACTTGTCCTGGATGTTGCGACAAATAGTCATTGCATGCCCGGCTATAAGCGGTTTTAAAAGGTCCGTAAAAAGAAACATCCAGCGGTTGCATGCGATGGCTTGTGTGGGGAGGAAAACCCAACACAGTAAATAGTTTTCTCGACATAAATTCACTGCTCGTAGAGTAACGTGCGAAGAATGGTTGTCCATAAACAGCAAAATTGGACTTTCCTTAGAAGGTCTTACATTTTTTATAAAATGTTGTAACCATTGGAGAAAAGACCCAGCGTCCATCCACCCTGACCCATTGCACACGCCCGAAGATCCCGGTGGTGCATCGTTTAAGAAATGCTGATGCCATCTGACTCTTGGAAAGAGGAAGAACGGAGGAACATAATGGCCAACAGCACTAAAACAGCACGCCACACTCACATTTGTACCCTTTTCAGCAGAAGATACTTTTATGACTCTACGGGTTCCTGTTGGACTTAGCACGTTCGGTGTCTTAGTTGGCACCGTAGGACAGCCAGTCTCATCTACATTGAAGATTTGATGAGGAGCGTAATTTATTTTGGCTAAAATTTCTTCATATGTAACAAAAAATGGTTCTATATTTGTTCTGTTAAAGGCTGCCAACCTCGCCGCCGAAGTAGCTTCTGGCTTTCTCAATGAAAACTTACATCTTGTCATAAAACTTTGAATAAAATCTTTCCCCGCCTTTTTACTTTCATTATTAAAGCGGTGAGGAATCTTCAAAGTTTCGGCGTAATCATAAACAATCTTCGAAAACTGTTCTCGTGTTACACCAAACGCCCTTTTATTTAGATCCTCTACATATTGCTTTAAGTTGTTCACTTGCTCATCGGTAAATGTGCACCTGAATCTTCCGCTATTAATTGGCATAGTCTCCTCAGTATATTTCTTGACATAGCGCCGGAAGGTAGCTTCCGGAAGATTGTATTGTTTGGCTGTACTATTCACCGACGCCTCACTCTTCACCTTCTCCACAGCCGCGGGCATTTTTTCCTTTGACCAACTTTGCCGGTTCGTCTTTCGTTGGTAAATTTTAACCATAATTATTCACTGCAAATTAAACATGACACTTTACGCTAAAATATAAAATAATATAGACGTAATAAAATTATATACTTGTCGGGTAAGATGACGAGCTTGCCATCTTGTCCGCTTGTCGGGTTCGTCAACTTACCCTACACGACTACTTTTAAATAAATTTTACAACAGACAAAAATGTATACGTATTTTGAGAAGCGTCTATAAGCTATGGTCATACAATAATAATATCTTACATAAAATACTTACTGCGGAAAGAAAGCACTAATAACAAAGAATCTACAGCTTGTTTTATAACGAACTAATTTTACAAGCGCACAGGGTCAAAACATTAATGGCGTCATCGCGCCACAAAACTATGACAAACTTTACTATCCTCGCACTGCAAAGTAAGAAACAATGTTGACACACGAGATACTTCTAAGACGTGGCGCTATCTATTTACCTTTTCCGAAATGAAACAATTCGTCATCTTAGCCGATTCGTCATCTTACCCGCCCTTCCCCTACACCTTCCATAAAAACCAAATAATATTTACAAAAAACGACAGACACACTATTTCATTTAGAACAAACAATACACTACTAAATGGTATTAAAAATAATAAAGATAAAATTGACAAGAATCTAAAAACTGGGATAAACTGGCATATCCTTTTTCACGCACATAAAAGAACACGAAAGAAGTTATAAATTACAAAAAAGAGGATAAGGGTAAAAAATTAAATTTGTTAGAGAGCTTAGAAATAAATAAATTAAATAAATTAAACCTCATCTTAAACAGCTGCTAACTTCATTTAGCTAAGATATATAATTGTTAACGCTTGTCCCTGATGAGGCTCTAGTAGACAAAACGATGATAGTGATTAAATATAATCTGTCTGTCACGTATCTCCATCTTCAACCAATTATTTTAAACTAATAATACATAAAACCAATTATAAAACACAAGAAAACAAAACCAGAATGAGCAAGCGGCGAAATAAGAGAGCAAATGAGGATCACTTATTAACCATGGAATCTTTTTGTGTAGTGGTTGCATAGCTAACGTTAGTATACGCACTCGTCTACCGGTGGGGCTACGGTCGACAAAGAACTGGCCCGAGATTATCTGAAAGCTTATTTGAGTCACTCTAGAATCAAATTTTACTTACAGAGTTCTATTTTCGAATAGGTGGGCATTTAATTTCTAGAGGGCAGCACCAATTTCACCTGCATCGACTATTTGACAGTTAAACGCGTTGAAACTTAAAATTTTATTAAGGTCACTCAATCATCTATTTCTGGAAAGTACAACGGTAGTTCAAATTCAACGACCATCAAATATGTCGCTTATTCAGTATGGCTAGAATCACCAAAGCAAAAAGCAGAACGGCAAACGTAGAGACTATCATTTGCGATCACCTCGCAAAAATATAAACAAATGTTGGAAGCAAAAAATACTGTAAAACTTAATGCCCAACTCGAAAAGGACAGAAAGAGAAAAGAAGAAGCAAAGGCGGCGAAAGCTCAAAATAAATTGAAACTGCCTAAATTACAACTCAAATGCTTTATTTGCAATCGCCAAAAATCCGACCTTTTGTGTGATGGCTGGAAGAAAGTGTAAGTAACTGTAAGTGCATTCCTAAGTTCCACCAACAGCACATTCCCGACTTGGAAGATAACGATCAATTTGTGTGTTATCAATGTTACAAAGAGGATGCAAGCAATGAAAGCACTTTGGAAGAAGTCGATGATGTTAAAGAAAGTACCGCAAAAAATATAGTTAGATAATACAAGGAGGTAATTCAGAAGACATAGAATTGGCCATGGAAGAAGATAGCGCCAAGAATCAACAGAATGTTGAACAGATTGTGCCAGAATACAGAACGGATGATATAGAATGCTCTGTGAAGAAGTATATCTCAGAGAGTGAGAAGACTGCGGAAGAAAATGATGAAATAGAGGAAATGTACCAGTATTACCAAAAGAATAAAGATAAGATAAATAGTGTTCGGCGTTTATGTAGAATTTTGTTTTATTTCATGTGGATCTTTTACTTCAGCGCCCCGAAATACAATTATTTATCTATGACCTTTTGTGTATAAAATTGTTCACCATGTCAATTACTGTAATATCCTTGAACAATTACTGTAAAAAGTGACCAATAACTTTACAATTTTGCGGTCTATAATACTACATTTTATTTTTTATCGTTTACCTTTAAGTTTTAAAGTAGGCTAAGGGAACATTCAGTAATAACATATGGAATCGCAGATAGCATCCATTTAGGTTTCGTAGCGTTTCAACGAAATTACCAATTTTTTAATGTGTTCGTATCCTTAAGTGGCCAATAATTGCACCGTATACTCTACTTACATACGTTCAAATAATTTCGAAACTGTGGCTAAAAAATATACAAATAAGAGCACACTTTATGGTAATTGTATTAAGAGGTACTTTTTTTAATCTTGCTTGTCTCCAAAAAATTAATATTTAGTTCAGTATATTTAATTAGTCTACACCATAAAATCATGTACGAAAATAACCGTTAACATGTGTACGACTGCGGCGACTCAAAAAAAAAAGAATTAGAAACCGTAATTTAGACCGATTTGTATCCATTAATAAATTCAGCGTTACATCTACCGTATTGCACACGATCTAAGTAATTGCACCTAATAGACATAAGTCACTGCACAAAAACGACATATAAAAACTAAATGTTAGGAAATTGTTTCCTTTTTAAAATAGAAAGTCTAATTATGAGAGCAGCCTTATTAAAGTGAGGTTCGCAGCCAATTTGGCGATAGAATAGAAAATTAGCGTAATTGAAAGAAACTAACAGTAATATCTTTGTAATTTTTTAGAACGTAATAGTTGTATGATTAAAAAAATGGATTAGTTGCTCCAAGTTATTACGCATAAAGTGTTAGAATATTCAGGCATATCTTATGTAACATTTCCTGTTGAAAATACTCCCATGTTGAAAATTTATTAACTTAAAAAATGGGTTAGTTGCGCCAAGTTATTACGCATAAAGTGTTAGAATATTCAGGCATATCTTATGTAACATTTCCTGTTGAAAATACTCCCATGTTGAAAATTTATTAACTTATAACCAGAAATAAAAATTCAGTAATGGTTGTATGTTTAGGGTTTGCTGCACACCTGAAATTCAGAACAAATAATGGCAATAATAGAACATTGTTCCATACATGTCTGTACTTTTTAAGCTAACTTAATTTCAAACTCATTGACGTTCTACAAACAAATAATAGCATTATAACGAATCATCATAATATTGTTAATGTTTTTATTTGCAGTTAGCTAAAGTGACATAAAAATTTCCAAAGAAGCTTAATGAATTCTTTGAAATCTATTGCAAAACAACTCGTTCATGTACAATAAAGGCAATATGACGTTGTATGTTTAGGGTGTGCTGCACACATGAAATTCAGAAGAAATAATGGCAATAATAGAACATTGTTCCATACATGTCTATGCTTTTTAAGCTAACTTAACCTCAAACTCATTGACGCTCTACATTTGTTGACGATAATAATAGCATTATAACGAATCATCATAATATTGTTAATGTTTTTATTTGCAGTTAGCTGAAGTGTTCAAAGAAACTCAATGAATTCTCTGAAATCTATTGCAAAACAACTCGTTCATGTACAATAAAGGCAATATGACGTACAATGAAGAGTCTATTTAATCCACACAAATGCAAAAGGCGTGCCAAAAAAGAAAAATACGGCAGTAATATTTCCGACAAAATAGTTTTCAGTTTGATTAAAAAAGGATTCAACCCTTTAAACTTTGTTTACAGAGGTTAAATACATTATCACTTGTGTGACACATGCTAATAGTAATACAGGATTTAAAACAATGCCCTGAGGAGGAGCAAGGATTGAACATCATTGTCAGATAGAATAAGGAAACGATAATGTTGGTTGATATAACATCAGACAAAATAATAAAAATATCAGTAATGAGTACTAATGAGCAACAGAAAGAAAATAGAATAATAGCGTTATTTAAAGAACTGCAAGTGAAACAGAGTGATTGAAGTGTTATGGCAATACCACAACTGCAATCACGAAACAACGAGTCACTACAATAACGCAAATTGGACGAGATTTTATTCTAATTTTTTATGGGGAGACAATAGGTCAATAGCATTGTCAAAAGGCCTCAAATCCTGGCATAATCACCTGCGAAGAACATGGAGGGAATGTTACTTTCACAGACAACCGATGTTCTGCTATACGTCTGGCCTCTTTTGGGAGAGAATATGCTGAGTCGAACCCTGTTAGATCGCGGTTTTTATGCCAGAGTTCTTATCACAGAACTTAATAAAGAGAATCTAGCCTAGAATGTTAACACTATCACACCGGTATACTTGCTTCGTTTTCGCTTATCTGCTACGCTATTTTTGGTAAAAAGTATCCAAAATCCAGACAATTACTAAGTAAGGTTTTTTTTTCGACGATGCAATATTCCATGTTGCAATTTAGCTGAATTCTCTACAGAAGTCAATTTTTTTAATTTCACACGTCACATTTGCTCCCCTCTCTTCAAAATTTATTGAAAAACATACAACAACCAGCCTAAATAAAGCTTACACTTATTTATTTTGACATGCCACTAGTATAATTCGTTATTCTTATATACAAGGTTCAGTGAAATATTCCCATTATTATAATAGTCGCAAAATCAGCGAATTCATCGAAATCTAGAAAAGACTTGAATTGAGAGGAAGGGTATTGTCTCCACCACTCTCGAAACACAAACTCAACTCAACCATAACACACACTCCATTGAATTGCAACATTAAACACCTTATAAACCAATACGCTTCAGGTAATCGCAGTCGTAGATGAAGCCTTGAATATGTTCTTTATGATAGCGTGCGAAACGTAAGAGACAATGACGCGATTTCAACCAAAAAGTTAACTGTTGATGTAGAAAATTTATGTTTTTCAAATTTAGTCACCTCATCAATTAGAAATCCTTACTTTAGAAGATCCCCATAATTTGCAAAAATGTTGTAAATGAAAAGTGTTTAATACATAGATGCTACAAGTAAAATCACTTGGTAATACTGTTTACATATATACATTTATACACAAAGCATATATGTATATATGTATGTGCTGGGATACACACATACATCTAGTGTTACTACCGATAATCAACGCACAGACACCTTGTTTTGATCTTTAAGGCCTCGTAACTGTACGTGCGACTGCCGGTAATGACACTAAATGTATGTGTGTGTCCGAACACATATATAGATGCAAACATGCTTTGCGTATAAATGTATAACATGTAAATAGTACGAAAATGTTGATTTTCAAAACTTTCGTAATCAGGTAAACTTTATACACATGTATGTAATACATCAATTAGTAACATTTTTCGTACTATAACACAGTTAACAACATTCATATGCTGTTATTTAACAACCTTTTTAATATAAATTATTAAGAAGCAAAACACTTACTCGACTTGTTTAAAGAATGGTTGGAAGCAATGAGCAGCAGTTACAATAAACTTTTTACCAATATATGTTCCTCCACAGAAGACTGAATAGTATCTTTTCAAAGCGACATACCATGGATACTTAAAATAACCAATATCGTAACCGCCAACAATTTTTCCAGTTGACGTTGACCCTATGGGTATTCCACAGTCTTCCTCATTTTCTATAACCAAGGAAATTTATTGAAAGCAAACGTACCACTAATGTTCATAAAAAAATACAATTCTTTAGATTATTAATCTGTTTTTTATAATCAGTAATGTGGTAAACCGCTCTAAAATAATGTATTTATACAGGGTGAGTTAAAATAATCAATATCGTAACCGCCAACAATCTTTCCAGTTGACGATGACCCTATTAGTATTCCACAGTCTTCCTCATTTTCTATAACCATGGAAATTTAATTAAAGCAAACGTACCACTAATGTTCATGAAAAAAAAAATACAATTCTTTAGATTATTAATCTGTTTTTTTATAATCAATAGTGTTGTAAACCGCTCTAAAATAATGTATATATACAGGGTGAGTCCTCTCCGCGGAGAAGACAGATTGTAATTTTATGAGAAAAGATATTTCAAAGCAGTTTCTTTCTTATGACGGCCGATTATTAAGAGCACCTTTTGAAATTATTTTGTATTGTAACGAAACCAGTAGACATCCGCGAGACGACAAAAGATAGGTTGTAAATCATCTCGACGCGACTGGTAAACATCATAAACCAATAAATCATCCATTTTATATATGTACTGCATCGAGACAGATTGTCTGTGAAATGTTCTACAAACATCGAGAGGAAGATGGAATTCACGCGAATGCTTCCAGATGTTTCGTATGTGCATATGAGGCGACTGGGTCACCGATGGACGAGTAATTCCGGAATAAGAAGTTCCTTAAGTAGTCGACGCGCAGACCAAAGTAGAAATAAATATAAGAAATAAATAAATAGGTCTTTAAGTGGTAGCCGAAGAAAATACATAAATATTAGAGTGTTATATAAATAGAAGTGATATAAATACGGTGCAGTCTTTATTATAGTGCAATAAAGATATAAATATGCGGACAATAATATTAGTAATAGAAATAAATACATGTGTTAATTCATTTATAGTAGTTTTAAGTGTGATACATTAGTTTTATATTTTTATATTGTTATATAATTTTACGTGTATGAATATACAGACTGTTTTAAATAAATAAATTGCACGAGTTGTTTATTGCGAACCCGAAAACGTTACAGTATTAAACAGAGTGTTCTATAACTTGGTGGCTGACCATATTTATAGTTTTTTAAATGGAACACCCTATATATTATTAAATTTTGATATTCCTCGTATAATTCTTAATCAAAAACTTATACTATGGTATAGGTATAAATTTAAGGACTTATAACCAATTTATTACAAATATTTAGAAACATAAGTCCTCAACGCCTTATTAATGTCGATATATCATTTAGGAAGCATGTTCAAACACGGTTAAAAGTGAATTGGAACACTTTTAATTTTTACTTATTTCATTGTTCATATTTATTTTTAATTTATAATTTCTGTTCCACTAATTACTCATCCATTCACTTAACGGTTTCTGTTTCTGCACCTACTAAAATCAAGTTATTAATTTATTTGGTTTTAAAATTTGCTTATTGTGCTATATTTTACATATTGTTTGAAATATATTGCTGGTATAGAGTGTATTGTAAATAAGATAGTGTCATTTTTTTTTGTCATTACCCCCCCCCCCCCCAATACATACAAACATTATAACTCTTAACTCATTTTTAAAAAAATTCATTATAAAATCATGCTTGTCAACCGAGAAGCACTTATTAAATGTTACCCGTTCAATTGTCAATTTCGCGACGAATATCATGGCACACTCTACCGTATTCAAATAAAAAACATAAAGTTGGCAAAATTATATCAAAAAACGACAATATCTCAGTAATTAAATAATAACAAAAATTCAAAAATAGACCTATGTACAGGTGTTCTATTTGAAAAATTGTCTTTTAGACAAAAATGTGTCATGTAACTTTAATCCAGGTTTCTGCAAATTCAATTAGTAATTGCAATAAATAAATTATGTTTAAATTACCTAGGACCTTTTATTATGAACAACGCTACCAAAAATTGTGTCCATCTAATACGTCGATTTCGAGAAATATAATTTTATAAAAACATTGAATTTTCCAGAAAATACTATACTAACTTAGCCCGTTTTGACTACGAATTATACGTGGAATACAAAAGTGAAATAATATACATAGTGTTCCATTTAAAAAGCTATAACTATGGTCAACCACCAAGTTATGAAACACTTTGTATAATATAGAATAATTTTAAAATGTGCTCCTAATAAGTGGCTATCATAGGAAAAAACCGCTAAGAAATCTTTCCTCATAAAGTCACTATCTTCCTTCTTCGCGGAGATGACTCACCCTGTATATACAGACACACATTTATGCAAACGCAAATTGTATAATTAAAAGTGAACATGTGAACATTTAAGCATAGAACAGTCGCTATTAATCTATGTAGTTTCAGCAAAAGATCCAGATCTATCATAGACGGCTTTTAATTCCATTACATAAATAGTATCAAAGCAAATTTCGTAATTAAAAGAGTAATTGCGGAAATATGAGTAGAGCGACCGTATACCATTCATGTACATTGGCCAGAAGATTCAGATTTTTCGTGGACAGCATCTAATCTTACCACACAAATAATATTGACTTGTGTGTCAAATGATGTGAGCAGTTTACTGGTGGTAAGACAAAGAAAAGTTATAATACAGAATTGTGTAAATCAAACACTAATATTTGGTAGCCATAGACATATGTGTTTATAACTTATTTGTTTTCTTCAGTGCGGCATAACCAGGGAACTGTGTGTTAATTTACTTAAGAATGTCAAATCCAAAAACTGCCATGCATGTCACTAGTGTAAAGTATCATCAGTAATGTATTAGTATTGTGTAAATACCAATTCTCAGCCAAGCAATTAGTAAATTAATAACAAAAATGATAATAGGAAAGCAAGCTGCTATCCAAACAGTCTCATTTTAGTTAATATTGATTAAAAATAGCAAATAGTGACTATTAAAAAAGCAAGTCAATTAAGTATAATCATTTTTTTATTTAGTATTTTATTAGATCCAGTCTGCAATCTGTGATGAGAGGGGTCCCACAGGACTTTATCTAAGGGCCCTTGCTCTTTGTAATCTATATAAATGATGTATCTTCTAATATAACATCTAAAAAACAAATTTATATGCGGACGATACAGCCTTTCCAACTGTAGGAAAAAGAGATCTAATAAAGAACTAATAAAGTCTCACAAGAAGCAAATGCATGGTTTTAAGACAACAAATTAAAACTGAATGCAGAGAAAATACAACATCTGAAGTTCTCTGCGAAAAACGATCAATCTTCGGAAAATGTGAGGTGCCTGGGCTTAACAATTGATGCACCTAACCTAGCGAAAACATTAACATCTGCAATACACTGTATAAGAAGATTGAAAAGCAAATCTACATATAAAGCAGCCAGAACAGCCTACTTTTCTAACTTTCGCATCAGGATTATGTATGGAATTCTGATTTGGAGATCATCCCATCTGCAGAGAGAATCTTCGTACTCCAGAAGAAGACACTACGGAAGCTAGGTAATCTCGGATGTAGAAAAAGTTCTAGACAATTTTTTTGTGAGAGAAAGAATACTTACTCTGCCGTGCCTTTACAGTCTAAGGAGCATAAAATACGTACACCAACAACCACAGTTATTTTTAACACCACTACAATACAACAAAAAGATATCAGACATTTTATAAATTAATTACTCACTTATACAAAACCCCTTTTTACACTTGTATGTACATACCTATATACTATGTTATACATATTTGACTTTCATGTAATGGTTTTACTACAGTGAATGACATATTATTATTATTATAAATCCTACTAATATGGCTTGCTTTCAAAACACATGAATGTAGAGTCTATCGAAGGACATTCGTATATAGTTTCGAAAATGCATAAAACCAATTCCAACTGCAACTAAAATTAAATTTTGTCATTATTTAATCTTACATGGTAAACTAATTTAGTATGCCAGTAATAAAGAACGATAAACTTTAAATTTGTCTATGGTGCCTGCAAGAAATGCCAAATTTTTGACTTACCTATATCGCTCTTGAAATAAATTAGAAACTAACTCATGTATTTCAAGTTAAAGTCATCAAAGCAATGCCACTTATGAAATATTTGCAACAAAAAGAAACATTTGAAATGTTGTTTCTATAAGAAACTGTTCCTTGTAAAAAAATGTGTAATGTGATGCTTTCAATAAAATGTTAATTTTACAAACGCTTTTGTGAACAATAAAACTTCATGGAATAACATAATGACGTTTGATCTTACGT
The DNA here is from genome assembly GCA_963170755.1 of Amphimallon solstitiale. Classification (NCBI taxonomy): domain Eukaryota; kingdom Metazoa; phylum Arthropoda; class Insecta; order Coleoptera; family Scarabaeidae; genus Amphimallon; species Amphimallon solstitiale. The sequence continues at coordinate 95,233,045 of OY720682.1, read as the reverse complement.
ATTTAAGAAATATGATATACAAAGGAAGAAATTTTTTTGACAATTTATTGGGTTTTTGATCATTTCTGTTACTATGGATTCATATGTTAAAGGGTGTATTTATGTAAGGTGAAAACATATGAAACTTAAAGTAAAGTATAGCAGAAAAGAAAAACTTACCAATAGTATGAACACTTAATATCCATAAGAAAAACGTAAATATAACAAAGAGTTTCTCCATTATATGCAATACCAAATACAGGTGATTGTGCCTTGCTGTTATTATTGCAAATAAGGTTAGCAATTTATTAGAAAATATTTCTGTTACATATTTCATTAGACGATAAGACCTTGGTTTTCGTATTTTTACTTGTTATACATATCAGTTGGAATACACGTCGTGTTCCATTAAAGAAAAATAAGTATAATTAGTTTCTAGATGTCACTGATAGTTAATGCAAATAATAAAGTCAATTTTTAGTAATGCTATTAAAAAATTATCTTGTCAGATATGCTTTCAAAGCGTGAATATTTCAGAAGTAAAAAATCTCAATGTGATGTATACAGGGTGGGGCACCTCATTTCCGTCGGTTTATATACGAAAAGCGGTAATATGTTTTATTTTTATTTTTATTAAAGGTTGTGTGGGTTCATTAGGGGCACGTTTTAAAATTATTTTGAAATATACAGAGTGATCCAAAAAAATTTGGCACACCAAAGTTATGAAAATTTAAATGGAATACCCTGTATATTATGGGATATTTTTATGCTATAGGCCACTTCCTGTTATACTCCCTATACCTAACTCAACCTCTTTTCGAGATATTACACTATTTTTGAAAATGTAGATCAAAATTTCAGAGACATTGCTGTCTTCCATATTTGAGCGAATTATTTTAAATTGTATTTAATATATACTCAAAGCATTAGACTCTAAGATAAGCTAAAGTTGATATCTAAAAATTATACAGGGCGTTTAAAAACTACATTTGTGGTTTGACTAGCATTAAAGGCAAATAACTTTCTTATTTTAAATAGAACACCCTGTTTATTGCTATATTTAGATTCTAATTTTAATTGTTTTTAAAACTGTATTAGGGTTTCCTATACCTATCTCTTATAGTTTTTTTTGGTAATTTAGGATTTTCAATTTCAAACATTAATTTCTTGCAATTTTTTCCAAAAGTAGGCTTTGCCGCTGTTATTAATACTACAAACAGATAAATTATTTGACAGTGACAGTACATATTCATTAAGATATCAACGCTATTTGACGTCGTTTAAATAATTTTAATTATTTAAAATGAGAACCTACTCTGAAAACGAAAAGGTGAGATTTTAGTAATCGGAGAGTGTGGCGAAAATTGCTTGCTAACATCAAGAGTTTACGCTCAAAAATATCCTAACAGGCGTCATCCTGACAGGCGGTCATTGGAAAATGTATTGCAAAATTTCCGAAGAACAGGAAGTGTGCGTTATCAGAAACCAGAACGGCAAAGACCAATTACGGGAAATGAAGAAAATGATTTTGTTGTTATCGGATCTCTGGCAGAAAATCTGCATACAAGTCAGCGAAAAATATGTGAAGCCAGTGGAATAAGCAGACGGAGCGTCGGAAGAATTATAAAAAGGCACAACTTCTTCCCGTATCGTATTCAATTACACCAAGCACTTTTGGAAGTAGATTACGATAGACGACTCGTATTTTGTTTATGGGTTTTAGAAAAGTTTAGTGAAGATGAAAATTTCTTCGATTTTGTACTTTTTTCGGATGAGTCATCATTCCACAATAACGGATTAGTTAATAAACATAATTTTCATTGCTACAGTGACGAAAATCCACATTTTTTTAGAACTATTGATAGGCAACACAGATGATGTGTCAATGTATGAGGTGGAATAATTGGAACGCAAGTGATAGGTGGTGCGTTCTTTTTTGATGGTTACTTAAACGGCGCCATGTTTCTTCGATTTTTAAGAGACAATTTGCCTGTACTTTTGGAAAATATACCACTTAAAAAGGATGTGGTTACAACTAGACGGTGCGCCAGCGCATTTTTAAGTAAATGTAAGAAATGAATTGGATAGGCAATATCCCAATAGGTGGATAGGAAGCGGCGGTCCACAGAATTGGCCAGCAAGATCCCCAGACTTAACGAGTGCCGATTTTTTCTTATGGGGATATGTCAAAAATATCATTTATGATACACCACCAACCACACCCGATGATATGAGAGAACGCATAAGAATAGCGTTTCGTTCTATAAGACCAAATATTTTAACAAGAGTTAAACAGTCCTTTCAAGAGAGAATTCGATTATGCATTGAAACAGATGGACATCATTTCGAGCACTTGTTAAAACATTAGTTTTCTTTTACAATTTAAGTTGGTTGTTTGTTTAATAAAGTATGTATTTTTTATTTACCTAGTTCTGACGCCTTTTAGTTAATGTGAAGCAAAACCAATCAACCCGATAGGTTAATAAATATTAGCATTTTGAAAAATATTTTGCAAGAAATCGACGTCGAATAGCGTTGATGTCTTAACTAATATGTACTGTCACTGTCAAATAATTTATCTGTTTGAAGCTTAGAGTAAGTAAGATATATAGAGAGAGCATAATGTCAGTTTATAGACAAATATAGGGATGCCAGGTGGGGTACGGGCAGGGTAGAAATGGTTCAACTTTGGCGGGTTGCATACCGTTAAGTGTTCACATATAATAAAATTTATTAAATTATTTAATCTCGATTATTATTATTTTTTAAGCTGTTTTTAATTAAATTTACTTCTCTAATAATTATCCTTTGAAAAAACAAATTATAGATTTTTTTTGAAAATAAATATTTGCTGGTGCCCACAAGTTACTCGTAAACTTTCAATACATAACTGAAGTAAAAATCTTACTTAAAGTTGCCTTTCAGAACAATTAATAGTTCTGCAAACATAGAAATGTGTGTCATTCAACTGTAATATTCACTTAATATTTAGTCTATGTAATACTGAAATTAATAATTAAGAATGCTGTACGTACTTGGGTTAGCAATAATATAAACAACTTACACATCAACAAATTCATATACATATATATTTATTAGTAATATATCTACATACTTCAACATTTAACTAGTTGCTTGAATTTACTTATAGGAGGTTTTATTTTATAATTTTATTTACAATATAATAATATATAAAAGCTTTTCATCAAGTTCTTATGGCTCTCTTGATAGAAGGTTTGATTCACTCTCAATCGCCGCTACAAATATTTAATAAACAATTCCACCGTAACCAAAGAAAATGATGCACTTGCTTCACAATTTATGTTTGTATAACACTTCGCTAACGTATATAGTAGTTAGAGTATATTTATAATGGCAATTCTTCACAAAATATACTACATAATATACTATTTTCCTTTGGAACCCAATTTCACCTATCTATTTTCTTTATCCACAGATTCCTTCTAATGGGCTCTTTTGGTGTCCTATAATCAAGAAATTTCAATGTTAAAAGATTTATATTCACCAAATTATGGATGAAATTAATAACTTTACATACCTATCTACAATTGTGGAAAGATATAATTTTTGTAATTCACGATAATAAAGAATAAAATACAAAATATATATTACACAAATAATCAGCTGATGGTTCCACCAAATGCGGTTTGAAGTATTAATAACAGCGGCAAAGCCTACTTTTGGAAAAAATTGCAAGAAATTAGTGTTTGAAATTGAAAATCCTAAATTACCAAAAAACTATAAGAGATAGGTATAGCAAACCCCAATACAGTTTTAAAAACAATTAAAATTAGAATCTAAATATGGCAATAAATACAGGGTGTTCAATTTGAAATAAGAAAGTTATTTGCCTTTAATGTTAGTCAAAACACAAATGTAGTTTTTAAACACCCTGTATAATTTTTAGATATCAACTTTAGCTTATCTTAGAGTCTAATGCTTTGAATATACATTAAATACAATTTAAAATAATTCGCTCAAATATGGAAGACAGCAATGTCTCTGAAATTTTGATCTACATTTTCAAAAATAGTGAAATATCTCGAAAAGAGGTTGAGTTAGGTATAGGGAATATAAAAGTAAGTGGCCTTAATTTAGCCTATAGCATCAAAATATTCCATCATATACAGGGTGTTCCATTTAAATTTTTATAACTTTGGTGAACCTACACAACCTTTAATAAAAATAAAAATAAAACATATTAGCGCTTTTCATACCTATATAAACCGACGGGAATGAGGTGCCCCACCCTGTATATCGTACATTTCTTCTGATATTTTTAAGGCAATTATTTAAAGAAAATTTCATTTTTATTTCCATGGTTTACAGAACACACACATTGTCTAAATATATTTTGTTTTACCTATTAAAATACTTTTACGTAGTGTAATAGACATTTCACAATAAAAATCCTCATGTTTAGATTTTAAGAATACCCAGATTTAATATTTCTTTAGTTACCCTCATTGCCACCTTAAACCTCATTGCCAGATCCTGATTATTTTCAGAACGGTATGAAAGACTCTTATATTATCTTAAGGTTAAGAAGCAAGAGACAAACCCACTCCTGTTTGTTTTCGCTTTTGTTTACATCCTTTATCTAACTTTTCAAAAAATCTAGAACAGATCTTGTACAGTTCCATATGCTTTAACTCTTCCTCCTTTATACCTTCAATTCAACATGGCTTCATGCCTGGAAGATCGGTGGTAATAACCTAGCCACTTTCACTCAATATGTAAATGAAGCAATATCAAAGAGACCATCCAGAATTTCTGTTAATAACCATACATAGCCGTCTCCAGTTAAAGGTGCCTTAATAGAAAACTGGACCAACAATTCTGTTGCCCATTAATCCACAGCACACATTAAACTAAATCGGGGCTGGCGATTGCGCGGATCAACTGAAAAGTTAAATTCCTCAGACCATAGAATACAATTTAAATTATTTGGACGTTCATTATAAAAATTTCTCAACCAATTACAAAAAACTAATCTTCTGTCCTCATCGTCGGGAAGTAAAGTAAAGCTTTCCGTGATACGCTAATGCATTGTGTAGATCATTTTATCAAACTGGCAGCATCTTAAGGAAAAAAGGAAGCGGCCTTCCTCTCAAGAAGTATCACGACGTGATTCAAAATGTCAAACAAATTGTTAACAATTATCATTCTCTCTAACAATCGTAAAGTTTCCAGTTGCGATTTCATATGAAACATGTCAAAAAATTTAAAGAAAAGACTTGCACATGCATCCATATAAACTAAGATCTGGACAAAATCTTTTACTTAATGATTATGAAAAAAGATCGCAATTTTACCAATGGTTTATTGAAATAATCACTGACAATATTTTAAATAATTGGTTTTTCACCAATGAATCTTGGTTTCATTTGAATGGATATGTTAATTCTCGGACATGCGCATGTGGTCCAGTGAAAATCATTTCTACAGAGAAGTGCCTCTCTCCACAAAAAAATAGAAGCATGGGTAGGTATAAGCCGTCACCGATTAATAAGACCAATATTTTTTGAGGGTACGATAACAGCGAAAAAATATCGTAACGAAATTCTCGGTCAATTTACTAATCGTTTTATTTTTTTATGTAAAGAATTATATAATTATATTTTTCTAACTACAAATATAATTTACATTAACAAACACTCTAAATATTTATTTTTGAAAGTTCAAATGACATTCAACTGCTAATCAACTGCTCCATTTTCCATAAAATATTCGGCATAGTAATCTCAGCGAGCAGCTGCCTCTCTTGAATAATTGTGAAAACCCCATAGATTTCCATTAATGAACTCTAGACAGCTTTGTATTTCTTTTCTCCAAGAACCAGGAGTTGTAACCAGTATTCTGATCTTCATAATCAGTCGTATCTGGCGGTATAAAGTGTTTTGCAAAAGTCTTTCGCAACCAATTATGCAAGAAAATCTGGACGCTAGTATTCCAAACGCAATTTCAGATACTCGGCGTGCTTTCGATAGCAGATAATTAAAAAACACTTCCTTTTTGGAACATCCTTGGCTGGAATAAGGCTTCATCAAGTACGCCTTCAACGCGAAAGCATCGTCTCCAATAATTACACCTCAATCTGGAAAGCACCAGCTGTTATCTTCAATGGCAGCTTCTAGTTGCGATGCACCAAATATGCTGGAATCATTCATTCCTCCATTTGAGCCAACATCTGTATATATGAACTCAGAGTTGCTATTGACCATGGCAAATAAAACTGTGCTGAAGTAGCCTTTATAGTTGTAAAAATCACTGACTCTGTTTGCCGGACAAATTATACGAATACGCTTCCCAGAAATCGTTCCACAATATTCCGGAAAGTTGCAACTTGAGCTGAATCCATTAGAAATTGTTTCCCACCCTTCTTTAGTATTCGGCAACTTTATATACTCGTATAAGACTTTATATATGCTTGTTAAAATAGGTACAAGAAATTTAGAAATTGTTCTTTTTGGTACTCTGTACATATTGCTGTGACCCTTGCAAACTTATTAAAGTTCCATATTCTTAAAAATAAAATATATGAAGGTTCACTTATATATCTCAGGAAATTAGCCTTATGCTAATTTCAGATTTTATTACTTCTGCAAAAATGTGGGTTAGGCAATGTCGCACATCACTAGCTCAGAAAAGAGGATCACTAAAAGATCTCACAACATTTTGGTGTTTGTACGGACACTTTATTAAAATACCTTGCCCTGTACTCTTTTTCAAATATATATTCTCTGGTACAAGATTCAATGGATTTTTCTTGATTGGTTTCAAAATAAGTTAACACATTTATTTCCTTTCTGCGTCCATTAGAAAATCCTTTTTTCCTTCTCGTATCTTAAATGTTTCTTCGTTATTTCGAAATTGTCTATACAATCTTACCAAGTAAAACTGATTTGGTGATTGACGATTCACATATGTGTTTTGTTAGTAACGAAACGCACTTCTTGAATTTTTTCTACAAATCAGATATGTCTCTAGCATATCACACTTTCTAAATGCGTAAACGGCATTATTTTTAATAAATATGGAAGAATAAATGATTATAACAAATTATTAGATTTAGAAACTTTTTAGCAATAAGTTGCTTAATAAACAAGAACTAAAGAGCACAACACAAATGCAAATAACCAACTATTTTAAATAACTTATCATGCGAAAGAGAACCAGACACAGTACGTTACTGAAAATTTCATTGGACATAGGTACTATGTGTTATGGCTTGTAGCGAAAAAAGTATGCTCTTAATAATGTTTCTTTGACATCAACTAAAATTCAATACAACTACTTTATTATTCGTTTAAGGACAATAGTGAATTGAAGCCTTTATATCACAAATAAATTTAATATGTACAAATATACAGACTGTTCCATTTAAAAAAAATAAAATTTTCAAATTTCTCTAAAATACATAATTCAATTGTTTCCTCGTGAACTGTATACTAATCAGCGTTAGAAACACCAATAATTTACTAATTTGACAAGAACCGTAGCGCCAAAAATAACGGACATAGCAACAGTGAACCGATAACTTCGGACAAGGTGCATATATAGCCCAAATACCTACCGTCAACATATTTTGGAGACTGAATTATAATTTATTGGGTTTGAAAGACGACTCGTATTTAAACTGGGTATTTTACTATATTTTATATGTTTTAAGCATTAATTTTATCTATATTGTTTCCTCCAGTTTCTAAAAGTGTTTATACTTTTTTAGTAGTTTCGCGAATAAGCTTTAAATATAGGAGGAAATATAGATAATTTAAAAAAGGGGGTATTTATTTAATTAGTCATTGCGTAAAAACCTTAAGGGTCCTCGATAGTGGATCTGTGAATAGATGAAAAATAGCAGATTTTTGATGCAAGATATTTTTGTTGATTTTAAATTTGGAGAAAACCTTTCATCATCAACTAATGAAGAACTTAGTAATCTACCCCGCTGAATAATCAAACTTAGAAAAAAATTATATGATTAAAGAAAATTAATTAATATGTCAAAATATTTAAAACAAGTTTTTTCAAAAATCCTTTGCAGCATATTTGTTTGCTTTAGTTCCCGTTAAAAATTGAATAAAAAGCTACACCGCTCTGCACTTATTTTTTGTTCAACTATTCTTTACTTTGTTTTAAATAAATATAAAATAAATTAAAATTAGGCAACCCACATTACAGTGATGTTATTCTCGTAAAAATCTTTCCCGCGGTTACAAATGCGTAAGTATTTGATCATAAATGAATTTTTATTCGCTTAGATATTGAGTTATTATTTCAAATATTTATTATATATTCTCTATGTGTAATAGGTACTCGGACATCCTTCGGTTATTAAAGTATGTGCTATGCAACCAATATTGCGATTGCCGTTTCAGTAACGAGGAGCCTTAATAAACCGAAAACCCATATTTAATTTCCATTTATGTCGCAGCCTGGTAGTGAAATTAGCCGTTTCATGAAAAGTCTGGACAGTTCATGAAATGCTGCCACATAATGAAACGAATAAATAGTACGTAAAAAGGCCAAATTTTGTAGACGTTACATGAAACGTCAGCGTACTTCTGCCTCTTGGTGAAAACGTAGTAAATTACACTAACTGGCTGACAACTAACATACCTAGGTCTTTTCTCGTAATGCCGCTTTATATACCGCTTAGTGTAATAATATTATATTATAACAACAATAAATTTATTAGAAGGTAAACTGTTTATTGCACTTATCATTACACTGGTACAAAAAATAAAAATATTAAGATATGCCGAAGTGACTATTTATTAAAACACGGCAAACTATTATGGCAACGGCTGTTACAAAGTACGTAATTTTTTTTACAGATGCACTTATTTCTAGTACAATGTTGTTTGCTAGTTTTACACGCACATTTTAGCATGCCTTGACCACCTGACTCCAATGTAACTGCTTCTCTTAAGCTAAGTAATTTTTCTAAAGGGATTTCCTTTTTGTCTAGAAATGCTGAACCCGCAAGAGTAAGGCTTTCGGCACCGAACCATCCTTTTATCGTGCCGTACTTAGTAGCAACCTGATTTACTCCATTTTTCTGGTCAATTATCAGACAAATAATATTCCTGGAATCTCCTGGACCTCTGTCTACTTTGGGAATATTCAGTAATACGCAATCGCCTATATTAAAACTTGGCATTTTTTTCGCAGAATTACTGAACATTTTCTTAGCTGCTTCTTCAGTTTTATTTCTAGCTTCGTTGCGCTCTTTGGTAATGCTTTCACTGACATGACATAAATTGCACAATACCAAAGATCCTTGCTGACAAACATCAACAGGGCTGGCAACTTGCAAAAAATTTTCACACATTGGTGCTTGATGGCCATTTATATTTGCTTCCTCTTGTTCTTCTTCCGGCAAAGATACAGCAGTGGCATTTTTGATGGTTTCACGTGCGTCCGTATTTTTGGCAACTGGACCTTCTCCTTCATTCATAATTCCCATCAGCTCCTCTTCAGTTGCCAATGTTACTGCAAGCGCTGAGGGAATATTACTAGAAGATAATCCAATCTTGGGTTCACAGCCAAACAGTGCTTTATATGGCGACCGCCCTATTGTTCTGTAGAATGAGATGTTCTTTTGCCACTGCACAAACTGAAGGCCTGTAGCCCATCTTTTACATTTTGTGTCAGCCATCCAAGCTCGTATCATATTTTCCACGTCTTGATTCGATCTTTCAATGCTTCCCTGGCTCTGGGGATGTCTAGGACGGCCGTGTACAATGATACACTCAGGCCACATATCTTTTAATTCAACAATTACTTTATTTACAAACTCACGTCCATTGTCGCTCTGAAGGATTTTAGGGGCTCCTATTAAAAGGAAAATACTTAGTAAGTTTGAAGCAATTTCCTCGGTACGTTTAGTCTCCATTGGTCGTAAGAATAAGAATTTTGTGGAGTGGTCTTGATAATTCATTATCCATTTATACTGTTTGTCAGGAAGTGACTGGAAATCTATCAAATCCACTTGCCCCCTTTCATTAAAATCCTTGCTGACAATAGGCCGTATCACAATTTTTTGTTTGCCATGCTTCTTTTCATTGCAGCTCTTGCAGCACTGAAGAAAAAATTCTATAGCCGGACGTGGAATACTAAGTTTATTTCTTAGGGCAGCTTCCATTTTAACGCGGCCACCATGTCCTGTTTTGTTGACGTGATAATCATATAATTTTTCATACAATTCTTCGTATGCAACTACGAATTCAATATCACTTCCGCTTTCATGTTTCTTTATTAAATGTGACTGATCGGCAATTGTTAAAACATCATATGTTTGTAGTAAAAAATATTCTCGCCGTTCCTTTCTTCCCCTAAAAGACAAACTTCTTTTAGAACAGTAGAAAATACAAACAGCAAACCTAACCTAATTAGGTAATTTTAACAGGTTCATTTACTTTTTTTGTTTGGCCACTGCAATTTCTTGTATAATTGCTTCAATTTTTTGTTTTGTGTGGGGCTTTCGCAGCGGCTTCTGTAAATAAAACTCTTCCAACTTTTTATAAAATTGCGTTTGTTGAACACAACTGGAACTGTCTGATGCCGCCATTTTTAGGTTATGTGTTTGATTAGCAGCGTTACATTAAATGACCAACGGAGTCAGCCACTTAGTGTAATTCTTAACGTTTTCACCAAGAGGCAGAAGTACGCTGACGTTTCATGTAACGTCTACAAAATTTGGCCTTTTTACGTACTATTTATTCGTTTCATTATGTGGCAGCATTTCATGAACTGTCCAGACTTTTCATGAAACGGCTAATTTCAGTAACAGGCTGCGACATATATAATATACTACAGTTGACATATTTCTTGTCAAAATATGTAAATATTATTATATTATTATATAACGTTTTAGATGTAGACGAGCTTCCCGAGGTCAACACAAACTAAAGTAAAACAAAGTTGCGAAAAACGCCCTTTATTGAAAGATAATATATATGTACCTAATAGGTACATTTCAATAAAAAATCATAAATGCACTCTGTATTTTCATTTCTTTACCATTATATGTCTGCACATTCACGCTAGTATACCTAACTGTTTAACAGGGATTAATCTGTTTTGTAAATTAAAAGTTTTTCTTCACAAAAAAAAACGAAAATAACCATTTCATTCTATTGCTTCTCTATCATTTTCTTGTGACCAGTTTAGTTTTTGTCGAATATATGCACTTTTTATTCGTAAACTGTCCAAAATTTGTCGCCTTTCTTACATTCAAACTTGACAGTTGGTCGATGAAAGTGACTCTATAGAATATTTTTTCTTGATAGTTTTTCGTATTCCATATCACATGTCTTTGATCATCTTTAATATTTTCAGTTGTTAACGCCGTTAATTCAGAGCATTTATGAGTGGACAAAACACGTTGTCTTGCAGCAATTGTCATGGCGAATGGAGTTGCATACGAATTTTCATATGACTGTCACGGCAAATCAACCGTCAGTTGGATTTTCTGTCTGTCAATTGAGACGTTCCCTGATACATTCAAGTAAACCTTACATGACTTACATGTGTCATTGTCAGCTTTGCTCCCCAACCTCAACATTGAATAACGACATTCGTGCAGGCTTCAGAGGATTAGACAGTCTACACATCTTCTTTACGGCAAAAAAATCGATGCTGCGTGATTTTCCTCACGTACGTCGACTTTTTGGGGCTTCCCTGTCACTTTGAAGAGATAAAACCTAGATTATGCACGCAGGAACATTACCCCAACGACAAAAAACTTTCGAATCACCCATAAATTTACCCGTTTCTCACTTTTTGACTAAACCTTCCCCGTGTTAATCGGTCCAGTACGAGGTAGGCGCCATAAATTCTCGGCCTAATATACAAAAAAGAAACTTGGAAGAATATAAGAATTTTTAATGTGGCTCCCCTAACTTCTATACATTTATTATAACGATTAATTAATAATTCGATACCCTTGTAAAAATAATTTGAAGTTTTTCCGTCCAAATGTTCTATAACAGCTGCTTGCAAGCAGTGTCGTCCTTAAAACTACCTCCCCTAAGATCTTTTTTTAAATTAGAAAACAAACAAAAATCACGGACTATACGGTGGATGTGCCAATTCTTGAAAGCCGCATTCGCGGATGGCAGCTTGTGAAATAGTGGCAGTATGGACGGGAGCATTGTCGTGCAATAATCGCACACCTTTTCTAAATTTTCCACGACGTTTTGCACGAATACTGCCCTTTAATTTATGCAATAATGACGCATAATATGTGCCGTTCACAATTGTAATGCGCTCTTTCAAGTCAATTAGCAAAATGCCCTCACAATCCCAGAATATTTTGGTCATCACCTTTTTCGTTGATTGAACGACTTTCGCCTTTCAAGGTTCATCAGTTCGCCGCCATTCCATGGACTCCGTTTTCGATTGAGTAAAACAGAACCATTGTTCCATCCCCTGTGACAATGAACTCCAAAATCGGTTTTGGGTCGTCTCCACACATGTTTAAAAACGACTGCGCACATTCGACTCGACGTTCACGTTGGAGAGTAGAAAGAAGTCGCGGTACCCATTTAGCACTAGTTTTATTCATACCCAAATGGTCATATAGAATTCGGCGAACACTTGTTTCGGAAATGTTTATTATCACTGCTAATTCCTTCACTTTCAAACGGCGATCTTCAAGCACTAAATGTTCAATAATTGAAATTTGTTAAGTCGTTATCACTTCAATTGGTCGACTTGGCAGATCAGCATCTTCCAGGGATTCTTGTCCCAAACGGAAACATTTTGCCCACTTTTTTACAGTTGAATACGAAGGAAATGAGTCACCGTAAACGCCGTCTAAACGTTGTTTAATGTGATAAGGTGTATGCCCTTCTTTAGTTAATAATTTAATGACCGCACGGTACTCAATTTTCGTTACTTCAGACATTTTCGTGCTTTAGTCACGATGGGTTGGCTGATTACTAAAAACTACTAGGCTTCGAACCGTCATATTTATAGTGTAGACCTCGCGTATGTGCATGCATAACGTGACGGAGTTTGAACACGTTTAAACCTGTATAAGCCTGTCAGGCCGAGAATTTATGGCGCCTACCTCGTACGAAAAGACTCGTTCAATGGGTTTTATCTTATAATACATTTTTTTCTTAGTCGTATCACATAACAATTCCTTATCATGGTTTAATGATTGTCCATGTACTTAAACAATAGAGAAATTGAAGCATTTCTAAAAGATGCGTACCATCTTCTTCAATTAATTAAAAACATTAACACATTAGTACTTATTAATAAAACAGTAAAATATATTTTTTGACAAATATCTTGGAAAATATTACACATTAAGGCTCCTCACTGCGCTTATCACGCGAATATTTTTCGTTTATTTCAGATTTTTTAGTAATAATCGATGTTGTTGGCTATGTATTATACATCAATTTAAAGGTTTTTTTAATGTCTAGACCGCAGCGTTGGAGCTTTTTGACTAATTCGTATATGGCTTTTGTAAAATTAAAAAATATAGAAATTATAAACTTTAATTACAGATTTCGGCATCTAAAATTAAGTAGAATACTATAAAACTTCATAGGAGAACTGCAACTAGAATTTATAACATCGCACCGTTTTAAAATTTATAATCGGATATAATTTTTGTAAAATATTTAAGAGTTTGTAAAAGTCACGTTTTCTCCCAATTGAGCAAAGATTTCCGAATAAAACTTTGTTTACTTATTCAACCTAATATATGGTATTCGTAAAAGTAAAAAGAAATTATTAAAAGAAAGCTTTAGCAATATTATTAATAATTTTGATTAGGCAAAAATAGTCTCCTAGTTATGATGGTTTGCCACGGAGGGCGACGCCATCGACTCTGTTTGTCCGATACCATGCAATGACGGGATACCTACTTATCTGGAGGTAAAGAGGTCGGGTTTTATGACACTTATAAATCGTCTTGTTCAATGTGAATAAATAAATGGCACAAAATGACAAGGGAATAATTCCCTGAAAGTACAATTTGAATTTTTTTGTCAAATATTGAATATCTTTAATTTAATAAGCTAATTATTTAGGCATATTATTTATGGGAGATAAAACTAATAATTATTAAAATGTAATAAAATAATATAGAACAATATTTATTATTGAAAAAAAGGTTTTTATTCAGATCAAAAATTATTTGTTGTTTTCAATGTCAATCAGTGAAAATAGTTATTTATTATGCCAACGGGTTAAATAAAGGTGTGATGCGAGATAAAAAAAAGTCTTTATATTATTTACAAAAATATATTGGAAACAAAATTAGGTATATAATACAAAGTACCTTAAATATTTAATAAAGGTAAATTTAATTAAGTTGAATAGAAATTCAACTATTATAGACAAAATCAACAAGTTAAACTAAAAATGTAAAAAAAAATGTGGAACTTCCTCCTATTTTTGTGTGCTCAGTCTGCTTTCTCCAGATTCCATCTATAGATCTTGATGGTGAGATTCCATCTGATGGTAAATTTCCCTAAAACAGAGCTGTACAAATGGGAGTTTCTTCAAACTTAAGCCACTAGCACATTAGTTCCTAGAAAAGAATAAAAAATAACAAATATAAAAATGACTAAACCTAAAATTTTATTTCATGTAAAAATCACGAAGTGGTAAGTTTCGACTTCTTCTAGAGTCTACCAATTCCGGTAGTAGAGCTCCTAAATAAAATGTTGTTAATTTCGTTTTCATATTTTCACAAAATTCCTCATCTTTCCTAATGATTTCTATACTCATTCCCTTTTTTGTATATATAACAAAATAACATAAGTCGATGTTGGCAATCATCATTTGTCCTTGAATTTGGAACATGTAATTATGATTTTTTTTTAATCTTACTTCCCCTTCAATAAGAGTACAACATGTAATTCTTTTTTGTGTGACTGCTTCCTCTGGTGTGAGGTCATTTGCCTTTGCTGGACATTTTATTTCAACGATGGCGGAATTATCATTTATTAGTCTATCAGGACTCGCACCAAGATAAGGTATATCTTTGAAGATTATTAAACCAGATTTTTTTGTCTGAAGTTTAGTTTTTTTTTCAAAAATGTCGACAGCAGTTGATTCATTTTCTTGGCCATATTTTGTATATGAATTACCTGTAAATCTACTATACAGTAAACTTTCTATAAATTTTTTCGTTGATGTAGTTTTTCGAATGTTGCAAACACGTCCGAAATTAGACGCAGTAAGGCGCACCTTTCGCTCTTTTACCCACAAATCTGATGAAGCCTGACATCTAGTACTCTCTTCAATCTCTGTTATATTTTCCGATAATCTCAGTAAAAAAACCTTTTTTCTATCTTCGTATTGCGCTTTGTCCATGTCGGGAACGTTGTCAATTGTTGCCCCATAACTTATATCCGGCCCACATGACGCTTGAACTTTTTTGTAGTTTCGTTTCCGTTGTTTATTTCTAATTCTAAATATCCTGTTGCAGTATTTTTCAGTATATTTTCCCCTTTCAACGAAAAATTAATTCGTTTTCCTCCTACAAATTTTCCTATGATAGAATTGTATGATTCAGCCAAATTGTTGTTAACATTATGCAATAAACTCCACGCATTATCTGAAACTCTTTTATTTCTAGAGAGAATTTCGTTGTAAAAGTCCATCTTTTTAAAATTTCAATTTCTTCCATTTCACCGGCAGCCAGTTTAGCTGCGCGTTTTGCCTCTGAGCAGTAATATTTATTTTTAGCTATGCACAGAGTGTGGTCACCGAACACATGCCGCGGTCCATTAGATAAGTCTTCTTGTAGTTCCAAGACTCTTTCGTTGAATGGTTGTGATTCATTTTTCGTCCAAAAATTTATAGCGGAACTTGCAGCAATTCGCAATTTCTCGATTTTGCATCCTATAATTTTCCGTTGTGGCACAGTATAGGCTGTATTATTTTTAAGATCATTAAGTTTGGCGACGTAATTCCTTAATATGTGATTCTTGCATTCAATTTTTTGAATGTGAAATAAAGGTCCATATGGCGCAGATGATAAAAGTTTAGTGTAAACATTGCTGTCTCCGTCTCCTATTAATTTACCATAGATGAGACCATGCATTTCAATTGATTTTTTGAACCCCTCCAAAATGACGTCTGTTTCCATGGATGTAGATGTGCCAATATAATTCTTAAAACAAACGTGATCGTTTTCTTCTTTTGATTTTTCACTTTCCAATTTCTCACATACTGTGCAGTATTTGTTTCTAACTCCAACAAACAAAATTTTTTGAGTCCTGGCACCAATAATGGATGCTACACCAGATAATGCGTTGTAATTGTTGCGATAGGATCGTTTGCTCCAAGCACCGTCCGCAACAACGGTGATTATAGGAATTCCTTTTTCGTCCACATTGCCGCTCTCAATAGCAAATTGTTTTTCTTCAGCAGCAGCTTGCTGCATTGTGTCCCAGAGATTCGTGTTGATGTTGGCAGACAATTTTTTGTTGCATTTTTGATATAAATGGTTAGACATAAAGGGAATGTCCAAAGAAGAGAACAGTTCTTCTGTTTGAGAATAACCGATTCCGACTGAAAGGGCACCGGACACCGCCAAAGTGTTCAAATCTTCGTCTTCAGTCCAAATTTTTTCTATTTTGCGGCACACTTTGCATTTGAAATTAAAACAGCTCACAATTCCAACACGCTGTTCGCTAACTAATTCCAATTCTTTGAATGTGCAGCCAAAACCCATATGTTCTATCTGCTGCAATTTATTGAAAAGATTAGCCACATTGACTAGTCTTCTTCCACAAACAGTTGCTTTCTTATTAGTAGAAGCATTTTCAACTTCTACTTCTAATTCCTCCAAATCACAATTGTCAGACCAGGTTCCGGAATTATCGTTTTTACGACTTACATTCTCCCTAAAATAAATACAGATATATGTAAATAATAATGCAGTGCGTGAATATAATAATTTTGTATTACAAACAAAAGGTCTCCAACAGAAAGACTTTGTTTTCATGTGAGGCGCTTTGCCATCATTCGTTCAAATAAAAAATTTAGTATACAGGTTGTAACAGAAATAAGTGCATTATTTAATTTAATATATTTAATTATCATTTTGTTATTTCAAGACGGTTTGCAACTATTTCCTTGTGAATCATGCCAACTGTAACTCTGAAGAGACGATTAAAAACGGAATTGTTGGTGTTACTCATCATCATACAAATGAAATAACATTAAAAAAGATAGCCAACTCTATGGTGAGATTGTGACAAACAAGTTATTTTAAAGCTGTAGCTGCCAATCAGTTGTAGTGCTCAATATGAAAATCAAGATTATTACCAAAACCAATAGAAGAACCATGTAAATGTTTGGAAGGATATAACTATAGTAAACACTTACATAATATTTTCCACGTGGTCTGCTTCTTCCGTAGAAGTTGGCACAATTACATCTTGATGGTTTTTGGGGACATTTTCGGCGGCATAAGCATTTCCCAGAAACGTTCCTAGTCCTACTCTTTTTTGTTTCCTAAAAATGTGAAATATTTAAAATAAATTTTAAATTTAAAACATAAAAACAAGTATTACATATTATTTATAAATATTTTAGCTATTCAGTACTAATAAGAATACTTACCGAGCAATAACTAACTTTTTTGCAATGTTCTTTTTACTCTTTCGTCTGGCGCTTAGAGAACGTACTTTGTAATTATGTTTACCCATAACAAAAGACGTGCGAAATACTTAGACTTAGAAATAAATGAATTAAATAAATTAAACCTAATCTTAAACGACCAACTAGAAGTTAATAAGGCTCTAGTAGAGCGAAACGATCGTGGTAATTAAATATAATCTGTTTTGATTTCATTGTGAATTTTATTCCATTTTTACTTGTAAATTATGGAGTTTCAAACGTATCTCCGTCGTTAATCAAATATTTAAAACTTATAATACATAAAACCAACGACAAAATACAAGAAAACAAAATCAGAATGAGGATCACTTATTTAAATAGGAAGAACCCACCATTCTAAACCGAACGGGGAAATGAATAGAAGCTTGTAAAATTTAAATTTATGGGAGTACCATAAAATATAAATCATAAGGGCAATATAATGATGGAATCTTTTTGTGTAGGTATGGTTGGTTGCATAGCTAATGTTAGTATACGCTACCGTCGACAAGGAACTGACCCGAGCGTCTCGAGCAGCCTTAAACAAAACATTAAAATTATGTAAATGTAGGATAGTAGTAAACTATTACTACATTTTGAATTTCCGTTCGGTTGTTTAGGCATTGTTGTTTTTTTATTTGAGTTAGTTCTAAAATATTTCTTTTTTTATAAGTTTGTTCTTTATATAAAATTTAAAATTATGTTTTGTATTACTGACGCTTTTTTTAAACAGTAACGTTTTCAGCATGTCTGTGACTATTTATTCTATCTGTTTAAAAATTCATTGTTTGACCTATATATACGCCATTACAGTCTTCGCATGGAATTTTTTGCAGCACGTGTATTTGTTTATCAAAAGAATCTTTACCTTTAACTCTTATGAGCAGTCTATATTTCCTTCAATTTCTCAGATAGGTTACGAAAATAAAATACAAGCAAGGTTTTATTACGTTTTATTCATTTTTAACATAGACTAATAATGCTAGTAAAGATAAAAGGAAAGAACCACATCTGCGTCTAAGTATTAAATATATAATTACAATCACTTATTGTCATCAGTCAATGACCTAACCTATAACTAAATATTATACAATTAGGTTCTAAAAAAAACATTAACGTCTTTGCGTTCTATAATAAATATTTTCAACCACTCAACACACACAAAATGAAAGAGATTAAATATGGAGAACAGGAAAGACAAAGACAATAAATAATAGATTTCTTCTCGGACATCTCCATTTCAAGAGTTTTGATAAGATATCTCGGGAAGAATAGAGCAGTCAAAATATTTAAATTAATTTAAAACAATGTTTATTTATTTATTTTTATCTATATCACCCATAACTTTTCCATTTAGAAAGTTCCCATTAGATACTTTACCATTCGATAGTGCTTTATCTAGAATGCAATTTCCATTGGCATCCATTGAATTTTTCATAAACTGTTCATGTTTTAAATCACCATTGGGTATGTAGTTATTATTCTCTTCAGTGACGACATCTGCTTCCGTAATTATATTGGCTTGGCCGTCGTCTGCACAGATTTCATAAGAACCATCACCAGTCCTCAAAGCCCTACGCTGCACCATATTGGCAGGTGTAGTTTTTAAATCGTACGCTAGCCCGAAATATGCTAAGACGTCTATGACGAAGGTTGTAATGCTGAATGATGTACCGTATTCGGCTGCTCTGTAGTCCCATGGGAAAGCGTGATGGTAGTTGTGCCATCCTTCACCAACACTGACGAACGAGACAAAGAAACTTTCAACTGCCAACATTGACCTGAAATTAAACAGTTCCCATAATAAATAATTATTTTTACTTCCAAATGATATTTACAGGGTTAATATATGCTGATATGAAGAATTTTAACAGATAAGAATTAATGGTACAAAGTACAACAAAATAACAAATTTTGCTTATTATGGAAGATGGTAGATTGCATTGCCTGAACGCGCCTTAAGAGTGTAGTTCATGAGCAGTAAAATGTAAACGAGTTCTGAAGCTATTTTGCGATATTGTCACATGATTTTTATGGACGGAGTGGCATGCCATCTTCCTCAAAAGTCTTCTAGACCTCCCCGTTGTATTAATCGACAGTGAGATTCATTAGATTTGCTAATATGATGTTTAGAAAAAACGACTTGAACTGCATTGTGTAAACAGCCCAGGTACGGATATACTTTTTATGATTTCTCTGTTCTCGAGAACAGCGAAATTTACTTAAAAGAAGTAACTGTCTAAGTTAGATAAACAAGAAAATGGGTGTGTTTAAAACCACACAGCAGAAGTGTAAACTTCATCAAGGCGAGGTTAATAATACGAAATACACGCGTATAACATTCAGTAACGTATTAAATAAAACGTATTCGCACATTTATTGCATTTACACATGTACACACACGTATAATATTCAGTAACGTATTATACGACTGATGCGTCATGCTTTCCCATGTAACGGTCGGTTGGACGTATGTATATATATAAATAGACGATATGAATACTCGCTTACAATCCCCGCGCTTGGTCTAATGGTTAAGTGCCGGCCTCTCACCCAGGCGGCTCCGGTTCACATCTGCTCTGGGACATGAATTTATTTATTCATTTAAATTTCAATTTAATTGAAATTAAATACCTCTATATGATACATTTATCATCTTGTTCCATTAGTCGACTCGAACCGACATTACCCGAACGAGCGTTACATATCCGAGCGTAACGGGTCAGTCTTGTTCAGTGCCTACAATCAGCGCAACGCGCCCAAAGAAGTTTACACTTCAAAAAAAAAATTATACCTATAGTACAAGTAAAACAAGAACATCTACATACACTGTTGGCTAATAATATTTTTAAAAATGACTTAAAAAACATTAAAAATTCAATTCTGTTAATTTGTAGCCAGTCATTCTTCAAGAGCCAAGATTTTGTTATTTGAAATTGTTAATTAAATATATTATATATTTAATGATATATCGCTCGCTCTCTCTCTCTCTTTGACTTAAACCGCACACTTCTCATATATTTTAACATGAGATAATTTTGAAAATAATATGCCTACAAGAGTAGGATAAGTAATTTAAAGGTAAATTAAAATAAGATTTTGAAGAAAAGTGCTTTGCGTCGACATCTATATCGCTGAAAATTGAGGAAAACCAACTAATTATCAAGTTGCAACGCACTCTTGTATTTTCTGTGTATGCAGTAATAATAATAAAGATTTTTTCCCCTCTTCATTTAATATTAACCTTGTTTTAAGTATAGTTTTGTGGAGTTTATAATAAGTAAATATTAGTAACTACAGAATATGGTGGAAGATTATGATTTATGTTGGTCTTATCGTTAAATTATATTTACTTGAATTTAAAAAATTGGCTTCTAAATCTACTTGATAACAAATTTGCCTTAATTAATTTGTAATATACAGTGTCCCCCCGGATGGACTGAACAATAGGGAAACATTTTTTATCGCCAACTGTCAGTAAAGCGATGCGTTACCATAGCGTTTTACGGAGGTAAAGAAACACTTTATCGTACAAAAAAGTACTTTACCTGCCGCTAATATCTGTCAGCGTAACCATGACTGATGACTTTAAACATAAATCGTTTGTCACTGTCATAAGTTATTATATCTTTATTTCTTAAATTAACAATTTTCACGGTTGGCGATAAAATTTTGTATGCACCACGTCAGTAAAGTACCTTTACCGAACTCGTTTGTTACTCGCCGCGCTCGCTTCACTCGCTTGGCTCGTAAATCAGACACGTTCGATAAAGTATCACTTTACTGACTTGGTACATAAATAACTATTATTTAGGCCTTTACGCAAAAATGTCATTATAAAATTTTTGCCTGTGTCAAAACCACCAATTCTGAAAGAATAACCTAAATATTATTTTTAGCAGCTGAGAAAATTACAATACGAGGGACACTATTTATGTATTGAGAATAGAAAGAATAAACAAATGAATTTGATGAAAAATACCTTTATTGCTTTTCAAAATAATTGCCTTTAAGATCTATACACTTTTGCATGCGATTGAACCACCCTTCAAAGCACTTTCTCAAGTCAGATGATGGTAGCTCTAAAACATGCGTTTGGAAGGCCTCAACCGCTTCTTCGGGCGATGAAAATCATTGTCCACGCAGTTTATCTTTAATTACTGGAAACAAGAAGAAGTCATTGGGTGCCAAGTCGGGGCTGTAAGGCGGATGACCCATCAATTCGATCTTTTGTGTGTCCAAATACTCGTTTGTTGCATGTGATGTGTGTGAGCTCGCATTGTCATGATGCAAAATGATTCGTCGTTTTGGGTTGGTTTCTCTCAATTTACCGAAAACTTCAGGCAAACAAATGGTCGTATACCACGCTGAATTAACGATCTTTTGATTTTCGAGAGCCACAGTTGCCACAGGACCAGTTTTCGTGAAGAAAAACGCCACCATTTGCTTCCTAACGCTGCGAGAACGAACAACTTTTGTTGGCTTTGCTTCACATTGAAACACCCAAACTGCCGACTGGCCTTTTCTTTCTGGCCCATAAGAATAAATCCACGACTCGTCACCTGTGACGATGTTGTATACCGCTTTGGATGCACCACAGTTCTATTTTGAAATCATTTTACGGCACCAATCGACACGAGCATTTTTTTGAGCATCTTTCAACAAATGTGGAAACCAACGCGCACACAGCTTCCGAACACACAAATGTTCGTGCAAAATCTTATGTATGCTGGTCATACTAATGCTTAAATATCTCTCGATTTCTTGATATGTCACATGACGATCTTCTTCAATTAGTTTTCGCACAGCATCAATATTTTCCGGCACAACGACCGATTTTGGACGACCTTCTTTAACTTCGTCCGTGAGCGAACCACGTCCACGTGTGAATTCAATGTACCAGCGACATACAGTGGGTGTGGATGGCGCTTCATCACCAAAAGTTGCATTCAGATGATTGATGCATTGTCCTTGAGTTAGACCACGTCGAAAGTCATAATAAATCATAGCTCGAAAATGTTCGCGAGTTAATTCCATATTTTGGCTGAGATGAAATTTTAAACACTGCAAAAAACACAAATATTGCTCGCACGTCAAAACTTTCTGACTACCTATAACGTCAAAAATGTCAAACTTTACGATGACAATTTCAAATTTCACCTGGCAATACCAGTGTTGCCAATTCTCAATACATAAATAGTGTCCCTCGTAACACACAAAAATTTAAGCAATAAAATTTCATGTTTTTGGTTTAATCATATTTTCTTGTTATTTTCCATGACAACCTAATATGTAAGTCAAATTATTTGGCATCTGTCATTTTCATTACGTATTTGTGAATCTTTAATGAGACTTACTTAATAGTAATGCCAACTTTAGAACAAAGAGTTTACCATGTTCATTGTTATGGAACTGGTGAGGTTTCCTATAACTTTGCAATTCAAAAATTTCAACAAAAATGTATTAATCTTCACGTGTGCGTTAATGCTTTACGAAATTTGGTAGAAAAATTTGAAAGAACAGGTAGTGTACATAACATCAAGAAAAGAAAAAGGGTACACGATGAAGAAGATGCTGCTACAATACTGGCTCTAGATTCTGTAGAAACATATTCGAAATTATCCTTACGAAAAAGGTCTGCACAGTTAAATCATTTAATTGGCAAATCACATTTACAAAAAAAATTTAGAGAAAAGAAAACTAAACCTTATAAACCGATTTTTGCATATGAATTGAGAAATGGTGATAATGCATTGCGTTTAGACTTTTATTTACAACCATACGCGTAATGTTGGCATTTCTGACTTTTTAAAAGTTGGGAAGTGTGACTTTGTTCACGTTTACTTCCCGCCCTCTTACTACTGCCCTCATTTACTTCCCGCCCTCTATTACTGCCCTCGTTTCTTAACCTCAATGTCAATCACAAAACTGTCAACTCGATATGTCAAAACTTTATCGGAATTTTTATCACAAATAATTATTAATTGTATGGTTGTAAATAAAATTAATTGTTACATTAGAATTATTGGCAGCTTGAATCCATGTAGATAGGCCGCCCTGCTATTGCTGATATTATGAAATAGTGATTTCTTCTTGTCCTTCTCCATTCGAGCCAAGATATGTGGATGCGACGGGAGGACAGTTTTCCTCAGTTCAAGTGGATTGCAGTCCTTGAAGGCTTTTACTACTCATCATTTCTTTTATAATCAATTCACCGAAATAACCTGACGCATATTTATTTGACGTTTACGCTATAACATCACAAATCTGACAACTCAATATGTAAAACCTTTTACCGGAATTTTTATCACAAATAAATATAATAATTATGGTTGTAAATAAAATAGTATACAAACCTCGGTGAAAAGTTTCATTCCTGTCTCGGGATAAGGTTAACCTCGACGGTTCGCGTCTCGGTTAACTACTTAATCTCTCGACAGTAATGAAACACTTTCCACCTCGGTATGTAATATACTATTGTTTATGGGTAGGAGAAAACCATTTTGTAAATCGTAATTTCTGCAAAAACATTATTTTTTTGTACGAATCGACATTTACAACCAATGGGATAGTTGCGAAGCAAAACTGTAGGTCGCGAAAAAATCCTAATTCCAAAATTACAACTAGAAGTCAGTATTACAAAAAGGTTAATGTGTGGTGTGGTGTTATGTACGGAAAAATCATCGGTCCGTATTTTTTTAAGGAAATGTGAATTAACATACGGATTTGGGGTTGCTTCAAAAATTTTTAATGCCTGCAATAAGAGATGAACCTAACTTGGAAAGTCGATTTTTTCAATAAGATGGGTGCCGCTTACTCAACAGTGCTGGTTAGAAATTATCTGCGAGAACATTTTGGAAACAGATGGATAGGTCGTTACGGACCTGTTAATTGGCCGGCTCGTTCCCCTGATTTAAGACCATTGGTTTTATTTTTATGGGGATATGTTAAACAGCATGTTTATAATATTAATTTAGATAACAATATCGAAATTTTAAAATTACGGAAGCGGTCAATTCTGTCACTGAAGATATGATCCACAATGTTTATAAAGAATATGTACGTTGAGTTGGAAAGTGTGTAGAGGCTGGAGGATACCACGTTGAATGAAATAAAAAAAAATCCTTTAATTCAGGTGTGTTTTGTAATTTTCTCACCTGCTAAAAATAATATTTAGATTATTGTTTCAGAATTGGTGGTTTTGAGATAGGCAAACATTTTATAAAGAATGACATTTTTGCGTATAGGCCCAAATAAAAAAAAATCCCCGATTGTTCAGTCCATCCGGGAACACACTGTATAATAAATTTTCACTGACGAATCAAGTAGCATTTATTCGTCTTTTCGCACAGGAAAACAAATATTAAATGCGAATTTTTTTAAAACCATATTCCATCTCAGACATGTATGGCAAGCATTGAGACAGACGAAATACCAGCTGAGCAAGTTAAATAAACATCTCCATTCATTGCATGTTATGTGAATATTTACATATGGAAATAAAAACTGTCCTATTTATTTTATATGAAACGACTTTGCAAGAGAATTAAAGGATAGGGTTTTCTCTTACAGCCCGATTTATACTGTAACTAATCCTGAGCATGCGTAACTGTCATTCATATTAACTATCGCATTTTTCTGGTTGTTGCGATCACTGAGGGATGCGTACTACTCACAACGCGTCTTGGGCAAATTAACAAAATCCACTATACAATTTAACTAAATTCACCGTATTTTGTAAGGCAAACTAATAAAGTTCACATTAGAGAATGCTTGAAGTTGCTTATTTGATAGTATATATATATTTATGATACATAATGTAAAAACTATGTTTTATTTATTATCAACCTCAGTGAATAAATATACGATTACATAATATGGTATTGCAACTATGAATTATTTGTTTTTGCATGTTAGTGAGCCATGGCATTTATAATTACATTTGAATTTCCCTGTTTACAGGAACAGTTATTGTCACTAAAAAATATCTTGCATTTACACCTGAGAAAATTCTATCATATTTAAAGCAGTTCTCAGAGGAATTTACTAGGTACTATCGGGCGGTTTTGAAATAAACAGCAGATCAGTTTGTAGGAGATCATTTCTCGAAAATGATCTGTTTAATGGCCCATTTTGCATGTGTATAACCCGCCATTGTTAAGTCCTCTACCAACATCTGGAATTTTAACCAAAATATTGGTGGCTTCTGGCATTGGACCAAAACTTAAATTTTCATCTTTTTATGTATTATTATTCCCACTCATTTAAAATACTTCTATTTCTTTCGAACATTTTATTGGCCGACATGTTATCATTGTTGTTATCTAGTAGTTCACTTTTATTTTTGTCATTACCACCTTGATCATCTTCATTGCCTATGCTTTGTACAGTTTCCTCCAAGTTTACTCACTTTTTAAGTTACCCTCTTTTTTATTTTCATTTTCTCTTATGACTTCTTCCAAGTCTTCTTGGTCTAGGTTGTTTACAAAAGAGGTTAGGATGTTTCGCTTTGTGTCTCCTTCTCATTACCTATAACGCGATGAAGTTCGTATATACTCGACTTTCGTCATCAAATCGTGTAGTGAATTTTGTTTATGTGCTTAAAACACATTGTGAATAGTACGCTTCGCTGGGTGGTCGAAACAATGCGAATAAATTTACCCACAATATGATCAGAGCATATTGCAAAGCCCACAACTTATAGGTATAACTTTCGGTCATTGCCCGAATTCGCCATCTGAGTGCAACATATACAGGCTGGTTCACCGGAAACTAAATCGATCGATTGCGGAAAA
Organism: Amphimallon solstitiale; assembly: GCA_963170755.1. Lineage (NCBI taxonomy): Eukaryota > Metazoa > Arthropoda > Insecta > Coleoptera > Scarabaeidae > Amphimallon > Amphimallon solstitiale. Next base: position 95,206,607 of record OY720682.1, on the reverse strand, counting down.
ACTATAGCTAGGAATAATCTCAAATTTTGACACTATACTAGAGTTGATGGGGGCCATTCGCCTAAAATATTTTCAAGATGGCGGCGCTCCGGGCTATACCGAAAGTAGTCACCAACTTTCTAATTTTAAATAGAATACCCTGTATATTGTCAGATTTTTAGATTCTACGTGTAATTCTAAATATATTTCATGTATAATGTCATATATCTAAGTGTAACCCTTTTTGACTTATTAAAATTCTTATGTTAAATTTGACGTTTGCAGGCAGAAAATCAATAGCACTTTTTCCATATAAAGATGAATTTATTATTTAATAGAAGTAAATTCTCTCAAATAGTTGGCCTAATTAAATACTATTTGTATAAAATTGTTACAATTACTAATACAGAGCCTGAAAACGAAGTTGGAAAAATTGCAAAAAAGACAATTTTTTTAAGTGGGAAGCGGCAACTTTTATAATTTTATCTTATTCTACATTAAAAATAAGGATCACTTTGTCTAAATATGTCTATTATAAAAATTGGTAGTTTTTGAAATATTGGCAAGTTAGTATTTTTATCTTCTCAATACATACTGTTTGCATAGTTCTTTTTTCATTATTTAGCCAAGACAGTGTTTACAAAATTATAAATAGTCATTCGCTGAAGAAAAGTCATTTACCTTATCATAATTACAATAAGTCATGCCGGGGCGCTTAAATTATACAAACGATGATTATTTAAATTTATTTATTATTTATGGAGAATGTAATAAAGTTATGTCAAGAACATGTGATACATTTGCAACTCGATATCCGCAAGAACGGAAACCATCTACCAATACCGTTATACGTATTATAGAAAACGTCAGAAACTTTGGATCCGTTATTTGGACGGATGAATCAAAATTTGCGAAAAAAAAAAAACTGGCAATTTAATGTTTATTGCGCTGTAAGAAATAATAGTGTCGTGTCCTTACAATTTTACCAAGAGAATTTAAACAGTAAGTTGGGGTGACATTTTGGAACTATTCTAGGTATAAACTCCATTGTTGATTTTTAGGTGCGCGCTATATCAACATACTCCAAAATTTAGAAATTAATTATTTAGATAACTTGCCGCTAGATGATTACAGAAATATATTCTATCAGCGTGATGGGGCACCGCCACATAATGGGCATTTAGTGAACAATTGCCTACAAAATTTGTATGATGATCAATGCCAACAATAGACCGATTTGTTGGCCACCTCGTTTTCCCGATCTCTCAGTAATGGACTGTTTTATTTGATCTAGAATCAAAAACATGGTCTATAACACTGCCCTACCACCATAGACGACTGCATGGAGCGTGTCAGAAGAGCATTTCAAAATCTAAATCCTCAATCAATAAAAAAAATCACTCATGAAGAATTACTAATTAGGTGCGAAAAATGTCTCGAGGTTCAAGGGCGTTAGTTTGAGCATTTATTAAAATATTTTTTTTCTATTTAGTTATAGTGTGTATTATTATGTTTTGTATTAATAATTCTAACAATTTTATACAAATAGTATTTAATTAGGCCATTTATTTCAGAGAATTTACTTCAAATTAAATAATAAATTCACTTTTATATGGAAAAAGTGCTATTGATTTTGTGCCTTCAAATGTCAAATTTTAACTTAAGAATTTCAATAAGTCAAAAAGGGTTAGACTTAGATATATGACATTATACATGAAATATATTTAGAATTTTGCGTAGAATCTAAAAACGTGACAATATACAGGATATTCTATTTAAAATTAGGAAGTTAATGCCTACTTCCGGTATAGCCCAGAATGCCGCCATCTTGACAATATTTTAGGCGAATGACCCTTATCGATTTTAGTATAGTGTCAAAATCTCGGATCATGCCTAGCTATAGTTTTTCCGCAATCGATCGATTCATTTCCCGGTGAACCACCCTCTAATTTAAAACCATTCGATTCTCATTCAGAAAAAGCGATCTGTATTTCTAGAATAGTGTGCGTGTTTTATCCTCGAGCTCGTGAGTAGTTATGGGACAAAATTCGTTATCGAATAAGACTGAGATTAAAAATAACTAGAACTCGTGAATCTGAAAATGCATTAATTTGTGGAATGCTAGCCTTCATAACCTGTATACAAAGAAGTAAATCGCAAAATTAGTTGTTAACCGTTTCATTTAAAACTATTATCACTACGGAAGTTCTGGCACAGCCTGGATTTTGCACACTATTAAAAAAAATATTTGCTATATACTTACTTGTCGAATGGTTTGGTACCAAAGAAATGCGCTACACTGTTAACGGACCACGTAATGTGTAACAGTATGACGTATCTTGCAAAGTAACACACCAATAGTGAGTGCCAATAGTTCTCATTCCACAACCACACAGGAATTGCCACGGGTAAGAGCAACGCGAACAACAGATATAACGGCTTGTAGAAGCTGCAAGATAAAATATACATATTAAAATTTTCAACATTTATCGGGCCTTTTTTTACTTTATCCTTTTATTTCCATTTATCCCTTTATCCCATTGTGAAATAAAATGCAAAAGGAAAAAATCCCTCACCACAAAAAATATATACATAAAAATCTAAATACGTATTTCGGCAACTAAGTTGCCATCTTCAGTAGATATCTGTATAAGACAAAAAAAAAGAGTGTTAAACGTAGTATTTTTGGCTAAAGTGTAACCTTAGAAAATGTGCTCTTCACCAAATCACTAGTGGGATAACAGTGTTATATATATTTTTTGTGGTAAGGGATTCTTCCTTTTGCATTTTATTTCAGATTTTTAGCTACAGTCTCCACCCATTATTTGACGTTTATCCCATTATTTCAACATTAACTCTACAGGGAGTAGCACCTATGATGCCTCGAGCCGAAGCTCCTCTATCATACAATATATCGAAAAAGTCTAAGAGAAAACTTGTCCATAATTAGAATCACCATTTCACTAAAATCTTTTTGGTATCAGTGCTGTATTCCAATGGCGTATCAAACCTATGTTTTTTTTTAATGGAACAATATATATTTTGTGGCTGATTCGGAAAGCCCTCGAAGAGTAGTTTTTTTTCCTCATGTAACGTCATACCCCTAACTTTAGCGGTTTCGCTGTTATAACGGTTTTTCTTCGCAGTTAGACCATACTTTGGCAGAAACTAAATTGTACCGGCGTTTCAATTTCGAATTTAGGAATAGACTAGGACCACTTCCATCTCCTCTTAATTTTTTTTTCAAGTGATTTAAGGAAAGAAGATAACTTCTGATTGGGTTTTGCAAATCATTTTTTCCTAAAATATCAAATGGGAACCATAAAAATAATTACATCGTTGGATAATCGAAATTCCAAGTTTTCCATTTATAACAAAAAAACATTTCATTACAAAATTAAAAAGAAAAAAGAAGTTGTTAGGTCAATTTGTCAGTGATTTGTGGTGATTACTCAGCCTAACCTAAAAATGACGACCTTCCCTTTGGAGGCATAATCGCAACTTCGACGCACAGGCCCTAGACACAGCCCTTAGGATTTCCGGTGATACAGCACGAAGAGCCGCGCGAATCCTCTCTCGCATATCCACGACCAATCCATGAATCTGGAAACCTTTCGTCAAGATATTCCCGAACGATACGACTATTATGTGCAAGACCTCCATCGTGCTGGAAAACTATCTATCGGCGAGCGGCTAATGGGACATCTTCCAAAAGCTTAACCAAATCGTCACAAAGGAACCTTAAATAATTGTTGCCATTCAGGTTCCCGTCGAAGAAGTAAGGACCAAGTAGACGTTCTCCTAGTATGCCACTCCAAACACTGAGTGACCATCTTTGCTGGTGGTTTTCAATCCTCATGACGCGCGAGTTTTCATCGGCGTAATAATGACAGTTGTGACGATTGACTACCCCATTTTTATGGAATGTCGATTCATTCGAAAATAACACGCGCATAAGGTAGGATTCATTTTGGTCGATTATGTTGATTGCCCAATTGCAGAAATTCTCGCTGGGTACAAAATCTGGTGCAATTAAATTTTAAATGGATGGAACTTGTATTTCTGAAGAGTACGATGCACAGAACGCATTGAAATATCAGTGTTCCTACTAATTTCACGGACACTGATATGAGGATTTTCAACAGCAACCTCCAGAACTTTTAACTCGTTTTGTACGGTGAAAACTGGCTTCGTTCTAATTCTCTTTGCTCGATGAATAGTACCAGTACGTAAATCTATCCAACACCCTTTTAAACGCACGTGGATTTAGACACGTTCTGAGAAGATATCTCTCAGCGTACACTCGTGAAGCCAACAAACAATTTTTGAAACATTCTCCAAGAATAAACACCATGTCAACCATTTCTTGTTGAGTTCCACACATTTTCGCAACGTTTATCAGATAACAATAATGCTTCTGTCAGTTTATTGTTATTTTTTCCGTTTGCATTGACAATTGCACTTCTATTGGTTTATCAACACAGAAATGTGTTTTTTTTATAAATGGAAAACTTGGAATTTCGATTATTCACCGATGTAATTATTTTACATGGTTTCTATTTGATATTTTAGGAAAAAATTACTATTAGCAAAGCCCAATCAAAAAGTATCTTCTTTCCTTAAATCACTTGAAAAAAAATTAAGAGTAGAGGTAGAAATGGTCTTAGTCTATGCCTAAATTCGAAACCGAAACGCCGGTACAATTTAGTTCCTGCCAAAAGAAAATGTCTAAATACGGTCTAACTGCGAGGAAAAAAAAGTTATAACAGCGAAATCGCGAAAGTTAGGGGTATGACGTTACATAAGAAAAAAAAGTACTCTTCGAGGGCTTTTCGAATCAGCCACAAAATATATATTGTTCCATTTAAAAAAACATAGGTTTGATACGCCACTGGAATACGGCACGGCACTGATGACCAAAAATATTTTAGAGAAATGGTGATTGTAATTGGGGACAATTTTTCTCTTAGACTTTTTTCGATATATTGTATTATAGAGGAGCTACGGTCCGAGACATCTTAGGTGCAACACCCTGTATATACATATTGCCTGTACGCTGAACTATAATGACTATCTGTTCTAAGTTGTTAATTAGGATACTCCAGATTTGGCAAAGATTGTGATTCACAATCTTATTATTTTATTTCAAACAAAATAGTTCTAACGTCAAAAGCCATGTCACGTCGTATTTAAACTATCAAGTATTAGTATATATGCGATATGTAGATGGTTAGGATAAAGTTAAGAAATTATAAATTCTGACAAAAATAACTCGTGGTACATTATATTGGTTCCAAGATTTATATAATCTTTTTAATAGACAGAAAAAATATACATATTAGATTAATAGCCTGTATATGGTATTTTTCCATTGTAATGACAATAATAACAATAATAATTATAATAATACATTATTATCCAACATAGTTTGAAATAGACCTCCCCCCCCCCTATCTCTCTCTCTCTCTCTCTCTCTCTCTCTCTCTCTCTCTCTCTCTCTCTCTCTCTCTCTCTCTCTCTCTCTCTCTCTCTCTCTCTGTGTGTGTGTGTGACCACGATAGCAGCGAAAGGGCTGCAGCCATCAATACCAAACTTTATATTTACGAGGATATTCTTCCTCTTGAGATCTGATACGATTTTCAGTAAAATCGGTAGACCGTAAAAAATACAAGAACACTAAAAATTGAATTTTAGAAAATCCTATAAAACTTCGAAATTCTTACCGGAAGTAGGCTTTTTTATCTTAGTGAAAAACAGTTTTTTGCAAATATCTCGTAAATTATGCATCCTATACAGATCAATCTAAAATACAAAATTTCAAATCTTACTAAAATATACTTTTTAGTACTTTGGTACTCTTTAGAAATTTGCCTAAACTTAGTAGTTAACGAGATATTAGTATATTTTGATTTTTACTTTCTTATACGTAGTATAAGGAAGTATTGTGATGATGAAAATTTTCTACCTAGAGATTTTTGGAGATGTCCACGTTTTGAGGTCCCCTGATACCGAAAAAGTGGTTTTTCAAAAATGTCTGTATCTGTCTGTCTGTCTGTCTATGGCCACGATAGTGGTCAAACCGCTATAGCTATCAATTCCAAATTTTGTATTTAAGTGTATAATCTCCCTCTTGAGATCTGATTAGTTTTTCACTAAAATCGGTAGACCGGAAGTAGCAGTTTACTTCAGTGAAAAATCGAATTTTGCCAATATGTCGTTAACTACTAAGTTTAAACAAATTTATAAAGAATTCATATGTACTTAAAATTAAGTTTGAGAAAAATTGTCTTAAAAAAGTTTTTCGAAATTCCAACCGCAAGTAGGTCTTTTACTCTTATCGTAAATCAGTTTTTGCGAATAGCTCGCAAGTCATGCTTTTTAGACAAGTACGTTACGAATATAAAAGTATTTACAACATAAGTTTCAATATCTTTTGTATAAAAAAAATTTCAAAATTCAGACCGGAAGTACCACTTCTACTCTTATCGAATAGCGATTTTTTGCAAATATGTCGTAAGTTATGCATTCTATATATATTTATGAAGAGTACAAAAGTATTTAGAGCTGAATTTGCAATATTCTTTGTATACATGAAATTTCAAAATTCGGACCGAAAGTAGCACTTTTACTCTTAGCGATTAGCACTTTTTTTCGAATATCTTGCAAAGTATGCATTCTATAGCGATTTATTAAGAGAATGAAAGTACTTAGAATAGGATTTTGAATAAGTTTTGTATAAAAAAATTCTTAAAATTGTATAGTTTGAAACGCTCATACGTATAAGAAAGTCGTGTACTGGCCATACCTATTTTTTTCACTAGAGTAAACATCTATCGGTCTACCGATTTTACTGAAAATCTAATCAGATCTCAAGAGGAAGATTATACTCGTAAATATAAAGTTTGGTATTGATAGCGGTAGCTATCCCTGATAAAGAAAAAAAACAGACAGACAGATATTTTGGCAAAAAACACTTTTTCGGTAACAGGGGACGTCAAAACTTGGACATCTGCAAAAATCTCGAGGTCGAAATTTTTCACCACAATACTTCTTTATACTACGTATAAGAAAGTCAAAATTCGTAAAAGATAAAAGTCATAAATAATATTAGTTAGTTTATTACTAAGGGGTTATATTTTATTACAGTTGAAGCTCTTTGGCAGTCGACATGCGCCAATAAAACAAAATAGCGTCAAATGTGAGATATTCCAAAATTTTACCTGCCAAGTAACATAACTTACGAGAGCTATGTCAGAAAAACACCTTCATAAACCTTTTAACATTTGTCATAATTACCTGTTATATATGTTAAAATATAGGTCTAGAAAAATAATACTTAATCTTTATTTATAATATTCAATTTGTAACTGGCTTACACCTAGTAGTATTTTCCTAGCGGAAGCTATATATCTTCAAGCTTAATAACTTGGTTTCATTTTATTGTTCTAAAATTGTTGCGATCGGTAGGAATTTGTAAAAGCATTGAACCAAAACGATTTAACCATAGTTAGAATGTATAAGACGTAAAACAAATACATTTAAAGTGAAAATGGTCAGCAAAATTATTGAATGTTTAGAATCTGCCTTCTTCTTCTATATACATTTGTACTTGAGATTACAATAACCTATAAACACTGTAAAATGTAAAAAAGAAATGCATGAGATTCTATTAAACAAATAATAATGGACTATACCGCCTCACTGGGACACCCGGTATATATATGACACACGTGCATATCACGCTTACTGTTGCACTTTTATATTTCTATAAGTACACGAGAGTTAAAATTTAAAAGTGAAATTTCTATTTTTTTTTACAATATATTTCTTATAAATTATAAATAATTTATTTCCATAATTAATTTACATTAACTAAATCTAGGTCTTCAACATAGATTATAAAAAATCATGTCAATTAAGAAAATAGCATGTAATTATTGGCTAACCAACACAACATTTTAATATGCAGTTCTTATTTATTATGCAATATGTGCAGTTCTATGTTCAACTTCATTTAAATCATAGGTCATTGTAGCAATTAGCTTTTGTCAGTCCCTCAATAATATAACACATTTGTGGATTATGAAGATAAATATTCTCATTAGGATGCGAAGTTTATTTTATATTTTTAGAATGTTTTGGGCAATTTCGTTAAAAATAAATCTATAAATGCATAATAGTGATGTTGGATTCGGTTACTTTTCAGTACTTTTTATTCGTTACCGAGTACTCGATCAAATGTGCGGTGCGGGAATATGTATAGTTAATATATAATATAAACAAAATATTGACTTATATACTAATTTTAATATATATTACGTTAAATAAATAAAATTCGTCAAAAGTATCACACAAAACATTCCAACTCAAAATTAAAAGTAAAATGCCAAAGTCTAAAGCTTTGATTATGTATACTATAGATATACCTACAACTGAAGGTTAGTTCGGGTAGGTAGCCAACAGAGGGGTTCGGCAGTAGGATGTGCCCATTCATAAATTTCTCCCGCTAAATTTGTTGTAGTAAAAGCACTCTCCCTGTAGTAATAAAAAGAAGCCAATGGGATCTTAAAGGAAGTGACGCAATTATCCAATTAGACCAATCGTGTTTGTTACAATTTTATAGGCGTTTTGCTTTAGATTTAAATATCTTAAAATATTTTCAGTTGAGGGATATGATAAGTCTACTGACTGTAATTCCTTAAATTCCAAACATAAGTATAATGTGATTGTGGATGTTAAATGTTATTTTGAAGTACATATTACAAGACGATGTAACGAAGAAATGTCGTTTTTCCTATATATTTTATCTTATAATTGAGAATGATATTGCAGTACAAGCTGAAAAAGGTTCAAAGTACTAACCTTTAATAAAACCTTTGCTTGGTTGGGAATTAGTTTGTTTGTAATTACTGTTGAGGATAGTACATCCTCAACAATAATTGATGATATAGCAGTTGTTGTTATGATTCAGGCCTGGATAAAATAAAAATAACTAGAACCATAATAAAATATGGGGCGTATGTCAACTCGACCAGAGATTTAAATTCTATATTACTATATCCACATAATTATAGAATTAAATTTGTTTATATACGAGTACACATTAAATTAAAGTCTAACCAATAGTATATAATATTGTAGAACGCAAATTTCTCATTGGTTATTTATTTTACCCTAACCGGGATTATAATGTAATATATAGAGAAAGAAGTGAAAAGTAATTTACAATTTACGAATAACTCGTGCTGTGGTGTGTGTATTCCTTATTGTGTTTATCATGGAGATGACAAGTCAAAGAGGTCGTAAGTAGCATTAGCAAATGCGGAAAAATTCGCTGGAGATGTTGGAAACGCGAATATCCTGCAAGATACTCGCGTTTCCAAATTACAAATGAAAATCACATAATCGAAAAAGTTGGCGAACATATCCATACGTCAGATCAAACAATTGTAAGGCAGGGCTTTAGTAATACTATTAGAAGGAGGGCCGAAATAGATTTGCATGAAAAACCATCAAAAGTTATACACCAGGAGCTGAAAGAAAATGGATATTTCGATCAACTCACAGTTGAAGACCTAGGTATCACACGGAATATGTACATATATCGCAAGAAGGAAACAAGTGCCATTGTTACCCAAAAGTAGAGGAGACATATTCCGATTGATTCAAGAAAGTGAATTAAATTTACAGACTTGTAAGGGAGAAAATTTTATTATCGGCGTTGACCCCGCAAAAGAAATAATTGTATTTTCTTGCTTTACTAATTCACATTTTTTGTTGTTACGGTTGAAACAGTTTATATGGACGGTACCTTTCAATTATTTTAGCCAAATGTTTACCATACTTGGGTTCCAAAACGGAATACTACATTCCATTTGTTTTTGCGCTGTTGCCTTATAAAAAGTGTGAAACATATTGCTGTGACTCTTGCAAATTAATAATTATATAAAACTATTTAAGTTATTTAATCTTAAATTAGGGCAGATTCAAGCATATATCCTAGTACTAGGCCTTATGCTAGAATTTTCAAGTGTATTAGTCTGGGCGAAGGTGGCAGATTCAACGAAAGCTGTTATTCAACTCTACCCAACATATTTCAATTTAATACAAATCTACTTAATTTTCAAACCGAAATTTATGTTAAAATTAAAACAGACCGCTCCTATGTTAAAAAAGTAAGGAAGACCACATTGTCAAAACACCAAAATAAAGCTATTTCTAGATGTAACTTTGTTAAATTAGTTAGTTATAAATTTTTACCGAATGTACATTAGGGTTGGCTCTTGTTGTTTAGTACCTAGGTTTTGTTTTATGTAGCTATATATTATATTATATTAACTGACGTGTGCCGTTGGCATCTACTACAATTTAAAATACAGGAATAGTTACATTATTTCATTATTGTATTTTTTTTTGGTATGACCATTTTTTAAATTACTTAGTAAAAATGTTTTCTAAATACTACGGACATGTTAGTATACAAAACTATTAAAAAATATTGATTGTTGCTCTGTGTCTTATGTAGCTATACATATATTTTATTATATAATGCTGAATGTATGTGTTTGTAAAATAAAATTTAAATGTGTAGACAGTATTTCATTATTGTATTATTGTATTATTATTTTTTTAATATGACAATTTTTTAAAACTATTAAAAAAATATTTATTGTTGATCTAGTATTATAGAATGTTTTGGTTTTGTCTTATGTAACTATATATTATGTTATATATAATGCTGAATGCATGTGTTTGTAAAATAAAATTTTAATGTGAAAACTATTTCTTTTATAAAACCTTACTAACAGGCTTGACGAATTGGATATAAACATAATCCTCTTAGTACGAGTCTATTATGCTAATTACTGTTTGGCCCAACTGACGTGCACCGATACAGCCCACGTGTAGGCAGTACTTACTATATTGATAATTATTAAGAATGTAAATGTATAATGAAAGTTCTTGGGACTTCCCTGATGACATGAGGTATTGTGGGTGTAAAAGCAGGATTAATTATAACACTTCTGCAGTAAGAAGGATAGTGTGTCTATTATAATAATAAATTTATTGTATCAATAATAGGATTTACATACTATTTATACAATAGCACAGGTAATCAAAGGGCCAATTTACGTCATTGACATTGTAAAATGCTTCTTGAAGGAGAATCTCCTTTATTTTCTCTTAGATACGAAAGTAGAAAAATGTCTACATATAATTTTGATTTTATTAAATAATTACCAGTGACGATGTTGTATTGAAGTGGCTTTTGTTCTATGAAATGTGGGATGTGCAGCAAATGGTTATGAGGGGTGGAGACTTCTGTAATCTTACCCCTAGTCATCAGGTGTGGCTGCTTTTTCAAAGCCCTCCTCAGTTGTTGCAGAATGTGTGTCTAGGCTAATGGAATTATCTTAAGCTCTCTGAAGAGAGGTTTGAAGTAGATAGTTTGTGAAACACAGACAATTGCTCGTACAGCCTTCTTCTGCAGGATAAACACGTTTTCCGTGTAGGCCTACTTATCCCATATTGGTTAAACATAGTTGATATGTGATTTGATAGTCCATAATACGTCGTTACTTATTCCAGTAGACTTTCAGTTATAAATCTGATACGTCTAATTGCATAAGTAGCAGAATCTATGTACAGCTTCTTGTTAATCTTGTGTCTAGTCTAATATCAAGGAATTTTCTATTCATAGAATAAATGTGTGATCTACGTTTTAGTAAAGTAAATTGTCTCATATTTATCCTGGTTAAATGATAAACGATTGGCTGTGAACCATTTAAATTTCTGAATTGTGAAGATACCCAAACCTTAAAATAATGTGGTGTTTATAGTGTGTATTTTCTTTGCAAAACGTACTACATTACTAGTTTTAATGCCTCACATAAACCAGTCAAGTTGATAAAACCATGCAAAGCAACTTAATAAATGTTGTGTTTCGGATAGCTTTTAATTACTTTTTCTTGTTTTACATAACATATTTAGTCATACGAAATACATAGAAGCCTGCTTTAGACATACCTGCTCAACACATAGACGAAAATGAGAATAACCCAAACTCTGAACCCGAAACAGACTGACATTTCATATAGGAATTTAATAAAAAAAGCTGTCTTTTTGATACCGTTCCCTTGTTTAGATTATCTTTCTTTAAAAAATGAATACGTTTTTTAAAAAGCCTTTCGTGTAATGTTATTCATTTTTCTTATTATATTATAAAAGGGTAATTATGAATATAATAAGGAAAAAAATTGGTAATCCTTCATTTCTTCAATAAAAAATTTACTGACAGCTACTTTATCATAGTAACAGCTATATAGGTTATATTGACATGTAATTTAAGGGCAAACGATGTGAAAAGCAAATCAAACAAAATATACTCTTATGTAAAATTTAATAGAAAATATATTTAAAACAGTTTTTATAAACTTCCGGATTAAATTGTGAGAGCGGGGATGAGAATCTTTCAAACTGTGCTTTCAGTAATTTCATTGGCTTACAAGTTTTCATTCATGAATATTAATTCCTTTGAAAGATATCAGAGGACGGCACTTTACTACCATAGAAATATTTACAGTTTTCTCTAGGTTGTATAACTATAGTATTAATAAACAAGGCCTAAAGTATTTTTTAGGGAGTCCACATTTTATTTACGATAGACGAGATATTCTATCATAAAACCATAAATATCCCCGACTTCGACATTAAATCACACAAAAAGTATGTAGAATAAAAATTTATTTTACATTGCATCAATACAATAAGTTCAAACAAAACTTTTATAATGAAATCGACCTGCGCAAATACAAGTAATACTAATTAATTATATTTTTTAATAAAATATTTCAGACAAGAATGTATTCTAAAAGTTATATATTATGAGAGTAACTGTTTGAAAAAGTAACGATTATTTGAAACCAATATTCGTTACTTCGGATCTTATCGAGTAACGAATACTTCAGTAACGGATAGTTACATTTGCAACACCATAATAGTGTACCTTTTATTCATGTCATGCTATTATTACATAATGACTCATTTTTTATACAATTCAGATAATTTTTGTCCATAGAAACTATGTTATATGATTGATTGACTAGATATACAAATTCCTTGACATAATTTTCCTAAAATGCAATAGAGGCATATTGCATGTATGTCTCACTATTCCTATTAACGTAGTTTTTGTGCAGTATTTTTTAGGCACCTATGTTACTTTAATTGACCTTTCTAAATTAAACACGTAATTATTTCATAATAATTTGTATATGGTTGGGATTTTGTATCTGCCTGCACTTCACAAAAGGCCGCAAAGATTTTGCAATTGTTGCCATCCCTCAAAATTACTTTTTTTAAACGCTGCCTGTGTAGCTAAATGTCCGCCGATGATCTTGCCCGTATAAACTGAGAGTTTTGCCTACCGACGGAATCTTTACGATCGTAGTAACGTAACCACCGATAAAGGCAGTATTTTGTGCCTCATTGTTTTATAAATTTCCGCCGGTCGGAGACTTGTTATTATACTACATGAAAATTCGGCTATTATCGTAACGGTCATGACTATAACCTACTTTTATTTATTAATGAGCTTGTGAATCTACTTATTTATTAATATCGGCAAATGCAGTGACATAAATTGTACTTTGTATTATTATGAGTAAATGACTTTAAGGCACTTAAAATAAGGAATGTAACAATAAAATTAGTAAGCATTTCATCTATGAAATTAAGCAAATAAACGCTGATAAAAAATTCTATTTTAAATTATTTTGTTAGTAATTAAAAACTTTGAAATGTGTTCCTTATTTTCGAAGTATTACTTGCTTCAAACTGACAAAATTAATAAACTTTATATGTAGTAGAAAATTGATTTATTAATGTATACTTCTCATTATACTATTAATGCACTTCAATAAATATGTTTATTTATATTTAAATTATTCACTATATTTTTTATTATCAAATTAAGTATTGACGTAACTAATAGGAAATATATTTATTAAAATCTATTTCTATAATAGTTCCTATGTAATTTGTAGAAAGAAAACAATCAATATTTAGTAAGTTACAAGTAGTATTTACTATTTGTAAAGTAATACAGGGAGTACTCCTTGAGACAAAAGTAAGTAATACAGAAAGTGTATGTCATATATGATTATATTGTAAAATACTTACAAGATGTTTTTATAGTAATGAATTCCTTTTTAAAAGCATAGACAAAGAATGGGTTGTTAAAACGACTTTCTTATACGTATGAGCGTTTCTAATTTTTATATAAAAATTGTCCGATATCAAGTTTTATAAATATAGTTTTACCTTCTTAGTAAATCAGGGAGTATTAGATATTTTACTCCCTATTTTATTTTACTCACTATACGATCCTTGTAATTTTCAAATTAATGCAATGAATACTAGTTTTTAAATGATAGTTTATGGAGAATATATAGTAAAATTATTTCATAAATGAGAACAGAATTTACATTCTATAATAAAAGCAACTTAAGTATGCACATAAATGATTTTGTCTCTACTTCTACTTACAAGTAATATGCCCAAAGTAACCCAACATAAATAATATCCTATTTATATAATATACCAAAGTTAGATATTGCTAAAATGTCTAATAATTAGGGAGCGGACATGACCGGTTTAAACTACGACGAAGTTACAACGGAGCAAAGAAATAATGTAAACAACACACGCTTACTGAATAGCACTAATTCATATGGTGATCTGCAACATCTGTTTTCGCCCGAAAGGTGCCCGAGAATGAGAGCAAAAAATTCCCATGAAATAAGGAATTTATGAGTAAAATCCTTTTTTCATCGGCGTAGATAGGAGCGTGAGGGGTTTTTAAAATTTATTATATTTACCTTATATTTCCCAAGATAAATAAAAAGTTCATTACGTTAGTTTCGTTTTTTCATTGTTTTGACTGTTAATTACGTACTTCGTAATTTTTGTAATGCCGGTTTATTGAATCGACTTCTCCCAATTATCTAGACGTAAGTGTGGACTGAATTTTGTTTAGTTTCAAAAACATACGCGTACATTTTTAGTTATCATTTATTTAGATCTAGAGCGTCGTTTATGTTACTTTTTCTGATATGAAAATGAATTGTCAGTGATTCCGAAATTTATTACAAAGTCTGTCAAATACCGTTACATAATGCCAAAATATCGCACGTTCGTCACTTAGCTTTGCTAAAACATATACAGAAATAGGTTTTACGCAGAGAATTTCGATAGTTTACAAAATTTCGTTATATGTTTAAATGACGATGCTCGCAGTATTTCTGAGTGCAAGGAACTAACACAAATCCCAAATTTATAACATCAGTTGTTATTCCTTCAGGAACACTTTGGATATTTGTCTAAACTAATCACATGTTTTGAAAATCGAATCTCAAATTAAAGATGGATTAACCACATTAGACGTGGGCTATTAATAATTTCAGAAGTATTCCAAGTGACTTCGGATGTGGCTTTCGGCAAAAGTTAGACGCAGTTTTTAATATAAATCCAGATTGAATAACATTGCGGCAATTATGTATGCTAAATACGCTGAAATAAAAGAATATTTCAAGTACGCACCTATAACCAGTTGGGTTTTCTATCTACAAGTATGTACTTAATTCAAAGTCTTACAGAAGAGAAAATGAACAAATAATAAGGTATTTTGTATTTTATAGATCACCAGCCACTTGTTATCCAATCCCAGAAATAAAAAGACGGAGTAGCAGAAATCGGAAGCTAGATTGTGTAAGAACATACCATCAAAATATCAAGTCTTTATCCGTGCGCAGACGGCAGAAAAAAAATAATAGAGAAATCAATTGGCCTTACGCCGACCCTGGGCGTATAAATATCCACCTGTCTCACTTTCACAATCGGTCCTTTTCAGGACCACCATATTACTTGTGTTAAAAAAAGGAGGAGGAATAGATACTTCATAATAAATATCAAACCATTAATTACTTTAATTTTACACCTGCTAGAAAAAAATAATTACATTCTTGATATTTACTGTAATAAAGGCTAGAAAAACTACGATTTATTGAATATTCTAAAATAATAATAATCAGCTGTTTCCGACTACAAACACATTAAAGAGCAACAACCTTCCTATTTTGAAAATAAAGACAATCTTTTATTGTCTGCAATAAAGTGGATCGCCCATCTGGGTCAACAACCGACTACCTAGACGCATCCGGCAAAATATATGTATTTATGAATGAATACGATTTAACGTTTTTTTCCCGTTTTATACAAATAAAAGCGTATCTGTGCATAGAACTAACAGCAATGTAACCATGGATAGTTGATTTACATCCGCCAGTTTGGCAGATAAATTACTCCAAGATCCCTATAAATTTACACTAATTGGAACACTTCGAAATAAAAAAATATAAACTCCTCCAGAACTGATGACAATACTCGTACTACAATGAAATGCGTATACCACATTTTCTATGTTGGTTTGACCAACAAAAGATATATTTGTAGATTCCAAAGAAACAGACAGTAGTACAGCTGTTGATTGCATTGCATGAGGGTGCTGAAATTGTAGAAGAAACAGGCAAACCAGTAATTGTTCAGAACTATAATAAAATTGAAAATGGTGTCAACGCATTCGACCAAATGTGCTTCAACAAGAGCAACATCAGAAAAACAAGAAGTAAGCTTTATGTGTGTTGTATGGGATGGTGATATAATAATAATAATAATAATAATAATCTTTATATCAAAAGCCATATACATTCCAAAGATAGACAAGTACACGCCAGAAATACGTCAAGTACGATCACTACAGATTAAAAAAGTCTTCTAAACAATAGCAGGAGATCTGAAGGATATACTCCCGCAAAGACTTCTTAAAAACAGTAAAATTAGAAATATTTCTAATAGAATCTGGTAACTTATTATAAAATTTACAACCTACGAAGTAAGTTCCTTTCTGGAAAATTTGTTTTGAATGAGCAATTGGGAGCATATAGTTATTGAGACGTGTGTTGTGATCATGAGTTACGTTGCCGCTTGCAAAATCTCTTTTGTTCTTGAAGACGAAACACAGCACGTCCATTATATAAATGTCATAAAAAGTAAGTAAAGCTTTTTCTTTAAAAAGTTGTCTACAAGAATCTCTGTAACCCAAACCGAAAAAGATTCTTAGAGCTCTTTTTTGCAAGCTGAAGACCCTACTCGTTTCTGAGCATAAGACCCAGTGTATTATGCAATACCGCAGACAAGAAATAAAGTTTGAATGATAGAACATGAGTAAAGTTTTAACAATGCATGTTCTTTTAAGTTACCTTAGCGTGAAACATACCTTTGATAGACAACTGCTGACATTATCAATATGTGAGTTCCATTTTAGGTTCTCATTAATTGTAAGACCAAGTACACGTAAATTAGAGTCCAGGTTAAAAATATCGCCATTTATTTCAACGTTAGTCACAACTTTAGTTGTATTATGAAAATAAACAAACTTAGTTTTGGCCTTGTTAATGACTAACTTATTACAGCTCATCCATCTATGAATACGATTAAAAATGTCTGCTTCTACACTGTTTAGTTCACATAAACTTGCTGACTTTATTAGTATACTTATATCATCAGCGTAAAGAACTGTTTGCTGTGCATTTTGAAGGGTAGCCAGCAGTAACACCTTTGTGATTTATTCTACATACCAATGCTTTTAAGAAAGGCGAGAAACCACTTTTCCGCTATCAATATTTGGTAGGTTAAGTTGTTACTTTGCTGAACCATTGATGTGGTATAGAATATCGATTACTACGTTCCGTCGAAGCATTCGTGAATATCTGGTCCTTATTCTCAAGGATACAAAAGGTGCGATACCTTTAATTTCTCAAGAGAAAGAGCAGAAAACGTACGTTTTCTTTTAGTCAAAATAAACATATGTCAAAAACGCACTGTAAACAGTGCAGACATCCAATCTGTAGAGAGTATCGCGGAAGTATATGAAAGAAGTTGTCAAAAAACATGTTGCTATATTTTTTTAACAAACATTTTGGGTAAAAAGCGAGTTTTTCGTATTATCGTACATTTTACGTTAGTCCGATATTGAGGTATTTTGAAATAAGTTTCGTAATTTAGGGTTAACAAAACGTATACAACTTACAAAATTTTGCCGAGAGATGTCGTGCATTGCCTCATATGAAATCGACGATTTCAAATCATAAGCTCATGCATATATAATTCTACCAGTCTATGTTTCCTGAAACATAATTATTATCGATTGGACAATAATACAGAAATAATTACACAGCCAAAATACCAAACACAAGTAAATGTTTAACTTTCTATCGAGTATATACATTTATATTAAGTAACTAAAATTGGAAACGAAAAGTACAAGCTTCAAGCACATTTCGATTGTACTCAACCTGTACAGTTATTATATTTACATATACTTTATGTAAGTGTTTAGGTTATTAAAAAGTATTATCCACCGAATATTTTGGTTGTTACATCAACAGCATTTTAGTTAATTCAACCTACTAATCGGCTATGAGCCTTAAATATAATCTTTTATGTGTATGATGCTAATTTATAATTGGGAAAAAGAAACCAGATGTGTAAACTGACCCAAATATGAGATAGTTACACGAAAACCAGTACCTACTTCTTTCAATTTGGTGTCTACAGCATCAATGATCATTAGTCATTATGTAACAGTTTTTTTTGCAAGTAGGTACATGCGAGTATATATTCGTACACAATAAGTGATTAAATCTTTTGGTAGGTATGTAATTACAAAAGTTCGATGTATACACGAAATTAAATGTACATACACGTATAAATATAAATAGGCGCTTTTCATTGCATAATATCTGCATAAATTTCAGTTTGTGAGCATCGAAAAATATAATTAATACACTACACAAAGTAGGACATTTCTCAATATTAAAATAATGCTAATATCATTTTACTTTAGAAATACGTGATATGTTACAAATCGCAAAAACATCAGAACACAATCAGACTTTAATGTAAAATAGTTCTAGCCTGTAATCGTCTTCTAATGTAAATCAAAGCATTAGCTATGGCATTAAGCAGTAGCATACTTGTAATTATTATCACATTACCTGTTATGCATTTCTACGAAGAGATAAAATCTTGTTCTGGTAAATATTATGTTTGTTCGACTCCCAGTTCTAGAACTATAAATTCTGTTTTATCAGAACTTGCAATTCAATAACCGTTTGGAATTATTGGAGTACTCTCGTGCAATGCATACGTGTTGCTAGTAGTAAGCTGTAATATGCCAACGTATATACACTAGATCAAATTCTGATATAAATAAAGACTTATTATTATTATTATTAATAATAAAGTTTATTCGTTATAATTACTATTACAAGAAAGTCAATAAATTAATTATAAAAGCACACTGTATATGACAATAAAACAAACAACAATAACAAAATTTCATTGTATTATTAGATATGCCGAACCTGTACTATAATGGTGTTCATTACGATACAGATTTTCATTATGTTACAAGTTTATATCCAATAGGAATACAGATTTTTCATTACGATACAAGTTTATATCCAATAGGAATGCGACATTTCAATATTCAAACAATATTCAATATGGCCACTGCATATCTGACAGATATACAAATTAAATAAATGTGACAGTTCTCTGCAATTTACAAGTAAGTACTTAAAATTTGTGCTTTTTTGAAAATATAAACGGTAAAAATGAGGGATAATGACAGTGAAATGTAATAATTGACTCCACCAAAAATTATGGAACAAGCCTTAGTAGCCACGAACAATTTATTACCAGCCAAATTCACAAAACGTACGGAAAATTTTAACCTCAATTTATGAAATGGATTGTTCAAAAAATATGTTTTATTATGGGGTCGTAGAAAAAATAGTGTATGCAACTCGCATTTAATGGCTATTAAGACACTCGTATTCATTACAATACTCGGCTTCGCCTCGTATTGTAATTCTCTTACTCGTGTCTTAATAGCTATCATTAAATGCTCATTGCATAATATACTATTAGCGTTTTAAGTCACTTTTCAGGAAATCGTCTATTGAATAAAAACTGTGAGGACTTAAAATACAACGATCCATATATTTCAAATTAGGTAGATAGAGTTCTAATCGCTTTTTACTATATTTTACTATAAGGAAGTATTGTGATGACGAAAATTTTCAACCTCAAGAAGTAGTAGTTTACTTCAGGGAAAAAATTGAATTTCGCCAATATTTCGTCAACTATAGTCCGTCTCAACCCCATTATGCAGTACAGGTTTAATAGGGATATTGCATCTCTTATTTTCTTTAGTAGTCTCATAATAACGACATCTTTATATCCGGTTGCCTTGTTGCAAGTTCTATTATGCAAAGTATATGGGTATATGAGTAATCGTTGCTGTCAATTGTCAGTTTTTGCCGTAGTGTGTAAACTTTTATATTGTCTTTAATTTATCTATATATAATTTCTGTTAAATCGTTCTTTTTAGCAAGCATATTATCTTTTTCAAGCCTTTAAAAGTAAGTATGCATACCTAGATCTATAATTCTGATTAACGTGATAACCTATATACATATACATATACTTTTTACAGATTGCTACGTGATATGGGTTTTGAATTTTAAAAAGTGGGACGAAAGAGTATTCTTATTGAAAGAGATGACATCATTAGGTGGAGACATAAATACTTACGAGACATCAGAAAATTCAGAGACGAAGGTATATAGTTTATCATTTAATTTGTTATACTTTTATGTTCATTACGCAATTTATTATTTGCTTGTGTTTGATTGTGATTGTTTTATTTTTAGGTAGAACTATAATATATACTGATGAATCATGAGTGAATGCAGGACACTTGGTAAATAAAAAGTGGACTGAAGTTACTGTTCAAAGCAGTCGACAAGCTTTTGCATAAGGACTCAGCACTGGTTTAAAATTACCAAGTGGTCTTGGGCCTCGATTTCCAATAATTCATGCTGGAGGCGAGCAAGGTTTTGTTGTTGGTGCTGAATGTACATTTCTTTGTAAGAAAAATACTGCTGATGTTCATAGCGAAATGGATGCAGATACATATGGAGATTGGTTCAAGAATAAATTGCTTCCAAATATACCAGAGTACTCGGTTGTTGGTCTCGATAATGTCTCATATCACACGAGAAAATTAGAAAAGTTTCCAGCAGTAGCACGGAGAAGACCAAATTATTGAATGGCTCACTGAGAAGAATATTCCACTTGATAATGACATCTTAAAAAGAGATTTACTGGCTTGTGTGTCAGAGGTTAGATCTCAGTATGAGAGAATCAAAATTGATGAATTTGCAAAGAATAAAGGGCATTATGTTCTTCGGCTTTCACCTTATCATTGTGAATTAAACCCAATTGAACTGGTGTGGGCACAAGTTAAGCACTACGTTGAAATGCACAATACGACATTCAAACAAAGAGATATTGAACAATTAATTGTGGAGGGTTATCAAAATGTAACAGCGAACAACTGGCAGAATTACATTGGCCACCTTGCCAACTTGCAAGACGATGTTGAAGATTTTATAATTAACGTCACACATTCATCATCAGATCAAGATTCTTTAAGTGATGAAGAAAAATAAAACAATATATGTACCTACTCCTTTGTACGGTCATGGTTAGTTTTTTCATAAATGTTATCATGTATTATTAACTTGTTCTTATAAATGGGAAAGTATGTTTTTGCAAAATGAATTTGTGAGGAATTTGTGTCTTTAAAAGTGTATAACGGAATGTAGATTAACATATTAATATTCAATAAGACTATATAGGTCATGTAACATATTAAAAAATAAAAGTACATGTGTATGTGTGGTTATTGTTATTCTTTTCATAAATATGTATTATTTAAGTTGTTTTTATAAATAGAAAAGTTTTTTATGAAAAATAAACTTGTGATTAACTTTGTCTTGAATTTATAGTGGATAGTTGATTAAGATGTCAATATTCAGTAACGAAGAAAATTGTATACCTCAAGTGTTTCTTTGAAATATTAATTCATTTACTCTGGCTTACTATATTCAGTTAGATTTTAAATAATTTTTTACAGAACAATCCCAAAGGATTATATTACAAATATTTTAACTAATCCATCTTCCCATATATTCTCCCCTTTTAGTGTTTCAAATTACTATTAATTTTTTGTATGCAGTATGCATCAATTGAAAGACAACAGTCGTATAGGTTATGTTTTGATTACAAAAAATGTCAGATATTGAACCGGAACTCTAACCACATTATACAATGAGACGATTTGGCAACCATGAAATCAATTGCCATAAGACCTGTACTGCATAATAAGGTTGAGACGGACTATAGTTTTTTATTACAAAAGTTTTTTGAAATTCCTACCGGAAGTAGGTCTTTTACTCTGATCGAAAACTAGTTTTTTGCAAATATTTCGAAAGTCATGCTTTTTAGACGGGTACATTATGAGTATAAAAGTATCTAGAACTTAATTTTCAATATCTTTTGTGTATAAAAAAAAATTAGAAATTCGGACTTTTACTCTTAGCGAGTAGCACTTTCTTTCGAATATCTCGCCAAGTGTGCATCTTTAGAGACTTATTAAGAGAATAGAAGAGTACAGTAGGATTTTGTTTATTTTTTCAGAAGATAAAAGTATTTAAATCTTAGTTTAGAACAACTTTTGTATAATTTGAAACGCATACACGTATAAGAAAGTCGAATTTTTTATCAATAGTTTTTATTACATCGGGAGATTCTTTATTTAATTTTAATAATTTATCAGACAGTCCTAATCTACTCTCCAATAATGCTAAATGTTTTCATTTTCTTCCAATTGAAGTTTCATTTGTGTATTAGTGATGTGGTAGTACACTGGTTTCTTCTAATGCACTTGTTGAGGGCATAGGCGAAGATTATACTTCAACACAATCGAATGAAGACCCATATTATGTTCACTGCTACGATGCCATTGCAGTAGCTCGTGTTCTTCCAAATGGTCTTGACTTACTTTAATTTTAATTTTATTGAGTACTTAATTAACTTATCTAATTTTGATAAAGAAGATAAAGTAAAAAATATAAGCAGACACATACAAATGCACTATAAATTTACATAATTCTCTTATTACTTACCAGAACGATGTACTATTAACAAATGAATAGACATTTTTGAATATCTTTAGATGTTTATTACATACCAGACATTTGTATTATATAATTATTATAATCCGCTATTTTCTTTTACGCTTACATTAAAATAATTTAATACCGCCTTAACTCCCCTTTATTATATCTCGCTCTTATACATGCGTAAGTATGCGCAAACGATAATATATCTGTATAAGGCGAGACCACTGATGCTGTCGCTTGCAGTGGCGGCTGCTGCAGGGAGGACAACGGGGCACTGCCCCCTCGTGACAAATTTCCCCGTAACAAATTTCTTTTAACAGATAAATTAATTATCAATACCTAATTTGTATGTAATGATTCTGATTTGTTTGATAACAAATAATATGTTTACGGAAGTAACAGTCCGTCTTTTCACCGCGTTTAAAAATCGCAGTCTGACGTAGGCTGCGGGGCATCTCGCCGGACTGCCCCGTATGCATTAGAAATCGAGCGATGAAACTGGCGCGGGTAGGCGGCGGGGCACTACTCTATGGTGCCGGGTCCGGGTGGCGGTCCAGTATGTAATATACAACGGTGAGTGTATGTAGTAATTTCTATCGTGCAAATGAAACTATGAATTGCGTTAGTGACATTAAGACAGAATTAAAAATTCTAGGTTTCCCTAGACCAGATTTATTGATTAAACTAGAAGATCACAATTTGAAAACTAATAAAACTGTGACGAGAAAATTCAACAGAAACTCTTACAGTTTATCAGACTGGTTGTGTGAGTGTAATGTGCAAAATGCTTCTTTCTATTTCGGTGCTATAAAGTTCACTTTACGACATCCGTTTTGGTTTCAAAAGTATTTCTTTATCGCACGCTAATTTTGTTGTTTTGACGTTGGTAACAAAAAAAAAATGGAACCAATTTATATTTAAATGTCAAAATGTAGGCCTTTAATGTAACAAACATGTGAAATAGAAGTTGTACAAAGAATAAAAAGCACACATGCTAACATTTTATTTACTAATTAACAATATAAATTGTTAAGCAAAGTTGGATGATAAGTTTTCTGATGCTACTATTGTAATTACTTCTAAGGTTGAATAGTACAACTGTTATAAAAGTTTGTTTTTGACAATATGTCGAGACTATGTTGGCGAAAGATTTTGTAAATTGTCTTCTGCTATTTTGCGAATCTCTGGGGGCGTGCAAAATAGAAAAAATCGAGTGAACGGTGTTTTTCTACTTTGAAGAGAATAAAAACATTTTCTAGAAATACCATGCAGGAAAGCAGACTATGTGCATTAGCAATGTGTTCCATTGAAAAACAATTAGTGACATCAACACCAAACTTCAATGAATGAGTTATTAATCATTTTGCTGATCGTAAGGAACGGCGGATGGATTTTATTTTCAAACAAGTTTATTAAATAGCATATTGAGTTTATTTTTTGTCTGTACTTAATTTTTGATATTAAACACTCAGACCCCCGGTGCTCTCCCGTCCCAAAAAATCACGGGCCGCCACTGGTCGCTTGTAGGCGATATACTTAGGCGAGAATGAGTATCACTTTCATATCATAGATATGCACACGTAGTACGAACTTGGTAGACAGAAGTCGATGTATAGAATCTATGACACACGTTGTGCCACTGTAGACTTTGGGCTTCAAACCATACAATGTACCCATAAAACGTCGTATCAGCCCAAAGTTTGTATCGCTGGTGAACAGGTTTTCCATTTATAAATGGTTTTCCCGGATGTCTCCCAAAATATGCCACCATTCCTTCGCCAATACTATGTTGCTCCAAGTGCTGTGATTTATGTAAACACCTTTCATTCATTTTTTCAAATAGTGGTCTAACTTCAGCAAATAGTCGTTTTTATCCAGATCAAAAATCAGTGAATATTGGTCATAATATATTCAAATCGTTCTCTGCTTATCCCATTTGAAGCAAAACTGTTGTTCGAATCTTCCGAGTCTTCCCAGTACATACGTTTTCTACTAACCGTGCAATATCGCCTTACTAATGCCACTCCCAAAAAGCATTTAATTTCTGCAGATGTTATGCCAGCTTTCCTGTTTCGCTTTCAAGCATATAAGTTGGTAAATTGACCTATTTCTATAATTGCTTCATTAAACAATGAGAGCGGGTGGGTACCAATACATTTCAATACTGCATGGGGTATGCAGTATTGAAATGTTGTGTGCTAAGATCGGAATTCTCTCATTTATATGAATTCTTGGTAATCTTTTTCGATTTAGAACACTTATAATGTGATAATGGTAACCCCACAGTCTTTTTCCTCTCCTTAATTCTTCTCTGATTTTTCTATATTCGATCCTTCTGTATTATCTTTTTCTTCTTCTTCTTCTTCTTCTTTTAGGTAGGGTCATCCCCTGTTTGCCTGGCCTGTTTCTATTCAGCGGATGAGGTAAACCAACTTTGTCCCCATCTCTTGGGAGGTCGCCCTTGTTGTCTCTTTCCTTTTGGTCTCTCATGTTTGCATATATATGCTAGTCTGTTGGTTTGCATTCTCTCGACATGTTCATTCCATTCCTCCCTTCTTTGCTTACTCCACTTCACCACATCTTGCACTCCGCATCCTTCTCTTATGGAACTACTCGTCTGTCTATCTCGTAACGTGACATTCGCTATTTTTCTGAGAATCTTCATTTCTACTGTTCTAATTTTTTGTTTAGTTTTCTTGGTATCTGCTCTTGTCTCCGTGGAGTATGTTGGTACTGGGCGAACCATAGCTTTGTATACTCGTACTTTACTTTCCTTAGTAAGGTATTTGTTCTGCCAGACCATTGTGTTTAGATACCCGGTTACTTGTGTCGCCTTTTCCTCTTATTGTTTCTATCATACGGTCCATTATTAAATTGAATAAGAAGGGGTTCAACGAATCCCCTTGTCATATGCCAATGTTTATTTTGATTGGTTTCGTAATTCCATCAGATGTTTTGATTCTAGTCGACGTGTTAGTGTTGATATTATTGACCAATTGCACAAGGGTTTGTGGTACGTCATATTCATGTAAAATTTTCAAGACGTCGTTTCTTCTCACACGGTCGAAAGCCTTGCTGAAATCCACGAAGCACATAAATAGCGGGTTGTTATATTCGATTGATATTTTTCGAAATCATTAAAAATTTCTGCTTCAGCTAGCAATTGTGAGACTGGCAAATTGTTTATCGTCACTTCTTACTCGTCCCCGAAATCCCCATCTGTGAAACAATCATTCGCATTCATGACAATATCGACTTCATTATTGGTAGAAGTACACGAGGTGACATGGATAGCCTCCTCTAATTCTGTTTGTAGTTCGTCCAGAGCTACGAGGAAAGAATAGAACAGGAGAGAGTCTCCTTAAAAGTAATATTTGTCCAAAATGGTAACTCAGTATGGCCGCCTCAATTCATAGAATATGTATGTTACACCACTGAACACATAATCGAACATGTCAGATATATGACAAGTTATTCAAAATACTCATTTTATAAATTATGATTTGTCAATATTGCCATAACTGACCTGCCTTAAAGTGGTAACTCCGTCTAAATAATACCTATTCCCCCACCAGTTTATTATCTCTCCTGTTCTATTCTTTCCTCATAGGTCCAGAGTTAAACCACTGCAAAAAATCTCATACCTTCCTGTCTCTATAGTCTTCGATATTTTGTACCACTGTGTACTTAGGAACGTTTGGCGCGTGCTGGGAAAATGATAGTGTGAGATTAATATTTTACACTTGTCGAAAATCTAACCTCAATATATATTTAACCAATATAATAAATTTTAAGGCATTTCGAACTGAACAATAAAATGTTTACTTACACCGCGAGTCGAAGATCCAATGAATGTGCCGTTGTAAGACACACAGCTGATATAAAAACTTCTTTGGAGTAATAAAATCACACATAAGTCGTACAACCAAAATCACAAATCGTAGAAAGAAGTTTTCTCAAAATAATGAAGCTTGCCCCATCTATCTATCAACTAGAGTAAACAGAGGAAATATTTTATAGTAAGGACTTGTATACTGTTCGTTTAGCCGTACGGTAGGCATATCTTGGTAAAGAAGAAGGTTTGTAACTTACTATTTTTACATGATAAATAGAGAATTAGGGCGCGTACACGAGCGAGTCATGACTCATCGCCCATGGACGCACTATTGAGATGTTGTATTTTTAAAGAGGTTTTAATTTTATTTATATAATTGGATAACAACTGGCTGGTGATCTATAAAATACAAAATATCTATTTGTTCATTTTCTCTTCTGTAAGACTTGTTCTCTTTGAATTAAGTACAGCCTTGTAGATAGAAAGCGTCCTTTCTACATCGCAACTGGTTATAGGTGCGTACTGGAAATATTCTTTTATTTCAGCGTATTTAGCATACACAATTGCCGCAATGTTATTAAATCTGGATTTCTATTAAAAACTGCGTCTAACTTTGCCGAGGGCCACATCCGAAGTCACTTGGAATACTTTTGAAATTATTAATAGCCACATCTAATGTGGTTAATCCATTTTTTAATTTGAAATTCGATTTTCAAAATATGTGATTAGTTTAGGCAAATTTCCAAAGTCTTCCTGTAGAAATAACAACTGATTTTTTAAATTTGGGATTTGTGTTAGTTCCTTCTACTCAGAAATACTTCGAGCATCGTCATTTAAACATATAACGAAATTTTGTAAACTATCGAAATTCTCTGCATAAAAACTATTTATGTGTATGTTTTAGCAAAGCTAAGTACGAACCTGCGATATTTTGGCATTCTGTAACGATATTTTACAGACTTTGTAATAAATTTCGGAATCACTGACAATTCATTTTCATATTAGAAAAAGTAACATAAACAACTAAAATTGTACTTGTATGTTATTGAAACTAAATAACAGTAAGTATATACATATTTACATTATTTCTCTTGCGAAATATGAGGTAAATATAATAAATTTTAAAAACCCCTCAGGCTATCTACGCCGATGTAGAAAGAATTTTACTCATAAATTCCTTATTTTATGGCCATCTTTTGCTCTCATTCTCGGGCTCTTCTCGGGCATAAACAGATGTTGCAGTTCACCATATGAATTAGTGCTACTCAGTAAATGTGTGTTTACATTATTTCTTTGCTCCATTGTACCTCCGTCGTAGTTTAACTCGGTCATGTCCGCGCCCTACTTATAATACTGAATAACTATTTTGTCAATAAAGATATTATCAAAAACAAGTTTGCACATGTAGACAAACAAGAGGCAATTGTTGGATGTTTTCTTTAATTCTAAAGGATTTTTAGTAAATGTTTGTCTGTTCATACAAAAGTGGGCCCGTTACACAGCCCTTCGGTACACCTCTATTTAAATTCATTAAGTTATAATTTATTCTATCGGTCTTTACATAGTCTACTCCAGTCTTCAAACAATTCGACAGTATAATTGCCATTTTGAAAAGCATAAAAAAATCTGAAGTATGGATTTACGAGTAAGGTGAATATAGTGGGAATTACGTCTGGTCTACTTTTGTGAAAATGCGTAACGAATTCGAAGAGATCAAATTAAGATTACTTATTCATTAGTTTGCAGATCATGAATTTAATGATCGAAAGCATTAGAAAATAATCTATTTTATTAATTCTATTTTCGAATAATGATTTCTCCTCTATGAAAGAATATACCTTTCCAAAGCTTTATAAAAATGTGCTCATAATAAATATGTATAGAGAAATTGTGTATTCGAAATTCTATTGAAAACGGTACTAGTTACATACATGTACATCGATACATTCCATTATATATCTTGAATAGCACTGACGTTTGTATCTAGGTTAATCGTGTTCATTGGCCTACGGAACTTGCTTTGCGTATTGTTAATATGAATGGTAGACCGTAGTCTGCCATTCGAAGACAGCGAAGTAGAAATCGGCATCTATCCTTTTCTTAAACTTGAACTGTAAGGAAAAGTCAAGGTATCTGAAACGGTACAACTTTAATGTATTCAGTTTTTGTTCCAATTAGGAAATATTATGTCTACGTTTTCGCCCAAATTTTAGTAGGTAATTAGTTCATGCGTATAGAAAAATGGTACGTTTTTATACAAATTTCAGAATTGCATTTTGAATTTAAACGATATAGAAATGTATCCTTTTTATCTTTCAACTGGGTTATTTTTTCTAAGAATTCCAAATATAAGATTTTAAAACGAATTAGGACAATTAAACAATTTTTAGGTAATAACTGAACTATTATGTTACTTAATATTTTTTTAACTTTATAAAAAAAAATATGCAACATTTGCAATTCTTGTGCAAGCGAAGTAAATGTGCGGCTATTTCAATTTTAGATTTTAAAATGTTAATTATAGAATTATTAATTATTAAAAGCATGCTACTGCTAAACTTGGTCGTGTATCTGATAGTGTGAAGATAAACTATTGTATTGTATTGAAGTCAAATGGTGCTTCTGTATTATATCTTCGCGACGTTTATTTTACTTTCGTATACGTAATATAATAAGTAGTGTACTCATGATGTGACTCAAACTATCGTTTTAGGGAATATCTCATCGACTATTCTTCTTAATAAAGTTTATATTGTATAATACAAAAGTATTAAAATTGCAGCGAACCAAGTTTCTGCATCTTGAGCAGCTTTTTCAGATCTTCTACGAATTGTTTCTTGATCTGCTCTTTGGACTAGTAGAGATGTGTCATCTGCATATAAACACTAGTTAGAGTCATGAGTGTTTAATGGAAAATCATTCACATAAATAACGAAAAGCAGGGAACCCAGTATTGAACCCTACAGTACACCGAAAGGCGTGCCCGAGACTGAGATCTAGTGCTTCACTATTCTGTTAGCTGAACTCTATTCGTAAGGTATGATTTCATTGTAATGATTCCCCTCCGATTTCTTAGTATTCTAGTTTGTGACTAATATCTCGTTGCTAACCAAGTCAAAAGCCTTTGTTAGGTCTATTATATTCATCTGTAAAGAATTACCTTCATCAAAACCTTGTAGATTTGCTCTACCATGTATAATATGTCACTTGTTGTAGAGTGCTTCTTTCTTCAGCCATACTGTTCTGGCCTTAGACAATTATTCTCATCGTATTTAGTTAGTCTTCGAATAATCTGCTCAAACACATTGGATATCGTTAGCAGAAAGATTACAGGAAAATAATTTTTGCAATTGTCTTTGTTACCTTTCTTAAAAATTGATATAATTCCACCAACATTGAGCAAACCTAGAAGCATAGCCCCTTCTATTCGTCTGTTAAAAATATTTGCCAGCGGTATGCATATTTCTTGATGTATTCCTCTAAATAGAAACGTTGAGAGGTTATTTTTGTGATTGTATCAAATAATGTATATAACTTGCAATAAAACCGTATCAATAATCAAATAATAAAATATGAAACGTCGTTATTACTCCGAATTTACAGGACGCCTACTGTTAGAAAAATATGAATTTTTGAATTGCGAATTGAAATTTTAGCAATTATTGACGGCGAATTAATCAAAGATTACATAATTCATCAGCGAAAAAAAATGTGTCCGGAAAAAGTTAATTTATTTAAAAAAGGCCAATTTGCTAGCCAAGACTGTAATTAGAAGAAGTAGGTAATATTGCAGAAAATATATTAGCTCAAATGTCTGACAAAAAAATTCACACTTAGCCTAGTACTCTTTGGTGTTGGATGAGTGAACAGATATTGCTCAGATGTATTTTATTCAAGTTATAGATAAAAATTATGAAGTATAAGCTTTCTAACGTGCATAGCATTCACTACATGACCACTGTAGCAGATGTCTTTAAAGGAGTTGAAAGTGATGTTCAGAAAAACAATCTTCAATGGAAAGTATTCAGTATTGATGGTGACAAAATATGAGTAGAAAAAGTAAAGGCGTTGCTCTCGTATGAAAGGCCATAGGAAATGCATATCATAGCAAATCAGGCCAAGAATAAATGTAAATAAATTTATTAGTCGCTTCAAAGAAATGTTTAATATTGTTGATATATTAAATAATCCGTGTTTTATATTGCCGGAGATTTCAATATACGTATACTAGAATTAAATTCACATAGTTAGTATATATATTTCAAGAATATTATTTTTCTACAAACACCGTTAAAAGTTGACATTTTGACACGGCTAACTTCACTTAAAAATGCGATTTTAGAGCATAGCATGTTAAAAAGGCCACTTTTAACACTATACTCCATTCAGTCTAAGAATAAAGCATTGGGAAAGATAGGGCTTAAAATAAACGTTTGTGATTGGTTGAAATCGAGTGTGCATTTACACCGGCAAAATAATCGCATTTAGCTCGTTCTGTCAAAAATTTGTTTACTGACAGTTTTGTTCAAAGAGTTTGTCGATTTCCGTATTTTACATAGTTATTTGTTGTTAATATTCTTAAAAAATAGTTCTTCTTAGAACTCGCAAGTGAAATATTCATTTGTTAAGGTATTTTATCAATTTCGTTAACTTTCTTTTCGTAATCGCTAATATTCTATAGTATGGCGGAAGCAGTTTTACCAGGTCCTTCAAAAAATCGTAAAGGGAAACACATAAGATCTGGACAAAGGCAAATGGCTTATAATGTGTACATTAAGCATAAAGACAATATGTCTAAAACAGCTGCAGTCAATCAAACAGCAGAGGAAGTGGGTATTAATAGGAATACAATGTACTGCATTATTAAAGAAATGGAATTATATGGAGTTCCAATTTCTCCTCCAAGAAAAAGAAATTATCGTCATACTTACAATAAATTGGATGAAGCACAAAAAAGTACAATTAGACGACATGTGCATTCCTTTTTCTTGAGGAATGAGTTACCAACTTGTACAAAAATTTACGTAAATGTCAAAATATAATGATATCAGATATGTATATCCCTGCTATCCATCTGACAGTAAACATATGTTTTACTTGTTTTCAAAATACAAAGTTCATCGTGTGTAAACTGTGCTCATATTGTAGCGCCATCTACTTTATTCTTAGACTGAATGGAGTATAGTGTAAAAGTAAATGACAGTTTGTCAAAACTGACAACAGAAAATTCCGTACATATCAAATGATTTTTATTACAATGAAAATTACAGATTCTTTGGATAATTAATATTAAATGTACAGTTTGTGCAATTGGAGATATTACTCCATGTGTTGCTGTACTTGCAGAATTATTATTTGCAGACAAATAGTTCATAGGAACTAAAATATCGTGATTCGGCAATTCCAAAAATATTGTGATAATTGCAGGCATCTTGCCAATCGAATTTAGTCGTATTTAATAAATAAACGTCGATGTTTTATATTAGATGGACGCAATGCCTTGTATTTGCGATACAAGTTTATATATGAGCCAATAACGGTAAATATTCTTTGAGTATTGGTTTTAGTATCTGGTATAGTAACTACTAACACATTTCCTCTATCTTCAATGTCATCCACAGTCATCATTTTTAAATGTTGCAAAATTTTCCCTCTCAAGTAATATAACCTACAAAAGCCATTTCAGAACTGTCATAAATAATAATATTCACACACCTTTTGACATTTATCATAATTATCTTTTGACGTTATAATTGTCATTTATAATATTTAATTTGTAACTGGCTTTCATGTAATAGCATTTTACTATGGGAAGGTATATATGCTGAAATATTAATTTATTGTTCCGGTCGATCGAAATTTGTAGTGATATTGAATCGTCGTCTTTTGTACGTACTTTGGTCGTGTCGGTTGCCAAAACGACTCCACTATATATATATAGTATAATTGTATCAGATGTAAAAACGTACAATAGTTTGTACTCTAAAACTATATACTTATACCGACGTTTCAGATCACCTGGCACAATCTATCGAATGTGAAATACCCTACCTTGTATATTAGATCTTAAAATAGAAGGAATTTTAAAAATTTATTTAGTATTAGTACGACACATAATATCACCAGCGACTTCTTTTTTTCTTTCTCCTCTTACTGTGAATGGGTTGGTGTGGATGGCGTTCTTGTTACTCTGTTGACACAATTGTTGTGCATTTATGCTATATAATAAATAACTCTTTTTGTAAGGGCGTTTTTCCAAGCAATTTAAAAACTTAATCAGTAACTCCGATTTACAAAAATGGTGATATTGATCTCTATGGGAACTATAGACCCGTTAGTATCTTATCTTCTTTCTTCAAAGTATTTAACACTAGTAGCCAAGCGCATTACTGGTTTGTCAAAAACAATCTTTTTTGTATGGAAGAACATGATTATATACCTGGAAGAGGTATTGAGACGACTCTGTATCGATATACTCAGCAATTCTTGAATTACCGAGCCTGGCATGTGGACTAAGGGCGTTTAATTGAGCTACTAATCTTTATAATTTTTATGAATGATATCGAACTATTGTATCCGATTCTAATAATAGAATCAGTACTTATGGAAATGACACCAACTTAATTACAAGAAGTAAGGGCTGGATGAGCTCCATCAAGAGAGCTTAAAGTACTGCATTAGGTTGCAAGATTGGTTTGCAGCGAGGGGGAAACCGCTGAGGGATTATGGTGTACACCCCGTAGGAATTCCAGGAATTATTTGGGATTATTGGAATTATGTGGAATTATTTGGGATTATATCGGATTACATGGGATTATTTGGAATTATATCGGATTACATGGAATTATTTGGAATTATGTGGAATTATGCGGGGTTACTTGGTAGAATTATGACGGATTCCACGGTCATCAGAAATAATGTTTTTGTATCTATTGTCCTGTATAATCAACAATACTTTAAGTAATCGAATCATCCCTTCAAATTGAACGTCATGTCCATAGTTCAATCACAGTAGTAAAAATCAAATTGAATTTTAACAAATAGTGCCTTTGGTAGTTTTACACTTCCACGAATGCCGTCTTACGACTCATTACTTGATCATACGATATTTTGCGGGAAATTGCTGATCGTACACTAGTTTGAACCGGTTTGAACCGAGATTTGAACGCATGCGCCTTCCACTCGGCATTTTATTTATACAAGTCAGTGTAATGCGGTGTGATGTGATATTCTAGGATGTTATGCTATTTATTTTTGCTGCCACTGAATTATTGCACAGATAATCTTGAGGATAATTTTTACAGCTGAAATCAAGGTATGATCCTCACTTGAAATCTATTACGAAGTCCAAGAGAGTAATTGTAATTTGTAAGTGCTCGTTGTTTTTCTTTAGATGGAAGTTTCACAAACAGAGGCTGAGTGCTTCACCGAAATTGAAAATAAGCTAAATATTTCCGTGCCTGTGTGCATAAAAAATCTTTTAAGGATCAATGGATTTACTAACGCACAATTACTTGCTCAAGTCACAGATGATGGTATCTTGGAGATGGAGAAATTTATGACCGAGACAGTACCAACATTAATTCCCAAGGAGGAATATGAATCGTATTTTCGGATATTTTCGAAAAAATCAGAAAATTTCAAACTTATATAAGGTCACAGAAGATTAATTACCATAATTTCCAGACATTTCAAAAGAAACGTTCTACAACAATCTAAAACGCAAGATAAATCCCTTGCACCAATTTGGTGCACTGGAACTTTAGGTTAGCGAAGATATCGGCCGAGACCTCAGTGAATCTATAGTATAGTATATGTACAGTAGAACCCAGATTATCCAAACAATTTTCTTATATGTTAATCGTACTCCATATTATCCGACACCTGATTCTTAATTTTATGTGAATTTTTTAACAAAATCGGTGTGAATATTGTCGAAAGTTATTTTTCTTTTCAATTAGTGTGCTATTCATTTCGCTATTACTCCATTTCCGTCTAGTGCATCGAGGTTAGTAAAAATGCCAAATTTAAAAAAACGGTAGAATAATTATTATTTAGAAAAAGATACCAAACCTTTCTCTAACATTCATTTATGATTTTATATATATATATACCGTAGTCGACATATTTCAATTTCTGATACGAAAGTAGAAAGAGGAAAAGAGCGCGACGAAATAAACTAAAGATAATCATAAGCGAGGCTGCCAAGACAGTACACTCGATAAACGTTTTCTATGAAATGTAAGGCGTGAGGGTCCCCCGACACTGCGTTGCTCTCCCACCACTATTAGCAAGCAGGCATCGCTGCATATTATAAGGTCATATTCTGCATGGGATAGAAGTATAAACCGAAATTAAAATTTTACGACTACGGTATACCTATTTTGATTATTGGAGCACGATTCGATTCGCATTAACTCGCATTATAGAAGTGCTACTCTACTTGTGGTTCTTGAGGATGAAGGAGTATTAAGAACGGATTTCAGAATAAAGTTTTGCTTTACTTTTAGGGACAAGTCGACAGGCAAGTACTACATTAGTGGGTGCATTAGGCTCACAATCGTTAGTTACCGACGAGATCGCTACAAATCTCCCAGAAGAAACTTCTCATGTTTCACGTACTATAAGTAACTGGATTAAACATAAGTGCATCAGCCACGACCAAAGGTACTTTTTTTAAAAAAAAAAATTTTAAATATTTTTCGAAACCAAATATGGAATACGAAATGGGTTATATTGCGTTATGAGATGCTACTGTAAAAGTTCCTATAAAATTCAAAAATATGCGCAACAGCCAGGCCATTCTAAAAAATGGATTTCTGGAAATATTTACAAGCATTTATCTGGACATATAAGTGCTTATTCTGCACCTGGTTCCGTATCTAAGACCACCGACACACTAAAATCAACGTCAAGCCCATCTTTGATCTGTGATCCAAACAAAAAAAAAAGGGAGAATAAAGATATTAAGTGGTTTTTTAATCAGATTTCTTGCTCTGAAACGAATACTTCTATAGAACATGCTGAAAAAGGTAATCCAGCTCATCATGTGATAACTTCGTTACAAAATTCAGAAGATGATAAGGCAAAAAATGTTGAGAAAGCCTGCAAAGCAATAACTATAATTAGCAATACTCTCATTGTTCCTTCGTTCAATAATGATATCAAACAACAAGAACATCGAAACAATATTGAAAGTCCTATTGCTAGCTCGATTGTTAGTGATAATTCTTTTGAAGAAAAGGAACCAGGTAAACCAGAAGCCTCATGCTCGAAATGGAAATCTTCTGATGGTGTAGCAAATCGAGACAGGGAAAATAAATCCCATCACAGACCCATCACTCAGTGGTCATTATTAAGTGTAATTGAGTGTAATAAATTTTACGCTGTTTTTTATGATGAACGGTGGTATGTAGGTCAAATTATTGAAATTATCAATGATACAATTTTTAAAATTAATTTTTTAACACGAGGATGGACGCAAAATAAAATGTTTACTTTCCCAAAAATTAAACAAGACATTGCTACGGTTGATCTCAAACATTTTTTTACGGCCCTGTTAAATTTGCCACCGAAATGGAAGCTTTTCATTTAGATGAAATCACATACGCCGAAATTTATAAAAAATATGATAATATTAAATCTGAGATTAAATTCTGTGTTAAAGACTAATTATTATTATTTAATTCGGTTTTTTTTTATTTTTCACGAATATTTAAGTTTATGAATTTTACTTTTGCTGTGTTTATATGTTTTCCTTAAAAGTTTGTATAAATAAAACAAATCTTTCTCGTAAGGCTGGTGTTGTGTATATTCAACCTTCGATTTAACCTTAATTTACCATTAAAACGTGCACAAAATCCTCAGAACTCGTGAAACATATAAAGAAATAATGAGGGATTATTTGGGATTATTGGGATTACATGGGATTATTTGGAATTATTTGGAATTATTTGGAATTATTTGGAATTATTTGGAATTATTTGGAATTATTTGGAATTATTTGGAATTATTTGGAATTATTTGGAATTGTGTGGAATTATATTGGATTATGTGGAATTATTTACATATGGTGGGATTATGGTGTACGCTTTTGAGTCAGCGGTTTCCCCCTCGGTTTGCAGCAAATAAACTCATTATGAATGAAGGTAAACTGCATGCATAATGTTTAGATGTTCTAATGTATGTCAATTGGCCCGACATTGTTTTAAATAGTTTGAACATTGTTTTGTCTGTTTGCACAAAGTTGTTAGGAATCTGGATAGATGAACACTTAAAATGGAGTGTACACAATGAGAAAATATGTGAGATACTAGTGAGGGTATGTTACGCTATGCGCATACTAGCTAACTTACTGGATGAAAATAACCTAGTATCGGTGTATTTCAGCTCTTTTTATTCAATAATAAGGTATGGAATCTTTTTAGGAAGGGTTACTTAAACACTTGCAGAAATTTATTCAGAAGATTGTTGACACCCAGGTCAAATATCTCGGAAAAGGATAAAGATATTTGAATTTTGTAAAAAGTAGTTAGGTACTTAAGAATGTGATTAATAATAATCCACATACATTGTTACGCCAATTAAAAGAACAGCGCGATCTATCTGTAACCTCTTGCCGTAGGATTCTAAAAGAAAATAATCCGGATAAAATTCATTTAGTGCACCATTTAAGAATAGGAAATAATCAATGCGATTTTCAGGCAGAATTTTCGTAATGTTAGTGGAAAACAACAACTTTATGAATCAGATCATGTGGAGAGACGAATGTCGCTTTCACAACAATGGTACTTTAATTAAGCATAATGCTCGATATTGGTCAGAAGATAATCCTAGGTGGATAAGGCAAACAAGAAATCAAACAGTTTTTGACGTTAACGTTTGGTGTGGAATTTTAAACGGATATATCTTAGGCCTCACTTTTATCATGAAACATTAACTGGTGTGCGCTACTTACATTTCCTGCAAAATGAGTTACCACTACTTTTGGAAGATGCACCTATAGAGCTGCGAAATAATATGTGATTATATCAAGACCATGCTCATAATGCGAAACGTTCCCACGTCGTTGGATTGGTACTAATGGCGCCCTTAGGTGGCCAGCTCGTTCGATCTAACCCCGCTAAATTTTTCTTGTGGGGTTACTTGAAAGCTGAAGTTTACAAGGAACCCTTAACTGATATGGGCGACCTTTATAATAAAATTTATGCAAGTGTTCAAAAAATTAGTAAAAATACATTGTTAAATGTTTGCGGCATAGAACTAATAAGGCGGATATACGTTATATAGCAATCAAGAAGGTAACTATGCAACAATTCTTTGTTAGTTATATTTGACGACGAAATTCCTTTTTTACATCGACCTTCAATTTGTTTGAAGTATTTAAAAATAATCAGTATACTTATTATTTCTCAGTTAATTTGTTTACAGACATTTAAACCTAAAGCAAAATAACCATTAGATATTATAAAACGTTATTACTACAAAATGATTGCTTTTACTACTGGTAAACCCTCTAGTGGTAACTGTTATTACCATTAGCATTACTCGTATTTTAGAATTAAAATTATTTTTAAATATTTAACATTTAAGTTATTTTAAAAACTTCACATGCACAAGGACAAACTACAGATAGTCCATACAAACATCAGTTCAGGTACTTTATTTACGTTCTTCAACGTTTAATATTTCTATACCTCTACCGCATTCTTTCCTCTATTGGTCAAAAAGTTAACCATTAACTATCTTTTTCCTCAGAATTATTTAAAAAGATCCAGCCTCTTTAGGAACTCTCTCATTACTCTCATATATTGCTTTTTCTTTAAACCGTAATTTTTTTTTAATTTATTAATTATTTTATTAAATGGAAACTTTAATGACAGCTCTGCTTATTTTTTAATAAGATTTTCTCTTACATCACAGTATTCTATACCATTGATGGATAACCATGCGGAAATTACGTGATTAATGTTTCTCTTAAATCGTTCATTGTTCACTTTACAAACAATGGTACCAATTTGGCAACCAACCTAAATAACCTATTGCAACAATTTGGCGACCATAGCAGTGGCTTTTTGTAACACTATCACGAACTAGCCATAGGAAAATTATTCTATCAGTACTGCAATGTTAACTGTATACATAGTTCTTATTTCAATAGTCACCTAAATACTTCTGACTCGTACTGTATATTCTTGCGTTTTGATAATAATGAAACTAATAACAGACGAATTAAATACATTATACTTTAGTTTTTGGTTATGCACTGTCTAATTTAAAGCCGGCAATTTCGTAAATGACAGCACTTTTAAAAAGAAATTGGTCTCATCATAACTATAACTAAAGGTGGAAGTAGAACGGCACCAAAAGAGTATACTTTTCACGAGCTTCTCG
The DNA here is from genome assembly GCA_963170755.1 of Amphimallon solstitiale. Lineage (NCBI taxonomy): Eukaryota > Metazoa > Arthropoda > Insecta > Coleoptera > Scarabaeidae > Amphimallon > Amphimallon solstitiale. Next base: position 95,167,247 of record OY720682.1, on the reverse strand, counting down.
AATAATTTAATTCCGGTGTTTTTATCCCTAGGTACTGTTATTATTACTCACAATGAAAGTGACTGTCGGTTTATTGACCTTGATTACTTGTGTGCCTTAACAAATCGTGGAACTTCCAATTTGTTCTTTTTGCATTAAAATAAAAGCGAAATCAAAGTTTAACGTCCAAAAGAACGAAGTGGGAGACAGTAATTTTTATTAGAGTATTAAAAGTTTCATATTTCTACAATAGATTTATTTATTTCTTATTTAGTTGACTGCAATTCTCCTTTCGCCACTAAGTTGATTGACATTTCCCCTTACCAATTATTTGTTTCTTCTTTATTGTATGTAATTATTACTATCACATGGATATTAAACCTGAAATTAAATGTCTATTGGATTTTACACACTGCGTCCTATAGAATTAGAACATCCACTGAGAAGTAATTTTTGTTGATGTAATTAAAACATTGATTACTATTTGGAAATATCACTTGCGTGACAATTAGATTAATGTGTATCTAAATATATGAATTACAAAGACTATTCAATTCACCTGTCATTGTTCAAATATGAACCAATAAAATAGCAAATATTTACTTTCGTATCATAGCAACAGGAAATTTCAGCGATTATATCTTCCTAGAAGGTATTCAAGTGGATATTTTAAACAAGTGAAAGTTTTTATTAATGTAACTCATTTACTAACAATATTGAAGGTACAATTAGGAAAACTAACATTACTGCAGTGCTGCAGCAGACATTCTGGAACAGAGCTATCACTGGGAGTACCCGAGGGAGTACCTTTCTCTTGTAGCTTAATACCGTCACTATTACTGACAGATGTCGAAGTTGTACATGACACATTTGTTGTTGTAAAATTTCTTCGCATTTTGGTGATAATCGACTCGTGGTGCTCATCATCAAGCTGCAAGTACGATTTTATGGAATTCAGATTTTGGTGTCCCGTTATTTTCATCAGTTGTTGCTCTCCGACTCCAGCTTTCGCCAGAGATGATACAGTTGAAGAGCGTACCGAATGATTTGATATCTTCCTTCTTTTAACATCTAATCCAGTTTTTTCAGCTAATAACTTCACCCATTTACTGATCTCACATATACCAACTGGACTGTTCTTATACCACACCGCATTCTCAACTTTATCCCAAAACGGATTCGGTGTCAAAAACATCCTTTCTGTTTTCACATTTTTTCCTCTCTTCGATTTCAGTAGATAATACAATCTAAATAACAGAAGAATATTAATTATACCGTCTTGAAATTAAATATAAATAGGTTACCTAACTGGACACATATCGGTATTGCTTTTATTCTCTATCAACCACTTGCTGCCTGTCAATGATTTAGTTCCCCCCTGCGCAGTTTTCGAAAATACTGGATTATACTCAATTCTACCAGTTCTTCTTCCCTTGTTATCGAGTTCCTCCTTGAAGTAATAGGTGAAACAGTTGCTCCCTTCTCCTCCCCGCCAAGCTAGTTCGTAAGATGCTATTAAGAAAAACTTTTTCTGTAAACCGTCTGGGGTACTCTCATCTAATATGCGTATCATATTTAAGTATTCTGGTTCTGTAAGTGCCGCCGCGTTGCTGGTTCTTTTTTCAGGACACGCTTGCAGCTTTCTTCTTGTAGCATCCCTGGCGTCACGTGCTGACTTAAATATTGCATCAGAAAACGGGTTTATTGTATTGTATTGTATTGTATACTTTATTCGTAATTTGACCATTACAGAAATTGTCACAGTGCTCAAATTTTTTTTTTTTTTTCATCACAAAGAAATTGTCATATATAAATAAATAGAGATAAACATATAAAATATAAACATGAACCATCATATGGATGCATTTGTCAAAAGCTTTGAATAAAACATATAAAAATTGTATAAACATTAAACATTAAGCAATTAAACAATATACACAGCTCAAGTATATGAGGGTTTCAGTGGGTATGTCAATATGTGGTATGGTGCTCCGATTTCATTCCTTTTATGTGTGGAATACTGGTGATGATCGTCAGTCATGGGCAACGCCTGTCGTTCATATCATGTTTGAGCAAAGTACTCATCCATGGAGTAGCACTCCTTTTCCAGAAGCATGCCCTTCACCCTCCCACGGAAGAGATCCACATTCATCGTTTTCCACTCGGAGGGAAGACCATTGTACAGCCTCGGCCCCCAGTGACTCACACCTTGCTGCGTCGACACCAAACGGTGATATGGGACACCAAATTTGTCCCTGTGTCGAGTGTTATATGCGTGGTGGTCGCCATTTACAGGAAACTGGTGTCGATGTGTGTGGAAATATTTCAATATTTGCAGGATATACATCGACACCATGGTAAGTATACTTTCTCTCCTAAAATATCCCCTACAGGATTCTCCTGGTCTCAGGTTGCACAGAGACCTCACAGCTCTCTTCTGAAGCAGGAAGACCCTAGCTGCACTCGCTGATTCACCCCAGAAGAGGATGCCATAAGCCAGATGAGAATGAAAGGCTGCATGGTAGGTTAATTTTGCAGCGTGGTGGGTTGCAATTGATTTAATTCTTTTGATGGCAAAAATGCCTGATGTTAGTTTTTTTGATAGCTGATCGATGTGCTGTGTCCATTTCAGGCAATCATCCAGCGTAAGTCCAAGGAATTTGGCTGTATGGGTTTCACTACTTGGTTTAGTTCTAAAGACAAGTTCTTGTGTTTTTTCTGTATTTAATTTAAGTTTGTTTGCAGTGAACCATTCCTCTGATCTTCTTATTGCTGACAATGATCTTTGTTGAGCATCAATTTGTGTCATTCCATTTGTTAGAATGGAAGTGTCGTCAGCGTAAAGGCATATTTCAGCACTAAGACATTCCGGGATATCATTCATAAATATAATAAACAATAATGGTCCTAGAATCGAGCCTTGGGGAACTCCACAGCTTACTGGATGCATTTTCGACTTCTCACCCCTCCATTCCACTAACTGAACTCTATTTGTTAGGTAGGATTTGATAAGGTCCAATGGCTTTCCCCTAATCCCATAACGTTCAAGTTTCTGTAGCAAGATCCCATGATCCACCGAATCAAAAGCCTTACTTAGGTCCAGCATATTCATTTGTACGTACTTTCTCTGGTCAAATGAGTCGTGTATATAATTGATAGCATCCATTATACCACTCACCACTGATCTACCTTTACGGAAACCGTGTTGCTTTGAAGATAGTAGACCGCGCATCTCAAAAAAGCAGGACATCCTAGTTGCTATTACCTGTTCGTACACCTTTGATATGGTCGGCAGTATGCTGATGGGTCTGTAATTGTTGCACACCTTTGTGTCACCATCTTTATGTATTGGTAATACCCTAGCCACTTTCAGAGGTTCAGGAAATACTCCCTCATTCATTGCCCCGTTTATACATTCGGCTAAGTTCCTACATATTTCGGTGGCAACTTCTTTTAGAATGTATGTTGAGATATTGTAGATATCTTCAGTCTTCTTATTTTTTAGGCCTTTGATTATACTCAAGATTTCCACTTCTGTTGCTGGATGGAAATAGCATGAGGTGATTTGGTTTTTTCCTTTCATTAGTGAAATTGGTGAGACATCACTGTTTAAATTGTTTGCAATGTGAACTCCAACACTACAAAAATATTTATTTAGTTCCTCTGCCGTTAGTTCAGACTCCTTTGCTATTTCCCTTGACTTGGTATTATTATTTATAATTTTCCACACAGCTTGCTGCTTATTGTCGCTGCTTTCAATATAGTTAGCGTTTCGTTCTTTAGCAATGTCTGTTGTTAATTTCAAGTACTCCTTTTTTTCTGCTTTATACATTTCATAGTATCTCTCATCCTTAGTAACTTTAAATATTGTAGCCAAAGCATCTAACCTGTTTTTTGATTGGCCCAGTTTTCCCTGATTTGTGGGTGTAACTTTACTGTTGTTACTGTCTCTACTTATCCTTGTTTTTATAGGAAAAGCTAATTCAAAGGCCGCTAGAAAGATACCATGAAATTTGTTGAACATAGCAGCCGCTGTATTCGCACATATTGGCAAGTATAGTTTGCATTGTAGCAGTTCCCTAAACAAGATTACTTGTTCCTGATTATACGTCCTAGACGTTATTATATTCTTATTTTTGGTCTCGATCAAGTTTACGTTTATTTTCCACTTATTGAAGAACATTTCTTGAACCATTTTCGCCGTCACGTTCCACATGTGCTTGATGACGCCTTCTTTATAATCGGACCCATCTTTTTTCTTCATATTACATGCCCACGACTTTAAGATGACATTTAAGTCCACAGGAGAAGTAGATTGATCCAGTTTATAGCCTTTTGCTGTTAAAAATGTACTAAATTGTCTCCATACTGAATCTTTGGATTTCTTCGTGTTCCAAGGGATATTTTCGCAAATTTCAGCATCGATTTCGTCTTCAGATGTCGTGCCAAATCTTTTCTCAGTTCCCATTATTTAGAAACATCAGTTTTTATTCAACGAAACGAACTAAATAGGAACACGATTCCAAAAATTTTAATGACAAACATAAATGTTTTTTTTGTTGACATGGAAACGTAATCATGTGTAACTAAATTTTGAGTCATTTTAATATGAAAAATTGATTTGGTTCATTGAATAGTCTCTCGAATACGATTCGTAGTCAAAGTTGAGTCTACTATTTTTGTGGTGCTTTACACTCATGTCTTTCATAATTGCGAATACTACTCGTGCTCCGCACTCGTAGTATTTAAATGCAATCATGAAAGACATTCGTGTAACCACCACAAAAATAATCGACATAACTTTGACTACTCATGGTATTATAAGTGAATATTTCTGTTTATAAAAATAGAATTCTAATATTGAATTCCAAATTTGCATACATTGGAACTTGCTTTCTCTCTGATAACAGGGGTGGAAATATTCCCAACAACAATTCACCGAAGGAAAATTCCCCGAGAACAAATTACCGAATGGAAAATTGCCAACACATACAGAATTACAAAGTACCTAAGCATTAGGATATGTCATATGGGATGCTTTTATTTTCCTTGAAAAAACGATTTATTAATAAACCGTCACCCTAGAATTATCTTGTTCTATATCCAATTTTGCCTAAAATGACATTTTTACATGAATTTAATCGTCAAAATTAACTCGTTCTATATCCAGAAAAATTACGAAGCTAAAGTGAAGAGAAAAAAAGTTTTCAGTAATTATTTGTACTATATCCTAAGATTTCATAAATTTATCAAGAATTATCCTGTTCTGCAGAAATCGCTAGAATTATCTTGTGCTATTTCCAGGTTTAGTTTTACGATTGTGCAATATCCAGTATAATACAGCAATACTTTGAGGAAAATTATGTTGTTCCATATCCACTTCTCTCCTGTGCGTTCGAAGTTATTTGTGTTTTCTTGTGTTATGAGACGGTTTTTTCGGTTATATTATAATGAGTTTGAGTGTTATTAGTTCGGAACCACCAGAAAAACCTATTGAATGCCCTTCTGAAGTTTGGAAGTAAGTATTATTTCTTATAGAAGAAAAATGTTACCATAACCTCAAACAGTAATCGTAGGTTGTACAATATAACTCACAACATACTCTACTATTTTTGTTTATTTATTTTTTAATTTGTTGCAGTGCTTTTGGAGAAATAGTAGCTGACGTTATGCAGAATCATGATGATACTGTTGTGACCGAAGTGATTTCTGAAGATGTCAAGATAAATAACTACCACAATTTTATGTAAGTTAAATAAATATTTGGATATTAAATATAAAAGAAAGTAGATACCTGCCGTCCTATTAACTCAACGAAAAATATTTGGTTTTTATATCTACTTATTGTATTTTTAATTGTAGCAGTGTTCACGAACAAATGGCCAATGAGAATGATACTGTTGTTTCTGAAAATATGCCTATTGTAAATGAGGATTTGTAAGTTACATTAACTACTTCATTAGTTAGGTGGGTATAGGTACGTTTAATTTTTTTTAGTATACACAAAAGAGTAATGCTTCAAATAACGGATATTGATGAAAATGGTTTGATATCTGAACAAGAACAGGAAATTCCGTTAATTTTTGCTTCTACTTCTGCAACTGAAATTAGCAATAATGGACTAATCATTTTGGACACAGCAAATGGTTTGAATAATAATGTTTCAGATTTTGAAAATAACAATACCACAGAAAACAAAATTACTCAAGTGGAAGAAAATACTATCCAAATAGATAAAGCTTCAGATAACAACCTAATTCAAGGAGAAATAAATCAACAGGAAAGCGACGCTAACACCGATAATGATAGAAAAAAAATAGCAAAAAGCGATAAAGAAATCCCCAAAAATGGAAGCAAAACATAAGAAAGCTGAAAAGACAACATGGAAATGAGTATGTAAATGTCAAAGGGCACGTTACACCAAAGCGTTCTGTTAAAAAAGAAGCTTGTAATTCTAACAATAATTGTCCTTTTAAATGTACACAAAAAGTAACTAAAGAAGAATGTGAGGAAGTCAACAGAATTTTTTGGCATTTAAGCGATGAAAAAAAATTACAATTCTACTCGAAACACATTCAACGATCTTCTTCCTTTACGAAAAAGAACTGAACGAGAAATAAGCAAGAAAAGTTATTCTTACAAATACTTTTTTATAGTATCTGGAGTAAAGATTCCTGTATGTCAATCATTTTTTTTAAATACTTTAAACATAAGCAAGCAAAGAATATATTATTTTTTTAAAACACGTCAAAACTTATCAACGAAAGTACCCCTCACGCCACTTCAAGGAAAGCATAGAAAAAAGGTTATCCCAGAAGAAAAGAAAGAAGAAGTTCGAATTCATATAAAGTCCTTCCCCACGGTTCCGTCACACTACTGCAGAGTTTCTACTAATAAACAGTATTTAGAAAGAAACCTTAATTTAAAACGAATGTACGAACTTTATGTGCATGACACAAACGAGCCCGTTAAGTTTCATATACCGATAGAACCACCGGCCATCTGCCTATAGGGAATTGTATGCATTACACATTTATATGTACATATATGTATCTAGTCCTACCGTTTATCAGAAGCGTTGTCTATGCCGACGCTAGGGATCGACAGTCAACCGCGTCAGTCGTGTCTTGACTGCGGTGGAGTATACTCATAGTTGGTCGAACTTGCAAAAATACGCAAATTCTTGCTGTCTGCATCTTTAGGGTTTAGAATTATTTAGAGCTCAGTATTTTTTTCTGTTTTTTTACCGATATTCATTTACGTATTTACTATGCCGTTAGTTTATAGTAAAGAAGAAAAAATAAATATTATTAAATGGTATTACTCATCTCAAGGAGGTACGCAAGAAGTGATTGGTCGTTTTGTTTTTTCGTTTCCTGATCGTCCAGTTCCCTGCCGTCGGACGATACTAGATATCATACATCGTTTTGAAAAGTCGGGCTGCATTAATGGATGTTCGAAATGCTATCAGAGTAATTTCCATCCTATTTCGGAGGAAAGAATAGAGAAGGAAGTCAGTGTATGCGCCTTTGTAGAATCAAGTGAGCCCTGCTCTAGCCGCCAAATTTCTGAACAATTAGGTATTCCAAAAACCACAGTTAGGCGTATATTACACAAAAAGAAATATAAGTGTTATAAGGTTAGAAAAAATCAAGAAATATTCCCAGATGACCAGTTTAGACGTCTCGAATTTTGTGAGGCTATTAGAGAAAAATGTGATAATGATGATAATTTTACAGGAAATATTTTGTTCACTGACGAATCAACATTTTCCCTTCACAAACGCCATAATCCATCTGCCGTTCGCTACTGGTCTCAGAAAAACAAACATTTGAGCAGGGATGTCACCACTCAATATCCACAGAAACTAAATGTCTGGGCAGGAATCTTAGGGGATCACATCATAGGGCCATTTTTCCTAAACGGAACATTAAATGCGCAGTCATATTTACAATTACTGCAAAATCATATTGTTCCTGCAGTGCGTGACCTTGCTGTAAACTTTAATGATATTTGGTTTCAGCAAGATGGCTGCCCAGCTCATAATGCCAGAATAGTACAAGATTGTCTTTCATTGCATTTTCCACATACCATTAGCACTAGAGGTAATATTTCTTGGCCGCCTAGATCCCCTGACTTAACGCCATGTGATTTTTTCCTTTGGGGATATTTGAATGAAACCATTTATGTACACCAGAATGAAAGACCCCGCACATTAGATGATTTACGAATGCGAATTACACAACTCTGTAATAGTATTTCACCTGTAACTCTCTCTAATGTACGTAGAGAATTTTACAACAGACTGGGCTACTGTGAGGCAAACAATGGAGGCTTGTTTGAAAGAGATATTTATTAGCCTCTAGAATTCTATTTTATTTTCTCTAGAATTTTTTTTGTTTGACATCAATTATTACTTTTTGAACGTTTTTTAATTTCTCCATGTTGCTTCCTTTTTAGAATTATTTTTCTTATTTTCTCTTGGTTTAGTAATTTGCAATTTAATTTTATTTAACTAGGTACATTCAGAATCACTAGTTACTATTTCTTTGGAATCTCAAACTTTCGTTTTCATTACAAATCTACTACTAATATTTCTACAACACGAAACATTATGCCGATGATTGATTCTTACAAATATCTACGAAATGAAATGGCAATATCTGTGTCATATTTAAAGATTAAATATGCTTTATCGACGGATGTGTATTTATTTCTTTTTACGCCACAAATTATTATTGCCGGTACGTAGATATATACGTAGGCGTATATAAATGTGTACTGCATACAATTCCCTATAGGCAGATGGCCGGTGGTTCTATCTGTATATGAAAATATATTTAAAACTGAATTTAACATTTCTTTTTTAAAACCGAAAAAGGATCTTTGCGACAAATGCTCGGAGTATGCTGTTAACAAGAACCCTAATGTTGAAGAGGTAAGAAAATATGATGAACACATTATTCGTAAAAACATAGGCAACAAGGAGAGGGAGAACGATAGAATTCGTTACAAAGATGATGAGGCAGTGGGAGTAATAACTTTTGACCTACAAAACACATTTTCGTTGCCAAAATCTAATGTTTCGAAAAATTTTTATAAAATGAAACTGTGTTGCTATAATTTTACTGCACATTGTAATAAAAACAATACGGTGTGCAATGCTATTTGGCATGAGTGTTTATGTGGCCGTTCTGGTGTGCACATAGCATGTGCTTTAGTAAGGATCTTAAAAGAAATTGTAAAAGATAATTCAAAGATTAAGAAACTTATTCTCTGGTCAGATAGCTGCGTGCCGCAGAATAAAAACTCTATTATGTCTTGCGCGCTACAATGTTTCTTAAAATCAGAAGAAAGAAGAAATATTGAAACCATTGAACAAAAATTTGGTGAACCAGGGCATGGAAATGTGCAAGAAATTGATTGTGCGCGTAGCTGTATTGAAAGACATGTTAGAAATTGTGACATATGGACTCCATTAACTTTAATTAGACTTATTCTGAATATTTCGAAATCATGGAAATTAAAATTTCGCGTTCTGCAGATGAAGCCCTCTGACTATGTAGATATCCAAGCTGTGTCGGCAAGATACTCGTACAACGCTGTTCCCTATGCGAAAGTCAAAAGTTTACTTTATGAAAAAGAGTGTTTAATGAACATAAAGTATCGAGAATCTTTTGATGGTCTGATAACTACCGTAAAATTAAAATACACTAGAAGAATAAACCTCGAAACAGTACTAAAATTACCTGATACAATTCCTCAGCTAGAAAAAAGAAAGGTACCCTTGACAGAAAAAAAGAAGCAGCATTTGTTCGATATGTTACCTCAAATGGAAGAATCAGATCGTGAATTTTATTATTGCATATTAGGAAGACCACCCAAAAATGCAGGAGCTAATAAGCAGTCCAAGCCAAAATAATCTGGCCTGGAACTTTGATCATTTTAAATTTTTTTAATACATATAATGTTCTTTTATATTTTTGTTTTATTTTGTTTTATATTATGTTTGGTTTTTTTATTTAACAAATTTTACTAAATACACTACATAGAATTATCTTGTACCATATCCCATTGCATTGTTCTATATCCACCTAACGTACTAACAAAATCGGAAATGGCATATTTTGTTCTATATCCAAAACAGAAAAGTGTGTTTTTTTTTAATTATAGGGCGTAAATGTTTTGCTAACACTTCGAAAAATATTTCTGACCGCATTACAATTTCAATTATAAAAATTTTGAGTAAGTGTATTCCTAAAGTATTGAGATCTAACAGTTGAAACCTTTAACATGGATTTGCCAACATTTCAGTTTTGGCGTATAGAACAAGATAATTCTAGGGTGACGAAACGTCGTCGACACGTTATTAACGTGAAGAAATTCTATAAAATTCACTTTATTTGAACGTCTTTGAGCCACGTCCGAAATGGCTTGCAACTCAGGTTGTGGGCGTCTCTGGGAGCTGACAGGTAAAGGGCGTACCCAGAAAACTATCATATTATATGCTGCATTTGGGGCAGCTTTCTCCTGGCTTAGTTTTATTTGTTCTGCACTGTGTTCACGTCGTCCCCGAGTTCGTTCGTTTCACAATTTTTACTCTCGTGACTTTAATTACATCGTTTTTGATTGTTTCGTTTGTATGAGAGTGTATTATTTTGTGCTACCGAAATGAATAGCATTAAGGCTGGCGTATCGTACGATACACCGGACAATATTCACGTTGAAAACACGCTCACATTTTTTTGATAAGAAATGGAAACTATTAATTTAATTGTTATAAAAAGTACACAGTTATGTTAAGGAAACTTGATTCGAGGTCGTAGGGGGGTTTTAAATGTCTAATTGGGCTGTTTTGAACCTGTGTACTGTGAATAAAATACCCCTTTTAGAGGTAAAAATAAATATTTTTTATCTGCAATTTTCAAATAAAGTATAGCATTCTTGTACCCCCCAGGACCTCAAAAAATTAGTTTGCATTGTTACAAAAAATAGTGCAACGAAAATAATATCTTCGTTTGTAAATGGTATCAAAAATAAAAATGCGTGGATATTATGTGAAAATGGGGTTACAATTCAACTATAGTGTGGAGAAAAACCGTCAAGATGTAGAATTATCACGTCAGGAACTTAAATATTAGTGTAGCTTCTGGACATTAGGTGGCACTGCAAATTAGGGCGTATATGTATTATTAATTAAAAATTTCTTAAGGATAGCTACTTTTATTTATGCAAAAGTACAATTGCTCATTTGCTATTTGTCAAATAGTAATAACAGTTATATATTATTATTATTTATTCAACCGTTTAACACTTTGCGGAATGTAATATAAAATATATATCTACCTATAAAAAACAAAAACGATGATAAATTTGCAATATAATAATCTTACACATTGTTTACTTTCGAGTGATGTATATTTATAGTAATTTTTGAATTTTTGACATTATTTGAAATATGTATGTTGTGATAACTGGTGAAAAAGTGAAAACCTTTCTTGATTTAATATATGATATAATTAACTTCTTATAATGTTATCTAATTATGAATACATGTGTATTTATAATTGTACTGAAATAAGTAAAATCTGCAGAGGTACCTAGCTTATATCTTGATAATCTCGAAGACTTAAACAATACTTCTGCTCATACTATTATCAGAAATTATGTTAAATTTTTAGAATATAATATCCAAATAAACTTTACTTAAACACATAAACATGGATAAACTAGAAGATGGTATACCAACTATTGGTATATTTAATTTAGTCTACTTCAGAAAATTAAATAATTCTTGATGCACATATTTATTGAAGTCTGCGACGAGACTGAGATAGATATCTTAAAATTTAGAGATTTTTTCTTAAAAATGTAAAAATCACAGATTTTTAGTTGGTTTTTGCTCGATCGTAAGTATATAGTGAATCCAAAGCTCCAAATGTGGCTTGTCGTCCAGGCACATATTGTCTGTATATAACAAAATATCACCATTTGCTTCTTATTTATCAGTTTGGTTGATGAAACTTATGTAGTATATAATTTATTTATAAATATTTATCAATTATTTATTTACTTACAAATTTATGATATATTATTCACAGACCTAGTGAATATATGTGATGTACAAACTTAGCAATAAATGAACCTTTTTGTTTTTAATAAATAATTTCATTAATTTTCTAAGTATTAAGTTATTTCGTGTTTTCCTAAAAATCTACAAAAATATTCAAAAGATTGTATCATAGTCGAAACGAGCTAGAAGAATCAGTTTGGTCTTAAACTTTAGCTACTTACCTCTACTATAAATGCGATGTCAGATTTTGGCGTAGAAAACACCATTTACTTACTATCGAGCAAAAACCGATTTAAAAAAAAATTTCAAATTTCGAAGAGGTCTATCTCCGGAAGTATTGGAGCTAAATATCCCGTTTTTGTATTAAATTGTTGAAAATTTTCTCTAGTTTAATAAAAGCTTAAACGGTTTTTTTGCTCAAACTAATACTTTAGGAGATATTTTGTAAAAACAGGCCAAAACATTTAGCCGTTTTTTCAAGATGGCGGCGTTCGCGGTGGTGGCGGAAATAAGAAAACTTGGGACTTTGTAACAATCTGCCAATCCATACACCATATCAACAAATCAAAACTACCCTAATTAGTGTAACCATGCGAGACTTTTTGGTATAGTTTGACTGGACTATATGTATATTTAGGCTTGCCAGATTTCTGAAATGTTCAACCGGGACACCGGAATGCCCCCCATCGTCGTGGGTATTCAATGGTACACACCCTTGGCGGTTTTTTGGGGTGTTTTAGAGCGTAGTTTATTCTTAATGCTATGAGGCAAACAATAAATGACAAGCATATACATTTAAATATTTTATTTCTTACATGTTAATATTTATTTACTTATTTACTTAATGTTTTGGTTCTAATCTTGTAAAAATATTCACAAGCTAATCCGATATTAATTTTACATGTCATCAAGCCTTTAACCGTAGATTCCTTCATCAAACCCCTATCATCAGTCTATGCGTTGTTCATCAAGACTATTGTCTTTAATGAACAACTGCATGGTGCCGATGTCCCAGGTAAGCAGAAGGCATACTCAACCATCTTGATCAGATTGGGGGCTGCTATGTGATTCTCCTTGAAGTGACCAAACAGCCTGAGCCATTTTTCGTCACTTGAAATAATCACATCTCTGGTAATCTCTTCTTGCTTCCACTGTTCCCAATTTGACTGCAAGTACTCCCTAGCAAGCACAACTTCGTCAAACAGCTGATCATTGTTTATTTTTATATTGGGTACATCAAGAAGACTGCTATTAATAATTTCAGCAGAAATTTCGGCGTTTTCCCAATCAACAGCATTTGTTTTGGTCAGATGACCCCTGAAAACTGTTCAGCGTTTCCAAAACCATCCTCCCAGAAGTCCAAGCATGCAATGCATCTTTCATAAATGCCATCAAATTCTTCTTTCACACTGGTACCAACTTGCTCATCTACATTCCTATAGAAGTTCTTTGCGCCCATAACGATAAAGTTTGAAGCCTTTCTTTCTGTCACGTTTCTTTTGAGAGCTTTATGAGCTTCACCAACCTCAAAAGCTGTAGTGTTATATTTTTCCATTACCAGGATGGTCTTGTTAAACAATACAAGCTATCCGTGGACAAACCACAAGTAGAGCTCGCCCGTTAAATCGGTAAACAAGTTTTTTATTGTTGATGGGCACATTTCTTGGACTAAAAAAACGCTTTCAGACATTCAAAAATCTGTAAAATTCTAATAATCCTTTACAGTTAATTATTTTTATACTTTTTTGGTCATCTATAAAATCGAATTTTAATTTTTACCGGGACGTGAAGTAAACCGACCGGGACACCGGGATTTTGCCTGAAAACCGGGACTGTCCCGGTTAAACCGGGACGTCTGGCAAGCCTATGTATATTCTATGTATATGTACATCGGTGATGTTTCTATCACAGAAAGTTAATATTCTCCGTTTTAGATATTTCTTGAATTTACTAGATTTGGTAGACCATATAAATATATGGCACAATAGGCTTAAATTATGTGTTCTGCATGTTCAACCATTTCGTCAGGTAGATAGGTTCTTTTTCGGTGGTTTATACCGAAAATTCTTTATGTTGTTATTAATAGTGCAATATTAGGTAAGTCTATTTAACGAATATAAGAGTATATATGTCATCTTTGGATAATATGAAAAATCTAAACCTTATTTTTACAAACTTACTTCAATTCGGTAAAATATATTCAGGTACGTTTAACAACTAAAATAATTACTTTCTCTTCTGAATGTTGCCCATCTCCAATATTATTTAAGAAGATAATAAAATATGACTAATGTTAAGTAAAGGAGTGCAGCTGATTTTTGCCAAAAACACTAGTGTCACCTATAGACAACCTATAATTGAAAATATTTACTATAAAAATTAATTGTGGACTAAAATACAACCCTAAGTAATTAATACCTATTGATTTTTTCTGGTTACATTCTGAATCATATCCCCTACACACACACAGTTAGAGTTTTGAAAATCACAATATATGCTGTCAGTTTTAGTTCATATGTTCAGAGACCGGACATGAGCGGCCGATGGCTCATCACCCACGCGCGCACTATTGAAATTTTATATTTTTAAAAAGTTTTCAGTTTTATTTATATAATTGGATAACAAGTGGGTGGTGATCTATAAAATACAAAATACGTTATTATTTGTTTATATTGTATACTCCATTCAGTCTAAGAATAAAGTAGATGGCGCTACAATATGAGCACAGTTTACACACGATGAACTTTGTATTTTGAAAACAAGTAAAACATATGTTTACTGTCAGATGGATAGCAGGGATATACATATCTGATATCATTATATTTTGACATTTACGTTATACATTTTTATACAAGTTGGTAACTCATTCCTCAAGAAAAAGGAATGCACATGTCGTCTAATTGTACTTTTTTGTGCTTCATCCAATTTATTGTAAGTATGACGATAATTTCTTTTTCTTGGAGGAGAAATTGGAACTCCATATAATTCCATTTCTTTAATAATGCAGTACATTGTATTCCTATTAATACCCACTTCCTCTGCTGTTTGATTGACTGCAGCTGTTTTAGACATATTGTTTTTATCCTTAATGTACACATTATAAGCCATTTGCCTTTGTCCAGATCTTATGTGTTTCCCTTTACGATTTTTTGAAGGGCCTGGTAAAAGTGCTTCCGCCATACTATAGAATATTAGCGATTACGAAAAGAAAGTTAACGAAATTGATAAAATACCTTAACAAATGAATATTTCACTTGCGAGTTCTAAGAAGAACTATTTTTTAAGAATATTAACAACAAATAACTATGTAAAATACGGAAATCGACAAAATCTTTGAACAAAACTGTCAGTAAACAAATTTTTGACAGAACGAGCTAAATGCGATTATTTTGCCGGTGTAAATGCACACTCGATTTCAACCAATCACAAACGTTTATTTTAAGCCCTATCTTTCCCAATGCTTTATTCTTAGACTGAATGGAGTATAGTTAAAATCGCGTAAATTCCCCGTATTTTATTAATCTTACGAAATATAAGGTAAATAGAATAAATTTTAAAAACACCTCACGCTTCTACATACGTCCATGAAGAAAGGAATTAAACATTAAAATCGACTTTTTTGCTGTTCGTTTTCTCGAGGAAAACAGATGTTGTAGTTCACCATATGAATAGTGCTATTCAGTAACTGTGTGATGTTATACTTTATTTCTTTTGTTCGTCATAATTTCGGCCTCATATGTCCGAATTATTACACATTGTTTAGAATAAAACTGCAGTCTATGGTCAACTGTTCTCCTCTTTCTACTCTTTGTAACACATCACACAAAATGTCACTTATAAATATTTTATTTTCATTGGTTTTTACCAGTTTTTGTGCGGCAATAGAAGGTTGATGGCATTGTCCAACATTCTTGTTACAATGACCCATCCAAAATTCATTCAAATTAAGCGAGAAAGAAAACTTCAAACAGCTAGTGAAAATGATGACACATGGATTAGAAACGTCATGAGAATAGTTTTTTAATAATGAGTGGTGTCAGTCGACGAACAAGCTGTAGAGATGCATTCATACGGATGCACGTAATGATTGCCCTGCAATTACTTATTTCAATTATTATTATATGCAAAGAAAAATGCAAACAAGTATACTAAATTGACCAGCTTTCATACATACAGTACACGGAATAATTTATTATTAGAAATACCACGGCCAAATGCTCTTTCAGTGACAAAAGTCCAATGTACGTGTCTATAAGAGTCTACAATAAATTACCAAACAAATTTAAAGTGTAGCCATACAGAAAATTTAGAAATGATATTAAAAAACTTCTGCCTTTAAAAGATTACTACTCTTAGGATGAGTACCTCAATGACTCCTCCATGTAATCAAACTGTAGTTTTAGTTTTTTTATATGTATCTACAACTCTTATGCTGTCTTTTAATGTTTAAATGATATAAGGACGTATCCCATTCCGAAAGGTGACCGGCATGAAATGTTTCTATTACTTAATTTTTATACTTATTCACTTGTTCTATACCATGTTTATGGTCACATGAACTAATAAATATTATTATTATTATTATTAATATTACTTCAGAAAATGTGTTTTTCCAAACTTGAATCGTTTTATTCCTATTTATTTTATAAGGCGTTATTTGAAATTTTATTGAAATTTTATAAAATGCTATAAATGAATGTATTTATTGATGCTTAACTGTTGACATTATTTCTATATATATATTACTCCTATGCTTTAGTTGGTCAGGTTCCTAATAAATACTCGCATAAATTTAAAATACTATGTAAACAAAAACGTGTTCATGGTGTTTCTTTAATAATTTTTTGTGCGTGTTTGTTTTTTTGTTTCTGTCTATGTTCGAGTTCATTTAAAAGCCCAAGATATAAATTTGTTGCTGTAAAAGGAATCTACATTTCTGTAGCTGTCTACAATAAGTTCGACTATTTGCCAACACGAACCCGCCACATTACGGCACCTCATCTTACCCCCCACATTTATTTTCCTCAGGACCACCAAACTGAAAACTAAACGCCAGCCTTAATAATCGTAGAATAACAATCAACGAGAAGCGATAGTATATAATAGTCGAATCCCTTGATGTTTCGGGTTTCACTTTTGCTTCGTCATAATTGAGTGATGAACAACTAGCAAGTACACTGAGAAAACGTATTTCTATTTACACTGAAAGAACCGGCGGTGATGCTCCTATAATACATGGGCAAATGTCCAAAAACACAAAACAAGTTGTAATAATTTTAAATTTTAATTAGTTGTTAGAATCATAAAACGTATTATAATTTTACACTTAAAATCAATATTTTATGTACCTCTTAATAAATATGAAGGATAAAGAATGCATTGTGATGGGTTTCCAAGCTCTAAAAAAGTAGTTTGTGTAAAATCAATTAACATCATAAAAAAGATTAAAAGCGGTGCGTTTGTTTATGAAACATATTAGGTAATATCTTTCAAACCATGTGGTGTTCTTCTGCTGATTATCTGAAATTCTTATTAGTGTCTTTACACTCTATTTAGTGATAGATGATATTGTGGGTAATAACATCTATTACATAAATTTGCATTTTCTAACAAAAACAAATGACCCAAACAGTTTCTTGCTTCTGCTGTAAAATTGTACAGTATGCTAATTAATATGTGTTAATAATTAAAAATAAGCGATTCAAATATTATAATCTAATATAAGTTAACCTGCTCATATATCTGCAATAAAAACAATATATCTCGCCCGCATATCGAAGAAACAGGGACACACTTTTAACGTCTTTCTCGCTTCTAGTTGATCATTATTCTCTCTTGATAACATTTAAAAAAATAATTTGCTTCGTATTTACTCGAAAAAAATTAAATGAAACGGCTCTGTAAGTATTACCAAATTTAGATATTTCAAAAGACCAGAATATTTCTGCCCCTGCTGTATCCACTTTGAAAGCACGGAGGAGACAATTTAATATAAACGTTTATTAAAGAAGCAATCTCAAAACATCCTACATCAAAATCAAAATGGATACACAAAATTAAGGTCTTCAAATAGAGCACTTTACCAATTATAGAAGAGATAATCCGAGGCGTGAATAACAAAGAAAAAGTAACTTGTCTTTTCATGGATCTGTCAAAGGTATTCGATTGCGTATATCATGCGATACTATATTCCTAGTTCGAAAAGCTAGGTTTTCGGGGTGCGGCACTGAAATGGATTTGGTCGTATTTATCGGGCAGGAAACAGTGTATTCTGGCCCACGGAAGCACTGGACGAGAGGTTAGGTCGGAATGGAGACAAACAGAATTTATTGTTCCGCAGGGCTCAATTCTGGGACCACTATTGTTTGTTTCATATATTAACGATCTTCCTGGGACACATGAAAATTTCGTCGTTATGTTTGCGGATGATTTTTCCTCCGTCACAGAGGCATTAGTAAAAAAGAGCGACTTTTAATCTAAAATCTTAGGAATCATGCAGAGGAATTTTGAGAACGCAAGGGGCATACTTACTCTGCCAAGTAGATATATTTATTTTCGAATGTGCAGTTTTTGTAAAACTAAATTACGTAGGCTTTTTTGAGCAGTACGAAAAAGAACACGATTATGATACCACAGAGGTGACTCATTGTCATCTGCTTCCCCAGAGAACACATCTTCTTTCAATTAATAATTAATTTTTACACATTTATGTTATTGGGAATTTATTACATGAATTAAATATCAACATTTTTCACTTATTTTATAATAAAAATTGATCTCTTGTGCGGAATTTACGTTTACAAAAACGCTAATACTCAAAAGCTTCGGTTTTTTGAGATACGCCTCTTATGCTTAAGACGGAAGTAATTTTTTCAGCTTTTCATTGCTTCAATCAGTCGAACTCAGCCTTTAGAAAACAAAATATTTTGTGATGTGATGTGATTTTGGGATGCACTAGTAATACCACTAAGAGCAGACAATGATCCGACGACTCGGAAAATAAAAAAGTAGTTTGAGAATTGATCAGTTTTAATTCTCAATCAGATAAACACTTCAAATTTTATTTTAGCGAGTCTACAGTGTTTAAAGGAACTATCCAAAATTAATTGTTGTAATGTTATGCTTGAAGTTTATCTTAAGGAAGTGGCCATAATTTGTTGCAGTTATTGCTGATGAAACTACCGACGTATCTGGTAAACTTCAACTTTCAAAAAAAAACTTCAAAAATTTTGGATTTTTTTTAAATCCTTCAGAGCCTAATACGGCTTCAATTTCAGAATGTATTTTAAACGAAATCATTCCATTACTTAGTGACATTCCAAAAAATTAATATTCCAGAGTTATGATGAAGCATCGGCTGTGTGTGGATGCTTACAGACTATCACAAAAGCTATACAACACAAGTAACCATCAGCTAACTATATTCATTCTTACGCAAATCAAGTGAATATCATAATTATCAATTAAGCTTCACTAAATAAATCGGTTTGAGTATTCTTCGCACATTTAGCTGGACTTTTATCGTTCTTTACAACCTCTTCTAAAAGACTTATGGTACTAAATAAAATTATTCACAGAATATTATGATGTTCTTTAAAGACTAGTTGAAAATTTCAATCTCGAGGAGTTAACATCGTATTCAGCATATGCACCTTATGTAAAGCTAAATTTATATTAATCTTTGTAAACTGTTGTTTTCTTACCGATATCCTATATCACATATATTCCAATGTACATGCATGGCGATGAAGCCTTCGATTTAGAGCGAAAAATGCTACCTAAATCTAAGCCTGGAAGTTATTTTAATGCTGTTCTTGGCAATAAATTAATTCTCTTTTCTGAACACAAACAAGCTTCAACAACCAAATATGAAGATATAGTTATCGCAAACTCTAAATTTCGTGGAAAACACTTATGTCATAATAAATTACTTACAATTTTTGGAACATAACAATGTAATCCTCTTCTAAGTCTGACATGTCTATGGTCTTTCCTTTGGCGATTACAGCAGGATGTTTCCTGCTCATCAGCCATCCTATATGGGAGAAGAAGAAGCCCCTATTGGCATTGTGGGGATCAGCATCTGAGTCACTGTATTTGTGATGTAACCTATGATCTCGGACCCATATATACATGCAATTCTGCAATAATAATAAAACAGTGTTATTAATATTATTTTCAAAGATTGGTATTGATATGATAGTAATAATAAAGTAGGTGTATTGAAGTAAAGCGAAAATAAAAAGAGAAGGCATGGCATAGTCTAGCTGAAGCAACTTAAATTTTACGAAGACCCATTATGTAACATATATAAAATATAAGAGAAATAATTAAATGCTCACAACAACAGAACTATAAAGAAAGAAACATGAAAATAATATACATATAAACTCAAATATATCGCCAAATGGTACGAGTACGTGTTTCGAAATACGTCCGAAAATCTCGGGCTAGGCGTACAGAAGTCAGAGATATAGAGAAAGGGAGAATGCTGTTAAAAATGCTCGGAAGGTTGAATGATAATGTCCGCCATTTTAACCCAGAACTAGGAAGCATTTATACGGCGCACCAATCATAGGCATTATCAAAAAAGCGCAAGTTGGAAACGAAAAGAAAGAATTGAGGCCGACCTAGAAGTGAATATTATGGATTACAAACAAAACGGCGATAAATAATGGAATAATCTATAAAGAGATAGCTTTGCTGAATCGCTAGTAGGGTGAATTCGCCAGTAGTCGACTTTTTTGATGAACGTCAAATTTCAGCTTTAATAACATTGAATCACTGCATATTATATTAAAAATTTATTCTTGAGAGTGAAACAAATATATTTAATTACGATATTAGTAAGACAGAGAATGTTTAGGATGAAGCATACTTTTTCCTTGTTTAATTCTTTTGAAAAAGAACATATTTGGCAGTAGTCGGCTACTTACACGTCGGTTGTCGGCCATTGGTACACGAGTTGTCGGGCTAGTCAATTTTCACCAGGTTCGTATAAACTTTTTGTGCCTTCATATTAATCGTTCCGTATTGTTTTGTTTTTTTTTCTTTTCAATGAAAGTAGTAGTAGTAGTAGTTTATTTCGCCATCAAAAAAACTTAAATGGCATATCAGGTACAAAATAGTGTAAAGATAAAATTCAGAAAAAAGAAAACTTCCGAATAACTAATTACAGTAACATGAATACACATATACTAATAGAATAAAAAGACTGTACACAATAATGAGTCAACACAAGTAACATGAATGCACAAAGGCATCACCTGAAGTCGTGTGACAGATATTCCTCAACATCGTAGAAAACATTAGTCAATAAAAAACGCCTAATTGTTTTACTAAACTTGTTCACACTTAACTCCTTAACAAAGTCTGGTATTTTGTTGTAAAGCTTCACAACCCAATAACTGAACGATTGCTGCGTCTGCTTCAATCGGTGGCGCGCTGTCACTAATTCATCCTTACTTCTAGTATGGTAGCTGTGATTATCGGAATTTCTCATAAACTGGGTTTTATTTGTATGTATATACTTTACACAAGCCATTATATATACGTTAATAATAGTCATAACCCCTCCTCAGCAAAAACACCCCTGCAGCTGCTACACGGTCGCCACCCGCGCAGAGCACGCATAACACGCTTCTGCAGCAAAAGGACACGCCCCAGCCCCGACGGTGTTCCCCATATCACTATCGCATACGATGCTATGCTGTGGAAGTTCGAGTAGTACGCCAATTTCGCAGCTTCATGAGTTACCAGTTGTTTGATCCTCCTTATTGCATATACAGCAGTACTCAACCTCAAGAGAAGAGTTCAGACCACGTAAGTCTGCTATCCATTATGACCCCCAGAAGATTTAGCGTTTCACCCTGCGTGGCTGATGAAAAAGTAAGTGTTTGTGTTTTTTTCCCGTTTAGTTTTAGCTTGTTTGCATCACACCAGGTTTTTACTTGAAGTATTATGCGATCCCGCTCATGCACCATATTACTACCCCATTTCGTCAATACGAAGGGTGTATCATCTGCATACAAGAATACTTTGGCATTAACATTTTCCGGAATATCATTTATATGTATTGTAAACAGTATTGGGCCAAGAATAGACCCCTGGGGAACTCCACTGTTGACTGATTCTCTCCACGATATCTCATAGTTCCATTCTACTGCCTGTTGCCTATCTTCAAGATAAGACTTAAACAGTTTGAGTGCGATCCCTCGCACCCCATAGTAAGCTAATTTGTGCAGCAGCAGTCCATGCGACACCGAGTCAAATGCCTTGCTAAGCTCACAGGCCACTATTTCCGGGGTTTCATAATTATCTCTAGCATCCATTATATCACTCAAAGTTCCTAGCATCGTTGTTATTGTGGACTTTCCAGATGTGTAGCCTTGCTGTAATGGGGTAAAAATATTCTGTCTTCCGAGAAATGAAACCAATCTCGTGCGTATTACCATTTTCATAACCTTTGATATAGTTGGAAGAACAGATATGGGCCTATAATTTTCTTCATTATCCCTTTCTCCTTTTTTATATACAGGTGTAATTTTAGCAAGATTCAATTGCTTTAGAAAGATTCCTTCTTTCAAGCAGCAGTTTATTATATATGTTAGTGGTTCTGCAATTTCCCTTAACAACGATACACTCATACCATATATATCTTTCGATTTTTTATTTTTAAAAGTTTTGATGATGATCACTTCCTCAACATCAACATGTCCAATATAACACGAATCAACTGGTGATTTGTTAGTACTCTTGAGCATTTCATTCGAATCTTCCCGACTATCATCAATATGATTTCGTATATTATTTCCAACTTGAAGAAAGTAATTTGAAAAATCATCTGTAGTCAATTTTGTTTGATTTTGCGGTAAAAATCTTCCATTTTTTCCTGACTCCTTGTTAATTATTAATTAATTAATTAATTAATTAATTAATTATATGATTTGCTGTCTATTCTCCGAACTTCTAATTTGCTTTTCATACCTTCTCTTTACACTCTTCCCTTCCTCATAGTACCTTTTTTTTTCCATTTTTGTACATCTGCTGCACATTTACATCTTTCGTCACCCTGAATATTGTATATAAAGCATCTAGACCGTTCCCTATGTTTTCACACTCTCACGGCCTTCTATTGGTTTTTAAATTCTGTTCCCCAGTCCTATATATTTCTGGGAAACATATCTCAAAGGAGACTTCGGAAACATTGTGAAATCTTACATATTTTTCTTGTGCATCACCACTGTTTAAGATTTGATTCAATTCCACCCCAGACAACATGTTTCTGAATAGCTGTAGCTGTTCCTCATTTATCATTCTTACTTTATGAATCTTATTTTTCTTGTCAAGCAAGTCCATCGAAACTTCAATTGTCACAATCTGTGCAAGATGATCCGAAAGATGAGTTTCAATCACTTTTGTTGTAATACCAAATTCATAATCCGTGTAATATGTTGTTTATGCACGTTTCCGATGTACTTATCCTAGTCGCCTCATTTATTAATTTTATTAAGCCAAACATATTACTTATATTTATGAAATCCAGTTTCTCTCGTGTATTTGCATTAAAGTAAATATTGAAATCCCCGGCAAGTACTATCTTCTGGTACTGATATCTCTCAGTTATTTCTGCCAAGACATTTATAATATTTTCATTAAAAATTGCTATATCTCCCATAGGCGGCCTGTAGATCGTTACCACAACAGTATTTACGTCACTAATCATTGCAGCACACAACTCAATATGACCTTTAACTATATATGTTTTAACTCCATTCAATGCAACAGCATCATAACAGCTTTTAGTCAGTATAAGAGTTCCTCCTCCTTTCTGTTCTGCTCTAAAACTATATCCACAGACTTTGTAGTCGTCTATTTTTAAAATTAATATTAGCTCCAAAGAAAGCCAATGCTCACTAACACACAGTATATCAATGTCGTTTTCCAACAAAAATATTTCCAACATATCTATTGTGAGTAAGTAAAACAGCGAAATCACTAAATAAAAGATAAATGTATATTTTCCGCTAAATAAATAAATGTACAAAACCAAAAATAAAATCTCTGTAAATATGGTAACAAAAAAAAACTAAATCTCTAATTGTAATAAAAAATAAAAAAATAACTTTCTTTCTGATTCACAAGAAACAGAAATGAACTTTTGAGGAAGAAAATTAATAACGAGATATCTAAATCTGTCATGGTAATTGTAGATAGAAAAATTCAATACTTATGCTTTTTAAATTATTCATCGACAGTGAAATCCCAGGAGAAATCTTGATTTTTAACTTCTTCATATGACCTACAAGCTTAATACAATTTAAATGAAACCACCTTGAGCAAGTATCACATCCAACATTATCGTCGCCTTCTTCATCGACATCACTGTACAATTCTTCTTCGCAGACACAGCACTTTGGTTTCAGATTCATTTCCTTTCCGTTTTTCTATTTTTCTTTCTCCTCTTTCTATCTTTCTCTGCCAATATAATAAGCTCTCCATACCTTGGCAGATATGGCGCTCGTGGATGGTTCCGACTTGGGTTTCTTAGATTGTTCTAGTATTTTGGGATACTTCAAATGCTTTATGAATATATCTACAGATGCAATGCCTGAGCTAAGTTTTCCCTCATCTAATTTTATTTGTCCACTTTTTCTTTATCCAGTTTTTCTTCATCTAATTGTTCGTTTTCCAAATGTTCTCTCTTTAATTTTTCTTCAGTTAGATTTTCTTCTCCTAAATTTTCTTCCTCCATTTTTGTTATATTTTCTAGTTTCAATCCTCCTTTATTAAGGTTTTCATCGTGTAATTATACATTCAGCTACTTTTTTTTTCATTTTCCACACACAAATATGGATCTGGACCCATTATTCGTGGCTTGTTTGCAGCTTTTTCTTTGAACCGGCCCTATGGATTTTTTAATTTGAAGAATAATAAAAATTTCTTTTGTTAACTATTCCGCTACTATGGAAAGTAGCTTCAACCGTAAATGAAGCTTCATCAAAAAGCATTGCCTGGGTATTAATTTTAGTTATTGCCCATTAACAGAACATTCAGCTAGCTTTAAAATGATGAGTGCGTAACTTAATATTTAAAAGTATTGACTGTCCACTTATTTCACTGGTACTGACGTGTGGATTTTCTGTTGTTGCCAAAAGAATTTATAATTGATTTTCATAATTTATTATATATTTAGGATTCCGTGGTTTTGAATAAGCAATACTACCACTAGTAATGACAGTATCTCTTACTTTTCTAAAAGCATCTGTTCTGGGACAACTCCTGCAGGGTAACGCTGCTGGTAAACTCTCTTTGCTAATAAATAACTTCTTTGACATTCCGCCAGTACAAAAATACCGTGTTCATACAAAGAACATAAATTTGACAAAAGATTATTAAAAAATGACAATAGTTTAGTAATGGTCACTTTTAAAGTAACACAGTCTACATGTTTTCGGTGCAAAATTTAGTAAGTAATTAAAAAATGAACCACAATATACATGATGTTCCATTTGAAAGACTTTAGTTTTAGACAAAAATGTGTCATGTAATTATAATCTAGTTTTCTGGAAATGTAATAAGTAATTGCAAAAAAATGCTTATTTAAGGACCCTTTATTATCAACAACATTACCAAAAATTGTGTCCATCTAATACGTTATTTGCAAGAAAAGTACTAATAAGTCGAAATCTTTAAATTTTTGGCCTATACTATCTTATTACTTGTTGACTAAGAGTTACACGAGAAATACCAAAATGTTACACAGAGTGCTCCATTTAAAAAACTATTAACTATGATCATTCGCCAAGTTATGGAACACTCTGAATAATACAAAATAAATTTAAAGGTAGGAGTACCTTTTAAATGTATTTTGTATTACTCAGAGTGTGGTGATAATCATAGGCAAAAAACCAATCTGCCTTCCCCAGGAAGATGATTCACTCTGTATATGTATGTGTTATGGATATGTCGCAAAGACAGCGGAAGTCATAGATCAGTAATGCTGATTTATACTTATTCTGAAACATTGCCATAAAAATACCGAAAAGGAATTCAATGATACAAACAATAAAATAGTGAGTTGGAGTTCTTTTATTAGGTAATTTTTATTCTTACACATTAGGAACTCGGTTATTATTTTATAATTATATTTATATTTTACAGTTCAGTTTTGCATATAAACTGTTTACTGCGTCGTTTGCACGTGAACATGAGATAATAAGCGCTTGAAATTACATATGTCACAATACCGTCACTTCTAAAAATTAAATGAGGTATTATCTGATCATTTCTTAGAGACTAAAACGACGGAAACGTAGATGTTGTGATTTTATTAAAGTGCTAATCGACTTTTAATTGACGACAAACTTTTTTGTTGCCAAATCATTTTAAAGAAAATGGTTTGTTTTGGTGCCATACAATGATATATTCATATTGACTTAATAATGTGAATCTACTAATGGAAGACTTCTTCTCTAAATGCATAGTTATATAATGTATACAACAATAATTATGTCTGACATAAATCACCTGTTCGTATAATTTGTTATTCTGAAATTGCAATAGTGTTATTATGTATCTGTATTTAACAGATTGAAATTTCAATTTACTCCATACAACCTTTGGTCTACAGGACGAACTTCTAATTTGTTCTTCATAACATGCTTTCTTTTTCATATTGATTTTACATTTATAGTGTTTTTTTGAATGTTTATATAACGTATATATATATATATATTTGCGTCTTTTTCTATCTTTCTAAGTCAATCCAGGTTTAAGATACATACTTTCGTTCTTAGCCCTTAAGTTATCGTTGAACCATGGCACCCCAAAATTGATTAAACACGCCTTCGGCATCCAAACAACCAAACTTGTTCAGCTTCAACATCGACAACCCCTCCCAAAAAGAGAGCAAATCATGATCGCGAAACTTACCTAGGAAAAAAAAAATTTGTAGTGGAAATTTGAAAAATAAGAGATCCTGGCGTGCGGAAAACGTTATAGTTAAAACGAACAATTTATTTCATTTCAAGCAGAAACAAGGCAATACATATATAGCTACATATATATACAGAGTGATCATAAATGATTGAAAGGCGTTTGAACTACCCGCTTTCTATTTTTTTGCTTTAAGTTGGTGCCAAGTACTAGTCAAATCTCTGAGGCTGTAAATATTGTATATCATAGACGTAACATAAAAAATTGAGAAAGGGAACAATTTTAGTTAATTTATTAGAAGGTAATTACAATAAAATTGTTTTCTAATGTTGATATTTGAAATTGTTCTTAATCTTAATTTCAGGTTAGACTAGTCAATGAAAATTATTACAAAAGTATAACACTTATTCAAGATATTTATCATTTAAAATTTTGAAAATTACAACATTAATTGTTCAAAATGCTGCCCGTGTAAATTCAAACACAAATTCATTCTTCTTTTCATATTGTCGAATACATTGTGTAATATTTCTGGTCTAATGTCATGTACAGCTTCCGAAATTGTATGTTGTAATTCCTCCAATGTTTGGATACCGTTCGAATGAACTTTATTCTTTAAATAACCAAACATGAAGTAATCTAAAGGTGTCAACTCTGGTGACCAGGTCGGCCAGCGGTCTTTACTTATCAATCTGTCCCTATAAAACTGCTGCAGATAATTTAATGGTCTCTGCGCAGTATGGGCTGTAGCACCATCCTGTTGGAAATAACCACGTTGCAATTCATCATTATGAAATTGATCAATAAAAGGATTTAAAATTATATTTTGATAGGTATTCGCATCAATATTTTGATGAAAGAAGATAGGGCCGATGATTCTTCTTCTTGACATCGCTAACCACACACCGATCTTTTGAGGATGTAAGGAGTCTCTATAAAAATATGAGGATTATCCGCAGACCAAATTCTATTGTTCTGTGAATTTACATATCCACTGAGATGGAACCATGCTTCATCACTGAAGAAAGTAATATCCAGGATATCGTCATTGTTTAAAACCTCATTGAACCATTCACAGTACTGTGTACGACGAGGAAAAACCAATGGTAACAATTCATGAGTTACGGTTATCTTGTATGGATGTAAATGAAGAACTTTCTTGCAAACCTTTTGACAGGAACGAGTGATAAGTTTGTTTGGGCTGATAAGCACCGTAAAGATTTTTTAGGACTCCCATCCATTCTTTGACTAATATCTGCAACAACTTGTTCAGTTAGAACAGTAGAACGACCTGTAGATATCCCTTTTGCAACATTCCCTGTTCTGCGAAATCTCTCTATTACACGACGAACATGCTGCACAAACAATCATGTGTAAATTCTATGTTGGGAAATTCTTCTTGAAATTGCTGCTGGCAATTTTGATAGGAATAATCCCATATTCCTTGATGATTGCGTATTCCTGAACGAAAATACGCTTCAACGATAAATTTGTTGTGCAGATCTGTGAAAACCATCATTAACCTAAGAGCGAATGTTGATTATATTTGTACGGATCTATTATGATTGTCGCTACTAATATGCGGATGTAAAAAGTGGCAATAAGAAAAGCCTTTCTAGTAATAAATAAGTAAAATAATAAAGTAAGTAGATGAAAACGAAAATCAAAATCGAAACAACAGGATAGTAAGACGCTACTGATAATCTTCAAGAAGCACCAACTTTCTGACATAAATAAAAGTGCGGGCGATTCAAACGCCTTTTAATCAAAAATGAACAAAGGGTACAACACATATTTTAGTTGAAACATGTCTGAGGAGATAATCATATTGTATTAAGTATGTATTTTATATAAATTCAAATTATAATTACAAGTTAATAGTGCATTATGTTAATAATTGTCTCTGACTGAAATAATCCCTTAACAAATGTAAATCTGAAGTAAAAATTTTTGCAAGAAAATTAGCTTCCTAAAAATTCGACAGTAGTGTAGGGCTCTAAATAGACAAGCAGAATAAACATAGCGCTTTTAAAGTTTTAAAAGTTGTCATATCTATCATTTGTTAAGGAAGTTTTTTGAATAATTTTATGCTGGAATAAGATGGATCTTTTTCCAACATGCTGTGTATTGGATAATTATATGTAATTTGAGATCGAGTGTCGTAATTGTGATTAGGTAAGATATGATCAAATTCCTCCTTGTTTTTAAAATTAAAAATTAAACATTCAGAAATATACAAAGCTGCGACAGTAGATGTCCGGTTGAGCTGAATTTTCCACGACATGATTTTCTAAAGGGAAAGCCAAAAATTACTCGAAAGATTTGCTTTTGAATTACAAAGACTCGGCCTAAATCTGAGGAATTTTCTCAAAAAAGTATACCATATTTTAGTTTGGAAATAAATACCCCATAGTAAATAGCCATGAGAACTGTTTGTTCGCAATAACTTTTTAAGACTTTTATGCAGAAACTGACTTTATTTAATATCTTTACTAATACATCAAGATTCTGGCTCCAGCTCATATTTTCATCAAGAATTAAACCCAAAATTCTAACATTACTATTTAAAGTAAAAAAGTTGTTATCAATAGTTATATTATTTAATACTAAAATCGATTTCTTTGGTTTGAAAAGAACAATGGCACTTTTCTCGGTGTTTAGGACGTTTTGCATTGTCCAAAGTTTAATTGTGTGTAAAACCTTTCAAGTCTCATATTGCAAGGTGGATATATTTTTAGCAACTATAATAATAATAATAGTTTAACACAGATCTATAATATAAATATTATATAACAGCGGACCAAGGACATATGATTATACCCACTTCAATGCAGTGCCTCTAATGCCGTAGCACTGTAGTCTCAGTAATAATTTACAATGGCTAATGCAGTCGTAAGCTTTAAAGAAATCCAGGCTCGATAAATATTATTTATATATTCAAATAATGCTGTTTCGGTTGACTTTCCCTTCAGAAAACCATGTTGATTATTACCGAACACTTTATTTTTGCCAAAGAAGGTTAGGCTTGGTAGAATAATAATCTGGATGGAAAATTGTGCGAGAGAAGATGATCTGGGTAATCCATACATCGGTTAAACAGGGACAAGTGGGTATAATAATTTCACACTCCCATTACACATCCGAAATGTCTGTATTTACAAAATCAAAAAGTAATTTCGCGCTTCTTTAAAAATCAATTACAGAAGAGCATTACTTTCTATTATAGTAGTTAAATTTTTCCTATAAGGTATGCAATTAAAAATAGATTAAAAATTCACTAAGAGCAATAGTTGTTAGTGCTTCTGTTAGTGTTAACTTCGCCAAATTTCAAACATATACGTTAAATATTCAAAACATTCTGCCTGATTAATATTTCGAAAAAGAATGTCGTCACACCAGGACAAGGTAATTTGTTTTAATTATTGGAATTTCTTGAAGGATGATTTTTCGAAATTAATATTTTAAATGACATTCCATTGTCGGATAATTATCTATTTATGAATGTAAATATGTAGTTATATATTTAATGCATGCAAAATTACATACCGGGTGTCCACACGAAAACTTTATATTGAATTATTTCTGGTGTTTTTGAAGACAAAAACTTGAAATTTTGGGTGGTTGTTCAGGATATAGGGAGATAATGAATAGTGTATTTCATACCGCCCCATCGGGTCACCCGCCGCCGCCGGCCACCCCCACTCCAATATTTTAAATGACACCCTGTATTTTTTTTGGTGGTTTTGAAAGAACACAATTTTCTTGATATTCCTATGTGAAAAAACTAGTAACACACATTATGACATTTATGAGATATTTAAATTTAAAAGTTTCAGATATCAGAAATTATTAACTCCGAAAAATCATAAGTTAGTCATGGAAATACTTAAAACAAGATTTATTCACAACATTTTAGTTAAATTAAATGCTCAAATTATTCACCGTTTACATTTAAACATAAATAAAGTCTATTTTCAAAAGCATTTCTAACATTTTCGAACACTTGTGGCGTTAAATTTCGACATTCCTCTGTTATTCTATTACGTAAATCAGCTATTGATTGTGGCGGTGTCTTATAAACAACAGACTTCAAATGTCCCCACAAAAAGAAATCTAGGGGAGTTAAATCGGGGGAGCGAGCTGGCCATTCAATAGAGCCCCTACGTCCAATCCAATATCCTGGGAAAATATTATCCAAATAATTCCTAACGTCTAAACAGTAATGTGGCCCAGCTCCATCTTGTTGAAAATATAATTGCTCCTCCTCTATTTCATTCAAGTTTTCTTCTAGACACTGTATGATAAGAGGATGTATTAGCTCTTCCAAAAATTGTAAGTACTTAGGTCCATTTAAATTTTCCTGGAAGAATATCGGGCCAATTACTTGGTTATTAAGAATTCCAGCCCATACATTAATTTTTTGGGGATATTGTGTGTTGCCTTCTCGGAAAAAATGGGGTTTTACGTCGCTCCAGTATCGACAGTTGTGTCTATTCACAAGACCATTTAAGTAAGTAAAAGCAACTTTCATCATAGCAAATACTTCGCAAAACATTTCCATTTTGCCGAATCATATCTGTCATTATTTCACAAAATTCGACTCTTCTGTCGAAATCACCGTCACCCAACTCTTGGTGAAGTTGAATTTTATAAGGGTGCATTTTGTTTAATTTTAATATCTTATGGCAGGTTGATTTTGGCACTCCCGAAACTTCGGATAATTTTCTCAACGAAAGCTCTGGGTCTAAATTAATATGCCCAAGAACTGCTAGTTGCATAGCTTCATTTAGTACACCACAATTATTCGTATTCCGTTTTTTATTATTTACAGATCCAGTTTGCAAAAATTTTTCTATTAGCGTTCTGACATAAGCAACATACGTTTCTGTTTGGATGGTTTTCATTGAATAACGTCGCCGCTTGGGAATAATTTTTGTTTGCAATCCCATAGAAAATCACTATTTCAGTTCTCTCTTCAAGAGTATAAACCATTTCAGCGAAAAAGCCGAAACTTTAAGAACAATTTTACAAGTATTAATATTAATGAAACACAAAAGTCACAATTTTGACAATTCTAATTTAAAGCAAACTATTTCTATGACTAACTTATGATTTTTCGGAGTTAATAATTTCTGATATCTGAAACTTTTAAATTTAAATATCTCATAAATGTCATAATGTGTGTTACTAGTTTTTTCACATAGGAATATCAAGAAAATTGTGTTCTTTCAAAACCACCAAAAAAAAATACAGGGTGTCATTTAAAATATTGGAGTGGGGGTGGCCGGCGGCGGCGGGTGACCCGATGGGGCGGTATGAAATACACTATTCATTGTCCCCGTATATCCTGAACAACCACCCAAAATTTCAAGTTTTTGTCTTCAAAAACACCAGAAATAATTCAATATAAAATTTTCGTGTGGACACCCGGTATATCTAAGGACAATGTGCGTGTGAGTTTGTAATATTTAAAAATATGAAAACGCGTCATAATATCGGACTTTCTTTCTTATATAATCCCTTTTTCCGTTATTACGCCTTTAGCTAATCATAAAATAGGTTAATTTATGTACAGCAACCTAATTACTTTGATTAGTTTCAATTTCTAAAACACGTACTTTTCGTATGTTTTATTTAAATTTTTTTTTAAGAATTCATTAAATATACGTATATATGATTAGGATTTTGCATCTAACAAAGCACGTGATCCGTCGATGGTTGTTTAGCAGTTGCCAAGTTGAATACATTTTGTTAAACGTCAAAGAATATTAATTTGTGAAGGTTATGCTTTGGTTGTAGTTTTGCTGTTCTTTCAAACATACATATTGATAGTATATGAATTTTGTAATATATTTTATTGACAACAAACAAAGAGAAAAGGCAAAATTAATGAAAATTTTTAAACACATTTCTGACGAAACAATTTATTATATGATAATATGATGTACCGATTTTTTTTGCACCTTCGGTATCTACCTATTTGCACTACAATATTTTTGTAGTCTGTAAAATGTATGTGATACCTATAGTGGCATACTATCTTGACATGTGTATAAAAAATAGATTGAAACTATATTATAGCCTTGTCTCAGAATAAGAAGGAGTGATTCAAATATTGCGCCAAAATGGCGTATATTTTTAAAGTATTTCATTGGTTCTTGCGTAGGCAAGTTTAACATGGGAAAATAAGTTTGACAAAACGTCATTTTATATTTATAGCCAAGCCATAACCTAGTCTCTTACATTTTTACTTTGGTTTATTATACTTTATTGTGTTATTAAATAAAATCCGTACTTTTGTGTATAACATGAGTATGCGTTGATCAGACGGCTTAAGACCTAAGGAACAAGTGATCATGCATTTGAAACTTTGAATTTGATAAATCTGTCAAAAATACTGTACGACAGTGCGAGAATCAAACGTCCAACATCATTGATCATTGCAAAAATAACTATAGATGAATCCACACCCAAAATGAACTGAACAACTCACACATATTCTAGAATTGACTCATTAATTTCAAGTAAGTGTTAATTAAATACTAATTATATTACCACATGTTCATATACATGCTATATTTCAGATATGTCAAACGTGAATAAACCTGTACTAATAGAAAAAGGTGAAAATATCTGGTGGAGAATATGGGAAAAAATTGGGATTGCCACAAGTATAATGAGTGCACGACAAGCTTTGTTGAAAACCTGTAGAATTAAATAGCCATACCGATAAAGATAGGCAATTAAGAATACTTCATATAGGATCTGAATTGATACATAAGATGAAGTTGCTTCAAAAAAATCCCCTTTCAGAATATCAGTTATATGAGAACTTTTGACAGAAGCAATTACAAATGTTACAATAAGTATTTGGAAAAATTGTGCCGACCATGTAAATTTTTAATCTTTAGCATGATGTGAACACTAAATTGCTGTTAATTTCCAATATAAGTACAGTAGAAATAAATATTTGTTATACTTTATATATTTTCATAATAAATAAATTTTAATAGGGAATAATAATTAGTAATGTGTAGGTATATGTAATTATCTTGCAGTTCGTGTAAACAACTTCAGCCGGTGTAAATTTTTCTATTTATTACTGTTGTACGTAAGATTCACATTTCCAAGACTAGTTACTTGAATTTACCTCCTCAAGGTTTGTAGCAGTAATACGAATGATTTATCTGTATAAGTTCTTTATTGATATTTAAAATAGAAACTAATAAGCAAAACCTTTTATGCAAGTTCTTAAGGAAATTTTGATAAAAGATAAAAGGTTTGTTTCATTCTTGCTCTCTGATACAAATATTTAATAATAACTAGACTTGGTTCACAATTTTCATGTTGATATAGCACATTCGCTAAAATGTGCAGTAATTATATATTTATAACGGCAATCCTCCTCAAAACGCTCAGAACAAAGTCTACGTTTTCATTTGTAAATTTTGCCTATATCTTTATCCATAGATTCTTCTAATTCTTTTTGTAAAACTAGAATGAACAGATTTGAATGTTGATATTTGTATTCATCAAATTATAGATGTATGCACCTACTTCTGTTTATAACTTTACTCTCCTGTTTCCAATTACCGTGCACTCGTATTGCTGCTTCGACTCGCAGAATGAAAAGCGGCACATACATCTATTTCAACGAAAGTAGTAAATGAAACATAAAACCGCTAAATCCTTAGTTAGAATTAATACAGTTCTTCTAACCTCAATTGTCATGATGTCATATCAAATTGTCTACTAAATTTTAAGCTATGTGTTCCATGTTTTGCTGGGATATTTGAATAACTCCTTCTTATTCTGAAACAGGGTATAATAAAGACTACAAACTATGGGTTGAACTTAAACGTATTACCTACTTTTACTATTTAAAATATATTAGAAACAAAGTAAATGATTATGTTTCGAATATCCCAAGAGTTAAATAACATTCCAAAAAATATTGAGACAAGCTTGTACAGTCATAATATATATTAAATATCATATTATTTTCCAAATAAAAGCAGATATATAAAAGAAATCATTTTCTTCATATCTACAAAATTTGTTTTATATAGAGTTTTCTAAGACAACGGTTGCTTCATTAACCAATTCCAATAACCTAGTAAGAAGCTATATAGAATTTCAAACTAAATGGACGAAATGAAATTGTTTTATTGCAGGCATATATTTATTATTTAACTCGCAAAATAATTTAATAGCAACAATAAAAATGATCACTTATAATTACACGAGAGCTTTCTTTTTTCCGGATAAATTTTCACTTTTTAACGAAAATTTTTGTTGCTAGGTAATTGTACGGAACAAATTGCCTGATAAAGCGACGAGTTCGAAGGACGAGTCGTTTTATCGAAGAGGCAATTTGTTGAGTTCAGTTACCATTTAGCAACTAAATTTAAGTTTAAAAATGGAAAATTTATTTGGAAATAAAACGAAAGCTTGAATGTAATTCGGTAACATAATTTACTAAATGTGTAAACAATTACTGAAAAATTTATTACATGGTAATCATACTATTTAAAAATACAGTTATTAAAAACACTGTTCTTATATATTTTGTGAAGATTACTTACAATGAGTTTGCAAATTTTGTCATAACATCACTTCACAACGAACATTATGATGAGAAAGTAAGCAAATTTATGTCGGATCAACCAAAGATAGTAGGCAAAACTTACGGTTGCGTCGACTTTGACATTTCATTTTGACAGTGGGTTCGTTGAGTTTATGAGATAACGAGAAAACACAAGTTGTTGTCAGGCCAACCAAAGGTAAACAACTTTTTTGCCGATATAAAAGTTAAAGTAAACTTTTATCGCTGTCAAAGTGACAAAACAATTCTGACTTATGGGTTTTTTACACATGCATTAAATTATCAGAAAAATCAAATCAGTTCTGTTTTTTGCAATTCTTCCGGGTTCTTTCTTCGAGTTAAAAAATATGAGTGTCTTTATAGAAAATAGTGATGTAGAAGACTACATTTCGTCAATCATAAGCGCAGCGGCTAATGCTGGAAGATTTACTGTCAAGTAACTCTAAAGACAGATATCATAAAGCGTACTCAATATTTGAGGATTGCTGTAATTCTAAAAAAAGTCTCAAACCAGCGACTTAATGTAGCCCCCAGAGAAAAAAAGTCTAAGGGGTTTAAATCGCACGATCTTGGCGGCCATTCTACATCGCCCTTTCTGGAAATAACGCGTTCAGAGAAATTTTCTTGCAAGAACGACAGTGTAACGCCTAATGTGTGACACGTTGCGCCATCTTGTTCGAACCACATCTCGTCCAGGCCATGCCATCTAGTTGCAGCCACAAAAGTCAGTTATCATGGCCCGATACCGATCGCCATTGACAGTCACCGTCTGACAATTCTCGTTTAGGAAGATGTACGGCCCAATGACGCCGCCTGACCAAAGTCCACACCAAAGAGTAAGTTTCTCCGGATGCAATGGAGACCCTAGATACTGTTGTTGATTACTTTCCCCCAAATGTGGCAATTTTGCTTATTTACGAAACCGGTCAACCAGAAATGTGCTTCATCATTAAGATGATTTTTTCGCCAAAATTTCGATCCGTTTCCAACTGCTCCAGAACCTAATCTTGGGTCATTTGGATCTTAAACGGATGCATGTCCTAGTCTTTTCGCAAAATTCGCCAAGTTGAGGGACTAAACGGTCGACTCCTTGTGCACAACGAGAAATCAAGAGGTTTGGGTTTTCAGCCACATTTTCGTCAACAGCAGCAATATTCTCGACTGACCGCACGTTGTGGCGTCGTACAGAGACTGCTTGATCAGAAACTGAAGCGCTTGCTCAAATTTTGAGAGAATTTGTCGAATTGTTCATTCGGTTGGACGATCATTTCGGCCGTAAATATTTGGTAGCTCGCGAAAAGTTTGGCAAACAGAGAATGGATTTCTGTAATAAATTTTAACAATTTCGACGCGTTGCTGAACGGTGTAGCGCTTCATGGTGAGATATGACTATGGCAGAAGATCAAACGTCGAAGAATGACAGCGCTGCCACTTGAAGCGTTATAGCGATAACTTGTCAAAATTCGGACATAGCTATTGAAAACCCCTTTATACGTATCATTAAGAACACGCTCAAAGCAAAACTGTTGATTGTTGCTTTCATTTGATTCTTCCCCATAGAGTAGGTTACGTTTTTTTTAACGTATTTGCGTAGTGTTAGTCGTAGCTGGGCTTTGAATAAAGTCAGTAGTAAGAATAAAATAAGGGGCCAACACTGCAGGATCCGGGCTTTCAAGGCCTGGTGCTTTATGTTCTTTTTTGAGCATATATGTATCTTATGGTTAAAAGAGTGGACTAGATTTGAAGAAAACGAAAAGAGGAAAAAATCGTTCCAGCAATATATCAAATTGATTCGAATAAGCGCACTGTTTTAACCTTCTGCCGGGCACGCCTGATCCAATTGATACACACCAAACGGTTTCATTTGGTACTTGTAAATTATAAAATGTAGCGACATCTACTTTCTGGTAGCTTCATTTTTCCTAATGCCCTACATTATCAGTACATTTAGTTTTATGGCAACTCTTAGACTGATCAGTTCTGGAGTTTTATATCACTTTGATACACTGCGCCCGTTTTTGTTATAATTTAAAAATATTGAATTTAGTTATTCTTGAGCGTAGGTAAGTACCTTTCTCTTATATGGATACATAAATGTCGATCTTTTCATTATCGGTTTTATTTTTATTTTACCACCGCGCAAATATCAAATTGATACACTGCGCCCGAATAGGAAATACTTTGTAAGAAAAATATTTATCTTTCAGTTTACCTACACCTAAAATGGCTGGCAAGGGTAAAAAATATGATTTAACAAATGCGAAATATGTAAAAGAATTGGAAAGGATGATCTTTGAAGACAATGATGATTTGCAAGAAAATTTCGAGGACGAAAGTGACACTGATGGTGAAGATCTAACTGAAACTCGTGAAGGAGATTCAGGAACCGAAGAAGATGCATCAGACGACGATTTTCCAGAAACTGAAGAAAACTGCTTCCTTGGGAAAGACAACACTACGAAATGGAATAAAAATCCTCCCTCACAAAGAGTGCGCTGCGGAAGGCACAATATAATTCGAAAACTGCCGGGAGTGATAGGTGAGGCAAGAACAGCACGAACTTCTTTGGAATGTTGGAGTTGTCTCATATCTGATGATATTTTGAAAATCATTCTTCAATATACGAATCAGTATATTGAAATAATCAGACCATTGTTTCAACGAGAGAGAAATACCAGACCAATTGACGTTATTGAATTAAAAGCATTCATCGGTCTTCTGTTTTTATCCGGAGTGTATAAAAGCAATAGGCAGAGCTTAGAGGATCTATGGGGGGCCGATGGAAATAGTGTTGAAAAATTCCAGCTTGTGATGAGTATAAAACGGTTCAAGTTCATAGTGAGGTGTTTACGATTTAATGATCGCGAAACCCGAAAAGAGCGGCAATGCCTAGATAAACTAGCAGCTATTCATGAAATATTTATGATATTTGTACAAAATTGTCAGAAATCCTACGCAATGGGTGAAAATGTTACTATTGACGAAAAGCTTGAGGGCTTTCGTGGTAAGTGCGCATTCAAGCAATACATACCTAGCAAGCCTAATAAATACGGTATTAAAATATATGCTCTTGTCGATTCTCAAACTTACTACTTACACAATTTAGAAATAAATGCTGGAGTGCAACCAAATGGTTCATATTGTTTGAGCAACAAACCCATGGATGTAGTTCTACGACTGGCTGAGCCTCTATATCACTCAGGGCGAAATATTACTGCAGACAATTGGTTTGGTAGTATGGAACTATTAGAAAAACTAACAGAAAAAGGCCTTTCATATGTAGGTACCATGAAATAAAACAAAAGAGAGTTTCTGTTGGAATTTAGCTTTACAAAAGGCAGAGATCTCTATAGTAGCCTTTTTGGATTTAGAAAGGGATGTACGTTATTGTCATATATACCAAAAAAAGGAAAATGTGTAATTTTGGCATCTACATTACATAATGATAATTGTATAGATTCTGAGAGTGACCATAAGCCTTCGATGATTAAATTTTACAATCATACGAAAGGGGATATTGATATAGATAGATATAGATAGATATAGATAGATATAGATAGATATAGATAGATATAGATAGATATAGATAGATATAGATAGATATAGATAGATATAGATAGATATAGATAGATATAGATAGATATAGATAGATATAGATAGATATAGATAGATATAGATAGATATAGATAGATATAGATAGATATAGATAGATATAGATAGATATAGATAGATATAGATAGATATAGATAGATATAGATAGATATAGATAGATATAGATAGATATAGATAGATATAGATAGATATAGATAGATATAGATAGATATAGATAGATATAGATAGATATAGATAGATATAGATAGATATAGATAGATATAGATAGATATAGATAGATATAGATAGATATAGATAGATATAGATAGATATAGATAGATATAGATAGATATAGATAGATATAGATAGATATAGATAGATATAGATAGATATAGATAGATATAGATAGATATAGATAGATATAGATAGATATAGATAGATATAGATAGATATAGATAAGTTATGCGCCTCTTACAATGTGGCTAGGAATGTTCGTCGTTGGCCGATGGTAATATTTTTTGCCATGTTGAACATGAGTGGGATCAATGCCCAAGTGATCTATTTTGGCAATGATCAGGACACTATCAGAAGAAGTCAATTCATAAAACAATTATCAAGTGAACTAGTTTTACCTAATATAATTAGAAGAAGGCAAATACTTCGGGGATGCATATGGACCTAAAACTGAAACTTCAGCGGTACAGACCAGTGGAAGAAAACGAGAATACGGAAGCAGTTAGCGAAAGAGATATATGTACTGAGAAGAGACGTTTAACTAAATATAAGTGTGTCAAATGCAACAAATCAATATGTCTCATGCATTTACAGAGCTATTGTTCAGAATGCAGTCAAATAGTTTATAATTTGCAACAGGACGACCATGGGAGCCCAGATTGAAGATTTAAATCTATATCCTCCGTTATATTTTACTTTCTTTTTAGTTCTTGAATTTATGTGTATTTAGATATGTCATTATTTTCATTTTCAAGCATAATCATCAAGTGCTATTATATATTCTTCTGTTCCAACATTATTGTAATAAATTCCTTTCCTAAAGTGCGCATGTTCATTATTTTCATTAATTTCAGTATTCTCAGTCAAAATACCTATACCAAACGAGAAGTATGTAATTACTTTTTGTTCTAACACTTTTTTTCGCGGTTGAAAAGAAACAATGATCATAGTGATCAATTTGATACAGCGCGCCTGATCTTATTACGATTATGACCGCGCCCGACAGAAGGTTAAATCAAATAGTATTCCATTATACGAAACGAATGGATGATAGTCTTTTAAAACATATCAGTTAAATTCTTTGCAATATATGTTCTACAATTTGAAGCCAATTAGTTATTTAAATGAAAGTAACGAAATACGATTTTTAAATATATAATTGGTTAGTTTTCTTTATTATAATTATTTATAATACGAACAATCATTAATTCAGTATTAACCTAATAGTAAACGTAAAAACATTATAACTATTATGTAAATAGAAACAATGCCACATATCTCAAGATGGAGTGAATGCTAGTAGCTACGGGTTTTTGTAAATAAAATAAAAATCGTTGTGTAACCATACTGAAAATTTCGAATTGATAAAATTTAATTAAAATCGAAAACCAAGTATAGTATACAAAATATGACGTTCTTTTGGCAATATGTGAAATTAGACATATAATAAATAAATAAATAAATAATGTATAGATAATCTAGAATATCTAGAGTTTCAGATCTTGAGGCCATCCCTAATTCGTCTCTATCAAAATATTTTTTTTTTAACAAATGAAACACCTTAGGGCGTATTTTTCTAAACGTCATAAGTTTTTTAATAATTTGTGTAACATCGTCCCTATTTTTTTTGTAATAGCTATTTAAATGATGCCGTGAATGTGTTTCCTTTCT
This sequence comes from Amphimallon solstitiale, assembly GCA_963170755.1. NCBI lineage: Eukaryota > Metazoa > Arthropoda > Insecta > Coleoptera > Scarabaeidae > Amphimallon > Amphimallon solstitiale. The sequence goes on along the minus strand of OY720682.1, from coordinate 95,126,157 downwards.
TTAGTATAGTTCTAATATTGCAATAATAACGAAATAATATTTTTGACTCTTGCCAATTATATATAATGATGACACGGTTTTGATGGCACTAATTCTAAGAAGGCGAAGAGGTGAGATAGAAAAATAAAGTAATAATTTTAATATAACTTGCATCACTATACTCTAGCAACTTGTAAAAGTTTAGTATAGGAGACAAGTGTTGTATTATTAAATATATAATTGGTTAATTTTCTTTAATATCTTTAAATCAGTATTAAACTAACAGTAATAGTAAAAACATAACTATTATGTAAATAGAAACAATACCCACATATCCCAAATTGAGTGAATGTTCGTAGCCAAGGGTTTCTCTAAATAAATGAAAAATCGTTGTGTAACCACATTGAAAATTTCAAATTGATAAATTTACATTCAAATTGAAAACCAAGTATAGCATCAAAAAAATGTGGTTCTTTTGCCAATATGTTAAACTGGGCATATAATAAGGAATAAATAATTAATAGATGTTGATATCAAGATTTTCAGATCTTGGAGTCATTACCAATTCATCTTCTTCCCTATCGAAACAGTTTGTTCTCACAAATTAAACACAACTTAGTGCATATTCAGCATTTAAATTTTAAAGAAAATACAAAGCATATTCTAAATAAAATGTCTAAAAAAGTTGGTTATTTAAGTAGAATATGTCAAAATATGTCTACATATATTAAACTGTCTATATATAAATCGCTAATTTCGATACACATGGAATATTGCTCAAGTATCCTCTTTAAGTTAAATAATTACGAAACTCAGCAAATGCAAAAAATACAAAATAGGGCTATAAGAACAATTTTAAAGTGTAACAAATATACACTAGTTGCATTAATTCTGAGTACATCGAAATTAATGATTGTGCGACAAAGAATAACGTTCAAAACACTGTTATTCATTTACAAGAGTAAACAAGGTGTTACGCCATCGTATATTAGTCAGAAGTTGATTTATATACATGACACACATAAATATAATACACGAATCATCAATGATTTCTTTATTGAAAGAGTAAATAGGTCATCAACGGCTAATAATGTTTTTGTTAATGGGCTTAAAATGTTTAACAGCCTCCCGTATGACATAAAACACTGTAATAATTTAAATAGGTTTAAGAAACTGTCATTGTGCATTTTAGATAAATTTATATAAATAATGTAAGTGTATCTAAATAGCGTATTGCTAATAAAGATATATTATTATTATTATTATTATTATTATTATTATATTCTTCTAAATGCCAAACGAGTTTTTTTATAATTTGTGTAACTCGTTGACATTTGTTTTTAATAGCAATTTAATAACACTGCGAATGTGTTCTCGTTTCTTGAATATTATTCTAATAATGCACTAATAATGGAATAATACTTTTGACCCTTGCCATTATCTTATTTATACAACACCTTATTTGGTAAAAGGTAAATCGTTACGTATTTCTGTATTGATACGTTGACGGCAAACAATATATTTTCGCATAGAACCCACTTACTTTTGATTATTAAAATTACGTAAATGATGGCACGGTTTTGTTTGATGGCACTAATTCTAAGAAGGCGAACAGATCAGATAGAAAAATATAGGCAGTCATTTGATATTTTTTAATATGATTTGCATCACTATACTCTAGCAACTTGTAAAAAGTTCAGTATACAAAACGTCTAGTAATTACATAATTAAATGTTTCGTGTTTTTATTATATCATACAGATGATGTTGTACCCACGCTAGGCACGAGAGGAAATAACGCCTGATAATAAAATGGATGTCATGAAATAATTTGCCAACATATAATATACTATAAATCAACTATTTGAAATGGAATATAAGTGTGCAAGATGAAACTGTCGTGTTCGGTGTCGCGCTTGGATGGCAGATGTCGCTGAGATATTCTCACGGACATTTTGCGGTCCAACCGACATAAGATACGATTTTAGTTGTGGATTGCCAACAGCACGAAGTACACTGAAGAGGGCTTAAAGGCCGAAACACGTGTATGTGCGTTCGCTGTTGGTAATGACACCTAAGTGTATGCTGTGTATCCCAACTTGTACATATGTGCATATACGTTTACGTATAAATGTATACAGCATGTGTAAAATCATATTGGGGATAGGACATATGTATACTATGTATACCGGCAACAATGCGCAGGTCGTGCCAGTAGTAAAGTACGATAATAGATAGCATTTCAGTTGCTTACAGTCAGCGGACGGATGAACAGTATTTTGAATTCTTATTTGGTAAATATGTATTTACGAAGCGTGTGATGCATGCTTAGATAAATACGTGTTCATCCGTGGACTGACTGTAAGCAACTGAAATGCTATCTATAATCGTACTGGCATGACCTGCGGATTGTTGCCAGTATGCATAGTATACATATGTCCTATCCCCAATATGATTTTACACATGCTGTATATGTATACTTGTGATAGAATCAACTATTTCGTACTACAGAAATAAAGCAGAACATAATTCAATAGGTGGAATATTTAATAAAAAATAGCGTACATTTTGGGAAGATTTGCTTAGCTTACACTAAAATAATGTGTGTGTTTTATAAGTATGTATGGAAATGAAAATTTGATCAATATTTTTAGTTCTGATTATTTTTATGTTACTTGCTTCTGGTTCAAGCAACAATTTAGGGGTTTTTATGGAAAACAACCAACGTTATTGTTTGTATGTTTTATTTTAACTATTGGCACTACTTGCTGATGAAATAACACGTGCAGCTATCTGTAAATTTGTGCGGCAAAAACTGCTAAAGTCGTTGTAATACCGCGGTAGAAATATAAAACGTTTTAGCAAAAAAAGAGGCGAATAATATCTGAAACAACTAATGTCACACCAGTCTGGCAGTGCCTTATACGTAGCATATGGAAGTCTTGTCCTGATGAAAATTTTGAACTCAAGATTTTTGCAGTGCTCTGATACCGAAAATGTGGCAAACATCTCTCTCTCTCTCTCTTTGTGTGTGTGTGTATGGCCATGATAGCGGCCAAACGGCTACAGGTGCCAATACTTATTCATTCCTATATTTATGCAAAATTTTTGGTATTCTACTGCTTTCGCCATGCCTACTTCATCTGTAGTCATTGAAGCTCCTATTTTTCGATCTGTAAGACCAAAACTTTTTTTATGATTACGTTTGTTCAATAGGCCTTTCGTATCTTGACTTATCTTCAATTGATTCCGTCCAAATTGTCTTGACCAAAAATTTATCACAAAACATGACGGCGTATCTTCCCTGTGCAAATTAATCATTGTCTTGTGAATATTCTTGGATCCATTTCCTTCCTTAATATTTTAACAATATAAAAGTTAATACGTGATTAATAACTACTATTAAATTAACATTGCCGCATAAAAACAAATAATAAATTTGAATTAGATAAATAGCTTTACACTACATATTGTACTTTCTATACCAATAACTTCTTAGCTACTTTTGACCTGCATCTATACCCTCCCGCGGAGATTATATTACTGTTCTACTTATTACGAAAGCCGCATCCTTTGAATTCTCTGTCGCGAAGTTTCTACGGTTCACAGTCTAATATAAAAAAAGACGACTTATTACTGCGTTGCCTTTCGTTGCTTCTCGAATGTAACAACTTTCAAATATAACGCATTTTCCCAACAATTCATTATTAACGTTGCAAATAGCAAGTCCCATTTACTAAGCTGGTGATTAGGTGCACTTGCAATGCAATTAGCCACTCTCACTACATCACTTTCTCATAATAATTTGCCAATCGTTGATGGATAGTAGATACAATATAAGTTGCTGTTGACCTATATCGTTTTTGAATTGCTGACTTCACATAAAATTATTTATAGCCCCTATACATTTAAAGTAAGAAAAATAATACATTTGTGTGGTAAATAATAAAATCAATAAATATGATTGATGTTAAAATATTTAATGTATTTTACTATCGCGAAAGTAACTACATGATTGCATGTCATAAAGTTTTGTGTATAAGTGCAGTCGAAGCATAATAACCAAACTAAATGTTACATTAAAAAAAAATAATAATTGCTAGGAATAATACTTTCTTTACTGTTAACCAACAAAATTATAATAAATGACAACTACATATTAATTAATTTCAACTGTTGATAGTCTAAGTTAAACTTATTACTATGATTACTAAATAGAAATCATGTGCTTGTCCAAATATTTGATTTTTCAAATATTTGAACACTAATTAATATGTAGTTGTTATTTATTATAATTTTGTTGGTTAATAGTAAAGAAAGTTTCGTTCCAGGCAAATTATTATAAATGATGCCCTCTCTATAGAGATGTAATATTAAGTTTGTTTATTATTCACAACTTAAAAAAGTTGTGATTGTTTAATCAGATGCTTTCCTTGGATTCTCTAGACCAGTGGTTCCCAAAGTATGCGTTGCGACCTACTGAGGGAAATCGCCTTATGGAAATGGAAAAGGGGGTCCCAAAAAGATTTCCAAAATAAAACAAAAACAATTTAGATAGAGGTTTATTTTTATTTTTTGCCCCATAAATAAAGGATAATAATAATAACAATTTCTTTATTTATTCCATAATAAACAATATGCATGAAATACATCAGAAACAATATACAGTACGTCCAGATTTCGAAGCTCACCATTGGTATATCGGTTATTAGAAGACATACAGGAACGGTTAAATGAGGAATGTTTCGCAGAATTCAATGCTCGCAACAAATATCATTTGACATTCATTCGGACTTTTTACAATTTTGAGATATTTTGAAAAAACCAATATTTGCCGATTTGAATTTTTCTCAATAACTCGATAACGCCTAATACGATCGCTTTTAAACTCTAACATTGTTCATACACTTTTTTAAAACAAATTTTTTGGTGTTAACAGTAACCCCCGATTTTCATTTGTTTCCAAGTTCTTAGCACTATCTTTTGTTTATCTTATGGCGGCCATATTGGGTTTTTAATTAGTAAGATAGTCCTTAAAAATGGTTTTTCAATCATGTAAAACATTTCTAATAAATCTTTATTCATACGAGAGATATGAACATTTGAATAAAATTTCACTCCAATACGAAATTAGTTGTCTATGAAATTAAATGGTAGTGTAAAACAGACGATAAATAAGCTCTGTGATTATTAATATGTAAAAGTGCAGTGCAATTGGTGGATATTTAGAACTTTGTGTAAGTAATTACCGCTAAGCATGGAGGTTAATAAGAATTGATATTGGCACACGCATTTTCAAATGAAGTAAAGGTTGATATGTCGAAAATTTATTTCAAGGTAAATAGAATCTTTGAAAATGCTTGGACTAGTTTCGCTCAGCGTTTTCCCGAAAGACTACAACCACACCGAACAATTTTTAGCAGAATAATCAGAAATTTAGTGAACTATGGACGCTTCGAACAAGAAAGATGTATCAAGTTAACAATGCTGTTGTACTTCAAAATAATATTTTACAATATGTTATGAACGATCCATGTACATCAGTACGTCGAGTGGCTCGAGAAACTGGAATTCCCAAATCTAGTGTTTACAGAACGTTGAGAAAAAACAAATACCACCAATACAATTCCAATTTAGCAGGTGGTATCTACAAAAATGTGAAGATGCTACTGATTTTCCTAGGAAAATACTTTGGACAGATGAGACACGGTTTACCAACTGCGGAGTGTTCAATAGGTATAACTATCATCACTGGTCTACTGAAAATCCACATTTGGTAAATCAAACAAGATATCAAGTTCTATACATATATTATCAGTATCATCTTCACATTTTTGTAGATACCACCTGCTAAATTGTAATCTTCGCTGATAGTGATTATCGCTTAAACCCTGCATAATTGTTGGTTTGCATGGGTGGTATTTACTTTTCTCAACTTTCTGTAAACACTAGATTTCGGAATTCCAGTTTCACGAGCCACTCGACGTAGTGATGAACTTGTATTTTTCATAACATATAAAATATTATTTTGAAGTATATCAACATTGTTAACTTGATAGATCTTTTTTGTTCACCAAATTTCCGATTATTCTGCTAAACATTAACGCTGAGCGTAACTTGTGCAAACATTTTCAGAGAACCTATTGCCTTTGAAATAAACTTCCAACATATTAAACTTTACTTCATTTGAAAATGTGTGTGCCAATATCAATTCGTATTAATCTCCATGCTTAACGCTAATTACTTACACAAAGTTCTACATCTCCCACCAATTTTACTGCACTTTTACATGTCAATAATGACAGAGTATATTTATCGTCTGTTTTACACTACAATTTAATTTGATAGGCAACTAATTTCGTATTAGAGTAAAAATTTATTCAAATGTTCATATCTCTCGTATAAATAAAGATTTATTAGGCATGTTGTACATTATTGGAAAGCTATTTTTAAGGACTATGTAACTAATTAAGAATACAATTTGGCCGCTATAAGAAGAACAAAGGATATCGCTAAGAACTTGGAAACCAATGAAAATCGGGGGTTACTGTTAACACCAAAAAATTTGTCTTAAAAAAGTGTCTCAACAATGTTAGAGTTTAAAAGTGACCGCATTAGGCATTACCGAGTTATTGAGGAAAATTCAAATCGACAAATATTCCTTTTTTCAAAATATTTCAAAATTGTAAAAAGTCCGACTGAATTTGAAATGAAGTTTGTTGCGAGCATTAATTACTGCAAAACATTCCCCGTTTAACCGTTCCTCTATGTCTTTTAATAACCGATATACCAATAGTGAGCATAGAAATCTGGACATACTCTATAAGACAAAGATATTATAATATTCTAAAGGTTGACTCTGAAGGAAATTTGATTTTAAAAATAAAATAGCTCATTGGTTTTTGAACGTTTTAATAAATTGTTCTTAGAAATACAATTACTATCATCTGGAAATTAAACCTTAAAAAAAAATCTCCTAAATTTTGCCCATGACGTCTTATGGGCTCATCTAAACGATGTCGTGCATTTAGAATAAGTCGTTGACACAGTGCTACAGCGATGGTGGTAATTTGTTCCCGTATTCGGTCTTTATATTCATTTATATTCGCAGCAGGACTTCCATACACCTTACTTTTAAGGTAGCACCACAAGAAGAAATCTTAGGTGTGATATCACAGCTTCTTGCAGCTCAGTTAATATTACCTCCACAAGAAATTATTTTTTCATGGAAAAACATTCTTACTGCCTCTGAAGCTTCATTCGCAGTATGGCTTGTTGCGCCATCCTACTGGAACAATGTGCGATTATCAAACCCTTTAAATGCTTGTAATGGTGCTGGTTCTACAAAATTGAGGACTATCGAAAAATATCATTGTACATTGACTGTGATTGATTGTCTTCAATTATTCTCAAAAAAATACGGACCAATAGTACCTCTTAAAGATATTGCTTCCCCTACAGTTACTTTTGCAGTGTGCAAAGTGATTGCTTGTTTTTCTCTTGGGTTTTCCGCAGACCAGTACCGTCTAAATTAAAATATGCTTCGTCACTAAAAAGAATATTATCAAAATCATTGAACTCCCTCATCAAAGTAGCAACATTAAGACGGCTACGGTGATCAACATTCGTCAAAGCTTAAACCAACTGGATCTTATAACAGTTGTGGTTTTCGCGGGCTTTTCCAGAGAAACTGTAATAGAGAAATAGTCTTATTTTAGTGTCTTCTTTACGTTAGTTTTGGAAAACTGGCAAATTTCGTGCCGTACACGTCATGCACATATTGTTAAGGATGGTAATGTAAATCCTTTTTGCAAATTCTTTGAACACTACACCGGTTTAAATGTAAAGTAAACGCATGTTTTCTTATCGAACCTATTTAAACCTATTTTCGGATCTGCACCATTTAGGCTTTTGTAAGGTGATCTACCAATGAAACGATGATATGATGTATTTTTTAACCATTGCACAAAGTAACACCCGCTCGACCAACGAGAAGTTTTATTTTCTTCCGTCCACATTCTTAACATTTGTTCAACATCCTTGTTTGCCCTTTCAACGGACTCTTAACTTTGAGAGTGCCTGGGACGTCCATGTATGATTGCAATCTGGCCATAACAAAACCAATTCTTTTATTAGTTCGGCTGTAAACTCCCGTCCATTATCACTCTGCAGGATCACTGGTACACCTTGCTCAAGAAAAATTTCCAGTAATTCGTTGGCTACTTCCGCAGACCTTTTTGTTTGTAATGGTCTCAAATATAAAAATTTTGTGGAATGGTCTTGGTACTTTAATAGCCATTTATATTTACCATCTGCGCAGGATTGAAAGTCAATTAAGTCAACTTGTCCTCTTTGATAGAAATCTCTTGATGTTATCGGTTTTACAACCAAACCAGCATGCTTCTGTCTTTTTTTCAAGTTACAAGTCATACCCAATTCTGCGTATACTTCAACTGCCAGTCTTGGAATATTAGATTTCTTTTTCAAATTATGAAGCATTTTGTCCCTTCCCCTGTGTACTGTCGCTTTGTGTTGTTCGTCAATTTTATCAAAAAATTCTTCAATTGGTGTAACATAAATAAAGTCGTCGTTAACAGATTTTGCTTTCCGAATAACTTTTGATACTCCAGATACCACCAGGAGGTCATATGTTTCGCAATAATATTTTTCTTTTGCTGAGAAGGCCTGAGTATTATTCTGAACTTGTTTTGAACGCAAAACTTTTTAAAATCGCATTAATTTCATTGGTTCGTTGCAGGGTCCACGGCTTTTTAATTGTTATTTGTTCGTACTTTGCATTCAGCCTTAAATAAAATTCATCTTTATCTACCAAACACCATGGTAGATAAATATGAATTTATTCACTTACATGTTATAGGTAGAAAACTGCTAAATTAAGAACCGAAGCACACAAACATTAGGTAAAGACGGATAAACATAACCTCAAAATAAAATTAAATACCTATTTGCCTAAAAAATGTTGTTGGCAAATACTATTTGCCTAAAATAACTTTTCGCCCACGACATTTGTCTTGTGAATCTATTTGTCTAAAACCCAGCTGGCAGATACCATATGCCTAGGAAAATAGCTTTTGAGCAGAAATAAATGATGGGGCTATTTGCCAAGGATATCATTTGCCTAGGCAAAAGCTATTTGCCCAATATGACTATTAGCCTGCGACATACATATATAGTCGTCTTCTAAAATGTACCTCCACTTCTATGTGTTTTAGCCGATGTTGTTTTGTTGGTATTCATATACTTAGTTTTACTTATTTGTGATTGCCTTCGTGTTGAGACAAAGACTTTTACACTCTTTTTTAGCAAAACACACGCATTCATAGATGTAGATCCCATGCAAGGTAAGTAGTCTATTCTTCTTAAACACTTCGCTGTAAGGTTCTCCTCTTGTCAGGTTAAATAGCAAGACTTTTGAAGTGTGACTATATCTATTTGCTTCCACCGAGTTTCTCCAGAACATAAACTAGATACTATATAGAGGTGGTACGCACTAAGCGCTGTTTCGACATAGGCTTGGGATGACATAGTTCGTAGCTCGTAGACCATTCCATACTATGTTACTTTATTACTAAGTAAAAAATATTGATGTGACGTACCTGTCTGTTTCTCAATTATTTTTAATTTGCTAATGGAACCGAACATTTAGAAGATTCGTTTACCAGGTCAGGATATTCTAGCATTCGTTTGATCCAAAGATGATCCCGCTTCTGGGAGAGAAATTTTAGTTGTAACATTCCATCAAAATGCTCAGAGTTTATCACATTGCAAGATCTTTCGTGAGTTATTGAAGTTATTAAACAATTTTTTGTCTTTCGATTGAAGCTTTCCATAAACTATGTTTCTCATAAATCCCGTAAATTTGTCCGTGGCTGTTGTTATATTAACAACACTACGGTCTTGCAAACAACTATTTAGGTGCTCAAAAGTATTAGCAAAAAAAGCCAACCTAAAAAGCCAAAGAGTTTATATTCTGATTTTCCATCTTATAAGTACGTCAAGAGTTCTCCTATCGAAACGCCTCTTATTCCTGTCTGATGCGGATGGAGTTCACTATTGTTTAAAAAATTCAACAGACTGGTCTTTTTTTCTGAATGTTTGTTATTTAAATATCGAATTAGCTTTGATGGCTTCATATTTTCTTTTGATAATACTTCTCCAGTAACTACGTATGCATTATAGTTTATTATCACTTTGTGACGTAGATGGTTTTAACGATCTTTTTAAAAATCAGTCCATATTAAGCAAAATAATAAATGTCAGAACGAATATACGTAGCACGCGTAAATTAACCTTACTTATTTAATATTGCATAGTATAGAACACCGCATTTGCAAATGACGCCTCAGCGAGCGCTTTTTTGATTATATCAAGACAAGCGGATGATTCCACAATGTCCAGAAGAATCTAGTGTTGTAATGATCATGCTAAAAGTTCCTGGAAAAGAAAAGAAATAATTTGCGCTATTTTGATCATAGGACGCAGTTACTTGGAATTTAATTGAGTGTTGTTTTATTTTCTGCAAATAAGATTGGGGTATGGTAAAAAAGAAAAGGTGAACAAAGTTCTTACCTAAAAAGGAAACTCCAGTGGATTATATCCACTGAATTAACCTCTACAGGCTCTTATGTATGAACTATAGCCCTCTTTTATTTTATAAAAATTTAAGCGAGTTTAGAATGTATAAGTTATTGGAAATGTTTCAGGATTTGCTGCAAATGAGTTTCTATTGTATTTTTTAATTTTACTTTCTTATACGTAGTATAAGGAAGTATTGTGATGATGAAAATTTTCGACCTCGAGATTTTTGCAGATGTCCATGTTTTCAAGTCACCTGATACCGAAAAAGTGGTTTTTAAAAAATGTCTGAGTGTCTGTTTGTCTGTGACCACGATAGCGGTCAAACCGCTATAGCTATCTATTCCAAATTTTGCATTTTGTAGTATAATCTCCCTCTTGAGAACTGATCAGATTTTCAGCAAAATCGGCCGACCGGAAGTAGTAGTTTACTTCGGTGAAAAAATCGAATTTTGCCAATATTTTATCAACTACTAAGTTTAGACAAATTTATAAAAAAATTCATATGTACTTAAAATTGAAATTGTGAACAATTTTATTAAAAAACTTTTTCGAAATTCCTACCGAAAGTAGGTCTTTTACTCTTATCGAAAATTTCATGAAACAAATATTTTTGATCGTGATTTCCAAGAATAGAAGAAATGTCGAATTCAAAAAGTACCTACCAGTGCTGACAAGTCTACTGATTTCTCAGTAGATCTACCGAAGTTAAACTCTTTTTACCGATCTACAAAATTGGCTATGAAATTTTAAGATTTTTTCACATCTTTTTATTTTTCCAATAACAATTCACACAAACATATCTAAAATTAAATAAATCGAAGCAGATTAAATTTCTAATTGGAAATTCACAATTTATATCTATATTTGTTTAAGTGCATCCATCTTGTGGTAAATAAATGAATTGCACATAAAATATTATGTGGGAATCCGAGAATATATAGGTAAACTACATAAAGGTAAATTACAGGATCTTTTGGGATTTACAGGGTACAGAATATGAAGGGGAATACCATTATTTTTCCGTAGGGTATAAATAGGCCTAGAGTGGAGTTTTGCCACTTTCGGTTTAGTCTATTAATTCGTTTTTTATATTGTTCAACTAATGAAAATTCGTGTTTTATTTTAAATTAATGTAATAAACTGAGTGATACTAGTTATAGTGGTGTTAAAGGCTCTAATACAGGTGTACATGCTAAAAAGAAAAAATATACCCAATCGTATAAGATAAATTGGGAAAAAATTCCGGAATTTAAAGAGTAGCTTACAAATAGTCCAAAAAAATCCCAGATGAAAAGTTGTGATAAAGACATTAATATAAGTAGTAGAAATGATTCACTAACCAAACATTCATATTCCATATTTCGCCAAGAAAAATTAAATTTTATACAGAAGCCAGGCACCTATTACAAAATTTGTTACCGATATAGTTTTATTTTTTCTAACAATATTAATTGGTTGTAGGAGAAACACATTTATCAGCTTTTATTACTCTTGTAATTGTTCTTCACCATTTATTAATCGTATTCTTATTTTTTGTTTACTAGTCTTTTCGATTGAAAATAGAGAAAAAACGTCGCAAATGACTTCTATTTTCCTTTCAGATATCTAACCATAACATCTCGTTGCTGTTTCCCTCTCTTTATTCTCAAACCAATTCCTCGTCTTACTTCTAATATGCTACAAAATAAATTATTAATGTTTTATTTTCTTTTGTAGGAGCTGGACCATACATTATTGTTGTTGACGTTTCAAGAACACAAGACTACAAGTTTACGTACTAAAACATATATTTTAATATCTTATAATCGTACACAATATGTTTTATTTACGATTCAACATCTAATGCAATGAATATCGTAGTTATATCCTTTTTTTCATCAAGACCGTACGTATTTTTAACATCAATTTATTTGTATTGAAGCCTTTTATCCATTTATCCTATAATCCCCCATTTACTATTATGAAACATCTACCAACATTAATTTCGAAGGTTTGTCCAGATTCGAAAATAGCAGAAGGTATGTGATTGGTAGAGAAAAGTTTTCAGTTACAGAAGTTATTTTGTGTGTGGATTTAGAAACTAATAAATTTTCTCATATTGTCGATGAGTCATCAGACATATCTACAGTTAAACATCTCTGTTTACCGGTGAGATTTGTTAAAAATGAGTTAGTTCAGGACAAATTTTTTGCACTTGTCCACTTTCTGTCGCAAATGCTGTAACTATGTATAAAAATATTGTTGAAATGTTTGCAAAACGTCAAATAATATATAAAGTTATCTAATAGGATTCGCATCAGATTAATGACACTTTTAAAAATTGATGTACCTCATCTATATATAATGAAATGTATATGTTATTCATTCCATCTATGTGCTTCTTATGCATGCCAAAAGTTACCAAGATTTTTATAAGATCTTACTAGAGACATATACAGCTTGTGTAATGAAACACTTGATATTACCAGGTAAATATTGCAACGTCATATTCTTTGGCCGTACTGGGAGTGCGACGAAAGATAGGACAGAAGTAGAGATAATTGCTATATTACCAGTCGATGCTTCACCGTTAAATGGAGCGAGACCGGGGATAAAGTACGCCACGTTGCAATTCTGATGTATTTTGGACTTGCTATATCAAGTGGTGCATTACACAACCGGTATAAGTATTTTAATTCGTCCTAAAAGAACATCTGAGTTTCGGAAGTTTCAAATATTTTGTAACATAAAAGTTCACAAAATACTGCATCCATCACAAGCCAAGATGGTTATCGGCGCATGCCGTTATAGGTAGAATTTTAGAGCAATACTATGCTTTGAAATTATATTTTGTTGATGCAGTTGCAAATAATGATATTATGTTATTTGCAGACTCAATATTACAAAAATTGAACGACCCAACCACTAAATTACTTTAAATGCGGGCAACAAGACCAAAATTACATGCACTATATAAAAATGTTTGTAGTGTATTACAAACTTTTAACGACCGCTTTTTAAAACGAAATTACATTCAAAATACACGCAAGTATACTGACACACGTTTCATGTAGAAGATCAGCAAACAAGATTCAAGTATCCAAACTAATACACCAGTAGAAAAAATAATTTTAAAAATCCTACAAACTATCCAGATATAGGAGAAATATATTTTGGTGTCTATGTTGAAAAATGTATATTGGAAATAACATTTTCTGACAATCAACACCATTTTTTTTTAAGTTGCGTGGTTAGATTATTACTTTAAAAGTTGTTCCTAGATTATTACGCGTTTTCCTCTGGATGATAATCCTCTAAAGTAATTTGTGTTTTTGTAACCAGAAGTAGTCAAAAATGGAACAATTACTTATGTTGCAACAATATTTTCAAATTTAGCTAAAAACTCCGATCTACAACTTGATAATGATTGAAAAATGCAGTGCAATTGTATATCAATTATACAGTGGGAAGATTGAAATATTTTGGCAACAAGTCAAAAAAACTTAATTAAGCAGTGGTGAAATATTGTTTCCTCTATCACATTATGCATTTTCCATAATGGCTTTACCTCATTCACCAGTAAACGGGGAAAGAATTTTCTCGTCAATTAATTTATTAAAAACGAAGCAACGAAATTCTTTAACTACTGACAATAACGGGATTATTACAAAACAAAGAGGTTGTAATTTTCAGATATCAAAAAAGATGATTTCAGATATGAATGATAAATTTTTGAGAAATGTTAAATAATAAAACCAATAAGTTTATGTTTTATTTATTGCAAACCTGGAATATTAGTATTTATATGTTACTGAAACAGTGTTTTACATTTGATTATGTTACTGTGAAACCATTATGTAATATTATTATTGTTTTAATAAAACGACTTCGTTCCTTTCATAAATAGCGCTTTTTATTTCATTTTTCGAAATCTGCTGAAATTTCACGAGTGAATATACCGATTTCTATAAATAAATGTACTTGTGAGATAAATTCTGGAAGAAGCATAAAAAACACGAATCCTTGTTACACTAAAGTGAACATCTCCATTGGGTGTAACGTAAGCATAAAATTAAACACGGAGAAAATGCTATTTATATGTTTAATTGAACGTAAATGTCAAGTTCAAAGGCGTATAAGAATTTGTACGTACATACAAAGACGTGTATATACAAGTATATACGTACATATATGGACACCTGGAAGTAGTTGTAACAAGAAGGAAATAGACGTGTAATTTGTGTCATTACTTTCAGTTCTGCTTGCAAAACTTAACAATACTGCATGTCATGAATACAAATATCTCGAAACAACTGGACTGCTATAAATCGACGCACTTCTTTCTTTGCAACGGTCTCTTTCGTGTGGTTATTAACAATTTTAATATGGTTATTTGTCAACGTTTTTGAACAGTGTTACATATTTTATGATGTTTATAGGTTAGCTTTAAAGCAGGGAGTGTGTTTGAAATCAGAATTACGTGTTATACTGGATATTCCTCTAATAACTTCATTTTTGATTTAAAAAAAAAACATAAGCAACAGTCTTTGGTGGTCTTATTCAATACAACCTATGTTGAGTGCGAAGAAAGGGTTATGTTATTTAAAAATGTAAATATAAAAATTATAATATTACTAGTTATATAAGAAATAAAAATAATGGAATATATAAATATAACATTTGTGAAATATATTATGCATTTTATTTGTATTTGAAATAAAATATGGTATTTTAAAATGTGAACCACGGTAACGATAAAAGAAGATAAGACAAAGTATATGAGAATAACTGGAAATAATACAAGTAGATTGCAAGAACAACGGATAGAAGCATTCAAGTTTAAAGTAATTGAAAAGTGTATCTAAACTTTTCAATTACTGGGCACAATAGTTTTTTATTATTATTTAATATTATTAAATTCACTATTACATATGAAAGTTACTTTCTTTTCTTCAGTCTTCTGATCGTTTGGATTTAATTATACAAAACAGTATAAGATGAATAGTGATAAAAGCGCTTCTTAAAACTTTCTCTGTTGACCAATTATTTATTTTAGCAAAAGAAGAAATATAACAAAATAAAAATATTGAAAAATTATCAACGCTAGATTAATCCGTATTACTTTGTAAAAGTCACTCACTTGATTTGCTCGAAAAGCAGATTGCCTTAATTATACTTTCCTTGTATTGCTATAACTCATTATTTGAATAAACCTTTTAAACGAGATTTGATGTTATATATTTAAGAACAAAATTAATTATATTTATACAAAAAACCAAAAGTTTACGATTAGAGTAATTTTATGAATTGAGATCATCACATATGCATATGAAATAGTCTTTTGAAATGGATATTTTTTGCAACACTTTTTTTGTCCATAATAAAAATTGTAAGTAGATTTTTCAGTTTTTTTTTTTTCTAATGGAGCTTTACTTATATATAAATTGATAATTATAGTTTACACGACAACTAGGCCATGACGTCATACAAATTTTAGGCAATTTAATCAACTTTCATTTTTCGACATTTTGTGCAATATAGGAATATCACTAAGTAAATTCTAGCACATTAAACAAAAATATTTACGAAATTATATCATACATGCCATTAATTGATTGTAGTAAGTTTCCTAGAATTTTTTTTTTATTGGTTTCATCTTTCTTAGTACCAGTCCACTGTTATATTACTATACTACTATACTGTACTAATACCATCAAACAATTTAGGATTTAAAGATTACTTTTACTTACTTTTCATATTCTTGCATATGTCTTCAAAAAATCATTTTCCGTAAACATTAGGTGATAATAAACATTTTCCTTCCATAAATTTATACTATAAAATAAATTTTCTGTAATTCTGAACAGTGTATTCGAACATCATATTTGAATTTTAATTGTAACAAATGACGTTTTTTCTACTTGACACTGATATAATTACAGAAATATTATTAGAAACATTTCGTCAACGTAACCTAAATTAACATCAGCAGCATAAATATATATTTCCCAATTACTCTGAAAGTGAAGTTTTTGGAATACGTTTATTTTAAATAAAACTGCATTAGTTAAATTATCAGTGTCAACTTAAAAAAATTGTATTTTTCAAATATTGTAAGATACTGCGATATTTTATTATTTAATCGTATATCTAATAGATGTTATTTGGTTTTTTTTAAATTAGTGTTTACCTAACGCGTTCTAATTTTCGATCAATAATACTGGCCTGTAAAACATGAGTCATGAAAAAGTGTTTGCAATGTAATACTGTTTTTTATATTGTTTGGTGTGCTGATTTTATATATGACATGCATTTTTGTCAGTGATATAAGGATATTTTTACTAAATGGGCTTCAATTCTGGCGAAGTATTTCTTTTCAAAATATTTATCAAACATTTTATTATTTATCAAACTATTGGGAATGATTTGCTAAATTATCCTGCCATTCATAGGCACAGGTTGAAAGCTCCTTTTGACACTTTGGCTCTTGTAGCCAGCATATGGGTCTTATTTGTGAACCTTGATATCTATGCTCTATCTCCATGAAATCTTAGTGAAATCTTTTAGCCTGTTATTCAAGTTTTTGAATTTCTTTAACATGCTTTCAAAGATACATTTATAGTTCGGGTCCTTAAAGCTTCAGAAAAAAGTTTTGACGACTTTTTAGAAACTCCCCAGGCCTCTTTTTCACTCATTTCTATTTTACTTTCAAACATTTCCTCTTGAAAAAGTTTCCGAATATCTAGACATACGAAAACGTCTTCCTTTACTTTTGCTTCAAACAGTGCTGGAAACTGTGGCCAAGGTATTTAAAGCACATTCTATTTTTTGATAAAGCCCGGACAGACTTTTGCATCAACTTGATGTGAAGTAGACGCAAGAGGACTTTACTGATATCAACCAAAGTTTTCTCCACTACATTTCTGTTTTGATCCAGGGGTTTCCCTAATCCGGACTATCCCATTCTAACAAGAAACAAGGGTAATTGATGTATCCTGCTTGTTGTCCAAAAAGCATAGAAGGCATTTTTAGATCACCGCATGTCATCCGTCCAATACATTTATATTTCAATTTGGTGAGGCTCAGGCTAAATTCGCTTAACATTCTTTCACGTACAAAAATGCTCTAATGGCACTGGGCTATGCTTTCCGCCATAATGCAGAAGCACTGTTTTGCGGCTTCTTTCTAACGAGTAAATAAAGAGTCTTCATTCATTCATGTCATACTGTATATTAAACTTCTCCTCACTTCAGTGACATTGCTATAGGAAACAAAGCCACTATCTTGAGAAAAGTATAGGAATGAAATCGATATCAATTTCTATCAAAAGAGGTTCCAAGAGCCAATAAATTAGAGCCTAAGAGTCCTGCGGAATGTTAGAAAGGCCCAAGTCTCTGACTACATCACTTAATTTCAGTCGGGAAAAAAAATTGGGACTCGCTGCTATCTATAACACCTTGAAAATCTTCTATTAAGACTGATTTTCATCTTCAAAGTCTTTAGGAGTGTCTTCTACTTTCTCAGTAGATTTAGGTATAGGTATTTCAGAGCTATGAAGAATAGGGCAAATTGCCGGTGGGTGTTCTGGTAAAAACTTTATCTCCTATTAATCAAATTGTACCCCTTCACGTTACATGAATAGTAGTAGTAATCACTAATAGTTTTAGGTTTCCTCAAGATCATAAGGACTCCAAAACGGAAAGAATTTTTCGTACCTTTTGACCCTTTTTGCAATTCTTCTAGACAAGGGTAGAACACTTTATATGGGGCCCATGACTTATTCTGATCACCAAGTTTTACACTGAACAAGCATAATGTACTTACATCACAAAATCTGTTATATTCCTTTAATGTTTCTTCTCTACAAATTCTCCACATTTATAACAAAAGGATTCGGGTAAATTAAAACAAACGCTTTATGCTATTGAGCACATGTTATAGATTAAAACTTTAAATATGCAAACTATAAAATGTGTATAGTGAATTAATAAACCTCTACAAATATAACACTTTGAGAAAAATTCACAATCTTTTCATTCTAAGATCATATAACATCGAGCGGAGCTTAGGAAATGTGACATGAGCGAGTGGAACAAAAAAGAGTAGGTCATCAACTGACTTATTTCCGCTCACACTAGATGTTTCTGGAATACTCCTCATGAAATTTCCACTTGTGATTCACGGCGATTTTTAACGTAGGCCCTCGACAAACAAGAGCCATTTTGAAGTAAAATTTATCTAAACAAATTATTTTGACATATATCGTATTACTTGAAAATTGTTTCAGAAGCAAAAAAACTTCAATTGCTTCCAACCCATAATCAGCAATAATAGTTTTACAAGCTTAACTTGTGCGCTGACACATTATCATAAAGCAACAAAACACTTTGGCTCAGTCAATTATCAGAAGTGCTCCATTTATTTTTCCTGTACGAAGCGAACGTTAAACACTTTAGAAAGCTGGATCTCTTACCGTGACACTGCATGTTCTTATGTTCAATTCTATTACAGAATAATGAATGCACCTTTTATCTTCGATAGTGCGTCATCTTCATATCATGCCAAAGACTTTTCACACACCCCTACATGCATTTCGAATGACAAAGACAAGCTCAGAATCCACCTTGCACTAACATATGCCGTTTAAAGGAACTGATTGAGATTTTTGAAATAACAGTTACGGCTGCCAATTCTATAAAGTTGCATCATCTGTTCCCAAACACTTTTCACCTTTTAACATAATAAACCTCCTCAATAATTCTTTACCACATTTAAACATCTTTGACCATAGCAATATTTATCCAACTTTTTCGTGAATAATTATAAAGATTCCATTTGTTTTGCAAGAAATTTTATAAGAGCTCTGTCTTCAATTTTATAAATAAATTCACAGTGGCCAACATAAACTCATAATAAAATGAAATACGTGGAGATAAAAAAGTAATGGAAAAAACCAAGATTAAAAAAAAATTGCAATAGGAAAATTAACCGGCAGTACTTAAAAATTCTGCTATTGCTTCGTTCTAATTCTCATTTTCGTGATGACAAATTACTTTTATCGCCAACCGTCAGTAAAGCTATGCGTTACCATAGCGTTTTACGGAGGTAAACAAACACTTCATCGTACTGTACAGGGTGTTTCATCGGTTGGGGTATCGCGAATTAAAGTGCCTAAATATAAAAATATCGACTTCAAATTTTAACCACTTATAGAGCTTTTAAACCGCTACCAGCAGGTTAGGTTGTTTTTGATAATATTATTTTAACTAATGCGTAAATTAAAAAAAAACGTATTATCAAAAATTAAAAGTGCTCAAAAAATGTTCAAATTTGAATGGTGATACGTGGAAATATCACCCATATTAACTTCACAATCAGAATTTTTATAAACGAAACCGTTTGTCAAATAAAGTCAATATTAAATAATGTCGTTTTTCTTACGACAGAAATATCACCCATATTAACTTCACAATCAGAATTTTTATAAACGAAACCGTTTGTCAAATAAAGTCAATATTAAATAATGTCGTTTTTCTTACGACAGATTTATGGTACTTAACTTTCTAATTGTGCTGTCCGCAAACAGGTAGTCCTTTTAAATTTATGACGGATAATATTCAACCCTGAAGCCTTCAGTTGTTGTTGTAGTTCTACTAATCGGGAAGCGTTTCCAAGGGCATTCTGAACTTACATTTAGGTACTTTGTGATGTTAGTTGTGATTCTATTTTCACGGAGTCAACTTCATTTGTTTAAGCTGTGTTTTGCTAGTGTTTTCTGTTTTCAAAATGCCGTTCACTTTCTCTGCCGACGAAAAAGTTGACATGATACTTGTTTATGGGGAAGCTCTACAAAATGCCGCGGTTGCTGAGCAGATTTATGCGGAACGTTTTCCGGATAGGATCCACCCAGAAAGTCGAACTTTCAAAAGGTTAGTGGATAACTTGAGGCAAACGGGATCACTTGCGTCAAAAAATCGAAGTGTGAATAATCCACCTGTCACCAATGAACTGAATCAGGCAATTGTTTTAAATATGGTGGACAATAACCCTCAGATAAGCACTAAAGAAATCAGTGTTGCGACTGGAATCAGCAAGACATCGGTGTGGCGGATAATCAACAAACACACTTACCACCCATATCATATCGAGCTTCACCAAGAACTTCACGGGGATGATTTTGCAAATCGAGTTGCATTTTGTGAATGGGCACAAAGACAATTAGAAGAAAATGAGCACTTTTTTAGACATGTTTTGTTTACTGACGAATGCTCTTTTAGAAGCAGTGGACATGTCAACAGACATAACATACACTATTGGGCACCAGTGAACCCTCATTGGATGCGTGAAGAACGCATTCAGAATAGGTGGACGGTCAATGTTTGGGGGGGAATCATTGATAACCATTTAATCGGCCCCTTCTTTTTTGAGCAGCATTTAAACGGCGAGCTTTACGCATGATCTTTACAATTTATTAGAAAATGTGCCGTTAAATGTTCGCCAACACTTGTGGGTGCAGCAAGATGGGGCTCCTCCGCACTACGCACTAAGGACTCGTCAGGTTATGGATAATCAGTTCCCTGCACGCTGGATCGGACGTGGTGGGCCAGTTCCATGGCCAGCCAGATCACCCGACTTAACACCGATGGATTTTTTCACATGGGGTGCTGTGAAGGAGATGGTGTACCAACAACCGCCAACTACCGCCGAGGATATGAGGGCAAGAATAACAAATGCGTTTGAACGCCTTAACCAGCTAAACAGAGGCGCTACAGTTCTTAATTCCTTCACGCGTCGGTTAGAACTGTGTGTGCAGCAAGAAGGTCACCATTTTGAACATTTGTTATAAATATTTACTTTCTACTACCTGGTATTACCCATTCACTTGACATCCGCACAGTGACAGTGTCATGTTGATCTGAATTAGTGGAATTTACAGCTAGCGCCAAAAAAAGCTGGGTAATACCTAATTTTTCCTAATTTATATTAACTTTCTTACCTTGAATCGCTTATAAACTCAACACACAACACTGTAATAAAAAACCCATAAATTCTTCAACGTCTTGCCTTTAATTTTGAAATTATTGTAAAATATTCAATAATTGATTAAGTTTTAATTTTTTTTTCAATTGCATAGTTGATTTTATAGACATATCTTTTTAACACCTGAATTTCAATAAAATCTGAGTACTTTCGATTTTTTGAACGAAGGTTTTTTTTTATTTACGCATTAAATAAAATAATATTATCAAAAACAACCTAACCTACTGGTAGCGGTTTAAAAGTTCTATAAGTGGTTAAAATTTGAAGTCGATATTTTTATATTTAGGCACTTTAATTCGCGATACCCCAACCGATGAAACACCCGGTACAATAATAGTATATTAAAATACAAGTTTCATAAGACACGATTTTTGCGCACGCGTTCATGTTTAGAAAACGAGCCGCTAGGCGAGTTTTCTAAAGAACAAGTGCGCAAAATGTGTTATGAAACGTGTATTTTATACTATTTTTTCTATTTCGCTTATTAAAAGTTCAAAAAAGCTTAAAATAAGAGACATGTTTTGTTCGAATATTTTAGAAATTTTGCTTTTTTGAAGTTGGTTACTCTGATTTTTAAGTAGAACGTTTTAAATATTTGAATATCGGTGGTGCTATATGTAATTGTGTTTAAAATTCAGACTGATTTATACAATAAATTATTTCAAATTATAAACAAAAAGGACGAAATAAATAACTGTACTCCCCCAGAGATTCGCAAAATAGCAGAAGATAATTTACAAAATATTTCGTCCACAAACTCTACATATTTATCAAAACAAACTTTTATAACAGTTGTACTATTCAACATGGTAAGTAAATGTCAATAGTAGCATCCGAAAACTTATCATCCAACTCTGCTTAACAATTTATATTGCTAATTAGTAAGTGAAATGTTAGCATGTGTGCTTTTTATTCTTTGTACAATTTTATTGCACATTTTTGTTACTTTAAAGGCTTATATTTTGACATTTAAATAAGATTTGGTTCCATTTTTTTTGTTACCAACTTCAAAAAAATAATATTAGCGTGCGATAAAGTAATACTTTATGCAACCAAAACGGGTGTCGTAAAGTGAACTTTATAGCACCGGAATAGAAAAAGTACTTTACCTGCCGCTAATGTCTGTCAGTGTAGCCGTGACTGATGACTTTAAACATAAATCGTTTGTCACTGTCATAAACTGTCAAAAGTTATTATATCTTTATTTCTTAAATTAAGAATTTTCACGGTTGGCGATAAAATTTTGTATGCACCACATCAGTAAAGTACCTTTACCGAACTCGTCTGTTACTCGCCGTGCTCGCTTCACTCACTTGGCTCGTAAATCAGACTCGTTCGATAAAGTATCACTTTACTGACATGGTACATAAATAACTATTATCACCAACCGTCAGTAAAGTGATGCGTTACCATAGCGTTTTACGGAGGTAAAGAAACACTTTATCGTACTGTACAATAAAGTACTTTACCTGCCGCTAACATCTGTCAGAGTAGCCATGACTCATGACTTTAAAAATAAATCGTTTGTCACTGTCATAAACTGTCATAAGTTATTATATCTTTATTTCTTAAATTAACAATTTTCACGGTTGGCGATAAAATTTTGTATGCACCACGTCAGTAAAGTGCCTTTACCGAACTCGTCAGTTACTCGCCGCGCTCGCTTCACTCGCTTGGCTCGTAAATCAGACTCGTTCCATAAAGTATCACTTTACTGACTTGGTACATAAATAACTATTATAGAATAGTAACCTAAATAGGATAATAACTTACCTGACCAGCTATAGTTTGTAGTAGGATCAAGCCAAATCTAAGCATAAATGTGGCCTTGAAAGCTTTGTGGGCATACATGCGATGTGCTCCAATTGTGACTCCTTCGCCTGATGCTAATATCAGGAGGATCACTGTAATAAAAACATATTACATTTTAGAAAAGATTTGGAATTTTGACTGTCCAATGTCTTCTATTCTACTTTAGTTTATAGTATTTTTTAAACATTTATGCGCAATTTAGAACGATAACTAATTACAAGTCACACTATATTAAATATAACTGTAATAAACCATGAAAATAGCATTCAGTTTTATTAGATCAAACCAGTATGAAATACATTAATTAGCAACAGATTACATTATCTGTATATATACGAGGCATGTTTTTTAAGTAAGTACCGTTTTACCACACCGCGACCGCAGCGCTGCGGTCGGCGTTCTGCGTATGTGCACTGGGGACCTACATCTCTTGCCTACGCACTGACGCCATTACAGTCTGATTCTACCTGTTTACGTTGTTTACTGAGTGTTTAAGATGCCACCGATAATCGTGAGTCCCGCCGACTGTGAAGTACGGGCTGTTATAAGATTTCTTAGTGCTAAAGACCTAAAAGCGATCGATATTCATCGTGGAATTTGTGGAGTTGACGGACAAAACATAATGAGTGATGGAATGGTAAGAAAGTGGGTGAGAGCATTTAAAGATGGCCGCACAAATGTGCATGATGAACAACGGAGTGGGCGTCCTTCGGTCGTTAATGAAAGTTTGGTGCAGGAAGTGGACAATAAGGTGAGAGAAAACAGACGCTTTACGATGTCCTCTTTGTGTGATGGCTTTCCTAATGTTTCC
Organism: Amphimallon solstitiale; assembly: GCA_963170755.1. NCBI lineage: Eukaryota > Metazoa > Arthropoda > Insecta > Coleoptera > Scarabaeidae > Amphimallon > Amphimallon solstitiale. Next base: position 95,101,938 of record OY720682.1, on the reverse strand, counting down.
CGTAGTGTTTTGTATGGCATTGTGAGCGAGCGCTTGAATTACCGAAAATTGTGCTCACGTTGGGTACCGAAAATGTTGACGGATGTGCACAAAACCAAACGTTTAGGCAGTGCATTGACTTTCCTTGAGCGGTACCGCAACGACGGTGATGATTTCTTAAGCCAAATTGTTACGGGCGATGAAACATGGGTGGCCTACGCCACACCAGAATCAAAGCAACAGTCCATGGAATGGCGGCATTCAGATTCACCCGGAAAAGTGAAGTTTAAGCAAACAATTTCTGCCCGGAAAATCATGTGCACAGTTTTTTGGGACAGAAAAGGAGTATTGCTTGTGGAATTTCTGCCTCGTAATGAGACAATCAATGCAGCAGCTTATTCTGAGACCTTGAAAGATCTGCGCCGTTCAATCCAGAACAAAAGACGAGGCAAGTTGAGCAAGGGCATCGTTTTGCTGCATGACAATGCCCGTCCGCATGTGGCTAATCAGACCAAAGATCTCATCACATCTTTTAAATGGGAAACTCTAGATTATGCTCCGTACAGCTCTGACCTGGCGCCCAGTGACTACCATCTGTTCCTGCACTTGAAGAGACACCTGGGCGGTCAGCGTCTTCAAGACGATGACGAAGTCAAAACAGTTGTGAAGCAGTGGTTAACAAGTCAGGCGGCAGACTTCTATGAGGAGGGTATTCATAAACTGGTACAGCGTTATGACAAGTGCCTCAATATTGAAGGAAATTACGTTGAAAAGTAGATTAAGGTACAGGCTTTCATGTAAAAAGAAACTTATTGATATATCTTAGCACGTCTTTTTTTAATTTCAAAACGGTACTTACTTAAAAAACATGCCTCGTATATGGAAAAATTTAATCTCACGTATATTTGACTATATAGGAGCAAACCCTGTGCCTCCTAAAATATCAGTGGAGTTTATTTTAATTCATTCAAAGTTCATTCAGACTATTAAAAGTGCGTAACTAATGATCAAAACTGATGTAGTAGTTATAAGCCAATAGGTAACACCAGGTCTAATAGGGCTCAGTGAGTAATGGTCTTCATATCTCACTGGACTACGTACCCAGTACAGGAACCAATCATTAATAATTAAATCCTTTTTTTCTCTAACTCCAAATTCACTACCAAATAACCGTATGATAAAGTGGTAAAGTAGGAAGATAACTCAAACTTTAACAGCGCACTATCAAATGTTTCCCAGTGCCATTCCATATTTTAGACAATTGTATGGACCCAAAGTGGTAATTAGAGACAATCAAGTCATATCTAATTACATGTTACTGAGCCATGCAACAATAACGACATTTAGTTTGTGTTATTACCCCCAAACAGCATATTGAATACAACCTCTTGACGATTGTTGTTTTTGTCCTATAGAGGCCTGGAAAAGGCTGCTGAGAGTTTGAAAACAGAAAAATCGTCTCACTTGTAGAAAAGGCGCTTCTAAGTTTAGTCTAATCTACAGTCAATAAGATTGGAGCTAAGATTGCAGAAATCATAAAGTAGGGATTCCGCGCAATAGGTCTGATACCGTTAGGCAGAAATGCTGTTTCGAAAAAAATCTGAGACGAGACAGTCTGGACAACAATTCTGCTTTGAACGATTCTGTGAAATCGATGTTCCAAGAAACACAATTAAGAAAAAATAATGAAACAGAGCCAAAAATAACCAAAAGAAAGAAACTGAATGTTCTCGCGGGGCGAAGCGTATCGTGGGACGACGTAGGTAGAGAAACTGTTATTGCCGATACTTCGGGATTTGCAAAGAAACTCAAATCTAATATAAAATTAAGTTTTGACGGCCAAGAAACAGATCAAAATATTGAAGAGGATGAAAGTGATTCAACCAATAATTTAGGAAAAATTAAAATATTGCAATAAATGCAACAAATGAAATAGACGAAAACTTTGCCAAGACTGAATTTGAAGATCTGAACATAGGAAAACTACAATCAACACAGTAAAAAGATATTTTTAAGAAAAATAATTTCCACTAACCCAACAACTTACGCCTTTTTAAAGAAAAGCATTAAATTGAAAAATATTTTGATGATGAGAGTGTAATGGACAAAACCAAATTTGTATGCAGCTGACCAAACCCATCCACACACGTATAGAAGGCATTTTGTTTGAAGGGAAACACTCTCTGCTTTGCAATAAATTAAAAATATTTACACTTGTCTTATTCCTATATTTTATTCCAAAGAATGCTAATTTTTATTTATACTTTCATTTAGAATGCTATTAAGTTTGTTTTCGTTAAGTTTTCCTCTTATATATTCAAAAATCAATAAAAAAACCTTTTTCTTTTAAATTAGAATTACTGTCTCAAAATCCCCGAAAGGCAATTATTTTTTTAATAAAATGTATTGGAATTAGGATGCAATTTCCACTCGTAATCAAATGAGAACGTAATTGCACACAACTGGCCAAGTTTTTGAAGCCAATTGATTGCGATTCGAATGTTTTATAACACATTTTGTTTCAAAACGTTCTTTGTAGTTACATATATGAAAATTACTTTCTTTTATAAGAACTAAATGATCAACACTAACACATTCCTTCGGTGGAAAAACTATAATTTGAAGAAATTACACGACGTCATTACAGAATAAATAATAAACACTAAATAAAAGGGATGACAGGTCTAAACAGCCAGCTGTTTATAGTATTAGAAATAACTAAGTAGAAAAACAAGTCGTAAAATATTCAAAATAAATGTGCAATTAGTCAAATGTAAACAATTAAGCAATAAATTTATTGTGCACTGGGCTGGATATAAATTAAATATTTCCATGTTTCAGCACGTAAATGGTTCTCTGCTGAATTGAAAACCAGAGAATAAACATTGTGTATTTATGAGTTGTTTAATGTGCGTATGTATCTTTTGAGAATCTATAGTAATGATATTTAAAAAATGAGGTTTGGGCACCCCATGACTTTCTTATATCTATGTATGCGCGTTGCAAATATTTTATATAAAAATTGTCTCAAATTAAGTTGTATATGTTATATATGAGCCAAGTACGGTGGGACTATGTACCCGCTGAACGCATTTTTTTAGAATGAGGGACTGAAGAGAGCGATGGTTTTAATTGCACGAATGCGCTGAAATGTCTTTACGCAACTGGTTTGTACAATATTTTTTGTATAAACATTATTATAAAAATCGTTGTTTTAATATATTATAAATTAGAGCAAACATTACAATTAGCTACCAATGTCGACGTCGCCATATCACTTAAGAGGTCATCAAACAGGTGGCGCTTACAAATTTGTTGAAAGAAATTTTATCAATGTTATTTCTGTAACCTTTACTAAAGGAAAATCCAGGGATGTTTTATTATTATAAAGATCTTTTTAATGCGCCAACGAGCCAATCATTTTTGCAATTTTTACATTCGAGTGGATCAGAAAGCATGTTCAAAGTGGCACTTTGAAGGCGGCGAGTAGAAAAATCCTTTTTTTCTACTCACCTTGACAAGCTGCGACTTCATGCGTTTTAGTCACGGGCTAAAATTATCCCCAGGTTTTTTAATTGCAAAAATCAATTGAATTTCAATCAAGTAGATTGACATTTGTCATAAATCTGTCAAAATAACTCTGCGTGGCTTGACAACAGACAAGTGATTACTTTCTTATACGTAGTACTTTTAAGAGGGGCGTTTACTAACAAATAGATCCTTATATTACTCGCGGGACGGGTAGCCGCAAGGGAGTGTGAGTAGGTGCTGGTAGACGATATTCGGTTCTGTCACAACGCTTCGGTTTTATTAACAGATTCTGTCATAGATAAAGAAATACTATAGATAGGAAACATAATGTATAAAGAATGAGTACTTACGAAACTGTTGATGTTGTTGATGTTTTATAATAAGCCAATTTTCACTTGCCCATAACTGTAATATTATTATACACTCGAATATTATAGATATATATGACATTTAAATACGACTGACAGTTTGTAATTAAACTGTCACTCGTATTTAAGTCTGCAATAGCCGACTGATTCCGATAGATTTTCGTCTTCGCTAGGACCGGTAGATACTGTAAAGTGGGGATAGACGACGCGATTAGCTTGGAAAAACCTCGTGTAAAATGTGTGTGACAATGTTTACTGTTTAATGTTTTTATCTTCAAAAATAATTACATAAATTTGATTTTTTCTTTATATCGTACATCAAATATGCAGCTGGCGCGTAGAGGTCGTTTTTTTCCTTTTGTGTACCAGCTTTAGTTAGTAGACATTAATCAAATTCATGCATTTTTGTGGTTATTTCTAAAACACATAACTTTCTTAAGAAAATAAATTAGTACAAAAACTGACCTTGACATTATAAATTTATGCCTTTTGCATCACTAACCCAAATTTGAGACTCTAAAATTACAAAATAAATTTAGAAAACGCGAAACGGCGATGCCTTAATTTTCGATAGGTAAACGCTCCTCTGAAGGAAGTTTGTAATGATGAATATTTTCGACCTCAAGATTTTTGCAGATGTCCACATTTTGAAGTTCCTTGATACCGAAAAGTAGCTTTTGCAAATCTCTCTGTCTTTCTCTTTGTGTGTGCGTGTGTGTGCGTATGCGTGGCGACGATAGCGGCCAAATGGCTATAGGTACCCATATCAAACTTTTTATTTATGAGTATAATCTTCCTCTTGAGATCTCATTACATTTTCAATAAAATCGCAAAACCGGAGTGTATTTCAATAAAAGAGTCAAAATTTACTAATAACTCGTCAACTACTAAGCTTAGACCGATTTCGAAAGAATAAAAATGTATTAAAAAATGAATTCTAGAATGATTTTATAATGAAAGTTTTTCAAAACCCCTACCGGAAGTAGGTCTTTTGTCTTAGCGAAAAACAGTTTTCTGTAAATATTTCGCAAATTAAGTATTCTATACAGATTCATCTGGAATACAAAAGCATTTAGAGCTCGAGTTGGAACAATTTTTGTATAAAAGGAATTTTATAATTCGTATCAGAAGTAATACTTCTACTCTTATCAAATAGCAGTTTTTTGCAAATATTTCTCAAATTATATTTATAAAGAGATTTATTAAGAGAATAATAGTACTTGAGCTGGATTTGATATAATTTCTTTATAAAAACAATTTAAAAATTTGGACCAAAGTAACATTTTTACTCACGGGTTTATTCTATTAAGAAATACAAAATTAAAGCTTAATTTGGAACAACTTCTGCATACACATTTCGGAACGCACATACGTATAAGAAGGTCGTGTAGTGCCCACACCTTATTTCTCTGTATTATTTTAATTATTTGCAGTCGTATAAAAAATGTAGTATAAAACTCGTTTTACAAACTCGTTACTTCCTATTTTTGTACAAAAATTATTCCAAATGCAATTATAAACACTTATATACTAATAAATATACCGCGAGATCTTAAATTATGTTGATAAAGGTTTGCCGTGGAATAAAAAACGTCCGTATTAGGTATCATTCTTTTGAGATAATCCTGACAATTTAATTCATCTGTCAAAAACATGACATTTTAATACACGCTGTGTTAGTTTGCTATCGGATAAACTGCATGTTGATTTTCCATGGCAACGAAAATTCAATTCTGACAGTATCGTTCAAATAAATTTCATACATAAACATTTATATTTTTCTCTTTCTTTTGTATATGTATTCAAAGGAATGTTAAATAAAAATATTTCGGTTTATTAATATTAATTAAATGATTCATTAAATTGTCTTACCAAATACCATTCGAGTTTGTGTTTATTTCCGGATAAACACAAACTCTTATGGTATTACCCCCGACAATTTAATTCATCTGTCAAAAACATGACATTTTAATACACGCTGTGTTAGTTTGCCATCGGATAAACTGCATGTTTGCTAGCGGATAAACTGCATGTTGATTTTCCATGGCAACGAAAATTCAATTCTGACAGTATCGTTCAAATAAATTTCATACATAAACATATGTATTTTTTTTTTACAAATTACAATAAATGTTCAAAATGACCCCCGCCTTGCTCGATGCACACGTTTACGCGCCTTTTCATGCTATCAAAAGCATTTTGCAACATTTGTGGCGTTATGGTTGCACATAGTTCAATAATCTTTTGTTGCAGTTCTTGCAAATTATGTACAGGAGTTCTGAAAATTCTATTTTTGCAGTAAGGGAACACAAAATAGTCCATAATAGTCAAACCAGGTGACCACGGAGGAAACTCAACTTGCGTATGCAAACTTATAAGTCAAAGTCGATCATGAAAAAATTCACGAAGAAAGGCTATATTTTCTCGTGTCGTACGAGTATGTGCTGTTGCGCCATCATGTTGCAAATAACCTGTATGAAGTTCATCGTCGTGTAGTTGTTGAACAAATTCATTCAAAATGTTATTTCTCTCTGCATTGATGGTGAAATTGGAAAAAAAAAACGGGCCAATTATCCTTCTACGGGAGACTGCCATCCAAACGCCAATTTTTTGAGAATGTAGTGGTGATTCAACAAAAAAATGCAGTTTATTAGTGCTCCACATTCGAATATTTTGAGAATTTACGTACCCTGAAAGATGAAACCTTGCCTCATCGGAAAAAAATATTAAATTTAACAGGTCGTTATTCATTAAATTGTTGACGAACCACTGGCAGTACGCAAGGCGTCTGGGCTGGTCTGTTGTCAAAAGAGCTTGATATGATTGCATCTTATATAGATGCATGTTCAAGTTCTTCTTTATAATGGTTCGGCATGTTCCATAAAAGACTCCAATTTCTTGGGACAGGCGTCTCAAAGATTTTGTGTTCCATACGATTACGAACATCAAAAATCACTTCTCCTGTACGAATAGTTGGCCTACCAGCACCTTTTTTAAGCGTAATAGATCCAGTTTCGCAAAATACACCAACATTTTGTGCGAGGTACATATAAAAATCTTGCTCTACTACTACGAAAATTATCTAATCATAAACGCTTACTGTATTCCCAAATACCATGAACTAGCACACCTGTTCTGAAATACGCTTCAATCATGTAAGTTTTGTGTGCTGTGGTATAAACCATAATTGAAAAACTACAAGATATCAGAGAGAAAATATAATGACAAATATTAATGAGAGTATGACACTTAATGATATAACTAAATACATACGTTTCACATTCCATGGCAAACCTTCATCAAAATAATTTTTGATCTTGCGGTATATAGAACGCTACTTTGCGAGATATTTGCAAAAAACCGCTGTTCTATAAAAGTGGAAATGTTTTGTCCGCACTTAATTTGATACAAAAGTTGTTCCAAATCTTGCTCAAATACTCTTATACTATCTATATGTCTAGAAATCAGCTTACCAGATATTCGCACAAAACTATTTTTTGAATAAGACCTACTTTCGGTAGGTATTTCAAAAGCTCTTCATATAGAATATTTCTCGAATTCACTTTTGAGTAGTTTTGTATTCTTGAGATATTTGTCTAAACTTAGTAATTGATAATTCAAATTTGATTATTTCACTGAAGCACACTACTCCTTCTATTTTATTGATTTCACTGAAAGAAGAAGATTATACTCGTAAATATAAAGTGTGGTGTAGATAGCTTTTGCCATTTAGCCGCTATCACAGTCTGAGAGAAGAGAAAAAGAGATTTTTCAAAAACCACTTTTTCGATGTCAAAAGACTTCAAAACGTCAAACGTTCACGCTTTGACGCTCCCTGACACCGAAAAAGTAGTTTTTGAAAAATCTCTCACTCTCCCTCTCTATCTCTCCCTCTCTCTCTCTCTATCTCTCCCTCTCTCCCTCTCTCTCTCTCTCCCTCTCTCCCTCTCTCCCTCTCTCTCTCTCCCTCCCTCCCTCCCCCCCTCCCTCCCTCCCTCCCTCTCTCTCTCTCTCTCTCTCTCTCCTACTGTCCATGTTTTAACTTTTTTATAAAAACCCAGTACATATTTTTTTTTGAGCTATTTATGCAGTTTACGTCTGTGTTTTACCAAGTGCGGACGCGATCGAGAGCGTTTAAAAAGCGAGTGCGTTTAGAGAATTCAATGATATCATTTCTCGCGAGGTGATGTCAGACGGTAGTTACCGCCAAGTTATCGCGATGAATCCAGTGAATCCATATAGAGAACCCGGCCCAACACGTAAATGTGCCGGTGCAACGGGAACATACGGCATTGATAGAACTCAACGAGCTAAAAACACAACTACAGATGGCTCGACAAGAAATAGTCGAACTAAAAAAGCTGGTCGCAAATCAACATAAAAATTATGCATTACCCGATTCTGAAGAAGAAGAAACAATAGTAGCTCAAGAAACAGCTTGGCTACTCCTAAGGCGTAATGGTAAAAAAAAAAACCGCAACCTCACCAGAGAAAAGTGATGATATATCTCATATATCTAACTTATCTAATAAAGTTAAATCTGAAAATGCAAATTTAAATATCCCACGAAACAAAAAGCCACCTCCAATTGTTCTAAGTAATACAAAAAATTACAAAGAAGTAGATACAATGTTACAATCAAAAGAACTTAAATTTAAAGCTAATATGATGAACAATGACCAGGTTAAAATTAACATAAATACAGAACAAGAATACAGGGATGTGACAAAAATAATGAATGATAACAATTATGAGTGGCACACTTATGAAAATAAACAAACACGTCCTATACGATTTATGGTAAGAAATTTGCATCCATCTTATACACCCGAAGAAATTAAAGCTGATCTAACTAATCAAGGATTTAAAATACAAGATGTGGTAAACAAAATAAAAAAAAACTAAACAGGAAGAGAAAGTTACCATAATAAAATTACCTTTATTTATGTTGACTTTTGATAATTCAGAAAATATAAAAAAGATTTTTGATATACGGTATATATGTCGTATGAAAGTCACAGTAGAGGCTTGGAGGAGTAACAAATTAATTCCACAGTGCAAAAAATGCCAACGGTTTGGACATACCCAAAAATTTTGCCAACGCACTCCTAAGTGTGTCAAATGTGCTGGTGATCACTTAACTAATGAATGCGAAAATCAAAAAATACGTCAGCGAAATGTTCAAACTGTGGAAACGCACATCCTGCCAACTATCGTGGTTGCTTAGTTGCTAAAGAGCTACAAAAAAGGAGAAATAATATGAGCAGACCTGCTCTAAATGCCCAACAACCTAGACCATTTTCAGCCAGACTAAAGACAAACGAACTCACTTATGCACAAGCAACCGAAAAAAAAGAAATACAACAGCAAAACAGCCAAATGGAAGCAATAATGCAAATGTTGCAAAATATATTGGGTAGACTTGAAAGACTGGAAGCAAGAAACACTGGGGCAGTGCCTCGCGGAAGTAACTAATGGCAAACAACGGCTCTAAATGGCCAACAACCTAGACCATTTTCAGCCAGACTAAAGACAAACGAATTCACTTATGCACAAGCAACCGAAAAAAAAGAAATACAACAGCAAAACAGCCAAATGGAAACAATAATGCAAATGTTGCAAAATATATTCGGTAGACTTGAAAGACTGGAAGCAAGAAACACTGGGGCAGTGCCTCGCGGAAGTAACTAATGGCAAACAACGGCTTGCGAATAGCAACGTGGAACGCCAATGGATTGATAAACAGAAAACAAGAATTTGAAGTATTTTTAAATATACAGAACATAGACATCTGCCTAGTTTCGGAAAGCCATTTTACAGATCAAACTTATTTAAAAATCAGAGGGTACAAAGTATACCACACAATTCATCCAGAAAATCAGACAAAAGGAGGCAGTGCAGTGTTAATCAAGGAGAATATTAGCCACTATGAGGAACAACACCTGTAACTTGAAGAAATTCAACTGACTCTGGTAAGCATAAAAACTATTAAACAAAACCTAACCGTGGGGGCACTTTATTGTCCTCCTAAGCACTACCTTAAGAAAAAAGACTACAAGAACTATTTACAACACATTGGAAATCGATTCATAATAGGAGGAGATTTTAACGCCAAGCATACTGATTGGGGCTCAAGACTGTCAACTTCAAAGGGAAAAGAACTCAGAGAAGCTTTAAGAGAATTAAACTGCAACTTTTATTCTGCTGCTAAATCAACTTATTGGCCTACAGATACACAAAAAATACCGGATCTTCTAGACTTCTTCATCTCTAGAAAAATTTCATCAAATTACGTTGATATCGAAGAAAATTTTGATTTGAGCTCTGATCATTGGCAGTAATACTGACATTGAGCGAGCATATAATTAAAAAACAAATTCGTCCTTATCTTGCAAACAAAACTACGGATTGGGAAGGCTTTAAGGCAGATATGTCGAGGAAAATCAACTTGAACATACCTCTAAAAACTAAGGAGGATTTGGAAAAAGGAGTTGAAAGTTTCACCAGCATCATACAGGCTTCTGTGTGGGACAATACCAGAGAAATTACACACAAAACTATTAGTAACGATTATCCTAAAGAAATAAGAACATTGGTGGGAGAGAAGAGGAAAGCTAGAAGAAGATGGCAACAACCAAGAGATCCATCACATAAAACGATTCTAAATACGAAAGCACAGCAACTGAAACGAGAAATACATAAACTAAAACAAGATTCTCTTACCAATCGCTTGAGAAATCTGACGGCAGACGATAAGACTGACTTCTCGCTATGGAAGGCCACCAGAAATCTAAAAAGACCCATTTTTCACGTAGCACCCATAAGGAATCCGGATGGTAGTTGGGCCAGAGACAACAAACAAAAGGTTGAAGCATATGCGAAACATCTGGAAAAAACATTCCAACCCAACGAAATAAAATATAATTCGATATTACGTAATATACAGAATAATGATTACGAAGAAATAAGACCAGTTACACCAAAAGAAGTCTCTTGGGAAATTAAGAACAATATAAATCCTAAGAAGGCTCCTGGATATGACTTAAGAACAGGAGAAATCATGAATCAACTACCCAAGAAAGCTATTGTTATGCTTACTTATTTAGTTAATGCAGCTCTCAGACTAAAACATGTGCCATGCAGTTGGAAGGTCGCAGAAGTAATAATGCTACAAAAGCCCGGCAAACCTCCAAATGACGTTAAATCGTACAGACCTATATCACTATTACCGATTATTTCCTTCACCTGTCAAATTTAAATTTTGTCCAATCACAATCAAAACTGAAGTTGAAATTAGCCAATGAAAGGTACCGGTTCTTGATATCAGCGACTATTACAAATCGACTATTCAAATGTAGGTAACAAATCAAGTATGTATTTTTTCATTAAGTGGCATACGTGTCAAATAGATGAAAATGTCCGACAAAAAGAGATTTAGCGATGTTTCGGATGAAATTATTGATAATCACATCGATTTGACAACTCATTTTTTATTATGAAACTTGGTTTAGGAAATAATCTTAACAAATATAGCTCGAGCTTGATAAGTAGTCGACTATTACATTGTTTCAATTTTTCTCGTTTGCCTCCTAATTTGACTTAACCAAAATTGGCATTAATAATTAAAGACTAAAGCCCTCGAGCTAAAGCTCTCGTGCTCTAGTCAAATTATTAATGCCAATTTTGGTCTCGTCAAATTGACCGTAGCGCACACTCGAAAAATTGATCACAATGAAATAGTCGACTATTTGTCAAGCTCTCGTTATATTACCTTTGATTATCTCAAAACTATTTGAGAAATTGTTATTGAAAAGACTGAACCCAATCGTAGCAAGTAAATGACTGATTCCAAATCACCAGTTCGGATTTAGACAAAGATATTCTACCATTGATCAAGTACACCGGATCACTGATGTCATAGAAAAAGCCCTAGAAGAAAAACTTATATGCTCAACCATCTTTTTAGATGTGGCTCAAGCCTTTGATAGGGTCTGGCATGAAGGCCTTAACTGGAAATTGAACAAACTCTTACCCAAGGCATATGCGCAACTTCTACTTTCATACATTTCTGACAGATTTTTCAGAATAAAAATAGAGGAAGAGTACTCCGGTTTGAAGAGGATTGAGGCTGGTGTTCCACAGGGAAGTGTCCTGGGACCGGTCCTCTACTTGCTTTATACGTCTGACTTGCCGGAACTGGGGAACGCAACTGTGGCGACATTTGCTGATGATACGGCAATCTTAGCAGTAGATAATAATATGCAAACGGCAAGAAATAAGTTGCAACGAGCATGTGATAGGATTTCGAAGTGGACCAACGACTGGAAAATAAAATTAAATGAGCTGAAGTCAACTCATATAAACTTTACCAACAGAAACATAACAGATATGAGACCTATTATTATAAATGGTAACACTGTCCCTTACCAAAACTGAGATGGAAGGAGCATGTCAAGAAGAATAGAACTGAGCTGGATCTTAAGTACAGAGGACTTTACTGGCTGTTGGGACGTAACTCGCAACTCCCACTACACAGTAAAATTTTGATCTATAACCAAATTCTGAAGCCAGTGTGGGTATATGGCATACAACTTTGGGGTTGTGCCAAACCGTGCCATCTTAAACAAATACAAAGATTTCAAAATAAAGTCTTACGCAATATGGTAGATGCACCTTGGTACGTTAGAAACAGTGATTTACATAGAGATCTCGGAATCAGGGATGTATTCAGTGAAGTAAGAAGATCTGCCGTCAAACACGAGGCAAGACTGCTTGAACACAATAATATCGAAGCAAACAGTCTTCTTGATGTCCAAAACCTCATCAGAAGGCTGAACAGGGTTAAGCCACACGATGTGGTGCAGCTTAGTGTGTAGTTTTGCAGTGCTTAGTGAATAGCAGAGTACAGTGTATCTCCTACAAAATAGAAGTAATTAAAAGAACTTCTTTGGGTGAATTTTAGATTAAATTTTTTAGGTTAAGATATGTCGAACTCAAATTGATGGTTGGTCCTAGACCAGTTTTAATATTATATATTAACTTGTTGTTTTCCAATAAAAAAAAAATAAAAAAAAAATATTTTTTGAGGCTATTGTTTTTTGATATGAAAAATTTTTAAACCCCTTTGGTTAAACAACTGTATTTATTGAAATAGAAGTTGTAGAGACATCCTATGATGCTTTATTTATAGCAAATTTATTCGACTTTAAAATTGATCCACGTGACGTTTGGTCTAAACACCTTATATTAGTTTAGGAGATATTCAACAAAAATTGACGAAAAATCGTGATTTTAGGGTAGCCTGCCTGCGTCACTATTTAAGATACAGACTTGGTTTTGGTCTCTAACAGTAACAAATTCACTCTACTTTAAATTTGAATAGAAGAAGAATATTTTCTGTAAAACCAACCGTTCAGGAGATACTGTGAAAACACAGAAGAGGTCAAAATTGTAATGTTTTGTTGATCCCTTTTGGTGCGCCGAAATCGAAAACTTGGATTTTAGGGTACGCGCCCAACACTAACAACATTTACAAAAGTCGAAATTACCCCACCTTTTGCACAATAGAGACCTACTTTCTGACGGATTTACTGGACTCTTGCACCTGTTGTCACACTTTTACTCATAGGTTTATTAAGGAGATAAAAGTAATTGAAATTTAATTTGGAACAAATTTTACATACAAAATTCGGAACACACATCCTTATACGAAAGTCATGTGGTGCTCACACTTGTTTTTTTATTTTATAAAGCGACAATATCCATAGCCTACAAAATAGCGCTAGATGTAATTTATAAATCATTGTGATTTTAATCGCCTGTGGCTTTCATTCATTTACAGCAGCGTGATTTATTTTGGCAATTAAAAATTTCACCTGTCTACTATTACCTAAAGCAATATATTAAATTAGTACTTATAATTTGACTTTACACCTTAGCTAATAAAGGGACATTATTGTTAAATGCATGGAAATATACGGAAAGGTAGTTGAACAAAAACTTTTCGCAAATCAATTAGCATTCCATAAATCCTTCAAACTTTCATATTGAAAAATTAAGTAAAAATTGACCGTAACACTTCCGTAGTTTTTCCTAGAATTTAGTTTATATCCCAAAAGTATGTTAACATTTTACTAGATTTCCTTATAATGACGTTTTTTATGGATACGTTAACGTTTATGCAAGACTTCTAGAGAACCAACACACCTCGAGTTTATTTGAAAGCGTCACGTTTATACGGAAGGAATTAGAAAGCAATAACATCAACATTATGTAAATTATGTAGTATTATTCACGAATATTATAAACTAAAGCCCACGACCTTGGCCGAGAATGTCGTAAACCTCGACCATCGCGGGTTACCTATATTACCAATAAATAGATGTTCGCACTTGAACCTTAAAGGTAAACAACTCATTATATAATAAAACGATCTAGTTTTAAAATAATGTTCTATGTGGATTGCTATTTGCATCATAGAAAATAAAAATTTTAATTAGTAACAAAGAATAGCTTAAGTTATTCGTTGCTCTCGATTTATAAAAAAAAATATTCACACAATAGAGCGACCAACCATTGTTGTAAATTTCCTTTATATTAACTTTAATTCTCGTATTAATAAATCATCAACTCACCCAAACAACACCAATATTTTATAGCTTTCTTAGTTTTCTTATGTTTCTATTGTTAATTGCTCATATTGTCAAAAAATAAAATTTTAATAAATTTCTTAAATAAACTACATTTTATTCTCTTAATGTCCTTTTACTAGTGTATTCGATTAACGTAATAGACCAGGCATCGGTAAATTTTCGGGGATCAAATTATCTCTGCGTTTGCCAGTCAAGGACCCAACCAAATTATTAAATAAAATCAGTCAACATTAAATGAACTAAAAGAACTTGCTATGTTATAGTTAATTTATTATAATATGAAACTTTAACTAACCTTTAGAATATAATGAACAACGTAACAATTTAAGACGAAGATTCGCCTTGGTCGTGAACTATGGGACTATCAATATTGACGTTGATATTAGTTGGGCATAATCTCAAAGAATTTTCGAAGTTTTTGTCAGTTATTCTTGTTCGAATTTTTAATTTACTGCGTTTCATCGTCGAAAAAAGAACTGTTAATCTACCGGAAAAGACAAATAATTTTTACTTGAAGAGGCACGTAAAGTTATATATTTTACACCCACCACATAAAATCTATAGAAATCTGTAAAAGAAATGTTGTTGATTGTGATTCTATTTCTAAATCCGCTTGAAGCTTAATAAATTCCATCTGTAAGTTTTCCGGTATATTATACATATCAGTATTCATCGGAAAAGCAAATAATAGGTCTGCCATTTAAAAGTTTGGTGTGACCGATTTAAAAATGAAAAACTATTTCCAAGACCAGCTGTATCTGCTATCGCTGCGCGATGTAAGGCCGTCACATCAACGTTTAACTGAAGACTAAAATAATACTAAAACAATTTGGTATTATAACAATCCCTGTTTTTCTTATAAAATGTAAAAATTGTTATATTCTCTAATACGGGAATGTTTAGAATTATTGAAAATTATATTCTTCCCGATCAATACTCATATTTTGAATTAGTTTACTTTCCTAAAAAATTAGTTTACTTCACGAAAAAACTCAAAATCTACTAATACGTTGTCAACTACTAAGTTTAGACAAATTTCTAAAGAATACAAATGTACTAAAATGTGAATTTTAGGAAGACTTTTTTTGAAATTTCTATCGGAAGTAGGTCTTCCTATCTTAGCGAAAACCGGTTTTTAGCAAAATCTTACAAATTATTGATTCTTTACCGATTTATTTAGAATACAAAAATATTTAGAGCCCGAATTGGAACAATTTTTGTATAAAAGAAATTTGAAAATTCGGACCGGATGTAAGACTTTACACTTATCGAATAGTAGTTTTTTTTATACATTCTATATAAATATATTATAAGTGCAAAAGTAATTAGAACTACATTTGGAACAATTTTTCTATAAAAGAAATTTTAACATTTGGACCGTAATGCTTCTACTCAGCAAATAGCGGTTTTTGGAAAATCTCACAAATTTTGCATTCTAGTCAGATTTATTATGATCACAAAATTGTTTGGAGCCGCATTTGGAATAATTTTGATATAAAACAAAATTCAAAATTCGGATCGGAAGTAACACTTTTCCTTTTTTCATCTCTTTTTATCTGTTTAACGAAAATAACGTAGAAGTAGTTGATTGGCCTGCAAAATCTCCAGATCTGAATCCCATTGAAAATATGTGGAGTGCTATGGTGCCATAGAAAATATTACTCAACATGCAAAATCTGTATGGGAGCATTTCAGAGGAAGAAACTTATGTGAAACTTTAATAAATTCTATGCAATCAAGAATGCGATAGTATATGGACGATAATGGATTTTATACGTCGTACTAAGGTTTTTATTATTGCGAAAAGGAAGCAACTACAGGTAACCAAATAAGTTCATGCGGTTTTTGTATACAGCAGAGTGCCATGAATATTCTTTAAGTTGTTGATCGATAGCACTTGTCTGTTATCTGTGATCCACTTTAGTATCAATCCTTCTGTCATTTAATACATACACATTTCGTGACAATTATTTAATTATTAATTTGAATAGTTGAAAATGGAAACGAATAAAACTTTAATTTGAGGTTGTTTACTCTATGAGTACAAACTTGGTACTAAAGCTGCAGTGGCGGCGCGAAAAATATGTACCGCATTCGGAGATGATGTCGTAAGTGATCGAACAGCACAGAAGTGGTTCAAGAAATTTTCTTCGGGAGATTTCAACTTAACCGATGAAGCACGCTCTGGAAGACCGAAGATCATTAACAACGAGGATCTTCAACAGGTTGTGGAGGCAAATTCCAGCCTACTGATGCAATACCTCACACTCCCAAGGCTTCCTTGCACCCAAACAAGATTTTATTGTGTGTTTGGTGGACAGCAAATGGAATAGTCCATTATGAGTTTTTGGAAAAGGGCCAACCATCCCTGCGAACTTGTATTGTGAACAACTTCAGCGAGTACAAGCAGCACTCATCCAAAAACAGCCTTCTTTAATCAATCGAAAGAAAGTGATATTCTTACAAGATAACGCCAAACCGCATACTGCAAAAGTGACCCGGGAAAAAATTTGTGAACTTGGCTGGGAAATATTGCCACACCCTCCATATTCCCCTGACATTTCGCCAAGTGATTACCATCTTTTTTTGTCTCTTGACAACTGTATGAGACATAGGCAGTTTAAAACTCGAGTTAATATAATAGACGCAGTCCGTCAATTTTTTGATTCAAAATCCGTAGAGTTCTACAATACCGGCATAAAAAAATTGGTGTCACGTTGGCAAAAGGTCATTGAGTGTGATGGTAATTACTTTGATGAATAATATTATACTATTGTTTCTTAATAAATATTTATATTTTACCATAAAAAACCGCATGAACTTATTTGGTTACCTGTATAAGACCGAAATTACATAACCATTTTCTTTAATTTCTTTATTAATTAATTACTATTATATATTTATTATTAAAAACTTGATATCTGCTACAATTTATGTTTTAATTTATTCTGCTAAAGGTTAGAGAAATTAATTTTTCAATCCTAATTAAATTTTATTACATGATTTCTCATTAATTGCATAGTTCCAACTACACCAATTTAAATAATTTTAATAAATCAAATTTTGTCTAAGGTATTCTTACTATCAATAAAATGTTCGATAAAAGATGTACGATTATTAATTTCACAATATAATATTTACGGATGCAGGGATTTCTTTAATGAATATAATTCTTTAAAAGAACTATTTATTCTGGATAATCGGTTGTAGAAAAAATTTGCGATACTATTAATGATATACTTTCACATGTGCACAAACATCCTGGATATTCATAATGTTACAATAATAATCCATTTATAAAATTGTGACGTGACCGCACATTTTCTTCACAATTTTATTAAATGTCCTCTCCCTTCTACTTTAATTTTATTTTAAATTAAAACTTTTCGTTTTGAGAGTTTGTGAGAAATTGAACTCAGAAGTTCAAGTATAGGACCTTGTAGTGTACATGTTCATTTTCTGGTATAAACTTGTAAGAATAAGTTTATAATATCACTGAATACATTAAATCATGTTATAATGTAATACTTAATACGAAATGCAAAATTTTGCTGTATAAGAATATATTTTAATTTTTTTAGAGAGCTATAATCTAAAAATGAGGTGTGGCCACCATACGACTTTTTTATACGTAAGTGACTTCCGAAATGTGTATACAAAAGTTGTTCCAAATTAAATTTTAAGTTGCGTCTTAATAAAATAAACCTCTGTCTAAAAGTGTATCTTCCGGTCCGGATTTTGGACAATTTTTTATACAGAAATTATCGCAAATCCAACTCAAAATATATTTATTCCCTTAGTAAATCTCTATAGAATGCATAATTTGCGAAATATTTGCAAAAAACTGCTATTCGATAAAGTTACTTCCGGTCCGAATTTTGAAATTTCTTTTATACAAAAATTGTTCCGATTCGGGCTCTAAATATTTTATTTTTTTAATTTGTAGAAAATTTACTAAAAATCGCTTTTCGCTAAGATAGAAAGACCTACTTCCGGTAGAAATTTCGAAAAAAGTCTTTCTAAAATTCACATATTAGTACTTTTGGATTCCTTAGAAATTTGTTTAAACTTAGTAGTTGACAACATATTAGTAAATTTTGATTTTTTTAGTGAAGTAAACTACTACTTTCGGTCTACCGATTTTACTCAAATCTAATCAGATCCCAAGACGAAGATTATACTCGTAAATATAAGGTTTGGTATTGATAGCTGTAGCCGTTTGAGCGCTATCGTGGTCAGAGCGAGAGAGAGAGAGAGGGACGGGAGAGAGATATGTTTGCCAAAAACCACTTCTTCGGTATCAGGCGACTTTAAAACGTGGACATTTGCAAAAATCTCGATGTCGAAAATATTCATCATCACCATACTTCGTTATACTACGTATAAGAAAGTAAAAAGGCAAATATTGTTTTAATTAATAAACCACAGGACAAGATGTTAAACTCATTATTATTTTTTATTTGAATTAATTTAAAAATAAAGTATGTGTTATAATTATAAAACAACGAATATTTTTCAAAAGCACTTGGGTATATTATCTGTTGTACTAAGCAAATAAAAATAAATTGAGTAAATCATGGTCACCTTGTTATTTAAATTATTTTAGTAAGCTAAACGTTTTACAATCCATAATATATTTTAAGAAATAATATGGAAGTAGAGGAAAGGAACGTAAATAAGAAATTATACAATGAACAGCATTCAAACAAATATGAATATTCTGTGGAGATATTTATTTAGTATGTTTTTGAGACCAGACATCCATACAATTAGAATGTGACTATCGACAGATACGCGCAGCGTTTTTAAACGCACACCGGTCATGTCAAAAGAAGGCAATTGTATGTTTCCATCATTGTTTCGCAGAACTCCTAGCGGTAATATGGGTCATTTTCCCTTAATTCGTGGACCAACCCAAGTATTAGTCATGATATATTGTAAGCTATTGTGGTCATGATTAAATCAACCGATTAAAAAAAGTCTTGCACTGCTGGATAGAGGATAAAACGACTTTTCCGAAAATGCAACACTTGAAAATGATGTAGAGAATGTTATTAAGAATTTAAGCACTTCATTTTCAACAGGACATTATAATAATAATATTCTTTACCTTTAATAGTTTCAGTTCTGACCTACATGATTAATTTCTCCTTTGAAAAAGGAATCTTTACTTGTAGTTTAAAGCTATCCACATTTCTGCCAATATATAAAGGTGGTGAGAGAAATTCTATTGGAAATAATATTATAAATTTTCTTTCAAATTCCGCTAAGATTTGTGAAAGTATTCTGAACAAACATTTAACAAGTTATTTGAATATTTTGGATTACTTTATGAGAATTTAGATGCCACTCAACAGTGTCTCGGTACTTTATTTACTTGCCCAAAGGGTTTTACCTGGTGAACCAAAGTGTTTTGCTACACAAGCTAGTGCACTATAGTACCAGGAGCATTCCGAAAAAATGGTTGAGCCATACCTTACATATCGTAAACAAAGCGTCAAAATAGAAAATTACTAGTCATGCTACGTTGATGTTGAGAGTGGCCGACCGCAAGGGCCAATCTTAGGCTGACACTCTTAAGGGGCCTCACGCAACGACAAAACTAACGACTTAAAAAGGTTTAGTTAAAATAATCGTACGGCTTTCAGTTATGAAATATCATAATGAAATTCAAAACACAAATAAATAAAGGTTTAATGCAGGCTTGCAAGATGAACTCATAATTTTAATAATTGATAATGGGGAAGTTGTAATACAGTAGTTATGTATCAATTAGGAAGAAGAAGTTCTTCACAATACGCGGCCCACCGTATTGACTGAAAAATAGACACAGACAAGAAGGTCACGGTAAGGTGTATAAATGATAAAACAGAGGAAAGGAAGAGATAAGAGAGCATTGTCTAACACGAAAATTTTGTTAAAAATTTTACCAAATAAAATAATAAATTTGGATAAATTTAAATGCTTAATTTTGTATATTTCAAAAGAACATATAGTCCAGTCAATAGAGACACAAAAAAGGCTTGACCTTGCAGAAGGTCGGGTAAAGTTTATACTTGGCAATTTTGTTCATTTTGAGGCCCTAATGAAATCCTGAAATTTGTAAACACGAAAAGCCGCCGCCGGCGCCGGCATCTTGGAAAACGGGGGCCAAAATTGTGCTTTTTCAAAATATCTTGTTTCCGCTACATTTTACAGTCAAAATACAAAGTTATGGATAATCAAATTCTCTAGAACTTTTGTATGAAACACAATTTTCGCACTCCTTCTTCATATGAACTTTAACTATGCCAAATCTCACACTCTAGAATTTGTGCTTTTTTGAAAATATAAACGGAAAAAATGAGGGATAATTACAGTGAAATGTAAAATTTGACTCCACCAGAAATTATGGAACAAGCCTTAGTAGCCACGAACAATGTATGTATTACTTTAATATTAGTTTCCCGCTGAACAAACAAAAAATGAAACGTTGAATGAATTTGCCCTGGTATTCCTCTGCCTTGGGTGAGATAGCCGGGAATATTAGGGATTTATATAGATTGTATATGCAGCATAGGGATGTTGATTTGTATAAACTTTATAAGTTGGAAAAGGATAAATATAATAAATTATTGCTTTTGGCTAAACGTAGCTATTATGATAATGTAATTAGTTCCTCTTCGAACAAGTGTCGTGCAGTTTGGAATGTAGTCAGAAGAGAAACTAAGGAGCAAAAGAGTAAACACATTTATCTAAAAAATGACCTAAACGAGTTGGTTTCAGATCCCGTTGAGGTGGCGAATTGTTTCAACTTACAGTTTGGGGGATCAACCCCTATCATGGCCGAGCCAGTAACTGATGCTCTTAATATAAGAAGTTTGTCGAGTAACCTGTTTCTCGCTCCAACTGACTGAATTGAAATAATTAATATAATTAATAAGGTGAGTGTAAAGAAATCTGCTGGTATTGATGATATTCCATACTCACTTATGAGACACGTTACTGAATTTATTGTGGAGCCGTTGGTGTATCTTGTTAATTTGAGTTTCGAGAGGAGCATCTTTCCCAATAAGCTAAAGTTGGCGAAGATCATACCTTGTCTAAAAAAGGGACTAACCACAGACATAAGCAATTACCGTCCTATATCATTGTTGCCCAATAAAAAAAATTTTTGAAAAAGTCATTAGTGAGAGATTGAGTTCATTCCTGACCTCACACAATGTAATAAATCCTTCTCAATTTGGTTTTCTAGCAAAGAAATCGACATGTGACGCCATGTACAATGCCATTAATTCCATTTATGAATCTTTGGATGACGGGTGTTGTGTTTTGGGCATCTTTTTTGACTTATCGAGGGCTTTCGACGTTCTTGATCACGACATCCTATTAAATAAGATGGAGAGGGTTGGTATTAGGGGGACGGCACTCGAGCTTTTCAGGTCCTATCTCACAAATAGATATCATGCCACGAGTGTGAATGGGGTAGTGGATGGGGTGTGTGGGGATTATGTGTCGGGGTTTGCGTTGGTGGACAGGGGTGTGCGGCAGGGGTCTATCTTGGGGCCCACTTTATTTTTGATTTATGTTTCCGACCTTCAGACAGGGCTTCGTGACTGTGCTGTCACACAGTACGCTGATGACACTACATGTGTCGTAACAAGTGAGAGTCTGGGTCAATTATCGACGTTGGCATCTCGGGTGATTGCTGACATGGGCTCGTGGTGCAACTCTAATAAATTAATTTTAAATACAGCAAAAACGAAGATAGTTTATTTTTCAAAAAATTCAAAGATTGATTACAGTTTGCATGTGCGATCTGGTGGCCGTTCAGTCCCTATGAGTCCATCTTGTGGTTTTTTGGGCCTTACTTTGGATTCATCCTTGTCTTGGCGTGAGCACTGCGCTCTTCTGGCCGGCCGGGTCTCCTCCGCCATATATGCGTTGAATATATTGAAGAGATGTACCTCGACTGATGCAATCGAGAAATTTTATTATGGTAGCATAGAGTCTCGCCTGCGTTATGCAATTATTTTTTGGGGATCATCCACCAGCTTCAATACTATATTTCTATTGCAGAAGAGAGTGATTCGATCAATGTGTGGGGCGCATTTTTTGGCCCCCTGCAGGGATCTTTTCCGTAATTTGAAGATCTTAACGCTCCCTTCTTTGTATATTTATGAGCTGATTATGCTAGTGCAGAGAAATTCGTCACGGTTTGTCAGGAATAACCAGGTTTATATTACTATGACCACGCGAAACGGGTTCAATTTGTCTGTGCCATCGCATAGGTCAAGCAGCTACGAGAGGGGGCCTTATTACAAAGCTATCTCGGCTTTTAATGCACTCCCGGAGTACTTAAAGACAGCTGCTGATGTGAATAGAACCGCATTCAAACGCAATTTGAAAGCATATCTTTTGGACAGGGCCTTCTATAACTTTAAAGAGTTATTAAATAATATGTTGTAAATACCGGACGTGGATACTATAAATTGTGTTAACTTTTGTATGTCTGTTCTCTTAATGTAACATACATATTGTGCTGTATATGATTGTGCTATTGCAGTGTGTTCTTTTTTAACTTTTCCTTTGTTTGTTATTTGACACTGCCAATGTTTTTTTGTAAAAATTTACGGCAATAAATTATTATTATTATTATTAAATAGTGTATGCAACTCGCATTTAATGGCTATTAAGACACTCGTACTCATTACAATGTAATTTTCTTACTCGTGTCTTAATAGCTATCATTAAATGCTCATTGGATAATATACTATTTTATGTACAATTGTTTTTTTCCGTTACATTATAAATTATGTTTGCCAAAAATATTGATACGTTGTAAAACGGACTTGGAATATGATACAATAGGCCTAAGAGGTGAATTTTCGTTATGCAATTTGGGTAAGCTGTATTTTTTGGCGGTTGTACGTTATTTATTTTTAGTGAAGCTGCTGTCTTGGGCGAAATTAAATGTTTGGTTGCCCATTTTTTATTCAATTCATTAGTAGCTCTTTGAAATTTAAGTGTTGGGTCGTTGCTAAATTTGAAGTATATGTGTTCATCGTTCAGTAATTCCTTCATCTTCTCTTAATGGACTGTTAATGCAAAGAGAAACAATGCTGTAATCGAGAGGAACGAAATAGTTGTCAAAAATCTACTTTCTAGTTTTAAATAATCCGCAATGACACACCCTGTGTCTCTCACCATCCTATTTGTGCCGGAGTACATCTCATAATAACAAAAAAAAAAATTATAATAACATGAAACTGACGTTTGTCGTATATTGACAGTGTCAAAGTCATAGTAATGTTTTTAGGTAAGGCTTTCAGGAGCGTTTTACTATATTTCTTCGTATTATTTTAAAAATATGTTATTTTTTTTTAGTTGCATTGACAATATAGTCTTTTTTATATGTACTTATATATTTACACAAACTGTGGAAGACAATTTTTAAAATATATTGTCGAAACGTTTTACACAATCATTATTATTATTATTATCATATCTTAACTAATTGTTAATTCATGTGTTAATTAAAACAGGCCGCTAAACCAAGAAATATATATGAAACGCAACAATCAGCTTGCTAAATCTTACTATAGTTTCCAAGAAATGGAATTTTTAATGCGCCGCTAATTTCATGCTAGGGAGTAATAATGCACAAATCTCTGCGCCAGTACTTATTACAAG
This sequence comes from Amphimallon solstitiale, assembly GCA_963170755.1. Classification (NCBI taxonomy): domain Eukaryota; kingdom Metazoa; phylum Arthropoda; class Insecta; order Coleoptera; family Scarabaeidae; genus Amphimallon; species Amphimallon solstitiale. Next base: position 95,077,736 of record OY720682.1, on the reverse strand, counting down.
ACAGTCAAGACACTGGTTCAACTGGTTGGAACGAAGCGTACTCAATACCAGTGTTGTCCCAGCGACATGTGAGTTGGTAATAGAATTCTGCGCAAAAACGTAATAGATTTACCTTGTTTCGTAATAGATGGCGCAGCTATTTTCAAGACTATATAAAGTCCCTGAATAGTAGGCTGAATAGTTAAAAAACCGCAATACGGTAACCATTTTTTGTCCAAAATCTGACGGCCAATAATATTTTTCTTGATGTAGGTATTAGTTGGATGTACCCAACCAGCAAAATCACAATTTTAGCGAAGGATCAAAATATATATTTGCTAATGTTGAACAAGTGTACATATAGTGATTTTGCTACAAGAATACTGTTCCAAAAATATAGGACACAGCCAGGGCCGCCGCGTGGGGGTGGCAAAATTGTTCACCGCACAAGGGCGCCTGGGCCAGGGGGGGGGGGCGCCAAAATTTATAGATAGTACTTATAGTTTTTTAATTTAATGTTACTTAAATAAAAGTTGTTAATTATTCGCTTGCAATCTTTTATATTTTCTAAGCAATAAAATGAGATTTTATTTTTATTTTAATTTTATATTTTAATTCTATTTTACTTTTGTTTTCGTTTCTGCGGGCTGTTTTCGTTTGTGTAAAACAAAATTTGATTGCCGATGCGAACAATAAAAACACGTTCCGTGTGGAATTCGCGCTACCACACGGAACGTGTTAAAAATCTAAGAATTTGTAACATGTAACAACAGGAATTGGGAATGTTTTGTATCGGCATATATTTATTCTTTATGTGCTGAGAAACTGTTGCGGTTCAACGTCGTTGTTTAGTTTGCCTTATTTTTGCAATGATAATACACATTCATTTTTTAAATGTGACAACCAAAAGTCGAGGAAACGAGGAAACCAATAAAGCCCAAATTGAAGAAAATTTTTTAGGATTTCAATCTGTCGACGACACTACAGGACAGGTTCTGTTTGAATTCATAAATGGACATTTAAAATCGTTGGAACTAAATTTTTCAGATTTACGAGGCCAATCTTACGATAATGGTGCTAATATGAGAGGAAAGCACAAAGGATTGCAACAAATAATTATTGAAAATAATTCGAGGGCACTCTATATCCCCTGCTCTGCGCATTCTCTAAATTTAGTTGTAAATGATGCAGCTAAAATTTCCTTCGAAACAGTTAATTCTTCCGGAGTAGTGCATGAGCTTTACAACTACTTTTCTTCATCCGTTAAACGTTGGTCTATTTGCAACAGTATGTTGAAAATCTAACTTTAAAGCCACTCTCCAACACCAAATGGGAAAGCAGAATTCAAGCTTTAAGACCGTTGAAAAACGATTTGAAGGGAATTTTGAGAGTGTTAATAAATATTCAAGAAGATCAAACAAGAGACATGGAATCAAGAATTCAAGCAAAAAAATTGATTCAGAAGGTTTCCTCGTTTAAATTCATTTGTTCCATTAACATCTGGCACGATATTTTAAATTTAGTAAATGTGGTAAATGAAATAATGCAAAATTCTAAATGTGATTTACAAATCGTGACTTTACAAAATCTTATATCAGAACTAAATAATCGTAGATCAGATGAAACGTATGCAAACATGCAATTGCCAATGCAAGTATCGTTGCTAATGATTTGGGGGTGGATACTGATTTTCCACAAAGTCGAAACAGGTTTAAAAAGAAACTATTAAAAGATAAACAAACCGACGAACCAATCAACAATCCAAGACAAAAATTTAAGGTTGAATTTTACGATATAATATTAGACACTGCCATTTCTTCAATTACTGAAAGATTCAGTCAATTAAAAGAAGATTACAATTACATCAAGGTGGTACACTATATACCTCATTTAAAAAACTGGAGTGACAACGAAATTCTAAAACATTGTAAAGAATTAGACCAAAAATTAACGGATACTAAAAATGTTAATGAAAATGACATTGATGGATTAAATTTGTTCGAAGAAATAAAATCTTTGCGATGTTTTACCAAAGAGGATATGTCACCTATTGATGTTTTAAATTATGTTTATGAAAACAATCTTACCGATACATTTTCAAATATTGCAATAGCTTTACGGATTTCTGTAATCCTGCTAGTTTCGGTAGCTACTGAAGAACGAAGTTTCCCAAAACTTAAAATTATAAAAAACTACATGCGATCTACCATGGCGCTGGAGAGATTATCGGACTTGTCAATTATATCCATAGAGAGCGAAATTTTGGATAAATTAAATATAAAGGAATTGATACGAGCGTTTGTAGCTGCTAAAGCTCAATATTTGAATATATTTTCTATTTTTTATATTTTACTTAAAAAATGTTTTATCATTGTTTTGTTTTTAAAATTTATGAAATAATGTGTTTTAATAATCTAAAGCTTTTCAGTTCGAAAGTCAAATTTTGAATACTATAAAAGAGTATATCACATATAATTTGCAGCACTTTATAAGAGTCCAACAGAACCCCATAAAGGGGCGGGGGCGCCAAATTTCAATTTGAACAAGGGAGCCTAATACCCACGCGGCGGCCCTGGACACAGCCGTAGTAGCAAAACCACTATACGCATACTTGTCCTACATTAGCAAATATATATTTTCATCCTTCTCTAAAATTGTGATATTGTTGCTTGGGAAGATTTGAAATTAAAGTAAAAAAAATCGTTGAAAAATCAACGAAAACGTAATAGATTTATATGCTTTCGTAAGGACGTAATAAAACATAGTGAAACGTAACAGATCTGTTACAACTGTAACAGCAATCGCAACACTGCTCAATACGAACCTGGCCTGCGAAAAGACATCCCTACTCTCATTATTTTATTTTATTTGCAAACTATCCCCCCGCACGTCCTACCTCACCGCAGTAAGTCGACAGCTCTCCGTAAGCCCCCTTAATATACATCAACGATCTACCAAATACCCTTCAAAACGGACAGCCAATAGTAGTTTATAGAGTGGCGAAGACACTAATATTTATGGATGGATGAGCTGTGATTAGTTAGTCATTAACCAACACTAAGTTCGTAAATTTTCATAATACAACGAAAATTGGGGATAATATCGAAATAAATTGTTATACTTTCAAGCTGGACGCACATATTGATTACGTCTGAAATACTCTATCAAAGATATATTTCACAATATAGCAACTTAAAAGAAATGCAATATTAAAACTATTATGTAATATATTGGGGATTATCCACAGAATCTAATAGAATATTTATTTTGTAAAAGAGAGCAGTAAGAATCATGTCGGTTTGGGTTACAGCGCTAACTGTACACAACTTTTTAGAGAAAATGCCTTACAAACTTTCTATGATATAATGGCATGTTGTTCTTCGTTTTCAAAAATAGTAGAGATATTTCAAGTGACAACATAATCCAAGATCACAATACACGTAGCAATAACTAATGCTGCCAATTATGTATTCAAATCCGAATTCTATTAGAGTATCGGTTTGGGAGCTCCTGCTATTGTCTAGATGACTTTTTACATTTTGAGTATGGTTGTATCTTTCTTTGTGAAGTGTTTCTGACATACATATATAATACTTGTATTATGTGTATGTGTATGTGGTTTCGTTTTAAGAAGTATGCCGTTGCAATGTTTATATTTTACTTTGTTTCCTATCGTGCTATATATTTTATTAATTTTTCATAATATTAAATACACAAATAAAATATAGTGTTTACATGTCTTAAAATTTGAAATATCTAGAAAATATTACAAATTTCACGACGTAATGGGAAAGCATTAGCGGACACTCTATGCAAAGAAGATAAATACAAGACATAAACAACTACACACGGAGTGTCGTAAAAAATAGCAAATATGTAATTCAAAACTAAGCCATAATATGTAGCTTTTGCTAAGTATTAAGTCATTTTATTATGTTTTATATAACTCGGTTGTTTTTAGTATAGCACAACGACAATTGACGTCTCGTACAGCTATTTTCGTGCACTCTGTAATGTATTCTTTCTTTGCAAAACATTTAAATATATTTTTTATTAAGGATTTCAGACAACTGATCGATGCCTTTGTTTAAAAAAAGATATATATAAATTAAAAATAAATATTATATTCCTCTAGGCTAACCCATAGCAAAGTTTGTGTTCCGATTTAAAATGTTCTAGGCTACTTCGAACAAAGAAAAAAATATGTTTAGACAACTAACTGGTCATATGAAGATGAATAATATATTTTAAAACAAGAAATCAAACATATGTATGACGTTCAAAATCAGCAATAGAAATATATGTAAAAAAATAGAAATATGTAGAATATCATTTTTGTTTAGAATTGCCCATTAAAATATATTTCGAGACAAAATTTCTTGATGATTTTTTTAAAACAACATTAATATACTTCTTATTTATTTAACATATGGAAAATTTTATAGTATATATTATTGTTAAAATTTAAAGGAATTATTATATGATATCACAAGAGATAAATCAATGAATCCAGCTCAAGTGAAATTAATTATATTGGGTTATCAGAGCTTTAGCAGTATATGTTTTCTTAAGTTTTTATTATGCTAAATAAACAAATTTCTCAAACCAATAAATATAAAATATGAAAAGAAAATCATTTCGAACTCTATGACGTAACGGACATACATTTACGGACACTTTCTTAACAAAGCAGAGACGAGAAATACAAGAAATTAAGAACGGGACATTAACGATAGCCTTTAAATTCAACTCTGTTTCATAGAAATTAACAGTAAATTGAAAAACTCGTAGTATATATTGCACTAGTGGAGGGGATAATATACTTGCAACACATATAATAAATAATATACCCTAATGTACTCAAATCTTGTTATTTGTATTGCTAATAATATCTCCTCTCTTACCTAGTCATTCAAATTTACTCAATTAATCTCAGGTTATAATCTATGATAATGATAATGTATCACTCAGTATATAAAATTTTAAAATCTTGGCACCAAAATTAATATACTCATATGCTATAATAGGTTTCTTTATTTCTTTTATCTATGCCCAAACACTACTCAGTTTTATTCTAAATCAATTTAATTAATTCTTTTTTTTTTAATAATAATATTATTTAATGCATTTAGAAATAAAAATTAATCTCCTACTCTTTCAAATATTAATTACGATTCATCACTTCTTTATGGTATGACTTTCCTATAAATGTAGCTAGTTTTTATTTTTAACCGCGCAGTACTAGCATTTCATTTACTTTTATAAAGATGTCGCTTAGGTATTTGCCGTTATACACTGCTACATAAAAATAACAATTTAAATGTTTCTAATAATCTTGTTATACTTAATCTTATAATGAGGAGAATATTGCTGCTAATAAATTATCCCTCTTATAGGATAACAATAGTACGGTATGTATACTTTTCCTCTCACTATCTTCTTTATAATGCTATTTTATTTTTGTTTACTTGTAGGTCATTGACTTATCAGCTTCTATGTCCGTAATGAAAATGTCTAATACAATGTTACTATTTTACCAAATAAAAAGAAGAATTTCGCCACAATACTAGTTTAATGACAACAAATATAAAAATCTTGATTCGAAAATATACATCCAAAATAGTTATACGACATGTACATAGATTGTTAACCTGTCTAATCGCACCTGTACGTTTATTGTTATATGAAGGATGTCAGCAAATGTTATTTATTCAAAAGGTATGTACAAAATTCTATTTAATTATCTTTTTCAATTTAGCATGCATTAAAACGATGCAATTTTATTAAATATAAATAACCTTCGTCTATAAAATATTAAACAAGTTGAAGGTATGTTATAGTACCAAGGTCATGTCAATTCATTTATATATGTGCATATTCTGTAACTTTTTATGAAAATAGAGATTTAATCTTTTAACAAAACGTATTTCTATACTTGTTTTATACTAGTAATCAATTCTAAATAATATTTATGACTTTTACTCGATATACAATTAAATAAATTCAAATTTTCCTTATTTAAAAATTATACAACCTCTTGTTAATATATTTCTTCTATCTCTGGTTTGTTTAAATTATGTTTTCTTTTTTTTTTCTCACAGGATCTTCCTGGACTCGTTCTGTGCAACTGGTAACTCTCTGGAAACCCTCCTAGCACGACTTCTTGGTGTATCCTCGTTCTCCTTCAGGATCTGGAACTGCTTCGGTTATATCTTACAGGATGTATCTTGTTGTGTCCTCGAAAACTGCGGGATATCTTCTGGATTTAAATGCAGCTGTACTTCTATCTCGACTTAACACGGAACTAGGCCTCTTCGGAAATATATATGGGTTACCGGATCCTCTAATTAATTTAACATTTACTGGAACGACATCAGGGATTCTAACTAGTTGGAACTTCTCGTTTTTATACAATAAACTGGACTTGGATACCTGGAATCCCTCTTTGAACTCACGTGCAACTGATGAATTCAATATTCCGCTCGGACTTGATTAATATTTGGTAAGTAATCTTTTAATATTTATTTTCCTTATATAATATCTTCTTTATTCATACAGGATACAAATTAATTAAATTATAATGAAATTATTGAATAAGTTTATGCTTCTTTATAATATATTTTGATTCTACCGTCAAATAAATATTTTCTATGCTGAAAAGAACACTTTTAGCACCAACTTTCGCGGTTTTAGTGAATTTAAGATATACTTTTCGGAATAAAATCGTGATTTTCCGAAAAGTACACGCGCCTTTCTTGAAAAATAATTTTCAATTTCGTTGTTTGTTTATCGTCACCAAGACAATATTTTCGTTTTCTAATTTCATCCAATTAAATTCCTTTTCTCACAATTCTTGTTCAAAATGGTATTATAAAACTTTATTGATACGTTTCAGTGCTTTTCAAACTTTAGTAAACCTTCTCTATTAAATCTCTATTAATTTATAATAATGAATTACTAAGACTTTTTACTTCAAAAAATATTGCTAATCAAAATTTTCTGTAAATGTCAATTTTGACAGATCCGCTTATTCAAACTTTACCCGCGCAATTATTTACCAAGTTGTTTCCTTCATACTTCAACAATCAACATTAAATTATTTTACTTTACATTATTGTTAATTAGACAAGTTTTACAAGATTTCAAACTACATTTTTTATATAAATTATAATATTTAAATCTCCATTTTCAGATACCAATGAAAATTACTGCCACCAAGAACCTGGTCCACTACAACTCCTTCAAGTACTGTTTTCATAATTGACTGCACACATCTTTATTGTAATAAATAACATTTTAAGTATACACAACTGTTCTTTTTTAGTTTAAATAATTTAATTTAACAGTCACAAAGAAAAATTAGTAAAATTAAATAATCCTTCCAACTTGTTCAAAAATATACAGTGCCAAACATCAATATTGTTACTCAGCACATATGCCCCTTTTAAAAAATGTAAATTTTCAACTCGAATCAAAATTTATATTTATTAAACAAAATCTGATAATACACATGTTTATCACTGTGCTCAAAACAATTATTTTAATCTACTAAATCCTTTAACAGATTTCAAATGAATCTTCTATTATTTGGTAATATCATATAACATTTATTTATAACTATCTGTACATAACAGTGTTTAAATTCAAAATTATTTGTGACACTCATAACTATAAAACTCAACTTTCTTATAAGTCCAAAAGTAATATAAGGCTTTTCTTTATTTTCATTTTAATTATAAAAGTATAAATTTATTTATTTAAATGGATGTCTTTGACCTGTATAAAAAAATTTTTGTTCCATTATTTATCGTACTATGTATTATAATCTTTCTTAATGTTCCAATACCTTATTAAAATATCTATATTTTTATTAATTGCCATCAAACTTTTTAACATTAATTGCATATATGTTTTTCTGTGTTTCCTAACTCAAACTTCTTATAAAAATATTATCTGTACTAACTTTTACATAAATAGGTGAATAACATATTCTTTTTATCTGTCTATGCCTCAGTTACTTATTTGCCTCTTTTAAAATGATTCACTATGCTTACTAATTATATATTATTTTCATTATATACTGTTCTCATTCGAACAAATTCCCTTTTTACCTATAATTGACATTTTCGTCATTCCCTATACTTTCATTTATGGAAAGTCCATATTTTTATTTTAACTTATCGTTTTTTAAGGCTTACGTTACCTATATAATTCTTTTTTAAGACACTTTTGGTCCTATATTTTATATCATTTTGGGTATTTTCCACCCTTTTATACATAATCTCTCTATAATAATTCCATATTCTTATGGTACTTTTAATATTTACTATTTATTGTAAGCATTAACTTTCATCTAACATATTTTATTTTTAAGAGGCTCTTCTTAACTTCTTTCTTTTCCATTTCTTCATCACCTAACATGTTTGTTACATCTTGATAACTATTTTCTAACTTTCTTCAGTGCTTTACTTATTCTGAAACATTCTTTTTAATTTTATAAGGCTCAAGGTTATTTATCCTCTATACAACTTCTTTATCCATTTCATTCCATTTTAATACTCAGGCAAATCTATTTACTAGTAAGATTACTTATATTACCTTCTCTTATGGTTATTTACAAATTTATATACAATATGGGAATGAGGATATAACTTATTTTTTTCTTTAATTAATCATCATTTTTTTTTTTAATAACTAATAATTGTAACAGACCTATAACTAAACTAATCTAATATAATACCGGAATACTTTATGTACATTCTTTATCTGAAAATCTCTCTATAAATTCAAATTATTTCTCGATAAACATGAACTTGTCTGTATACATGTATATCTGTTTCATCATTATGTCTTTTATTCATTTTAAAGAAAGCGAAATCCAATATGCCCCTTTCTTATCAATTTGTTATCTGTATCTTGTCATGCCCCTATCTTATAATAAGGTATTTATGTCCTCCTAATACTTCATTACTATATAATTATTTATTTTCTAATAAACTCCAGGTCTCTATTTGTCAAAAACTTTTGAAATTTTGAGATCTACATGTTACTTGGATAAGCAGGTGTTGTAAGTACCTTCAGAAGACGATCTCCTTTTTTATCTTCTGTCCTGACTAAAATTTCCTAGGTATGAATTAGCATGTTTCAGAGAAATAATGTCATTTCTCCTTTTACAGTTTAAACTTCCAATATTGTTCTTACTTAAGTAAATAATGTGAATTATTTGTCATATTAAATTGTCGTTGATTACTTGTCGTATTATATCATTGTGGATGATTTGTCTTATTATATTGTTGTGGATGATTTGTCGTAACTCAGATTTAGGAAGTGTCGTTACTCACTTACACAATACAATCTCCCAATATTGTGTCTTACCTATAATTTCGGAAGATTTAATATAACTCAGATTTAGGAAGTGGCGTTAATCACTTTCACAGTACAGTCTTCCTAATACTGTGTCTTACCTATATTTTCGCGCCGTCTGAATAATCATCTAATCGTCTAAGTATGTTGATCAACCCATTCATATCTGTTACATTTTGACAAATATTTGCATGTGTATCAACAAGAATAAAATGTTGCAACAAATGTTGAGATATGGTCTGTTCGTCTAAATGTGAGATGTATCTACAATAATTAAACATTCTTTGTGCATAAGCCTCCCTCGAAGATTTACCTGGCTGATATCTCCCTGTTAACAGCCTCTGATGTGCTCTGCTTTGCTGCGTCTCACTCCAGTAATTGTTTTTAAATAATTCCACAAACTTACTTAAATCATCGCAACTGTCTTCAACCCTTTGAAACCAATCCGCTGCACCATTGTTTAAAGTCGCTCGAATAATATTCATTTGGCTCCTAAAATCCTGTATCTCTTCTATGTATCTTAAGATGTTAGTTAAATATGCCATGGGATGTGTCGTCATTTTATCTCCGCTAAAATGAGTAATATTTTCAATTCTTATACCGTTATTCAATATATGATAAGACGGTGTACAAGTAGCTTGTGGTGTTTTAATATTTTTAGATTTCAACAAAAGTTCTTTCAACTCTAATTTCTGAACCTCGCACTCTTTTAAAACCTCTTCTATTCCAGATTTCTGAACACTCGTAGACATTGTTAATACTCTAATATCTTTCAAACACTTATCCTCAGTATTTTCTATCTTCTTATTTAAATTCTCCGCCAATTTTTCTGTCTTGTCCGTAACATCTTTGCTAACCTGATCAACTTCCTCTCGTATGCGTTTAGCTAACTCCTTATGTATCTCACTATTGTTCTTTTCTAATTGTTTAACGTTTTCTTGTACTACCTTTACTTTACCTTCAACCTCTTGTACTTTATTTGTAATAAGAGTTTTAACTTCAGTATCCTTAATCTTCAGTTTGTCATCCATTTCTTTGCGCATTTTAACTTCCCTATTATCCATTTCTGTAGTAAGTTTTATAACCTTTTCTTCGGTATTTCTTAATAAAGATTCCTTTAATTCTTCAAGATTTCTTTTATTCTCTTCTCTAGTATCCTTACTAGCCTTATCCAATTTACCACTTAATTCTTCCTTCAAATCCACTAAATTCTTCTTATTCTCTTCACTCACCTTGTCAAATTTCCCATTTAATTCTTCCTTTAAATCAATTAAATTCTTTTTACTTTCTTCGTTCGTTTTATCCAATTTATCCAACTTATCACCTAATTCTTTTTTATCCTCATCCCTATTTTTCTTAGCTTCCTCGCTCGTCTTGTCTAATTTACCACTCAATACTTCCATACTCTTTTTATTTTCTTCGTTAATCTTTTTATTATCTTCATTCATCTGTTTTAACATCTGTAAAATTGATCCACAATCTACTACTGGTGTCGACATTTCTATTTTAGAAGTCTCTCCTTGAATTTCCACCTTATCACCTCTATCCTGTGTTTCCCCTGTCTGTTCAATACCTTCCTGAACTTGTAATGTAAGTTCTCCTCCCTCTGGTACATTCACATCCTGACCTACTTCCTCTTCACTGTCACTAGATGATTCAGATCTATTTAATCCAAAGTTACTCTTAGATCTGGTATTCATTTTGAATAATTAAAGTACACAATTTCTTATACCTTGATATGTTTTAAGCTGAATTAATTACCTTTGTAAAATGTATACTAATGTTACCGCTATTACTATGATTAATAAAATATTTGAAATATGTTGTTACGAGTCTTATTTTAATTTCTTCACGTTAGATACGTCATAAAATGAGCTAAGGAGGGTAATATAAATTACAAACACCTAATCAAAATTAATAAAATAATCAAAATACTATTTGCGAGTCTTATTTTAATTGCTCCACGTTGGGCACGCCATAAAATGCACTAGTGGAGGGGATAATATACTTGCAACACATATAATAAATAATATACCCTAATGTACTCAAATCTTGTTATTTGTATTGCTAATAATATCTCCTCTCTTACCTAGTCATTCAAATTTACTCAATTAATCTCAGGTTATAATCTATGATAATGATAATGTATCACTCAGTATATAAAATTTTAAAATCTTGGCACCAAAATTAATATACTCATATGCTATAATAGGTTTCTTTATTTCTTTTATCTATGCCCAAACACTACTCAGTTTTATTCTAAATCAATTTAATTAATTCTTTTTTTTTTAATAATAATATTATTTAATGCATTTAGAAATAAAAATTAATCTCCTACTCTTTCAAATATTAATTACGATTCATCACTTCTTTATGGTATGACTTTCCTATAAATGTAGCTAGTTTTTATTTTTAACCGCGCAGTACTAGCATTTCATTTACTTTTATAAAGATGTCGCTTAGGTATTTGCCGTTATACACTGCTACATAAAAATAACAATTTAAATGTTTCTAATAATCTTGTTATACTTAATCTTATAATGAGGAGAATATTGCTGCTAATAAATTATCCCTCTTATAGGATAACAATAGTACGGTATGTATACTTTTCCTCTCACTATCTTCTTTATAATGCTATTTTATTTTTGTTTACTTGTAGGTCATTGACTTATCAGCTTCTATGTCCGTAATGAAAATGTCTAATACAATGTTACTATTTTACCAAATAAAAAGAAGAATTTCGCCACAATACTAGTTTAATGACAACAAATATAAAAATCTTGATTCGAAAATATACATCCAAAATAGTTATACGACATGTACATAGATTGTTAACCTGTCTAATCGCACCTGTACGTTTATTGTTATATGAAGGATGTCAGCAAATGTTATTTATTCAAAAGGTATGTACAAAATTCTATTTAATTATCTTTTTCAATTTAGCATGCATTAAAACGATGCAATTTTATTAAATATAAATAACCTTCGTCTATAAAATATTAAACAAGTTGAAGGTATGTTATAGTACCAAGGTCATGTCAATTCATTTATATATGTGCATATTCTGTAACTTTTTATGAAAATAGAGATTTAATCTTTTAACAAAACGTATTTCTATACTTGTTTTATACTAGTAATCAATTCTAAATAATATTTATGACTTTTACTCGATATACAATTAAATAAATTCAAATTTTCCTTATTTAAAAATTATACAACCTCTTGTTAATATATTTCTTCTATCTCTGGTTTGTTTAAATTATGTTTTCTTTTTTTTTTCTCACAGGATCTTCCTGGACTCGTTCTGTGCAACTGGTAACTCTCTGGAAACCCTCCTAGCACGACTTCTTGGTGTATCCTCGTTCTCCTTCAGGATCTGGAACTGCTTCGGTTATATCTTACAGGATGTATCTTGTTGTGTCCTCGAAAACTGCGGGATATCTTCTGGATTTAAATGCAGCTGTACTTCTATCTCGACTTAACACGGAACTAGGCCTCTTCGGAAATATATATGGGTTACCGGATCCTCTAATTAATTTAACATTTACTGGAACGACATCAGGGATTCTAACTAGTTGGAACTTCTCGTTTTTATACAATAAACTGGACTTGGATACCTGGAATCCCTCTTTGAACTCACGTGCAACTGATGAATTCAATATTCCGCTCGGACTTGATTAATATTTGGTAAGTAATCTTTTAATATTTATTTTCCTTATATAATATCTTCTTTATTCATACAGGATACAAATTAATTAAATTATAATGAAATTATTGAATAAGTTTATGCTTCTTTATAATATATTTTGATTCTACCGTCAAATAAATATTTTCTATGCTGAAAAGAACACTTTTAGCACCAACTTTCGCGGTTTTAGTGAATTTAAGATATACTTTTCGGAATAAAATCGTGATTTTCCGAAAAGTACACGCGCCTTTCTTGAAAAATAATTTTCAATTTCGTTGTTTGTTTATCGTCACCAAGACAATATTTTCGTTTTCTAATTTCATCCAATTAAATTCCTTTTCTCACAATTCTTGTTCAAAATGGTATTATAAAACTTTATTGATACGTTTCAGTGCTTTTCAAACTTTAGTAAACCTTCTCTATTAAATCTCTATTAATTTATAATAATGAATTACTAAGACTTTTTACTTCAAAAAATATTGCTAATCAAAATTTTCTGTAAATGTCAATTTTGACAGATCCGCTTATTCAAACTTTACCCGCGCAATTATTTACCAAGTTGTTTCCTTCATACTTCAACAATCAACATTAAATTATTTTACTTTACATTATTGTTAATTAGACAAGTTTTACAAGATTTCAAACTACATTTTTTATATAAATTATAATATTTAAATCTCCATTTTCAGATACCAATGAAAATTACTGCCACCAAGAACCTGGTCCACTACAACTCCTTCAAGTACTGTTTTCATAATTGACTGCACACATCTTTATTGTAATAAATAACATTTTAAGTATACACAACTGTTCTTTTTTAGTTTAAATAATTTAATTTAACAGTCACAAAGAAAAATTAGTAAAATTAAATAATCCTTCCAACTTGTTCAAAAATATACAGTGCCAAACATCAATATTGTTACTCAGCACAATATGTACCTAGTACATAAATCATTATTATAATTATAACTATAAAAAATAATAATAAAATAACATGGTACTTACTCCAAACTGTGGTTAACAAATATGAATAAAGCACAATGTAGAGTCCATAAAATCCAAAAGCATGTAACAGGATGAATCCAATGATGTTTATCCAGACCCACTTTCTCTTGAAATTAAAGTCGGTTCCGATATCGGAGGGTAACTTCAGATGAGTGTCTGTGAGATATCCATTTTTCCTATCGGGATTATCGATAGGGATGTCTTTAGAATTAGGAGCCATCTCACCGAGTAACGCGAATAAACAAAAGAAAAATATCGCACAATTTTCGAAAACAAGAAAATCAAACAAAATGAAAAGAATGCCCAAGAAACCGTTTTTATTTTAATACAGAAATGATGAAGGGATTTTCTCTAGTATTTATTAAAATTCTATATAATTTTTACAACGTCGTCTCCTATTTGAATGATATAATTAAGATGTGTGTTTTTTCGTACATGATTTTGCGGTTTTTATATGCGATATTCTCCGCCGTTTATACTTTAAGACACGCATATATACTGACATCAATGAATAGATGCAGAATACTATGCTAAAAGTGGGGCTTGTAGTATCTAATGCAGGTGAAAGACTTTCCCTATTTAAAATTTTTGGTAGTGGTACGAATTAGTGGACACTAAACTAACCTTATAGATGATTGGTGATTAAGAAAAGCCGATTTCGTACTTTCAAAATCACACAATTTATTTAAACAGACACTAAATGAAAATAAGTTAATTTTATTTATAGAACACACAATTAAACATTTATTTATAAAACGCATACACATATATGTATATAAATCATGCATATAATGTGTATTTTCGGTAGTCAACGTCATTGCAAAGCACTGGTTATTTTCAGGTTCCCACAAGATAGTTATCGGGGGCTTCTATGTTGCGTTTTTCAGGATATCTCTTTCTGGATTCTTCAAGATTTGGTTTATATTCATAGTGTAATATCCCTAATTTCTTTGCAAAACTTGTGATTATATAACTTTTTGGTTCTTTGTCTTTTTGGTTAATTGTACAGTTAAAGGTATTGGTACGTATCTTAAAATTAATTTTCCTTGTTATTATACTGGGTGGCGCTTGGAAACGGGCGATTTTGAATCGATTCATACAGTGTCATAATTGAAGTTTATAATGATCTGATACTGTCATTTTATTCCTTATTGTTTACCATTTTATTTGCAATGCAGCGGTCGATGGGAGAGCAACGTGTTTTCGCAGCAAAAGCTTCATTGCAAAAACAATAGTCGTTTTGAAACTGTGTCACGAGAATTTCAGCGTCATTTCCAGCATCCGATTAACTTTTGCTCAAAGTTTCCTAAGAAAATGTGAAGAAGATGAAATGTTCTTAAACAATGTTTGGATGTCTGACAAAGCACATTTTTCTTAAGTGGATTTTTTAATAAACAAAATTTTTGGTATTGGGCTAGAATTCGTGAAAAGATTGCGTCAATCGGCGTTGATATATTGCAGAGGCTTACGTTGATCTTGCATTCACGGCAGAAATGTGTCGGGCGTCATTTACAGGATGTTATATTTAAAAAATAACTGCCGTATGACTACTTTATTTAATGGTATGGTTTTAGCATTCTGATGATCATGTATAAAGATAAATAAAACGTTGTTCAAGTTGCATTACGGTTAATTCAAAATCGCCCGTTTCCAGGCGCCACCTGGATATTGCACCTATCGGGTGCAACAATGCCAAAATTCCTAGATTTTGTGGTAAATATTTGTTTTGACGGTTCATATTTGGCAGTCGTGGAGCAAAGACGTGGCAAATTTATTATGGATAAATATTCGACAAGCCAACGTGTTTTAATTGTTAAAACATTGTATGCAAATCAATCGTCGATTAATGTCATGAGAGAAATTTACTTGGAATTTTTGGGAGAAATAACGTACCAACAAAACCCACTATCGTCTATTTATCGTGTAGTGGATGATTTCGAAGAAAGAGGGCCTGTAGCTGATAGGCCCAAGAATGGACCACAAAATACTACAAGATCGCCTGAGATCATTGCTGCTGTTCACAAAAGTGTTCAAAACAATCCATCAACCTCAATTCGACACTGTGCTCAGGAACTTGGTTTACGAAGAACAACTTTAGCCAGAATTATGCACAAGGATTTGAAATTGTATACATTTAAGATTCCATTAACACCAGAGCTTCTTCCACAAGATCATTTACGCCGCCGCCGTACATATGCCAATAAGATGTTATAGCTCACCTATGACAACACTATTTTTCATAAAAAAACTCATAATGAGTGACGAAGCGCATTTTCATTTAAATGGATATGTCAATAAAACAGAATAGTCAGTTCTGGGCAATGGAAAACTCACAAATTATTTACGAGTCACCTTTACATTAATTAGAGGTGATAGTCTGGTGTGCAGTTTGGGCAAGAAGGATCACTGGACCTTACTTCTGTGAAAATGATTTGCTATTGAATGGTAATTCGAATACCTAATTCTATTATGTAGAGCAGGGGTCGCCAAACTTTTTTGATATAATTTTTCGAAATCTCCATCGACCTCCATAAAAATAATTTGCAGTTAATTAAAATAAAACTATCTATTAAGTACTGTGTTTGTACATTTGTTTTATGATTTCAAACATTTATTAAAGCAATTTTACACAGTTTTATGAAAAATATCTTAATGTTGAAATTTAAATACCTCATATATTTATTAAATAATAAGTAATTATAAATAAGTGTGTCTGATGTTTCTTTGCAAGGTTCGCTATATTCGGTTCGAAATTGGTAAATTTAAACTTAAATCAAGAGCAAGGGCAGGAAAGTGTCAATCACGGCCACAAATGACCGTTTTATAGTGTTGCAATTCCTAAGGAACAGATATCAAACATCAATGCAGACCAGAAATGCTTTGAAAGAGGTCCGAGGAGTAGAGATAAGTAAACGAACAGTGAAAGGATAGCTCACGCAAATCGAAGTACGCTCATACGTATCAACAAAGGCTCCAAAACATGAGGTACTTCATCGGGTAGCACGATTAGCCAGAAACACGCGAATTGGAATGTTGACTAATGGATTCTAGTTTCGTTGATCGACTAGAGGGATGAATATGGCGACGCCGAGAAGAACAACATTTCCAGTGCAATTTCACTCCAAGAGTCTTTGTTGGTGGAGGCACAATTATGGTCTGGACTGGAATATGTTTGGGAGCGTGTACAGAATTAGTGATAATTGACAGGTGATAATAGATTGGTGATCAAAGCATAACAAATATTTTACAACAAGTAGTAATTTACTTCAGGAAAAGAATCGAATTTAGCCAATATTTTGTCAATTACTAAGTTTAAACAATTTTATAAAGAATTCATATGTACTCAAAATTAAATTTGAAAAGAATTTTATTAAAAAAGTTTTTCGAAATTCCTACCGGAGGGTGTCTTTTACTCATAACAAAAATTAGTTTTTTGCGAATATCTCACCAGTCATGCTTTCTAGGCAGGTACATTACGAGTATAAAAGTATTTAAAATATAATTTTAAATACCGTTTGTATAAAAAACATTTCAAAATTCGGATCGCAAGTAACACTTTTACTCTTACCGAATAGCGATTTTTTTGCAAATATGTCGTAAATTATGCATTCTGTATATATTTATGAAGAGTACAAAAGTATTTAAAGCTAGATTTGCAATGTTTTTTGTATAAATGAAATTCCATAATTCGGACCGGAAGTAGCACTTTTACTTTTAGCGAGTAGCACTTTTTGTCGAATATCTTGCAAAATATTCTTTCTATAGAGATTCATTAAGAAAATAGAAGTACCTAGTATAGGATTTTGAATAATTTTTGTTTAAAAAAATTCTTAAAATTATTATTATTATTAATTAATTATGTCAAAATTGGTGATAAAGCTTCTTTTTTCTTTTTAACTATTACTGTTGTAATATTGTGCAAATATAGAACTTTGTTATTATCGTTTCCCCTTCTTTCGGAGTCACCATTCTACATTGTAATCCAGGTATTCATTTTTTCAGTGCTTCTTACTTTCTTATACGTAGTATAAGGAAGTATTGTGATGACGAAAATTCTCGACCCCGAGATTTTTGCAGATGTCCACGTTTTGAAGTACCCTGATATCAAAAAAAGTAGTTTTTAAAAACCGTCTGTGTGTCTGTTTGTGTGGTTGTGTGTGTGTCTGTTTCTGTGTGCGTGTGACCACGATAGCGGTCAAACCGCTGTAGATATCTATTCCAAATTTTATATTTACGTGCATAATCTCCCGCTTAAGATCTGAGTAGTTTTTCAGTAAAATCGGTAGACCGGAAGTAGTAGTTTACTTCAGTAAAACACCGAATTTTGCAAATATTTCCTCAATTACTAGGTTTAACAAAATTTATAAAGTATTCAAATGTCCTCAAAATGAAATTTCACAATTCTTCTCAAATTTAATTTTCTACCGGAAGTAGGTCCTTTACTCTTATCGAAAATTAGTTCTTTGCAAATATCTCGCATGCTTTCTAGGCAGGTACATTACGAGTATGAAAGTATTTAAAACGTAATTTTAAATATCTTTTGTATAAAAAAAAATTTCAAAATTCGGACCGGAACTAACACTGTTATTCTTACCGAAAAGCGACTTTTAGCAAATATGTCGTTATATGCATTTTGTATATATTTATCAAGAGCACAAAAGTATTTAGAGATAGATTTGCAATGCTTTTTGTATAAATGAAATTTCAAAATCCGGACCGGAAGTAGCACTTTTACTCTTAGCACTTTTTTTATATCTTGCAAAGTATGCATGCTATAGAGATTTATTAAGAGAATTGAAGTACTTAAAATAGGATTTTGAATAATTTTTGTATAAAAAAATTCTTAAAATTCTATAATTTGAAACACTCATACGTATAAGAAAGTCGTGTGGTGGCCACACCTAATTTTTTTATTTTCACTCAAGAAACTATTACCAGGCACTCAACACCTGTTCCTCCTGCATCCGCTAACTCGTTCATACTATTACCAGAGCCGCATACTGGCTGTGACGTACAAATGAATTTAAATTTACCTTGAGTTACTTTGTCAAACTGGTGTTCCAGCTACAAATTGCATTTAAATATAAGTAAATGCTGTTTTATATCATTTACACGTAAAGTAGGCCATCATAATTCTACTTACTTCATAGATGGTGTTTTGTTGGAGAGGGTAGACACTTTCCGGAATCTTGGGGACCTTTTTGATAGCAGATTAAGTTTTTCCAACCATATTAATCATATTTGTGCATCGGCCTCAAGACTTTTGGATTTTATTATGCGTTCGTCTAGGTTCTTTAGCAACCTATTAGTTTTGAAGACGTTATATTTTAGTTTTGTGGTCAGTAAGATGGAGTGTGCTTCACAAGTGTGGTCTCCGCAATATATTTACTTGCAGCTAACCATTGAAAAGTTTCAGCGGCGATTTCTGAAATATCTCTCGTTCAGGATTATCGGACTTATCCTCCGCGAGGTGTTGACTACTCGTTGTTAGTGGAGACTGATGGCCTTCGATTTATAAGAAAGCTGTGCAGCGGTTGGATGGACTGTCCAAATCTGCTTTCCTCTCTAAACTTTCTCACTCCCAGACTATCCTCTCGTTCCTCTTCCACTTTATTAATTCCCTTTGCGAGAAAGAATTAACTGCAAGGGTGTCCGCTAGTCAAGATATGTCGCTTTTCAGACTTACACTACGATGACATTTTCTGCACCAATGGCTAATTGTATAATGTTTTCTTTTTAATTTTTCTAAATAACCTGTATGTACATTTAATACCGTTTTCCTTTAATTCTAAAGCGTTGGACAAATAAAGTTATTATTATTATTATTGAGTCTATAAAGAATCTGCAATCTCTGTTGCAGCCTTGTTGGACGAAAAATTTTCTACGCCAATCTCAGAAACGAATCCATCAATCTCTTTTCACAAATTATTTGACGAATTCTCACCACTTCTCAGTGCAGCAGAACGACGAGAAATTGTTAAAAACAGATGTGGTACGACAACTGACATTTTAACTTCAACTGAATATAAAGAAGAGCTCGAGGATAAAAATTACGAGAAAGAATTTTAAAAAACCGTCTGCAGTTTATTTTAACGACAGTTCAAAGAAAAAACAGAAGAGGAAAAAGCCTGTCATAGCGATAGAAGGAATATTTGTCGAAATATTCCGAATGTATAATACGACTGAAACTGGATGAGATGCTACTTTTGCTTAGGTTGAGCACATGAAATATGTGGCAACATAGACAACTTTATTCACTATAAATGTAATACCTGTACCTAAGAACCGCTATTAATAATCTTTCTGACTACCGAAAAGGTTTGTTATAAACCAAAAACAGACCTTCTATTGTTTTATTATCATTTTCATGTTTGTTAAAATGTAACTTCTTCATATATTGTCACAATGCTATTATCTTTCATAATTTTAATAAGTAACATTTATAAAAAGTAGATGGCAAAAATATCCGATACCATACAACTTTCCCCTATAAATTAAAAATTAGTTGTTATTATTAACTGAAGAAAAGCACATCTATCAATCGATAATTTAAAATTAAACGACCTAAATTCAAATTAAGTGTTTACGTAATTAATATATAATGAGGCTAGACACATTATATAACCACGAAAGTTCTCATTTTAGAGATTGCATAAAATGGTTAATGCAAGTCGTTTTTCTTTTAACAATTACTATCTGTAATCTTTATTGTCATCAATTCATTGTTCTTGAACGGTGCACAAAACGAATATCGCACAGTACCAGATAACAATCGGGCATTGTTATTCATTATTTTTTGTCATTCGTATAATATGATATTGCGTGTATGTAATTGCTTTTGACTTAATTAACGCAAGTACGCTCTTTCCTGTAAGTTTCATTGTCCTATATACCTTTTAACTTCTAGTGTAAAGACATTTTTATATTAATTTTGATTGTAAAGACTTCGTTCTTCGAATTTTTACAGATCTCTCCGCTGGAGTTGCCTGATATCGCAAGTCGGGTATTTAATAATAATAATAATAATAATAATAATAATAATAATAATAATAATAATAACAATAATAATAATAATATTAATTTATTACCCAATAAATACAACTACTTACAGGGTAAAATATAAAAATTAAGATTGATTTAGGGGAGAGTGGGATATAATGATCCCTCTAAGACAAAACACGTCGTAGGGGAAGTACAGTACGAGAAAAAAAATAACATTATTCTAAGAAAGAGAGCATACTTTTCTTAGCACTTTGGTATGGTCGTCAAGGTTGAATCAATATAAAAACATTAATAGAAATTGATACAATGTATACTTCGCAAAAGCATCATTTTGCCCCAAGGGTAGAGGTAAAACGATCCCACCCCCAGTAACAGCATTTTTGATTGACACACTTACTATAAGTATAGCAACACATTAGGTAAAAATTTTTAATAAAGTTGTTTCAACTGCAAATACAAAAATAATATATTTTCTCCAAAAAAACATAACAAAATATTCTTTAGGAAATGAAAACCCTTTTTCATAAAATAGGGAGTAGTAATAGTATATGAAGAATTATTATTGTGCTGTTGTTATTCGGATTCGAAAATGACGTTATCTAGACGCGCACTTGGACGTGCAGTAGGACTTTGTAGACGTCTTTCTTGTAACACATCTAAGTTATCTAAAACCGGAGCATTTCGTTCTACATTTGGTTCTTCTGTAACGTCTGCAACTATGAAATGGAGATCCGTAAACGTTTCTGGATTAAATGGAACAATACCAGTTTTTCGAAATCCATTAATAGCGTTAATCGGTGTAGAAGCTTTCAAGTATGCTTCGCAAAAAACACTGCTTATTTGAAACGTGGTCATAGTCCTTCCAGGGTGATTGTTCATCCATTTTTCTAGAGCTTGGTCCAAGTAGGTATTTAAGGGGAACATAACTCCAACGTCTAACGGCTGGAGTTTATGTGTTGTGTGAGGTGGCAGACACAACAAAGAAACAAAGTTGTCCCTTGCTTTTAAAATGACATCCAAATTTTTGGTATGTGTCCATCCAAAACAAGTAATACAGAGTCATTTTTAGAGGGCTTAACAAAACTCGAACCACTGTTTAAATAAGTCAAGCTTCATTCACCCACTTTAGTTACATGCGAAAATTCTTCCCGTCCATTAATTCAGATTTCATACGTTTTCTGCTGAAAATAAACATGGGTGGTATGAAATTTCCAGCTGCTAAAATACATATGACCGCTGTTGTAGATATTCTACGTTCAGCTGACGTAATGCATGCCACTTGCTTTCTTCCTTTCTTCGCAAATGTCTTGGATTTTTTTCCAGGAACTGTGGAAATTGATGTCTCATTGAATATTCTGTGGGAAGGATAATCATGTCGTCCTCTTAAGTCTTTCGGAAGACCAAAAAACTTCGTCACCACTGGTTTATTGAAAGCTCTTGCCCAAGCGACAGAATTAGACTCTGGACTTCGCAGACTAATATCTGGATGTCTTGTTTGAAAACCAGATAGCCAGTCTTTTCCGGTGGCCACATTTATCCGTGAAAATGGGTGTGGTATAAAGTTTTTTTCGGCCAACTGAAAGGCCAAACGACGAAGATGAAGGGTTGTGATAGCATACATTCTTGTTTCCAGATCAAGAATGTGTTGTACCAACTCGTTTTCTTGATCTAGACTGAAGACCATCCCCTTGCCGCCAAGATGTCTTATACTACTCGTGGCAATTTTGTTTTTACTTTTGGCTCGACGTTTTAATGACATAATAGGAACATTGAAGCTTTTTGCTGCAGTTTTGATAGGCATTCCATTTTTAAACTCATTCAGAGTATTTTGCATGCTCTCTGGATCCCAACTTTGTCATTGTGTTTTTCGTTGGTAGTGACGTGGCATTCTGAAAAAGTAAAAAATCCAAATAACAACAACTGAAATAAAACTAAAACAATAAATGGGGGTAAAATGATCCCATTAGGGATCGTTTAACCCCAAACCCCAAACTTTCACCTAACCTAACAATTTTCAATGAGAAAATAGGCCCTAACTACTTGAGGATTTTGAAGTTCAACTATACTATTACAAGTTGTGCACAAACTCGATTCGATAAAGAACAATACATAGATTGAATACTGATACTACGAAACATTTACCTTATATTGGAATGTCGCACAACACCGAAATGCAAACCACGAGTTTTTAAACAGGTTTGAACTGCAGATCACAACGTGAGTATAGAACACTTAACTTTCAATATTCTGTCACTCTAAATCAGATGGCACCATTAGTTTTTGCAAATTAGGTGGGATCATTTCACCTCCAGAGGTCATTATACCCACTCTCCCCTATATTAGTTCACAATACGATTCAAAAATAAAATGAATTACAGTGCTTATGTAATAAGGAAAATAACATTATTATTTCCCCAAGAATGAACCAGAGCATAATCGGTTGGCATTTACACACATGTGCAGGATCGGGGATTTCAGAAAAACATTTGTTCGATCTGTAGGGACGTAGAATGTACCCGCTGATTTAGCAGCATACCTGGGTACTAAGAAGTTCACCTGAGAAAGAAGTGCAGGTGAGTCAATGCCATTGTTAACCAGTTTTACAATGAACCTGCAGTGCTTCGTCTCGTCTTTTACTCAAAGAACTGAAACAGTGTCTGTTCAGTAGGTGATCATAATCAATGCCGCGTAAGCACCATCGATTTTAAGCGACGTATATTTCAGAAAACGTTTCTGTATACGTTCAAGCATGAGACGATGGTATATGTAATGCGGAAAACAAACCAAGGAAGCATACTCTAGTTTGGAACGTACAAAGGAGTAAAATAAAATGGATACCGTTTCCAAGTTGCTAAACGTTCTGCAGGAGCGAATAAGGAACCCCAGGGACCTAGAGTCGGAAGCACATAAGTCGCTGGTATGCGGACCAAAGGACAGGTGGCTATCAAAAAGTACACCAAGATCTCTGAACTGCAAAACTCGAGAAACACAGCTCCGAGAGACTGCATATGATAACGACAGAACGTTAGAACATTTAGAATAGGAGAGTGTTGCACATTTGTGGAGCAACCAAGCAAAAGGTGATAAATCCACTAAAGGTAGTTTTGAGGAATTTATAAAAAATGTTTCACCAAAAATCCTTAACACTAAATTAAAATCTGAAAAAGGCAAGTTATTCATTGTAATGGTTAGTATCTATACTACAAATTTGTTTTTTTTTAATCTTTTTCGTGTCTGGATTTATTAACAAAAATAAAATGGATTTATCTCTTTTTGCTCAGCCGTAATGGATTTATTCCTTTTTGCTTAAATCAGAATTTACAATTTTTGGCTTATGTAATTTTTATTGGGAGAAAACAATAGAATAACGAACTGCTAATTCAAATATTTTAGAAAATACAAAAAGAAATATATATGCTTAAGCACAAAACACTGGTATGTACATAAGAAAATTTGGTATAAATTTATATATGAAGGCCAACATCGTCTTCAAGGCAGTCACATTCTTCATGTGTTTCATTTTCTTCATCTTCATTGTCTTCCACTGTTGTATCGTTCAGAATATTTTTGTACCATTCTAGCCTTTCGTCTTGTTCCCATTCTATACCAAACTGTTGTTCCATCAAGTGTTTTAGTGTTTTTTTCTTTTTATTTTGAAGACTACGCTTGGTTTCGACTACTTGTAGCTCCATCCTTGAATCCTTTTGTCCCCTTTTTATGATGCTTTGAGGAGTTTCACTCAATGAAGTATAATAGAAGTTTTGGTGGCACTGAACCTTTACGGAACCTTTTTCCTTAATCAGTTTGATTTTCTTCAGGTCAGAAATCCCTTCAATTTTTTTAAGCCACTTTTGTAATTGCTTCACCTTGTAGAGTTTCCAGTCGCCGTCTCCAAGATTTTTTACATTTCCATGTGCAGAATATATTTCAATATATTTTTGCTTTGTTATTGTGGTGGGTTCTTTTCTAAGACATTTTTCTACTCGTCCAAAGACCCTGTCAGCTGGCAAAAAGCTGTCCTCGAACTGGATAAATTATTTCTATATCTTTTATTCTGGGAGGAGATTTTACTTTTAGCCAAAAATACAAAGCGTGAATAACATGAGAATTCTTGTTTTGTCCTCCGCACCCATCACAAAATAATTTTATACTTTCTATATTTCCAAAATTTAATGAACTCAAATGAGTTAAAAGAGCAGAACTAATTTCTTCTGAACCTCTTCCAGCTTCATCTTCGCTCCAAGTGTAGAAAGTTGGATTTAAAGAATTCATTCCAACACAACAAAATACATAAAAGCTTATCTGATGAGAATAAAATGCATCAGAAATTGGAGTACGTGGCAGCGGTTGTACTTGCTGTAAGTCGAAGCAAAATGTTAAACAATTTGGTGGTTTGCTTTTGGCCAGTTTATAAAACGCGTTTGCTCTTTTTTTGTGAATTCTCAATTCAATCATAAGATCAGATTTTTTTTTTAGATCTTTTTCGCATTTTATTCGGTATGTAAGTCTGGTACACAAAGAGCAAGAGTCTGCAGCTGGAGAGCTGAATCCTATGTTATACTCTGAGCAGAAAATTTTTGAAAACATTGTCAAACTGCTCTTGTATTCAACCTCGCATTCCAAGTTGTACATTTTATGTAATTTTCTAATACTCAAATTAGCAGGCAAATAAATTCTTCGAGATTTAGCACGATTATAATGACTTTCTCTACCTTGTAGTTTTTCGGTAAACTCTCGAATTTTTACTTTTTTTAGTTCTGACTTGTGCGAGATTTTGTCACCACCACGATTTTCTCTTGGTTAATGCGTTTTTTCGATATGTCAAACACTGTGAGAAACATTTTCTGACATACTCTATAGGCCTTTTTCTCCCTCGTTTTCAGATAATATGCAATACTAAGTGATCGGTTTCTAGGAACGTTTTTGACAGGCCGTTGTCGAGAAACTGCACAAACACCTAACATGTGGCAAAGTTTTACATCTTGCGTAATTTTGTCAGGAATATCAAAGAACTTTTTTCGAATAAGTTTCACATCACTATTTTTAATACTGGTGTACATGTAAGTCTTACCGTTGTGATTGCACGGTCTAACAAAAGTCATTAACAAAGGATCCTTGTCACTGTACTTTTTCTCTTTGCGAAGTTTAACTTTTTGTGGAGAACGAGCAATTTTACGGCGACTTCCACTGCTACCTGATAAGAAAAAAGTGATAATAATCATATAGGACCATAAACTTTTAGCTTACCTTCTCGTACAGATACATTAAAATCTGTTGAATCGTCCATTTCTGTAGAGCACTGGTTTGAAATAATTCTCGACTAATTTTTTAGGTTATAGCACGCCCGGCAACATAACGTAGGTACTTATTGTGGCAACTGTATAACTGAATGATGTATTCGAAGCTTTGTTCTTGATTTTTGCATCATAGCTCCATCTTGGTGTGATTTACTACAATTTATCTGTTAAAAGTATAAGAAAACTACAGATCTCTGCACATGGATTTAGCACGTTTTGGTCGAAACAAAAATGTTGCTTTGGATTTATAAACTTTTGCTCGATTCACTGAGTTTCACGTTAACTTTTCGCTAGGGTTTAGCAAGTTTAGCTCAATTCTGAGTTTATCAGTGGATTTAACTCACCCAAATTAGTAAGAATACGTACTGTTTAGATTTTTCTCACAAAACGGATTTAACTCCTTTTGCTTGGTTGCTCCACATTTGTTCACATTTGAGTGAACTCTATTATTGTTGCACCATTCATTAATTAATGTAAGATTTCTCTGCAGCACGCAACAATTCGAAGGAGAAGATATAACGTAAAAAAAAAATGAGGTGTGGCCACCACACGACTTTCTTATACGTATGAAAGTGTTACTTCCGGTCCGAATTTTGAAATTTCATTTATACAAAAAATATTCCATATCTAACTCTAAATACTTTTGTACTCTTGATAAATATATATAGAATGCATAACTTACGACATATTTGCAAAAAATCGCTATTCGATAGGAGTAAAAGTGGTACTTCCGGTCTGAATTTTGAAATTTTTTTTTTATATAAAAGATATTGAAAATTATGTTTTAAATACTTTTATACTCGTAACGTACTTGTCTTAAAAGCATGACTTGCGAGATATTCGCAAAAAACTGATTTTCGATAAGAGTAAAAGACCTACTTCCGGTAGGAATTTTGAAAAACTTTTTTAAGACAATTTGTTCCAAACTTAATTCTAAGTACATATGAATTCTTTATAAATTTGTTTAAACTTAGTAATTGCCGAAATATTTGCAAATTTCAATTTTTTCACTGAAGTAAACTACTACTTCCGGTCGGCCGATTTTGCTCAAAATCTAGTCAGTTCTCAAGAGGCAGATTACAAACGCAAATACAAAATTTGGAATTGATATCTACAGCGGTTTGACCGCTATCGTGGTCACACACACACAGACAGACACACAGACACACACATACACAGACACACAGACATTTTTTAAAAACCACTTTTTTGGTATCAGGGGACCTCAAAACGTGGACATCTGCAAAAATCTCGAGGTCGAAAATTTTCATCATCACAATACTTCCTTATACTACGTATAAGAAAGTAAAATTAGGTCATCTGTATATACGAGAACCTTACAATCAAGCAGCATCAGTAGGTCGTTGATGTACACATTAAACAGTGGTGGGCTCAAATTAGGTAACATTGTAGGTCACATAGGACAAGCGATTCCGCAGATATGAGTTTAAGTAGGCAAGAATTCTTGTGGAAGCACCTATGTGTATGTCTCCACCATATTGTTTCATTACGTACAGACTCGTAATATTTATTTTAGATTCCTAATAACATTGTTTTAATTGTACATAATCCCATAATATTCATTTTGGCATTCTATGATATTACTCTAATTGCCCATATATTTATAATATTTAATTTAACGTCAACTAATCTGTGTCTGTTAACGTTGTTTTAATTGCGTACAGTTTTACGATATTCATTTTCGAATTTTAAAAATACTGTATCTGCCAGAATAAACAGTACCGAAAATAAAAATTATATTTATTTTTTAATCTCTATAATTTGAATATTCAAAATGTTCACCATTACGACGCAAACAAGCTTCATATCCACTTTATAAGTCACTTAACATATTTATAAAAAAGTGGTTAATGTAACTGCCGGAAAAGTGTTTGTATTCTTTCTCGTAATTCTGCAATATTCTCCGGCGGATTTTCGGAGCGAAATATTTTGTTTTTCATCATACCTCAAATGTATGTATCAGGTGGCGTCAAATCCGTTGAATGAAAAGAATATTCGAAATCTGTTCTCCGGGAAATTTTTCTATTATCGAAATGCTGATGGAGTAAGTTTAGGGTGATGCAGCTGTATGATTCATTGCACCATCTTGTTGAAACCATTGTGTGCGCACCCGTAGATTTTGTGCACGGAAAAAGTTTTGTAAATCTCTCACACAAGGTACAATAATGTTCTCTGTGTAACGCTCTTGGTTGACAATAAGTGTCTTCAACGAAGTATGAACCAATTATCCCATGACTAGAAACCGCGCACCAAATGGTAAGTCGGACACTGTGAAGTGGTTTCTCTACAATAACATCAGGACGTTCAAATCCAAGGAATCGAGTTGTTTGTCGATTAATACTGCCGCTGAGATGAACGTGCGTCTCGTATGAAAACCATGTTTTTCAAGAATTCGGGTTTCTCGTAAATTAAGTTTAATATGCGACCACAGTAAATTTCCCTTGCACGATTGCCCACAGCGTTTAGTTGTCAAACTGATTTGAACATCCGGCGTGTATATGTTTCACTAATGTTGAGTTTACAGGCAGTTCTTACAAGGTTTCTTTGCAGCGAATACATAACTTGGTCGAAATTGGTAATTTTAAAATATATTCATCTCAATCCGGTCCGAATTTTGACATTTCATGTATACAAAAAATATTGCAAATCCAGCAATACTTTTGTATTTACAACATATTTACAAAAAATCGCTATCCGATATGAGTAAAAGTGTTACTATCGGTCCGAATTTTAATAATTTTTTTATACGAAAGGTATTGAAACTTATGTTTTAAATACTTTTGTACTCATAATTTACCTGCCTAGGAAACACGGCTTGCGAGAAATTCGCAGATTTTTGATAAGAGTAAAAGACTTACTTCCGGTGGAAATTTCGAACAGCTGTTTGGATAAAAATTTTATTAAAATTAGTATATTTGAATTCTTTATAAATTTGTTTAAACTTAGTAGTTGACGAAATATTGGCAAAATTCGATTGTTTCACTGAAGTAAACTACTGCTTCCGGTCTGCCGAATTTACTGAAAATCTAATCAGATCTCAAGAGGGGGATTATACTCGTAAATACAAAATTTGGAATTGAAAGCTATATCGGTTTGACGGCTATCGTGGTCAGAGAGAGAGAGAGAGTGAAAGAGAGAGAGAAAGAGAGAGTGAGGGGGGGGGAGAGAATTTTTTTAAACCGCTCTTACGGTGTCAGGAGGCTTCAAAACAACAGTACTTACTATAACAAAGTATAAGGTTGAAAAAATAATACATAAACTATAAATTGTATAATTATTGTTATAATTTGCATTAATTCGAATGAAATTCATATGTAAACAACTTGAATGAAATTCAAAACATGTTCTTTCCGACTCAATGAGACACCAAGAACTCTGCTACGCTGGAAAGAGTGATATATACCAGAAAGCAACAATTAATACACTTTCGTCATAACCTAGAAATAATAACGTCTGCATTGCCAATTTCATAACAACGAACATATTTACCTTATATATTACTAAATTTAGAATTTCATTGATGTAGAATATATTAAGTATATGTATTTTATAATAATTGCAGGATTAGTTTAAATATTAATATTAATTAAAAATGATAATGTTGTCGTTATTTTAGCCAGTTTTACAAGAAATATTAACATCGGATCAGTGGCGGCTGCTGCAGGGAGGGCAACGGGGCACTGCCCCCCCCCCCGTGACAAATTTCTTTTAACAGATAAATTAATTATAAATACCTAATTTGTATGTAATTTTTCTGAGTTGTTTGATGACAAATAATATGTTTTCGGAAGTAACAGTCAGTCTTTTCAGCGCGTTTAAAAATCGCAGTCTGACTTAGGCTCAGGGGCATCTCGCGCGACTGCCCCGTCTGTATTAGAAATCGAGCGATGGCGCGGGTAGCGCGCGTATATATGTAGGCGGCGGGGCACTACTTTATGGTGCCGGGTCCGGGTGGCGGTCCAGTATGTAATGTACAACGGTGAGTGTATGTTGTAATTTCTATCAGTGCAAATGCAACTACGAATTGCGTTAGTAACATTAACGGTGCGGTCTTCGATGCCTAACCCTAACGGGGGTCCATAGATGGAGCTGTGATTGCATATGGATTTTTTGCAGTTTTTATTATAACCCTTGATCAATAGAGAAACAAACAGAGAAATATTTATAGTAAAGATAGTAATACAACAAAAATTAATACAGAAAGTGTTCCTAAATTCGAATTAAAACACCCATCTAATGGATTTTTCGGTACCATTTTAGGCGAAACCAAAAATCAAAATTCATTTTTTTTCGGATTCGACATCAGCATAGTGCCTTTTATAGATTAAGTTAATTTCGTTCTGTTTCTTCCAAATTTACTAATTTTATGATTTTTTTTGAAAAAACTAAGGGTACTAGGATTTTCAAAATAACTCAACCTGATGAGTGTGTTTTAACATTTACTGTGTGCAAATTTCATTGTTCTTGATATACAACTTTTCGTTAAAATGGTACCGATATTCCTTATGGACATATAACACGGGCGAACCCCAGCCAACTGAGCTATGACATTAAGATAGAATTAAAAAATCTAGGTCTCCCTAGACCAGATTTATTGATTATTTCCTTCACCCGTCAAATTTAAATTTTGTCAAATCACAATCAAAACTTAAGTTCAAATTAACCAATGAACGGTGCCGGTTCTTGATATCAGCGACTATTACAAATCGACTATTCAAATGTAGGTAACAAATCAAGTATGTATTTTTTCATTAAGTGGCAAACGTGTCAAATAGATGAAAATGTCCGACAAAAAGAGATTTAGCGATGTTTCGGATGAAATTATTGATAATCACATCGATTTGACAACTGGTTTAGGAAATAATCTTAACAAATATAGCTCGAGCTTGATAAGTAGTCGACTATTACATTGTTTCAATTTTTCTCGAGTGCCTCCTAATTTGACTTAACCAAAATTGGCATTAATAATTAAAGACTAAAGCCCTCGAGCTAAAGCTCTCGTGCTCTAATCAAATTATTAATGCCAATTTTGGTCTCGTCAAATTGACACACTCGAAAAATTGATCACAATGAAATAGTCGACTATTTGTCAAGATCTCGTTATATTATCTTTGATTAAACTAGAAGATCACAATTTGAAAACTAATAAAACCCTGACGAGAAAATTCAGCAGAAGCTCTTACAGTTTATCAGACTGGTTGTGTGGATGTAATGTGCAAAATGTTTTTTTCTATTTCGGTGCTATAAAGTTCACTTTACGACATCCGTTTTGGTTGCAAAAGTATTTCTTTATCGCACGCTAATTTTGTTGTTTTGACGTTGGTAACAAAAAAAAAAATGGAACCAAATTATATTTAAATGTCAAAATGTAAGCCTTTAATGTAACAAACATGTGCAATAGAAGTTGTACAAAGAATGAAAAGCACACATGCTAACATTTTATTTACTAATTAACAATATAAATTGTTAAGCAGAGTTGGATGATGCTACTATTGTAATTTACTTCCAAGGTTGAATAGTACAACTGTTATAAAAGTTTGTTATTGATAATATGTCGAGACTATGTTGGCGAACGATTTTGTAAATTGTCTTCTGCTATTTTGCGAATCTCTGGGGGCGTGCAAAATAGAAAAAATCAAGTGAACGGTGTTTTTCTACTTTGAAAAGAATAAAAACATTTTCTAGAAATACCATGCGGGAAAGCAGACTTTGTGCCTTAGCAATGTGTTCCATTGAAAAACAATTACTGACATCAACACCAAACTTCAATGAATGAGTTATTAATCATTTTGCTGATCGTAAGGAACGGCGGATGGATTTTATTTTCAACAAAGTTAATTAAATAGCATATTGAGTTTATTTTTTGTCTGTACTTAATTTTTGATATTAAACACTCAGACCCCCGGTGCCCTTCCGTCCCAAAAAATCACGGGCCGCCACTGCATCGGATGTTGGCTTACATGAAACGTCGTTTACGCTTCGCTAGTGATTTTGAATTTTGAGTCATTTGCTGTCATTTGACAGCATTGTTTGACAGTATTATAGGTTTTGGTTGCTGTTGTTTATGTTTTTTTATTTTATTCTAGTATACAGGGTGATTCTTAATATATGCGACAAACTTTAGGAGCTGATTCCTGGGGTTATTTTGATCATAAAAGTTCATAAGAACATATGTCCAAAACCGCCTAGTTCAGAAGTTATACAATGTTTAATAGAAAGTTAAAATAATAAATGGTTTTATTATAAATTAACAAAATAATTAGTAAAACAAAATTAACTTATAGTAACTGTTGAAATTGACGGCCCCCAACTGTACTACAAGCTGCTATCCTCCGTCGTATTGACTGGCGAGTCCGTTCGAAAATACCAGGGGTATTTCGAATTGTTTCAAAAGCTGCTATAATACCATTTCTTAGTTCATCGACATTTTCCATGGGAGTCGTGTAAACTAATGATTTAAGGTGGCCCCAGAGAAAAAAGTCCAATGAATTTAAGTCTGGAGACCGAGGATTAATTTTGTTTTACTAATTATTTTGTTAATTTATAATAAAACCATTTATTATTTTAACTTTCTATTAAACATTGTATAACTTCTGAACTTAATTTTGTTTTACTGATTATTTTGTTAATTTATAATAAAACCATTTATTATTTTAACTTTCTATTAAACATTGTATAACTTCTGAACTAAGCGGTTTTGGACATTTGTTCTTATGAACTTTTTTGATCAAAATAACCCCAGGAATCAGCTCCTAAAGTTTGTCGCATATATTAAGAATCGCCCTGTATATTGTAGTATTATGATTAAAAGTTCTTTTTAGACCTAACGGTACTTAAGCCGTACAATAATCAGTCAAAGGAGCTCATTACCTCTTTGATTACATACTTATTTCGAACGTAAACGCAATAACGATGGTCTTCTATTACCGTGGACAAGTGTGCAAGAGGTATGTATATATATATACTTGTTGTAATGACATCAAATAAATATTAATATTATAATTTTAGAGAATTGCACAAGCTTTAAATATTTTCGTTGAATCTGTGAGCAGTATTTTTAAGACATGTAAACAAAATGATGCTCAGCGAAGTCCTAAAAAACGTTTCATGGAAAAAACCCTGAATGTGATTAATTCTACAATAAAAGCAATGAAAATAAAAAGAATATTATAATGTTAATTGTGTTATTTTAGAACAACACTTTACATTAGCTTCATTATTATCAATGCTAGGGGAGCATCATATCTTTGACGGCTCTGTTGATTCCTTTAGTAGAGTACCAGCATATATTGGTTTCAAATATAAGAAAGGCTGTCCATAGAGAAGATTAATGGAACAAACATCTGTTGCTCTTCCTCGAATTAATTTTATAAGAAAATATATGAATAAATTACAATCTGAAAGGCCACTGGAATGTGTCTATTTGGATGAGACTTGGATTTTTGAAAATGGTTCTATAACCACAACTTAGAGAACTTTAGTTTCATGTCCAAGATATATCAATTGATATAATTGTTACTTCCTATTAAATTTGTAAGATAAATACAGAAAATGTACAATATATGACATAATAAATTGGCTAGATATGCTGGTTTTAAAAATGTGCACTGATTTAAATTTTGTACTCAATGTCTTACCGATTATAAGAAAAAACACTAAATATGAAAATAAATATCAACCTTTTATTATTTGCCTGTAACACTTGGAACTTTTTGTTGTATTTGTGTATGTTCTAAGCTGAAGAGTGTTATCAGTAACAACTTATTACAAATTTGGATAAGTGACGAGTTAATTTGTGTTAATCTGTGACATACTTTGAAACAAGTTAATTTTAAAGTACGAAATTAATGTAAATTAAAGTCGGGTTTACAAAAGTATTTTAAATAATGAAGAATTATCGAAAGAGCTTGCTTCCTAAAATATACACTATACGAATGGTTTATTCAAGATGTAGTTTTATTTCATTGTACACGCAGAATACTTTATTTATAACAAAAGGTCGTTAAGAGGGGCGTTTGCCTATCGAAAATTAAGGCATTGCCGTTTCGCGTTTTTTAAACTCATTTTGTAATTTTAGAATCTCAAATTTGGTTAGTGATGCAAAAGGCATCAATTTATAATGTCAAGGTCCGTTTTTGTACTAATTTATTTTCTTAAGAAAGTTATGTGTTTTAGAAATAACCACAAAAATGCATGAATTTGATTAATGTCTACTAACTAAGGCTGGTACACAAAAGAAAAAAAACGACCTCCACGCGCCAGCTGCACATTTGATGTACGATATAAAGAAAAAATCAAATTTATGTAATTATTTTTAAACATAAAAAACATTAAACAGTAAACATTGTCACACACATTTTACACGGCGTTTTTCCAAGCTAATCGCGTCGTCTATCCCCACTTTACGGTATCTCTACCGGTCTGGCGAAGACGAAAATCTATCGGAATCGGTCGTCTATTGCAGACTTAAATGCGAGTGAGAGTTTAATTACAAACTGTCACTCGCATTTAAATGTCATATATACCTATAATATTCGAGTGTATAATAATATAACAGTTATGGGCAAGCGAAAATTGGCTTATTATAAAACATCAACATCAACAGTTCCGTAAGTATTCATTCTTTATACATTATATTTCCTATCTATAGTATTTCTTTATCCTAAAAGAATCTGTGAATAAAACCGAAGCGCTGTGATAGAACCGAATATCGTCTACCTCCACCTACTCACACCCCCTTGCGTCTACCCGTCCCGCGAGTAATATAAGTTGCATAAGAAAATTTTTGTAAATTTTGATGTCAATATAACCTCAAAGCAAACTTCAGAAATCGTTAATTTTATTCGTCTATCACAATACTTAACATTGACGTACTAGAACTATTACATCATGGATTTTGATGACGAAGGTGGGTTTGGTGCTTTCTACCATACCCACTTATCACGAGACACACCTGCGACTATGACAAGATTCCATGTGAGAGATCCACAATCGTCATGATTGCAAGATTGCACTTTAAAAATTAAGAGATTTTGCTTTAAGTAATTCGTATAGAAATAATATCATCGTAAAAATGATTCTATTACAGTTTGCCTTAATTTTTATAATAATGAAGTTATTTTTAAAAAAAAGTCGGCATTATCATTTATTTAGGCAAATATCTTTTTTATTTCATAAAGGGATTATATACCTAATATTTATTTTAAATGAGGTTGATATAAAATACCAGATGTTCAATCGTTCTCAATGTTGAATACATACTTATACAGATTCTTTAAAAAATACCTACGTGAATTTAAATATTTGTTATTTTATATCAACTTCATTTAAAATGTTAGATTGCTTTCTCATATCTGTTTTTCATTCCAGGCATGAATTTATTGAAGTATGTTTGCGATTATTTTATCGTATATGTGGGGGGGGGGGGGGGTTATTTATATTAAAAGTAGTTTAGGAACTTGTAATAACTGTTACGCGACAATAGTATATTAAAATAAAATGATGAATAAATTTAAAAAAAGTACTCCCCGGCGGGGAATCGAACCCCGGTCTCCCGCGTGACAGGCGGGGATACTGACCACTATACTACCGAGGAAGGCGCCAATTATTTTGCTTAATGGCTTATATAAATTCTTATTTTGTTAATAATATAAAAGAAATTTTAATTTTTACTTGACTAGATATGAATAATTTCTTTTATTATTTTTTACTATTTGCGTGCAGCCTATTTTTACTTTCTAATCATAATTATAAAAATAATGCATTCAATCTAACTACTTTTTCAATAACCTATTAGAAATGTATTTAGTATCTTCATATAAAAGGATATTAATAGTATAAAGTTATATTAACAATATTTATTTACATATAAGTGAGGAAAGTGGCACTTTTCCTGACGAGGCGAAACGCTGAGTCAGGTAAAGACACTTTCTTGACGTGTATTGTATACTATTTTTTCTGCAATTGGATAATTAAATTATAGAAAATCAATTAATATTGACAATGAAAATGGTCTGAAAAATCAAATCGGTTCTGTTCCAGCTGTTTCCTTAGAGACGAGTCAACAAACGTTTACAACAATAAAACTTCATGATTTCTTGCAATTTTCCCTGATTCTTTCTTCGAGTTAATAACGGTGTGATAGATGATATACAGGTTGTTTCTTAATAACATGCTAATATTTAAGGGGGTTATACTTGGGTCTATTTTATGAAAGAAACTTTATTTGAATATATGTCCTAAATGTCTTAACTTTTGAACTGTAGGGTGCTAAAGTTTAAAAAAAAATTCAATAATGTGCATCTCGCTAGACCACTTATGAGAAGAAACTATTTATGCAACTTTGAACAACAACTTATTTAAGAGAATAACGTAATCTACATACATATTGAAATGGTAACAGCTAATTATCCTGAACGCACAAAGATATAAATTAAATCAGAAGTTGGAAATGTCCACCTCTTGCTAATATGCATACCTCTACTCTTTTTCTCATGGACTAACGCACTCTTTGGAAAATGCAACGCAAGAAACTATGATGCGATTTCTCAACAGCTCTTCAGTATGAATTGGTGTGCTGTAAACCAATGTTTTCAGATAACCCCACAGGAAAAAATCTAAACTATTGAGGTCCGGAAACCCAGATGGCCATGCCTGTTGTCCGCCGCGTCCTATCCAGCGACTATTGTAGTTTTGATTTAAATATTCGCGCGCCAGAATACTGAAATGCGCTGGCGCCTCGTCGTGTATAAACCA
The DNA here is from genome assembly GCA_963170755.1 of Amphimallon solstitiale. Lineage (NCBI taxonomy): Eukaryota > Metazoa > Arthropoda > Insecta > Coleoptera > Scarabaeidae > Amphimallon > Amphimallon solstitiale. Next base: position 95,040,626 of record OY720682.1, on the reverse strand, counting down.
TAATCGATTTCGTACTAAAATGGGAACATCCTCCATCAATGATGGCAGCTCTTCTTCGAGAAACTGCTGGTAATTATGCCCATTCAATCTACCATGAAGGAAGTATGGACCAATTAAATAGTCACCGCATATTCTAGCCCACACGTTTACGGAAAACTGCTCCTGGTGACGGAACTCCAAGATTGCATGTGGGTTTTCTTCAGCCCAATAATGATTGTTGTGGAAGTTTTGGATAGCGTTCCTGGAAAAATTGGCTTCATTTGTGAATAAAATTTGCGTGTGAAATAATGGATTTTCAATCAATTTATGAAAATACCATTGGCAAAAGTTTATTCGTAATGGAAAGTCGCGACGTAGTATAGCCTGAACCCGTTGGATATGATAAGGATATAATAAAAAAAACATGGAGAATTTTCCAAACAAGAATATGTGAGATATTCAAATTGTTCCCAACTTTTCGTGTAGGTACTTAATACTGGAGTTTCCTCAACTAAATTCAAAACTGCTACCTCAATTTCTGGAGTTCTTGCTGTACGTTGTACTCCTTTTAGATGATTGTCTAGTTCAAAACGTCCCTTTTCGCACAACCTTCTATGAATTCTTGAAGATGTTCTTGCATCCGGAATATTTCTTTTTGGAAAGCGGTCTTCATGCAACCGCCTGGTTACCAGTTCATTACCATTAGCTAGCCCGTACATGTAATGCATGTCTGCATACTCAGAATTCGTAAATTTAACCATGGTTTTTTAATAATAGTTAATGTTTAACGAGTTAAATACGTGACAAGTATACTAAGTAGATAAATGTCAAAACTGTTTATGATTAGAAAATAAAATCTGCTTCTTACCTACTAGATCGTTTTTAATCCTTGTTAAATATCTAATTTCATAACATCATGCACATAAACGAATTTTATTTTTCTAAGCGAAAACCCTACGTCAAACAAAAAAAAAACGAGGAACCACATTTGCTCAGAAACAAATGGGGATCTAAAAAAAAGCACTTTAAGAAAAAGCAATGGTGTAACATATGTTTCTTCAAAAAAATTAGAAAAAAAAAACCGTACAGACACCATCTCAAGAGGAATATTATATTCTCTTGACTGCTATCGTGGTCACACACAGTTTTTGTATCGTGGACATCTGCAAAAATTGCGAGGAACTATATATATATACTATAAGGAAGTAATATATTCCAAAAAAAGGAAATTTGAAAATGTTCTTCTTTTTTATTTATAGCCATAACTGATGAAAGTTACGGAATTTGTGCGTTTTAAAACGGCTAGTAACTTCTACTTATAAAGAGTAATAACAGGAAATCATGTTTGGGACCCTGTAGATATTATGTTACGTCTCGCTAAAATTGTTGGTATGATATCAATTAACAGGTTGAATACTAGTAGATTAAATGTTATTATTTCACAGGGTAGTATATGAAGTGTTTTTTTATTTAAAAAAAATGTTAACTAATCAAAACTTAATATATTAATTTGCATTCCAAGATTCATCTCTGTAATCACCTATTGTGATTCTCCATTATTTTAAAATCTCGTGCACAGCACACTATTTTTTATCACAGGACGTGTTAACATATTCACAAAATAATCACTCGATTTATTTGCATCGACATTTGTAATTATAAAACGCAATGAAACAAAACATAATCGGCACCACCAAAGCATACACACTTTCTACAAAAAGAAAAATTACTCCTCGCATGGCCAGAAGAGCACACTTACATTATTGCGCGATGGATGAGGATTTCTAGGAAGTCGAGTTCTTCGGGAACTAGCAGAGATGTAACCACTTGAGTGGGTGTATAATTTACCTGTGCTATCTTTTTATAGCAGGTCAAATCAGATTCTCCCAATATCTTAAAGAATACTGGATTCTTAATATCCATATGCTAATAATGCGTTGTTATGTAAAATAATCATATTGTATTTATTGTCTTTATTGACATCATTGACGTTCTACTTTTACTTTCTTATACGTAGTAGGTATAAGGAAGTATTGTGATGATGAAAATTTTCGACCTCGAGATTTTTGTAGATGTCCACGTTTTGAAGTCCCCTGATACCGAAAAAGTGGTTTTTAAAAAATGTCTGTGTGTGTGTCTGCCTGTCTGTCTGTCTGTGTGTGTGTGACCGCGATAGCGGTCATACCACTGTAGATATCAATTCCAAATTTTGTATTTACGTGTATAATCTCCCTCTTGAGATCTGATTAGTTTTTCAGTAAAATCGGTGGACCGATGCTTCCTGACCGATTTGCCAATATTTCGTCAATTACTAAGTTTAAACAAATTTATAAAGAATTGAAATGTACTCAAAATTAAATTTGAGACAGATTACCTTAAAAAGGTTTTTCGAAATTCCAACCGGAAGTAGGTCTTTTACTCTTATCAGTTTTTTGCGAATATCTCGCAAGTCATGCTTTCTAGGCAGGTACATTACGAGTATAAAAGTATTTACATTATAATTTTAAATATCTTTTGTATAAAAAAAATTTCAAAATTCGGACCGGAAGTACCACTTTTACTCTTACCGAATAGCGATTTTTTGCAGATATGCCATAAATATGCATTCTATATATATTTATTAAGAGTACAAAAGTATTTAGAGTTGAATTTGCAATATTTTTTGTATACATGAAATTTCAAAAGTCGGACCGGAAGTGGCACTTTTACTCTTAGCAAGGAGCACTTTTTTTCGAATATCTTGCAAAGTATGCATTCTATAGCGATTTATTAAGAGAATGAAAGTACTTAGAATAGGATTTTGAATACTTTTTGTATAAAAAAATTCTTAAAATTGTATAGTTTGAAACGCTCATACGTATAAGAAAGTCGTGTGGTGGCCACACCTCATTTTTACTTTCTATACGTAGTATAAGGAAGTATTGTGATGATGAAAATTTTCGACCTCGAGATTTTTGCAGATGTCCACGTTTTGAAGTCCCCTGATACCGAAAAAGTGGTTTTTAAAAAATGTCTGTGTGTCTATGTGTCTGTGTGTCTGTCTGTCTCTGTGTGTGTGTTTGACCACGATAGCGGCCAAACCGCTGTAGATATCAATTCCAAATTTTGTATTTACGTGTATAATCTCCCTCTTGAGATATGATTAGTTTTTCAGTAAAATCGGTAGACCGGAAGTAGCAGTTCAGTTCAGCGAAAAAATCGAATTTTGCGAATATTTCGTCAACTACTAAGTTTAAACAAATTTATAAAGAATTCATATATACTTAGAATTAAAATTGAGAATAATTTTATTTAAAAAGTTTTTCGAAATTCCTACCGGAAGTAGGTCTTTTACTCTTATCGAAAATCAGTTTTCTGCGAATATTTCGCAAGTCATGCTTTTTAGACAAGTACGTTATGGGTATAAAAGTATTTAAAACATAATTATCAATATCTTTTGTATAAAAAAAATTTCAAAATTCAGACCGGAAGTACCACTTTTACTCTTATCGAATAGATTTTTTGCAAATATGTCGTAAGTTATGCATTCTATATATATTTATCAAGAGTACAAAAGTATTTAGAACTGGATTTGCAATATTTTTTGTATATATGAAATTTCAAAATTCGGACCGGAAGTAGCACTTTTACTCTTAGCGAGGAGCACTTTTTTGATAATATCTTGCAAAGTATGCATTCTATAGCGATTTATTAAGCGAATGAAAGTACCTAGAATAGGATTTTGAATAAGTTTTGTATAAAAAAATTCTTAAAATTGTATAGTTTGAAACGCTCATACGTATAAGAAAGTCGTGTGGTGGCCACACCTCATTTTTACTTTCTTATACGTAGTATAAGGAAGTATTGTGATGATGAAAATTTTCGACCTCGAGATTTTTGCAGATGTCCACGTTTTGAGGTCCCCTGATACCAAAAAAGTGGTTTTTAAAAAATGTCTGTGTGTCTGTGTGTCTGTGTGTGTGTGTGTCTGTGTGTGACCACGATAGCGGTCAAACCGCTGTAGATATCAATTCCAAATTTTGTATTTACGAATATAATCTCCCTCTTGAGAACTGATTAGATTTTGAGCAAAATCGGCAGACCGGAAGTAGTAGTTTACTTCAGTGAAAAAATCGAATTTTGCAAATATTTCGTCAATTACTAAGTTTAAACAAATTTATAAAGAATTCAAATGTACTCAAAATTAAATTTGAGAAAAATTGTTTTAATAAAGTTTTTCGAAATTCCTACCGGAAGTAGGTCTTTTACTCAAATTCTTCATTGGTGTATAACTGGTTGTCTACTATACAGTGACTATATCGCTAATGCATTGACAATTTTTTTTTATCATTACACATAGGGAAAATGCTATGTGTAATGATAAAAAAAGAGCCCGGTATATTCCCTATGCGTAATAAGTACTCGGACATCCTTGGCTTATTAAATTATGTGCTATGCAACCAATATTACATTTCCGATCCACTCTATAGGACCCTTAACGTCAGAAAAAAATAATAAGTGTCACTGTCTAAATAAATTGATCAAAAAATGTATAATCTGATATGATCATTTCGTGAACCATACCTGTGCTACCTGTGGGAGCAGATAAAAAGCTATGCACACACAACACAGGAGGTAAGTATCTTGAGCAGTCTCGGAATTATTTGCCAACCAAAATCCTCGACTGGTAAAAGCGTGTAAATAATTATTATTATATGTCAAATTTAATTTTTGTACTAACAAGTTTAATTTATAAATAAATCCGAAACGCACTTTATTTATTCAATATACCAATAATATTTAAATATAAATAAGATAATACAGTAGCCGCTCGGTAGAGTGAATACTCTATTCGGTGAATAGCTCGTTTATACGAACAACTAAAATTTTATTATTAAAGCTCCAAAGAGTGATCAATAACACATTCAATTCAGTGAACTGGGTAAATTCCCGGCTTATGAATTATTTTGTTGACTCGCCTGCGTAATGTACAAGAACAGCGTACATGTGTATGTATGTATTTCATTTTAGTCATTTTTAGTTCTGCTGATGTTGTAGGCGGACTGTGCTTGAGTATTTTTGTGTTTACAATAAAAATGAAGCGGAAAGTGCTTAGTTTACTCGAAAAATGTGAAATTTTAAAAAGTCTGGACAATGGAAGCAGTGTAACATATTTGTCTAAAATGTACGGGATTGCCAAATCCACAGTATGTGCAATTAAAATAAAAAACGAGAAATTTTAAAAGTCACATCAAAGAGCAGTGAAATGCAGAAAAGAAAAACTTTAAATTCCTGTAAGATGCCGCGAATGGAAAAAAATATTTATGGTTTTGTACACAAAGACTTAAAAATGTACCGGTTTCGATTGAACTTTTAAAAACGAAAGCAAAAGCTATCAATGAAACTGTCGCTGAAAACCCTAATTTTAATGCTAGTGACGGATGGAGCCAAGGATTTAAACGAAGATTTGGAATTAGACATTTAATAATTTCGGGAGAAAAGTTATCAGTTGCTCCGAAACATGTAGATCTGATGCCATCCTTCGGATTACAACAAACTATTCACGAACCAACTCGTGTAGGAGAGACCACAGGGACGTTAATTGATAATATTTTCGTTAAATCAGTTATCGATTTTCAAAGCAGTATTATAAAATCCGGCTTATCAGATCACTATGGACCAGAAATCCACTTTGAAGCTGTAGTTAACAACTCAAAAGGAGAAACAAAGTTCATTAGAAGATTATCTAATCAAGACTCTGCTACCATACGTCAACATATCTAATATATAAACAGGAATGTGATTGTGGAAGATCATCCAAATAAGGGTTTATACAACTTAACATCAACAATTGCAAAATTGTACCACGGAGTTTGCCCCAAAAAAATAATGAGAAGGTCAGAAAAACTCCACCCACGCTGGTTAAACAGTGAAATTCGTTATAAATGTCGTGTCAAACGCCAATTATATGAAGGAGTACTACATAACACTATTTCTAGAGACTCTTACAAAAGATATTGCAAGCATCTAAATATTATTATAGAAAAAAGCAAAAAGGACAGTAACACAAACCGCATACTAGAATCCAATAATAAAATAAAAACAACTTGGGACTTAGTTAATGAAATAACTGGAAATACGGAAAGGGAGCAATTTGACATTGAGCACTTATGCGAGAACTATAACGAAACAAGCCCACAAGTATTAAATCGAATAAACTACTTCTTTGTAAACCTGGGCAAAACTGACTGTAAGGGTCATACTAAATTTGGAACATTGAAAACAAATCAAAAATCTATGACGCTGTACGAAGCAGAACCAATCGAGGTCTTCAATGTAATATACTCATTAAAAGACACATATTCAGAAGGTGCTGATGGACTTCCAACAAAACTTATAAAAAAAATGCAGACTTATTATGCACGCCATTATCGTTAATAATAAACTCTTGTCTGAAAAAAGGTATTTTTCCTGATCATTTGAAGGCAACTATAATAAAGCCTATATTTAAGAAAGGAGATAAACACAGTCTGGAAAATTATAGACCAATTGCACTAATTTTGGTAATAGCCAAGATTATGGAAAAAATATTATTAAGACGGATGGTCGAATTCGCAGAATCAAGCAAAATACTAACAAACATGCAAAATGCGTACATTCAAGGACGATCAACAACTAGAGCAATATACATAACAATTAGTAAGATTACAGAGGCATTAATTGATAAAAGAGAGGTGGCAGGAGTTTTCTTAGATCTGTCTAAAGGTTTCAATAGTGTGAATCACGATATCCTTCTAAAAAAGTAAGAGTTTCTGGGTTTCAGAGGAATAGTTCATAAATTAATTAAATCCTATTTAACTAACCGCATTCAATGTGTAGCAGCAATAGTGAAAGGCAAGGAACTGCGATCCGACTGGTTACAGGTCAAACATGGAATACCCCAGGGATCCATCTTGGGGTCATTTCTATTTCTCTTATATACTAATGATCTACCAGAAGTTAGCAATAACTTCATTAACATGTTTGCTGATGATACCTCAATTATTATTGCAGACGAGAACAGTATGCTACTAAAAGATAATATAGTGAACACAGTGAATACAATAAATGACTGGTTTGATAAAAGTAGATTAAAATTAAACGTTGATAAAACAAATATGATAAGGTTTACCTTACAAAAAACTGAAGCAATGGAAATTATGTATAACACAACTAGTTTAAAATCAACCGAACACACATCATTTCTAGGACTAGAACTGGGTAGTCTATTAAACTGGAAAGAGCATATCAATTTGCTCACCAAAAAGATCTCCGGAATGGTGTACGCGCTGCGAACTATCGCATCCCAAGTTCATATCGAAGCGGCTCTTAGTGCATAGTAGACCTACATAGTGTCTAGATTAAGTTACGGGATAATCTTCTGGGGAAACTCGGTGGAAGCAAACAGGGTATTCATACTTCAAAAGTCCTGTTTACGAAGCATATTCAACCTCAAAAGAAGGGAAACGTGCAGTGAAGTGTTCAAGAAATATAAGCTACTCACTATGCCTGGAATCTACATTTACGAATGTGTGTGCTTCGCCAAAAAGCACTATAAAGACCTTTTGTCCCAACACGAGACGAATCACAATTATAACACACGTGAAAATACAAAACAAAGCTTGCGAATACCACAGACAACATCAGCCAAAATACACAAAGGTGCAGTTACACAGATTCTAAAAACTTAGAATTACATTCCGACGGAATACAAAAATATGTCAATAAAAGCATTTAAAACAAAAATTAAAAAGATCTTGATAGAAAAATGTTTATATAACATTAATGATTTTTTTGATATAGAGTTTAAGCAGGATATGATTATAAAGTAAAAATTTATGTATTATATTAGATGTATTTCTGACGTATTTCATGCCTATTGGGCAGTATAAAATAAAGGCACTATTATTATTATTTGTTAAGAAAGTTTGAAGCAGTGTTCCGCAAGTTGTGTTGCGTGTGATTATTTTCAAGAATGAAAAACCATGCAACTCTGGACAGTTTTGTTATGTTTGTGGATTATATGTAACAATATCGCAAAAGAAGTGAATTAATTCAAAGATGTTATGAATAATAATATTTTGGCTTCAAAATTAAAAATCAAGGCAAAACATGGGTACCACATATAATTATGCTGTATTTCGTGTTATGTCAAATTAACTCAGTGGAACAAAAACAATAATTCTTCTGAAATCCTGTCAGAAAGGCCAATGTTTTGGCGTGAACCAGCAGATCACGTCACGGACTGTTACTTCTGTCTTGTAAAAATTGAAGGGTTTTGAAAAAGAAGTAAACACAAAGTAATGTATCCAGACATTCCATCTGTAAACAAACAGTTGAAAAGAACTGATTGTGAGATTTCAACTCCAATGCATTCGAATTCTTCTGCAAATTCCACTGACAAGGAAGATATAAACAATGTTTTGAATATGTGAGTGGTGAATATAATCCTGCAGAATGGCGATTGTTTATCGACTTGTCGAAAACAAGTCTTAAAGCCGTTTTACTTTATAATGATAACTCGAAATGATCAACTGTTTTAAATATTTAAAGGATGTTTCCAAAGCTGTCTGATGCGAAAGTTTGCGACGGAATATTTATTGGTCCACAAGTTAGGAAGCTGTTCAAAGATGAAAATTTTGAACGTACCATGCATTATTTTGAGCTGGCAGCATTGACTTCTTTTAAAAATGTTTGCAAATAATTTCTAGGAAATCAAAAAAGTGAAAACTACCAAAAAAACTATAAAAAATTAGGGTGCCGAATGTCGCTTAAAGTTTATTTTTTGCATTCAAATTTGGATTTTTTCTGCTTTATTCAAGGAAGACGAGTGATGAACAGGAGTAGAGGTTACATCAAGATCTCAGAAATTCAATTCAATCCATTTATTGGTGCCGTGTATAATGTTACACTTACACAAGTCAAAAAACAATAATAATAATAAGAATAATAGATGTTAAAAACTTAGACATTAACAAATTCAGCTACGGTACATCATTACACGTTAAAAAATCCTCCATGCTATAAAAGGCCCTACTAAGGAGAAACTCTTTTAATATATTTTTAAAACTTCTTAGAGGTTGAGTCCTCAGATGAGGTGACACTTTGTTAAAAAATTTAACAGCCCAATAACCCGGACCACTTCGACATCTTTCCAGGCGCCAATAGCCAGCAGTTAGGTCCCCGCCATGTGTGTGAAATGGAGAAACGATATCATGGTAAGTAGGATCCCGTCATGATGGGAGATTTTTGCTGGTTTCTCATTAGAGAAGGCAACAGGCAACATAAAAGGAAGAAATAACTCTATTTATGCTAAACTTTGATATATCAGCGGTTTTCCGAGATTGTTGATAGCATATTCATCCATGATGGCGGATGCAAGTAGTGATAAGTGCTTAAAATGCAAAGTACATGTGAATCATCAAACAGAAAAAGTGTTAAAATGCGGAAAACTGTGCAAGAGTGTCCTTCATTACACCTGCAGCACCTACAAGCCGGCGGAATTTAAATTCATAGAAGGTAACAGGAATATAAACTGGAAATGCGACGAATGCTTAAATGGCGGAAATGGTGAGCGACATTCTTTCTTACATTAAACGATTGGAAACAGAAATACATACCTATGTAAAAATAGTAGAGTTATACTCACAAAAAGTAGATGCACATCTGGTTTCCTCGCCAGCACAAGCTACTGTTTTAAAACAAACACTTACTATACCCTGTCTCAGAATAAGAAGGAGTGATTCAAATATCCCGCCAAAACATGGAACACATAGCTTAAAATTTAGTAGACAATTTGATATGACATCATGACAATTGAGGTTAGATGAACTGTATTAATACTAACTAAGGATTTAGCTGTTTTGTGTTTCATTTACTACTTTCATTAAAATAGATGCATATGCCGCTTTTCATTCTACCAGTCAAAGCAGCAATACGAGTGCACGGCAATTGGAAAGAGGAGAGTAAAGTTATAAACACAAGTGAGAGTAAAGTTATAAACACAAGTAGGTGCATACATCTATAATTTGATGAATATAAATCTCTTAACATTCAAATCTGTTCATTCTAGTTTTTCAAAAAAAATCATTAGAAGAATCTATGGATAAAGATATAGGCCCAATTTACAAATGAAAAGAGTAGACTTTGTTTTGAGCGTTTTGAGAAGGATTGCCATTATAAATATATAATTACTGCACATTTTAGTGAATGTGCTATATCAACATGAAAATTGTGAATCAAGTCTATTTATTATTAAATATTTGTATCAGCGAGCAAGAATGAATGAAACCTTTTACCTTTTATCAAAACGTCCTTAAGAACTTGCAGAAAAAGTTTATGCTTATTAGTTTCTATTGTAAATATCAATAAAGAACTTGTACAGATAAATCATTCGTATTACTGCTACAAACCTTGAGGAGGTAAATTCAAGCAACTACTCTTGGAAATGTGAAGCTTACATAGAACAGTAATAAATTGAAAAATTTACATCGGCTGAAGTTGTTTACACGACCTACAAAGATAATTACATATACCTACACATTACTAATTATTCTTCTCTATTAAAATTGATGTATTTTGAAAATATATAAAGTATAACACATTTTTATTTCTATTATATATTGGAAATTAACAATAATTTAGTGTTCACAAGATTAAAAATTTACATGGTCGGCACAATTTTTCCAAATACTTATTGTAACATTTGTAATTGCTTCTGTCAAAAGTTCTCGAATAACTGATATTCTGAAAGGGGATTTTTTTGAAGTAACTTCACCTTATGTGTCAATTCAGAACGTATATGAAGTATTCTTAATTGCCTATCTTTATCGGTATGGCTTTTTACTCCTACAGGTTTGCAACAAAGCTTGTCGTGCACTCATTATACTTGTGGCAATCCAAACTTTTTTCCAAATATTCTCCACCAGATATTTTCACCTTTTTCTATTAGTACAGGTTTCTTTACGTTTGACATATCTGAAATATAACATGTATATGAACATGTGGTAATATAATTAGTATTTAATTGACACTTACTTGAAATTAATGCGTCAATTCTAGAATATATGTGAGTTGTTCAGTTCATTTATGGTATGAACTCATCTATAGTTATTTTTGCAATGATATTAATTGTTGGACGTTTGATTTTTGCACTGTCGTACAGTATTTTTGACAGATTCATCAAATTCAAAGTTTTAAATGCCTGATCACTTGTTCCTTAGGTCTTAAGCCGTCTGATCAACTCATGCTCTTGTTGTACATAAAAGTACGGATTTTATTTAATAACACAATAAACTATAATAAGCCGAAGTAAAAATGTAAGAGACTAGGTTATGGCTTGACTATAAACATAAAATGACGTTTTGTTAAACTTATTTTCCCATGTTAAACTTGCCTACGCAAGAACCAATGAAATACCTTAAAAATATACGCCATTTTGGCGCGATATTTGAATCACTCCTTCTTATTCTGAGACAAGGTATAACACAGAAGCAACTAAAAATCACGATAACAGAGACAACAACATTATGTCTAAGCCAACGCCAAGGTGACAGTCGTATACGAACACAGCAGACGTACATGTAAAAAGTAAAATAGATATAAAAACAAATCAAAATAAAATAACATCTCAAAAAAGTCAAAATATAAATAATCTCCAGAAAAATAGTGAGATACACACAGAGAATACTGAAATTAATTTAAATAAAGAGAATTTCAGATATAAGATCATTAAAGGGAAAAAAGAAAACACCTCATTAAGTGCAGTAGAAGCAAGAAGGTCGATATTTGTTTCCAATCTAATTAAAAACACGACAGAAAAAGATGTAACTGAATATTTACACGAAAACAAATTAACAACGTTCGCATGCGAAAAGTTAGATATAAGAAATAAAAATATATCGGCATTTAAAATTGCGATTAGTGTAGATTGTTATGAAAGGATGTTTGATCCCGAATTATGGCCAGTAAACGTTGTAGTAAAACAATACAAAAATTTTTCGAAAAGAGCCTCACTATTTTAAAATACAGTAAATTAGAGAAACCTAATGTAAATCTAGATGACAAAGTAAATGAATTTACGTTAGCGAATTATAATATTCAATCTATTCACAACAAAACAGATGCTCTAAATATAGCTCTAAAAAAACATAATATTAAATGCTTATGTGTCACAGAGCATTGGCTGACTCCAAGTAATATCCATACCTTTAGGATTGAAAATTTCAAATTAGCAGCTGCTTTCTGCAGGATGCAAGCTAAACATGGCGGTACACTCATTTTGTTAAAAGAAAATTTAAAATTCACAGAAATTTCACACATTAAATCACTCTCAGAAGAAACGCACATAGAAATGTGTACAATAGAAATAATCAAAAATGATCTTATTATCATATGTATCTATAGGTCTCCTTTGGGAAATATTGATAAATTTATTAAAAAATTAAATGAAGCAATGATATGCGTAACAAATGGAACCGTTACCAAAACAATCATACTAGCAGGTGACTTCAACATAAATTTCACAAAAACCACGAAAGAAAAGGAACAGCTCACAGATTTATTGAGAACAATCTAAAATATCCGTCGAGAGTAACAAATTCCACCTCATCATGTATAGATAATATTTTTACAAATCATGAGCAACAGATTAGAATGACGACGTAAACAATGAACTTGCATCTCTCAGATCATTTAACACAGATTGCTAGAACAAAAATTCTTCCTATTACACATGAAACAAAGATTCATGGGATGAGAACCAGACAAATAAATAACGACACAATATATTTATTCAGAGAAAAGCTAGCCTCGCACAATTGGTGTGATTGGGATCGATTTACGGCAAATGAAGCTTTTGAAAAATTTCATAACACCTTCCTGTACTATTTTAATTTAAGTTTTCCTCAGAAAAAAAAAAGATTTAACACATTGAAATTTCAAAACAATGAAATATTTTGCAATCAGCAAATACAAAGCATGAGGAATATCTTAGATATCCTGAATACTGTGGTGAGCGTCAATAAGGATCATGATCTTTATCAGATATACAGAAGCTACAAGAGAGATTACTTGGATGTGGTACGAACAGAAAAGCAAAAAATTAATCAAAGGCATATACCTACAAAACGCAGAAAATAAACAGAAAGCAATATGGACAGTAATTAATAATGAAACTAGCCGGACAAATGTAACAACACACATTCAAACCAAACTAACAGCAAATGATATGAATTACCACTTTGTGCAAATTGGAAATCAAATTATCAGCTCTACATCTACCATCGAGTCAATGAAACACGTAAAAAATCTTAATTTAAACAATACCAACTCGTTTTATTTTTCACCCATTGACGAAAATGAAGTCAAAAATGTTATTCAGTTTATTAAAAGTAAACACACACGAGATATATGTATACGACACCTCAACATATCTCTTAAAACAAATTACAAATGAAATCATAAAGCTTCTGACCAAACTACTAAATAAGTGCGTAAATGAAGGAGTCTCTCCGAGACAACTAAAAAAATCTCGAGTAGTTCCAGTATACAAAAAGGCGGATATAGATGCTCTAAATAACTATCGTCCAATAGCGGTATTGCCCACAATATCGAAAATATTTGAACAAGTGATTGCAAGAAGAATAACTAAATATCTAGATAAAAACGGCTACGTCACAGCTCACTGTTAAAGCTAACCTAAAAAACAAATTGGTATGAATAATTTGTCAGACTTCATTTAGATCCAGGATTATAACTTTTTAGTAAAATACATTGAAATGGAAACATTTACAGTTGAAAAAGATTCGCGATATGAACATACAAAATGAAATTCAATATCATGCTATGAACATGATGTTAAGAGGAAAAGGAAGGAATGAGTGTATGAAGATATTTTTATATTTAGACTTTATTTTAAATAAAATATACTTATGATAATGAGCGCTTTTAATTAAAATGTCTCATTACATGTTAATCTAATGCTTAAAAATATTGCCAACATTATCATTAATAATCATTTTCATTGTTATCCTCATTATCAATACAAAGTTAAAGGCAACGAGAATATATTTTTTTATGTGAAGATTCCTCTGTTTGCAATTTTTCATTTATAATATTCATAATGGATATTGCTACTAATGATGCCATTGTTTAATGAAAAAAGCATCCTAATTTATTCTTCATAATTCCAAATGCTTTTTAAAAGACATTTCTCGTTGATATATGGAGTCTTATATTTTAACACAGGACTTGTCGTTAGTGTTCGTGATGGAGTTAACAGATATCTTGAACTTGCATATCCATTATCACCAATCAAAATACCTTCCAGGTATATCTCCTTTCTGAAATCATACTAATATCACCTAATATTGTTTACATTTTTCTTGGCATTTAATTTTAATGAAGTATTACTTCAAACCACCTGTTTAATGAACATTTGTTCCAAATTCTCTAAGTCATCAGTACAGTCTTTTCACCTTGCAAGTATATCACAAATCCTTCCCTTAGCATCACATAGATTATTTTTAATGTAAAGTGTATGTGTAGTATCTATAACATATCTATAACGTATTTTCACCTATTGATTATCATGTTTGTAACATAGTTTATTTCATTCTATATATTTTGTATAGAAATTGTATTATTATTGAATTATATATTTCCAGTGGATTATGCCATTTCTAGAAAATGTTTGGGTTTAGAGCCCCATTAACTTGACCTTCCTCAACTTCTTGCTATTCTGTTTCAACATATATTTGTTCATAATCCATGAAAACTTTTTCTGCTATACATACAATTTATATATAATCGTACCTTATTATTTTTCAGATTTTAGTTAATCTGAAATTGTAAATTCTAACCTATATTTGCGATATTTCTATCGCAATTTGCGCAAGTTTAAATTTGTACATCAGTGCGCATGATCGTTCTTCATATTACCCTGTTACCATATGCATTTTTATATTATTAACATCCTACTACTTAGTAGCCACCAAATAAGCGTTTATGAAGAAGGTAAATTAATAGCGTCCTTGCATACTAATACCCTATTAGGGTGATGATTATGAATAAGGCTGTTTGTATTTTTGGTACTAATTCAACATTCAAATATTTGTTACGTCAAGATTTTTGTACTTATCTATTTTGTTTATAACTTCGGTATAACAAATTTTCTAAATAGAATATTATTGTTTATCTACTAGCGGAGTATCATTATAACCTTATAACTCTAAAACTAGACGTAGTGGAAAGATTTGGTTTTTGGTTATGCCTTCATTTAAAGACTGTAAGAACTGTACACCCATTTTTACAACAGTTATTAAGAAAAAATTAAAATTGTCAGCTAGTGTAGTCAATGATCTGAGCATGATTAACGGCTTTAGTGATTTGTGTTAAAATTAACTCTAGGATGCTTACCGCGCTGAAACTCCAACATGACCCACAATGTCTTTGATTCTTGACCGCAGTCACCGCACCTCTAGTTCTCCAGTCTATTCTGCCGGGAAGCTTGACGTTTGCTGGTGGAATATAGGTCGCCCCTTTCAGTTCTTCCACGTCTTCGTTGTTGTTTGTCTTTGCAGTCGTTCCGTTGTAACCGTTCATGGTCTCCATGATTTCATAGGAGAGCATGTCGGAGTACATGTTCAACTTCATGCTGAACGAGACGAGTCCTTTTTCGTACAGTTGATTATGCTTGGCCACTTTGTGAGCGTTTTCCATGAAGATTTTCATGCGATATCTTTCTTCCGTTGGATTTTCGTACTTCTTCGCGTGGTTCAACTAAATGAAAAATTAAAATTGTGGATATTAACATGTTTGAAAGTGGAAAGTGTTTTTTATGCAAAGAGCATTTTTATAGCTTGGGGTCGGTTTTACAATCTATAATTTACCTTGGAATTCTTCAGATCTCCATCTTAGTTGTACCAAAACAAACGAAACAGTTATTATTAAATGAATTTTTTTTCTCAGTACGAAAGAATTATTAAAAATTATAATTAGTAATTGGATATATTGTGCTTACATTTCATAAAAATATATAGAATATGGTACAATAAACAAATTAGGAGGCTATATCAATGGTAATTAGTGAAAAAGAAACTACAAAATAACAATAAATATGTGCAAAAATTATTTCAACAAGTATTCACATGAGTTTCCATTCACTTCTAACATTTTTCTCAATACGCTTCTGAAATGATATATCGACATTAAGAAGAACTTGAGGACTTATATTTCTAAATATTTCCCGAATATGTTCCCGCATTGTTTATTTTGTTGTTACAGGTATTCTAAACAGTTGCTCTTTTACGTGTCCAAATTAAAAAAATCTAATTTTGTGATACCCGGAGACCAAGCAGGCCAGTGAATAGGGCCTCCACGACCTATCCATTTTCCAGAAAAAATGTTTAGTAGTGAATGGAAACTCATTTGAATACTTGTTGAAATAATTTTTGATTACTTTAGTATACATATTTATTTATACTTTAAGGTACCTAGATAAAATTGAAAAAAAAAACACTTGATTTCGTTTCACTTAATTTATTAGAATCTTTCTAACAATATTGTTTCGGTATGTTCTACCATTCTCAAAGAACTAAATTTGTGTGTCTATTTTTTAAACTTATATATTACTTGAGGGTGTGTTTACTGTACCTACTTTGACCATTTTATTACTGTGTCTATTATCGGTGTGTTGGTTATGTGTAATTTTTTATGTATAGCTTTTTTAATTTCTAATATTTCTAAATAATTAAGTTTTTTGCTTTTGTTAACATTATGTAGTAATTTACAACTATCTATATCGAGAAAGTGGAGTTTGTCAATGCAATGTTCTGAGAATCCTGTGTTTTTTGTTCCTTGGATTATTGCTTTTTTGTGTTCATTTAGTCTTGTTTTTATGTTTCTTCCACTTTGTCCGATATAGATAGCATCACAATTTTTACAATTAATTTTATATACGCCAGATTTTTCTAAATTTGTAATGTTATCTTTGCTATTGCCTAACGTGGTATCTAGATTGTATTTATTTACGTTGACTACTTTTAGTCCTTTCTTAGATAATATTTTAAATAATAAAGTACTATCTAAGAAAGGACTAAAAGTAGTCAACGTAAATAAATACAATCTAGGTACCATGTTAGGCAATAGCAAAGATAACATTACAAATTTAGAAAAATCTGGCGTATATAAAATTAATTGTAAAAATTGTGATGCTATCTATATCTGACAAAGTGGAAGAAACATAAAAACAAGACTAAATGAACACAAAAAAGCAATAATCCAAGGAACAAAAAACACAGGATTCGCAGAACATTGCATTAAAAAACTCCACTTTCCCGATATAGATACTACATAATGTTAACAAAAGCAAAAAACTTAATTATTTAGAAATACTAGAAATTAAAAAAGCTATAGGTACATCAAAAATTACACACAGACAGAATACATAAACACGCCGATAATAGACACAGTAATAAAATGGTCAAAGTAGGTACAAGTGTAAACACACCGTCAAGTAATATATAAGTTTAAAAAATAGACAGACAAATTTAGTTCTTTGAGAATGGTAGAACATACGGAAACAATATTGTTAGAGATATTCTAATAAATTACGTGAAACGAAATCAAGTGTTTTTTAATTTTATCTACCTTAAAGTATATATAAATTATGTTTCACCAAGAACCGACAGCTATATCTATATAAATAGAATACATATTTATTGTTAGTTTGTAGTTTCTTTTATACTAATTAGTAATTGCCGTTTCTGCACTTACAATAATTAAAGTATTAATTTGTTTTGTTTTAAAATTTGTTTATTGTACCATATTCTATATATTTTATGAAATATATTGCTGGCATGGTGTGTCTTGTTAGTACAATATATTCAATTTTTGTATAAATATGTAGATATAGAAATGAGACACTTGCCAAGATTATAGAAGTAAAAGAAAAAAGTAGAGTAATGTTATATTATATATTTTTGAAATGCAGTTTATAAACAACTCAAAATCGTAAGCTAGTTATCATTTTTTTTTGTAATTCCCCCAATACGTATAAAAATCATATCTCTAAGCAAATTTTTAGAAAAATTCATTATAAAATCATGCTTGTCAACTGAGTAATAACTTATTAAATGGCATCCATTCAATTATCAATGTTGCAACAAGTATCAGGCTCACTATACTGTATTCAAATAAAAAAAAATGAGGTGTGGCCACCACACGACTTTCTTATACGTATGAAAGTGTTACTTCCGGTCCGAATTTTGAAATTTCATTTATACAAAAAATATTCCAAATCCAACTCTAAATACTTTTGTACTCTTCATAAATATATATAGAATGCATAATTTACGACATATTTGCAAATAATCGCTATTCGATAAGAGTAAAGGTGGTACTTCCGGTCTGAATTTTGAAATTTTTTTATACAAAAGATATTTAAGAGTATGTTCTAAATACTTTTATACTCGTAATGTACCTGCCTAGAAAGCATGACTTGCGAGATATTCGCAAAAAACTGATTTTCGATAAGAGTAAAAGACCTACTTCCGGTAGGAATTTCGAAAAACTTTATTAAAACAATTTTTCTCAAATTTAATTTTGAGTACATTTGAAATCTTTATAAATTTGTTTAAACTTAGTAATTGACGAAATATTTGCAAAATTTGATTTTTTCACTGAAGTAAACTACTACTTCCGGTCTGCCGATTTTGCTCAAAATCTAATCAGTTTTCAAGAGGGAGATTATATTCGTAAATACAAAATTTGGAATTGATATCTACAACAGTTTGACCGCTATCGTGGTCACACACACAGAGACAGACAGACACACACACACACAGACACACAGACATTTTTTAAAAACCACTTTTTTGATATCAGGGGACCTCAAAACGTGGAAATCTGCAAAAATCTCGAGGTCGAAAATTTTCATCATCACAATACTTCCTTATACTACGTATAAGAAAGTAAAATGAAGTTTGCAAAATTACCTATATCAAAAAACGACAATAGCTCTGTAATAGTCACTTTTAAAGTATTAACGTCTTACATGTTTTTGATGTGAATTTAAATAAGCAATTGAAAAATGATCTAATATACAGGGTGATCTATTTGAAAAAATTAACTTTTATACAAAAACGTGTCATGTACTTTTAATCCAGTTTTCTGCACATGCAATTATAGGAACTGGAAAAAAATTAAGTATGCGTTTATTAAGACGTCTTTTATGAACAATACTACAAAAAATTGTGTCCATAATACATCGTTTTCGAGAAATATAATTGTATACAAACATTGAATTTTTCAAAGCTTTAGACTTTATGCCTGTACTATCTTATTACTTTTTGTCTAAACATTATACGGGGAATACAAAAATATACTAATATATAGGCTGTTCCATTTAAAAAACTATAACTATGATCAGTCATCAAGTTATGGAACACTCTGTATAATACAAAATATTTTTAAAATGTGCTTCTAATAGGTAGCTACCACAAGAAGAAAACAGCTTCGAAATATCTTTACTCGTAAAGGCACAATCGGCCTTACCCGCGGAGATGACTCACCCTGTATATGTATACAGGTTGTTATTAAAAACGTCCCATACCGTAACTTCCTTATTTATGTTCCGATTTTAATATTTAGAAAAGGTATAAAAGTGGTTTGACAAATTCTATGAACTGGCTTTAATGAAACCCAATTTTTTCAACGCTGTATTGAATACGTAACGATAGTCAACTTTTTTTTTTAAATGGACACCTGTAGTTTTTTCCTTTAGTCTGGTAGATAAATTGTTAATTGTGTTGTGTTATTTGTGCACGAAACAGTGCGACAGACGTTTAAATGTCATTTACCCACCACAGGTAAAAATTATATATATCAGAAAATGCATCTTGATGCAAAAAAGGCGTGTACAAAATTTCACAAAAATATTTAGGGTAATACCAAAGTCAAAAAAAAAAAATTAAACTTTAGCAGCCTACAGTTCAAAAGTTAAGACATTTAGGACATATTGCTGTGGTATTTTTCTGCATAAATAAATAAATAAATAAATCAAACAAATAAAATACCAACAAAAATAAAATACCAGCACATTTATTTAAATAAATATAGGTTTACATATTTGATATATAAATTATAATTTAATATTTCATCAGATACAAATATAGAACAATCCATTAATTTATATAAATATATATGATTTAAATTATTGCATGACAATAAATATTCGAACTGATGAACATGCAATAGAATACACATCAATGCAATGTGGGTTGCACGCCCGTCAAGAGAAAAACAAAAATGAGAGCATTAAAATTAAAAGTGTTGACCCAATTTTAAATAAATTAGAGCACAAAAATTGTGTTAAATATCATACAAAACATGATGTTCAAATACTGACCTCAGTCTAAAAAAAAAAAGGATATGTAATGATTTAAACATTATTATTAGTAATTAATAGAAAGTAGGTCATTCGGTAATACATTCTTTAGCAGCAATAATAATCAATGAATAGAAGCCTGCATTTAACATATTGCGATAATAATAAACACTACGATAAAAACAAAGGTCTTTATACGTAAATAAATATATTCCACTTATTTCTCAATCACTATATAAAGGTCAATTGTATTTTCTTCCGTATGGGACATAGAAATGCATATAAAGGTATATGATTTATTTGTTTTCTATACACCAACACATCCAGAATGTAAATATTGTGGCCTGGTTCACTATTAAAAATAAAACATTATGTTGGGTATGCGATTTTTCACTGATATCTCCAGAATAAAAGATATTATTGAATGTACATTTAAATATGCGATTAGTACATAATTTCCTTCATATAAAAAAATGCTTCAAGAGATTCCAAGCTAAAAACAGATAAAACATTAGTCAGTATATAATATAGCAGATCAAAAATACCTACCAATCGATAAAATCAATCGATGTTCATTAGATATGCAAATACAAGATATGTAAACAACAACAACGGTAACATGGCGGAAGAAAGATCACGTGATCACATGACATCGATAGTTACCATAACAAACACGGAGGGCGCAGTAGAAGAAAATTTAAATTGAACAAAAATAATTTTGAAACAAAATAAAGCGTTTGTCAATTGTTGAAGGGTATATAAACGCGTGCATTTGCAGAAAATAGGAAGTCCATCCGAAGATCTTCAATACTCCAGAAGAAAAAGAAAAGTTGATCAGCAGTCCCTTAAACTTAAACCAGTGCTTCAAGTGTTGTAAAATAAAATAAAATAAAATCTAAAAAGGCATAAACGCTTTTAAGATTTAGACGTTGTGAAATAAAACGGGTGATACGTTTTTCAAACGATAAGTGCGCGCTAAATACAGTAAAGCGCGGGATATTATTATTCGACTCTATAAAGCCCGCCATAATAAATTTTCAAAGGAATGTAAGGCAAGAATTATCAAGAAGAATTCGAAATGATATACAGTCAAGAAAAGTAAGTACAAGCACTATTAAATAAAACTCCATCTTGCAATCTTATAATAAATAAATAAAGGAATCTTCATGTGTGTGATATAAAATTACTGGATAACAACAATTTTAAGAATATTATTTAAATATTTAATAAATCCTTCTTTGAGTATGCGTTGGGTTGACGTGAAAATCTCAAGTTAAGGCGATTCAACGGAGTATCAATAATTTTACCTGGATAGCAACAATTTTAAGAATATTATTTAAATATTTAATAAATCCTTCTTTGAGTAAGCCTTGGGTTGACGTGAGAATCTCAAGTTAGGGCGACTCAACGAAGCATTAACGTTTTCATTTGAATAACAACAGTTTTGAAATATTATGGAAACATCTAATAGGTTCTTCATTGTTTAAATCTCGATTTTGACGTGAAAATCTCAGGTCGAGATGATCCAATGGGGATACGTCGGCAAAAGGTAAAGAAAGTGAATTTAGTAATTTCATTGATTTGTAAGCATACATGAAGAAGTAATTCAGTAGACTTTTACAATTTTCTTAAAGGAACAAAAGATTTGCAAGGTGCTTGTACCATAACTAAGAAGAAAACACATCTAAATAAAATAAACTATTGTATTGTATAATAATAAAAAAATATTTTCCATGTTTTTGTAAATCTATACTGTAAATAAGTATAAGTTGTGCTGACACTCACTATTTACTTATTTACACCCATCCCAAAGGAGAACATTAGGAAAGTAAACATCACAATCACAGCTAGAACTCACAATAAGGAAAAGCTGTGACATTTTCCTTCTTCATAAAACAAAGAAATCTACCTTTTAGACCCTGAGATTATTAAAGAATATTAATTTATTAATTTGACTATTGGTTATCAACCATAGTACAGCAGGTCACAGCAATATGTTCATAAGAATTTGTTTTCACAAAATGGACCCAAGAATAACCCCCTTAAATTGTTAATTTTATTTTATTTTTGCCATTAAATCTCACTTATTTTTTGTTTATGACTTGTTATTTCGATTATTAATGCATTGGAATGAATTATCGGATGACTTCTGTGGCGGTATTGTGTAACAAATAAAAAAAAATAATAACACCTGCAGATTTCCCCGCTGACGTTTCGTTGATATTTGTCGATCTTTGTGTTCTGATGGTTTTTTATGGTATAGGTACTGCGTTTTCTTAAAATTAAATATCTACCAAATGATAACTAAGTGAACATCACTGAATTCAGAAAAAAAATATCTACCAGACTAAAGGAAAAAGAAACTACAGGTGTTCATTTAAAAAAATAGTGAGGTCTGGCTACCACACGACTTTCTTATACGTATGAGTATTTCAAATTATTCAATCTTAAGAATTTTTTAAACAAAAATTATACAAAATCTTATTCTAAGTACTTCAATTCTCATAATAAATCACTATAGAATGTATAATTTACGACATATTTGCAAAAAATCGGTATTCGATAAGAGTAAAAGTGTTACTTCCGGTCCGAATTTTGAAATTTTTTTATACAAAAGGTATTGAAACTTATATTTTACATACTTTTATACTCGTAATGTACCTGCCTAGAAAGCATGACTTGCAAGATGTTCGCGTTTCAGGTAGGAATTTCGAAAAAGAAATTTTTTCTCAAATTTAATTTTGAGTACATTTAAATTCTTTATACATTTATTTAAACTTAGTAGTTGTCGAAATATTGGCCTATTTCGATTTTTTGACTGAAGTAAACTACTACTTCCGGTCTACCGATTTTACTGAAAATCTAATCAAATCTCAAGAGGGAGATTATACTCGTAAATACAAAATTTGGAATTGATAGCTATACCCGTTTGACCACTATCTTGGTTGCACACATACTGATAGAGAGAGAGAGAGAGAGAGAGAGAGAGAGAGAGATTTTTAAAAACTTCTTTTTTGGTATCAGGAGACTTCAAAACGTGGACATCTGCAAAAATCTCGAAATCGAAAATTTTTATAATCACAATACTTCTTTATACTACTTATAAGAAAGTAAAAATGACTATCGTTACGTATTCAATACAGCGTTGAAAAAATTGGAATTAAGGCCAATTTATAGAGTTTGTCAAACCATTTTTATAATAATAAATAAAAAAGTTACGGGATGCGACGTTTTTTATCATACATCCTGCATACTTTTTTTTAATATTATTTTTTGTCTGCTCTCTTTCTTTTATGATACAAATAATAAGTTTATAAAAGTCAACCCGTGCTTCATTTAAGAAGTTAAGAAATTTTGTATTTTTAAAAAGTGTTTAATTTTATTTATATAATTGGATAACAAGTGGGTGTCGATCTGTAAAATTCAAAATAAGTACTTTATTATTTATTCATTTTGTAGTTCAAATCGAGTAAACTTTCCGTACTTTATTTACCTTACGAAATATAATAAATTTTAAAAACCCCTCACGCTTCTACCTACGTCGATGAAGAAAGAAATTTAAATGTAAAATCCACTTTTTTTGCTGTCGTTTTCGCGACAACAGATGTTGCAGTTCACCATATGCATAGTGCTATTCAGTAACTGCGTGATGTTTACATTATTTCTTTGCTCCGTCGTAATTTCAACCTGGTACGTTCAGTCAATAGTCATAAATTCAGAAACTCACCTTGAATTCCGTCCACTGCTCCTGTACCAGATCATAGAAGGATACGGCCTTGGCGCTGATAAAAACTATAGCGAAGATCAACACAAACTTCATGTCAATAGTTAATCGTATAACCTCTCGGAATGTAAACAACACTTAAATTAATTATTATTAAGCAATATATTATTGTATTATATATATTAGAATCAATTTTATTATTTATATCATGGGGCAGCTGATGTACCACTGAACACTTGGGCTGACCAAGTTTAAAATTTATATAGGGTCTTATCTCATTACGATTTTCAATGATTCATTCTGTATGTCGATTATGTAGTAATTTCACGTAAATTCGCAGTGGCTGTTATAGCTGGGTATATCTGCGTCTATGCGGTCTATATATAGACCACGATACTCTTGGATTGCTCACTTTTCTAAATAAAAATATTTTACCTGTAAATGGGGAAGCGGTTTTTGTTTTCCAGGTATAATATTATTATACTATATATTTTTATAAAGATTTTCGGTGGTTCTTTTGATACTGAGAAACGCAAAGCTAAACTTTCATTTGAAACACAGTGTAAAATTATATGCATACTTTATTTGCTAAATAAAAACGAAACGGCTATGTTCACATTTATATATACATATAATAAGAACATAAGTACAATTTACATACACTTGGATTCAGCAAAGATGACCCCTGCGCTATTTTTTAGTATTATATGATTCAAATCAATACTTCCCCAGCATGATAAGTACTGTAAGCTATCAAATGAACATGGAAATTATAATGATGGCAATCTACGTTTTGCGGTTAGATTGATCGATCTAATTTTAGGTTATGTATAATTACATAATCAACTTTATCATTCATTAAAAATATGTAATATAAACTCAATAATCTTTTAATGTACTATATTTAACATATGCCAAAATACAAATGAAAATAGAACATTATTGAGAAATAACGTGGGTACAAAACAAACAATAAATACAATTTATTTACAAGTAAATGCGATCGAAATTGTTATCACAGGTTGAGTCATTAGTAGCCGCTTCTTGGATTGCTATTTTGTGTTTTTAATAAAAGAAAAAACAATTAGTGGAAGATTCGTGGTTGCTTGGGGCACGTATTCTAAAAATACTTTAAGCTCTGACGCACTTCCGGTTTCACCGGAAATGCATGTAACTTAATTTTTTTAACTGACTCGCCCTATATATTTTTCGATATTCTAGTACTGCCTTAAATTGCCTATTCAACGGTTTTCTCTTTTTCAAAATTGAGCCAATAGTTTTTGAGTTATTAATTTTTTGTGAAAATATTTGACCAAAACACGTGTTCAGAGAAAAATAATTTTTTCATTGTTTTTAAGAGTAAAAACAGTAACATTGGTGGTGCTTGTAGCCACGAACATTTTGAATTATGTGGTATCAGTTGCAGTCGACAATACCTCAAGAAACTTTGTTTTTTCAAAGCCTACTTCCCGAAATCTTCACATACCAAAAACTTACTTTTTTTTAAATGGAACACCCGGTATTTTATTATGGCATTTTGTTCCCTTTTTTATTCTCTTTCATTTTTGTTAAAAATGTCCTATACCTATCTTTTGTATTTTCTGAGATAATCACTATAGTACTCAAAAACACTAAAACACCTTCACCACACTAAAGCACAAAAATGGCTAAATACGTATTTCAACAACTAAGTTGTCATCATCAGTAGCACTGATTAAAAATCGCGCTGTCTACACACCGTAGCGTACAGAACAACACTATAGTAGCAATCAGCAGTCAAATAAAGAACTACGAGCGCTGTGATATGCACCCAATACTCGTACATACATGCTGGAATGCAACCGACTGCCTGAGTCAACTGTTAAAGAAAGTCTGTATACATTTATGTCAAATTTATAAAAACATCGCTAATAGTTATCATCAAAATGAATTATTCTTATGAAGAGTTAATAGATATGATTGACGTTTTGGGTCAATCTGAAAGAAAGTCTTTGCTAGCATCCAGACCTTATGCACATCGATCCCTGGTAGAAATCAACCGAAACCAGAAACCTTCGAAAGTATAAAGGAACTGTCTGAGTGAACAGAAAGTATTGAATATTATAAAAGAAAGAGCGGAAAAAGCAATAACTGGTCAGGATAAGACGTTTATGGTACTTGCGAGTGTAGTCGAACACCCCTTCCCCCCATACTAGTACTGCAAAAATTAGTCGTCAGTTAGATGTAAGTCAAATTTGAGAATCCAGAATAATTAGAAAATATGTAATTAATCTGTAGCATATTCATACACAGGGTTAGATGAAAGAAATTTTCAGAATCCCTTAATTTTTTTGTCAAGGGGCAGCAGATAAATTAGCCTTTTCAATTTTTTGTTGTTTTCCGACGAAGCCACCTTTTATTAAAACGTTTTACGCAACGCTAGTACTTCTTTGGAAAACAGAATACCTCACGTCCATTGCACAAAGTTGTGGTTATGCCAAATATATTCTTTAATGAAATTAGTTTTTCTTACTGTTGATTGTTGGTACGTTGATAAATAGTTTTGGGTTACTTAAATTGGGTTATTTTGTTGTTAAATTTTTTTCTATCAAAGTTTTAGGACATCAATTTATAATTTTGAAAAACTACAGCCATCTCTTATGAAGAGCTTCAACAATGAAAGAAGACGAGCAATTAGGCAAATTAAATTGAAAACAGCAGCATTGTTTCATGCACCTTTTAGTGGAGCGGCATCTTGAAATATGTCAGTAAACACAATCTTTATTTTATTTCATTGTTAACCAACAGTGTAAAAAATTACATTACCGGAATTAAAAACTGAAATGCGATGCCGTTCATTCATCAAAATTATTACTTTTGGGATAGTTGGATTCATCCTTTACTTTGTTTGACAGTTGACTAAGGAAGTCGGGGCCCATTCCAGCCTTCCATAGAGTGAACGAATATTTGGGTGCATAGAACAACAGCGCTTGAAGTTCCTTATTTGACCGCTAATTGCTCCTATAGTGATTATCTCAGAAATTACAAAAGATAGGTATAGGAAAAATGAAAGAGGATTTTTATCCTCTTTCATTTTTCCTATAAGGAACAAAATGCCATAATAAAATTCCGAGTGTTCCATTTAAAAAAAATAAGTTTTCGGTATGTGAAAATTTCGGAAAGTAGGCTTTGAAAAAAAAAAGTTGATTGAGGTATTGTCTAGCGCAACTTATACCAAATCATGCAGAATTTGCCTGTCTACAAGCACCGCCAAAGTTAATGTTTTTACTTTTAAAAACAATAAGAAAATGATTTTTTTTTCTGGACACGTGTTTTGGTCAGATATTTTCAAAAAAAATTTATAACTCAAAAACTGTTAGTTCAATTTCGAAAAAGGAAAAACCGTTGAATAGGCAATTTAAACTAGTACTGTTTTAAATTGCCTATTCAACGGTTTTTCCTTTTCAAAAAATATATAGGATGAGTCATTTAGAAAAATCAAGTTTCGTGAATTTCCGGTGAAACCGGAAGTGCGTCAGAGCTTAGAGTATTTTTCGAATATGCGCCACAATCAACTATGAATCTTCCACTAATTGTTTTTTCTTTTATTTAAAATACAAAAGCGCAATCGAAGAAGCGGCTACTAATGACTCACCCTGTATACACATGTTTTATATGGAATGAAGTTACATCCTATAAATATAGTGGATTTTACTGTTTAGGTGTAAAATATTTGGTCCAGCTTGCAACTTGCTTTCTCTATATCTCTACAACTTAATGGTGAAAAAACACATCACAGATTCTCCTAATAAAGTGTTCATGAAACATCCATTTTCAAAATATAAAGCAGAGAGTAAACACGTCGAACTACACTTTTAAAAAATATATAAACACATTAGATGAATTAAATACAACCGTAACAACTGAAATGGTAGAGCCTGGAAATCTCAGTATTATACTATGATATCAAAAATTGAATTGGTCAATGTTGGTCATGGAATGTAAAACGCTTGTCTTAGTTTAAATCATCCTTTTGAAATAATTCATTCATTGTCAAGCTACACTGACATTATCAATAACCTACAAATGTGTTACCTACTTAGTTCAGCTGTAAAATAATAATGAACTACAAGTTATGAAATAAATAACGTTTTTATTAACCAGAAAAACTAAATTACAATAATTGTTGTAAATGTCCCCCGTTTTGTTCAATGCACAAGTTTACGCGCCTGCTCATGCTGTGAAAAGCGTTTTGCAGCATTTCTGGCGTTATGGTTGCACATTACTGAACAATTCTTTGTTGCAGTTCTTGCAAATTATGTATCGGATTTGCGAAAATCTTATTTTTTTAAAAAGGAAAGATAAAATAGTCCATAATTGTCAAGCAAGGTGATCTCGGAGGAAATTCAACTTCCGTATGCAAACTTATCAGCCAGTCATCAAAAAACTCACGGAGAAAAGCAAGATTTTCTCGTGTAGTATGTGCTGTTGCACAGTCTTGCTGGAAATAACTATATTGAAGTTCATCATCTTCTAACTGTTGCACAAATTTAGTCAAAAAAATATTTCTGTACCTTACTGCCTTGACGGTGAAATTGAAAAAAATTGGCCCAATTATTCTTCTGCGAGAAACTGCCATCCAAACACCAATTTTCTGAGCATGTAGTGGCGTTTCAATAAAAATATGCGGGTTATTAGTGCTCCACATTCACATATTCTGGGAATTGATGTATCCCGAAAGGTGGAACCAAGCTTCGTCAGAAAAAAAATTAAGTTCAGCGGATCGTCATTCATTAAATTATTAACGAACCAATGGCAGTACGCAAGGCGTCTGGGGTGGTCTGCAGGAAGAAGAGCTTGATATTGCATCTTATATGGATGTATGTTCAGGTCCTTCTTTACAATCATTTGGCATGTTCCATAAGAAAGCCGAATTTCTTGAGAGAGACGTTTTAAAGGTTTTGTAGGCTCTTCTTCCATACGTTGACGAACATCATTAATAACTTCTTCTGTACGAACTCTTGGTCTACCAGCACCGTTTTTATGCGTCACAGAACCAGTTTCGCGAAACACTTCAACACAATTTGTAAGGCATGCATAAAAAATTGTCCGGTAATACTGCTACGGCTGGGAAGTGCTCTCGAAAATTGTCCAAACACAAACGTTGACTGTATTCCCAAGTTCCATTAACTAGCACACGCGTTCGAAAATAGGCTTCAATCATGTAAATTTTGTGCTCTGTGGTGAGAACCATGATTCAAAAACTGTGGAGGATTAGAAAACTTCAACACAATAACTTGACAGATTTTGACATTCAAAAAATTATGACATACCTAAATGTACGATGCACGCTACGACAATAATTTTAAAATCCATGACCACCATTGACCAATTTAATTGTTGATATCCCGGTATAAGGATGTGATAAATTGTTAAACCAAATCAAAGATTTGTTCCCCAAAGCAATTAAGTTAAAACTGAATTAGTTATAATTTTCTGCTTAGCACATGATTATTTAAATGTAATATATGAATCGAGAAATACATGTTGGTTTGAATGGCACTGGATACAATTAACAGAAGTTTCATTTCTTTTTTCTAAATTTGTTTTTATTTTAAAATAAAATGTGCAGCCATATTTTATTTTTATAAATTTATTAAAAAATATTTATATAAACTTATCATACAGTAATTCATTAAATTGTAGGAAATACTTAAAAACACATAAAAAGGGGCGTATAATATATTATTTCAAAAGTTAATTTAATGAGTAAAAAATTTACAATGTCAACTCATAATCATATATAATACAACGAGTAGTCAAAGTATGCTCGATTACTTTTGTGGTGGTTCACGAATGTTTCCTTGCGTTTGAATATTAATAGGACGAGTGCGTCAGCACGAGTCCTATTTACAAGCGCAAGTAAACAAGAGTGATAACACCGCAAAAATGATCTACCATACTTTGATTACGAATTGTATTCGAAGGACTATTCATCGAATGATTCATTCATAAATGACGAACTGAGTTTTTTAATTTTCTAAAATTAAGTAGCTATTGCGTTGGTTTCCATAGTAGTATGTTTTCAACAAACTACTGTCAATGTAGAAAATTTGCTACGATTCGAATTTAATAAGTTATTGCAAGAATAAATAGATTTCTGATATGGAAAGCAATTCAAAAAGGTTTGGTGAAAAAGGTGAAAGTGACATTGATGCTGAAATTCATAAAACTATTCCGGAAAACACAAAGAAAACAAGAGATTATATCTGGAGGCAATTCTCAGATTTCTTGTCCGAGAAGAGGTACAAATTGGACGAATCCACACCCCCTATTGAAATTAATTTCGTATTAAAATCTTGGGCATGTAACATGAAGAAGCAAAATGGCGATGACTATAAGGAAGGAGTGGTAAAGCACATGTGGAATGTTACCGCGAAGTTGGTGCAGGAATTATATTTTGAGAAGTGAAAAATAGTAATAAACCCGTTCAACGATATTGTCTTTAAGTCAAGTAGGAATGCCAGAGACGCCATGCGACGAAAATTACAGTCGTGTTCCGAAAAAAGAAGTACAAGTGCAGCAGCTATTACCCAAGAAGAGTTTGCAAATATTGTCGGCAGTTTTGATGAAGATACCCCGAAAGGCCTCCAAAAAAAATTCTTTTTTATAGCTTCTTTGGAACTTGCTTGGCGAGGTGGAGAGGGAAATAACTGTCTCACGCACTTCTTTAAAGAAGAAATTAACAATGATGGCTCCCCTACTGGCAGGATAGACTATAATAGCATATTTTCAAAGACTGCGCAGGGAGGATCTAAGCCACTTTCCACCAGCAAATGGCTAATTAAAAATAAAGACAATTCTGATTTATGTCCTGTGAGGTAGGTGTCAGTTTTTGATAAATTCCTATAGGTATGTTTATGTTTATTTTTATTTAGGTTGTATCACAAGCTTATATCCAAAAGAGGAGAAAACATTAAGACGAACCGTTTGTTTCTGACTCCCAATCCTTTTTGGAACAATTCGAAATCGTCTAGTTGGTTCAAAAACTCTCTGGTTGGGATTAATGAGATGAATAAATGGGTGAAAAATTCTGCTGAAAAAGCCGGATTGGATGTTAAAAAAAGAAAAATATCCAATCACTCAATAAGATCGTCTACAGTGACAACTTTAGCAAAAGCTGGAGTCGGGGAGCATCAATTGATGAAAATTACTGGCCACGGCAATATAAATTCTATTAAAACTTACCTGCAGTTAGATGATGAACACCATGAGAGTATTATTGGTCATTTGAGAAAAAATATAACAAATACTGGATCCACTGCTGTAGCCTCTACTTCTAATATCACCAGTTCCGTTGCACTGTCCGAAGAAAGTGAGATGAAAGGCACTTTCAGAGAAGCCTTTTTACACAACTGTAGTCATATTAATTTTTCTAATTGCAATTTTCATTTATAAAATTATAATCCATCATGTAATTTTTATTATATAAGGTATTTGTACGTTATTGTTTCAAAAAATAAAAAAATTGCGACATATATCTGTCAAAAATATCCACCGATACCACTAGTGGTGATTTCAATGAAATACCCACTAGTGTAAATACGCAGCAGTATTTTTGTTGCTAGGACACAAAAATGTGATTCTTTGATTCTTATTGGTCATATTTTTACAAATGACACATGAGTTGAATAGTCACATATATATATAGAGAACACTGTAATTTATGCAATAATGACATTTTCTGTATATATATTTTCTTTAAGTGTATTCCTAACTTTTAATTTGCTTTTTCACTAAGATTAACGTAAAATCTAAGATTAAAAAGGTATTGTAGCAAGCACGAGCATGTTCGTGGCTACACCGTGAAGAGCAACAGCAACTGCAAAGGATAAATATACTCAAGTGGAAACTTCTGGAATCGGTACGTGCATATTAGAAGGTTGCAGCCAGCGCCATAGTGATTTATTTATTGTTTCGTTGTTGACGTGGTCTGGCACGAAACAAACGAAATGTCACTAAATTGTCACTTAGTTAAGAAAATTTGTAACAGTGTTCCACAAGTTGTGTTGCCAGTGATTTTCGAGAATGGAAAACCGTGCAAGAGGCTATAAAAAATTTTCGGACCGTTTTTGTTATGTTTGTGGACTATATGTAACAAAATCGCAAAAGAAGCATTTAAGTGAATAAATTCAAAGATGTTGTTACAATATGTTGGCTTCAAATTAAAAATCAAGATAAAACATGGGTACTACATATATGGTGTATTTTGTGTTATGTGAAATTAACTCAGTGGAACAAGAACATGAATTCTGAATTTTGAAGTCCTGTCAGAAAGGCCAATGTTTTGGCGTGAAACACCAGATCACGTCTTGGACTGTTAATTCTGTCTTGTAAAAATTGAAGGGTTTTCAAAAAGAAATAAACACAAAGTAATGTATTCCAGACATTCTATCTGTAGGGAAACCGTTGAAAAGAACTGATTGTGAGCTTCCAACTCCAATGCATTCAAATTCTTCTGCAAATTTCACGGACGAGGAAGATATAAACAATGTTTTGAATGCGAAAAATTACAAATTTTAGGATCTCTATTAAAAGACTGCAATCTTTTATATTCCTCTACAAGAATCTCTGTATTGAAGAATGGTCACGAAAAATTCAGTTCATTTTACAATTTCTGGGAAATCAAAGAAGTAAGAACTACCAAAATATCATGGCATTTAGGAAAGACGAATGCTGAACAGGGGGAAAGGTTCCATCAAGAAACTGCAAAAAGGGAGAAACGATATGAGGGTAGGCGAGATCCCGTCATGATGGGAGTTTTTTGCTAGTTTCTCGTTAGAGAAACCAGCAGCAACCATAAAAGGAAGAAACAACTTTATTTATGCAAAACTTTGATATATCAGCAATTTTTCTATGTGTGCAGTTGGGTGTTTTGTATTCTCGATACTAATTAAGCATCCAAGTATTTGTTATGTCAAGATTTTTGTACTTATCTGTTTCTTTTTATAACCTCTATATAACAAATTTCCTAAATAGGATATTTTTGTTTTTCTACTATACCTTATCTCAAGAATAAGAAGGAGTGATTCAAATATCGCGCCAAAATGGTGTATATTTTTAATGTATCTCATTGGTTCTTGCGTAGGCACGTTTAACATGGGAAAATAAGTTCGCCAAAACGTCATTTTATGTTTATAACCAAGCCATAACCTATACTCCATTCAGTCTAAGAATGGAGTAGATGGCGCTACAATATGAGCACAGTTTACACACGATGAATTTTGTACTTTGAAAACAAATAAAACATATGTTTACTGTCAGATGGATAGCAGGGATATACATATCTGATATCATTATATTTTGACATTTACGTAAATTTTTGTACAACTTGGTAACGCATTCCTCAAGAAAAAGGAATGCACATGTCGTCTAATTGTACTTTTTTGTGCTTCATCCAATTTATTGTAAGTATGACGATAATTTCTTTTTCTTGGAGGAGAAATTGGAACTCCATATAATTCCATTTCTTTAATAATGCAGTACATTGTATTCCTATTAATACCCACTTCCTCTGCTGTTTGATTGACTGCAGCTGTTTTAGACATATTGTCTTTATGCTTAATGTACCTACACATTATAAGCCATTTGCCTTTGTCTAGATCTTATATGTTTCCCTTTACGATTTTTTGAAGGACCTGGTAAAATTGCTTCCGCCATACTATAGAATATTAGCGATTACGAAAAGAAAGTTAACGAAATTGATAAAATACCTTAACAAATGAACATTTCACTTGCGAGTTCTAAGAAGAACTATTTTTTAAGAATATTAACAACAAATAACTATGTAAAATACGGAAATCGACAAAATCTTTGAACAAAACTGTCAGTAAACAAATTTTTGACAGAACGAGCTAAATGCGATTATTTTGCCGGTGTAAATGCACACTCGATTTCAACCAATCACAAACGTTTATTTTAAGCCCTATCTTTCCCAATGCTTTATTCTTAGACTGAATGGAGTATAGTAAAGATACGCAAGGATCTGAATTGATATATGTGGGGGAACGACTATTGTATTGATTTATGAAATAAACGGTAACATTTTTGAAGGATGTTACAACAAATATTACCCAAGTTGGAAAGGGCAGCTGCACAGGCTACCTCCATGTCATTGCGAGCGCAATCCCACTGAAATGATTTGGGCCCAACTAGTAGGTGAAGTTGCTTCAAAAAATTTCCCTTTCAAAATATCACAAGAACAGAAGCAATTAGAAATGTTACCATAAGTAATTGGAAAAAATGTGTCGACCATGTAATTAAAGTAGCAAAGAGAATGTGAGACATAGATGGATTAATGGATGATTGTGAAACCATTTATTTATTATTTATGACGAAACAGTGATGGTGAATGTGACTTATTAATGTCCAGCACAAGTGAATCAGACTAATTTATGTCGCAATTTTTACTTTCTTATACGTAGTATAAGGAAGTATTGTGATGATGAAAATGTTCGACCTCGAGATTTTTGCAGATGTCCACGTTTTGATGTCCTCTGATACCGAAAAAGTGGTTTTTAAAAAATGTCTGTCTCTGTGTGTGTGACCACGATAGCGGTCAAACCGCTATAGGTATCAGTTCCAAATTTTATATTTACGAATACAATCTCCCTCTTGAGATATGATTAGATCGAATTTTGCCAATTATTCGTCAACTACTAAGTTTAAACAAATTTATAAAGAATTCATATGTACTTAAAATTAAGTTTGAGACAAATTGTCTTAAAAAAGTTTTCCGAAATTCAAACCGGAAGTAGGTCTTTTACTCTTATCGAAAATCAGTTTTTTGCGAATATCTCGCAAGTCATGCTTTTTAGAGAAGTACGTTACGAGTATAAAAGTATTTAAAACATAATTTTCAATATGTTTTGTATAAAAAATTTTCAAAATTCAGACCGAAAGTACCACTCTTAATCTTATCGAATAGCGATTTTTGGCAAATATGTCGTAAGTTAGGCATTCAATATATATTTAACAAGAGTACAAAAGTATTTAGAACTGGATTTGCAATATTTTTTGTATATATGAAATTTCAAAATTCGGACCGGAAGTAGCACTTTTACTCTTAGCCAGTAGCACTTTTTTGATAATATCTTGCAAAGTATGCATTCTATAGCGATTTATTAAGAGAATGAAAGTACTTAGAATAGGATTTTGAATAAGTTTTGTATAAAAAAATTCTTAAAATTGTATAGTTTGAAAGCTCATATGTATAAGAAAGTTGTGTGGTGGGCACACCTAATTTTCTTTTTTTTGTAATTATTGTCCCAATTGTTGTATTTTTAATCTATTTGCGTCTATGTGGTCTAACATTTAGACCACGATACTGTTGCATTGAACACTTTTCTAAATAAAAATATTTTCCCTGTAAATGTGGAAGCGGTTTTTCTTTTCCAGGTATAATAGTATACAGTTTTACAGACTAATTTTATTTATAAATATTTTCGGTGGTTTTTACTTTCTTATACGTAGTATAAGGAAGTATTGTGATGATGAAAATTTTCGACCTCGAGATTTTTGCAGATGTCCACGTTGTGAGGTCCCCTGATACCAAAAAATGAGGTGTGGCCACCACACGACTTTCTTATACGTATGAAAGTGTTACTTCCGGTCCGAATTTTGAAATTTCATTTATACAAAAAATATTCCAAATCTAACTCTAAATACTTTTGTACTCTTCATAAATATATATAGAATGCATAATTTACGACATATTTGCAAAAAATCGCTATTCGATAAGAGTAAAAGTGGTACTTCCGGTCTAAATTTTGAAATTTTTTTTATACAAAAGATATTTAAAAGTATGTTCTAAATACTTTTATACTCGTAATGTACCTGCCTAGAAAGCATGACTTGCGAGATATTCGCAAAAAACTGATTTTCGATAAGAGTAAAAGACATACTTCCGGTAGGAATTTCGAAAAACTTTATTAAAACAATTTTTCTCGAATTTAATTTTGAGTACATTTGAATTCTTTATAAATTTGTTTAAACTTAGTAATTGACGAAATATTTGCAAAATTCGATTTTTTCACTGAAGTAAACTACTACTTCCGGTCTGCCGATTTTGCTCAAAATCTAATCAGTTCTCAAGAGGGAGATTATACACGTAAATACAAAATTTGGAATTGATATCTACAGCGGTTTGACCGCTATCGTGGTCACACACACACACACACACACACACACACACACACACACACACACACACACACACAGACATTTTTTAAAAACCACTTTTTTGGTGTCAGGGGACTTCAAAACGTGGACATCTGCAAAAATCTCGAGGTCGAAAATTTTCATCATCACAATACTTCCTTATACTACGTATAAGAAAGTAAAAAGTGGTTTTTAAAAAATGTCTCTCTCTCTCTCTCTCTCTCTCTCTCTCTCTCTCTCTCTCTCTCTCTCTCTCTCTCTCTCTCTCTCTCTCTCTCTCTCTCTCTCTCTCTCTCTCTCTCTCTCTCTCTCTCTCTCTCTCTCTCTCTCTCTCTCTCTCTCTCTCTGTGTGTGTGTGTGTGTGTGTGTGTGTGTGTGTGTGACCACGATAGCGGTCAAACCGCTGTAGATATCAATTCCAACTTTTGTATTTACGAATATAATCTCCCTCTTGAGAACTGATTAGATTTTGAGCAAAATCGGCACACCGGAAGTAGTAGTTTACTTCAGTGAAAAAATCGAATTTTGCAAATATGTCGTCAATTACTAAGTTTAAACAAATTTATAAAGGATTCAAATGTACTCAAAATTAAATTTGAGAAAAATTGTATTAATAAAGTTTTTCGAAATTCCTACCGGAAGTAGGTCTTTTACTCTTATCGAAAATCAGTTTTTTGCGAATATCTCGCAAGTCATGCTTTCTAGGCAGGTACATTACGAGTATAAAAGTATTTAGAATGTACTTTTAAATATCTTTTGTATAAAAAAAATTTCAAAATTCAGACCGGAAGTACCACTTTTACTCTTATCGAATAGCGATTTTTTGCAAATATGTCGTAAATTATGCATTCTATATATATTTATGAAGAGTACAAAAGTATTTAGAGTTAGATTTGGAATACTTTTTGTATAAATGAAATTTCAAAATTCGGACCGGAAGTAACACTTTCATACGTATAAGAAAGTCGTGTGGTGGCCACACCTCATTTTTTACTTTCTTATACGTAGTATAAGGAAGTATTGTGATGAAAATTTTCGACCTCGAGATTTTTGCAGATGTCCACGTTTTGAGGTCCCCTGATACCAAAAAAGTGGTTTTTAAAAAATGTCTGTGTGTGTGTGTGTGTCTGTGTGTGTCTGTGTGTGTCTGTGTGTGTGTGTGTGTGTGACCACGATAGCGGTCAAACCGCTGGAGATATCAATTCCAAATTTTGTATTTACGTGTATAGTCTCCCTCTTGAGATCTGATTAGTTTTTCAGTAAAATCGGTAGACCGGAAGTAGCAGTTTACTTCAATGAAAAAATCGAATTTTGCCAATATTTCGTCAAATACTAAGTTTATACAAATTTATAGAGAATTCATATGTACTTAAAATTAAAATTGAGAACAATTTTATTTAAAAAGTTTTTCGATATTCCTACCGGAAGTAGGTCTTTTACTCTTATCGAAAATCGGTTTTTTGCGAATATTTCGCAAGTCAAGCTTTTTAGACAGGTACGTTACGTGTATAAAAGTATTTAAAACATAGTTTTCAATATCTTTTGTATAAAAAAGATTGCAAAATTCGGACCGGAAGTAACACTTTTACTCTTACCGAATAGCGATTTTTGGCAAATATGTCGTAAATTATGCTCTCTATATATATTTATTAAGAGTACAAAAGTATTTAGAGTTATATTTGCAATACTTTTTGTATACATGAAATTTCAAAATTCGGACCGGAAGTAGCACTTTTACTCTTAGCGAGTAGCACTTTTTTTCGAATATCTTGCAAAGTATGCATTCTATAGCGATTTATTAAGAGAATAAAAGTACTTAGAATAGGATTTTGAATAAGTTTTGTATAAAAAAATTCTTAAGATTGTATAATTTGAAACGCTCATACGTATAAGAAAGTCGTGTGGTGGCCACACCTCATTTTTTGATACTGTTATCAAGTTTGGTAAGTATCCAACGTGTAATATTCCTTCCCGGAAATGAGAATCTGGAAGGCTGTTAAAATATCCATTTATGGCCCTCTCAACTTCTTCATTGGACGCGAAGCGCTTCCAGGAAACACATTTTTTCAAGT
This sequence comes from Amphimallon solstitiale, assembly GCA_963170755.1. Lineage (NCBI taxonomy): Eukaryota > Metazoa > Arthropoda > Insecta > Coleoptera > Scarabaeidae > Amphimallon > Amphimallon solstitiale. The sequence continues at coordinate 95,002,249 of OY720682.1, read as the reverse complement.
TTGGGAACAGATGGAAGACTGAGGGTCCTAAATTAGGAGAATAGGGGGGATGATAGGGCAAATCAAATCTCGCAGTGTAATTTTTGTGTTTATAAGTGTACGTTTGTCTATTCAATTTATTGATGCTATGTATGCAATATTATACTTACACAAGTCAAGAAACGAAAGAATAGTTACAGAAATGTTAAAAATTTAGACATTTAACTACGGGATATTACTACATATTAAAAATTCCTCTATACTCTGTACTATAGAATTGGTTTCGGTTACTTTTTAGTATTTGTAACTATCCGTTACTTTTTATTCGTTACCGAGTACCTACTCGTTCAAATGTGCGGTGCGGGAACATGTATAATTAATATTTGGTACAAACAAAATGTTCACTTATATACTAATTTTAATACACTTCTGGACAAAATTAAGGGACCACCAGTAAAATTCAAAATAAAAATGAAACAAGATAACGAAATTTATTGAAACGAATAAATATATAAATTCATGTGTTGCCTTAAAGTTTAGTTGATTTAAGGGCCATTGGGTCTTATCATGAACTTAAACCCTTATTCGTAATAAGTTAACAAAAATATCATTATTAATAGCGTGTATGCCCTCTTCTTGCAGCAATATACGCTGCTAATCTTCTTGGCATGCTTGAGATTAAGTTTCGTATCCTTTCTTTAGGTATCTGTTCCCATTCTTGAACAAGCATGTTGGAGAACGTTTTTAATTTTGTTGCCCAAATGATCCCAGATATGCTCAATAGGATTCGAGATCAGTGCTTTTGGCAGGCCACTTCAAACATTGAATATTTGCATATCTCAACAGAGCTGTGACAATGTTAGGTGTATGAGGTTTGGCATTGTCTTGCATAAAAATTAATCCATTGCCGAAATGATCGGCAAATGGTTGAACATGGGGTACAATAATTTCGTCTGCATATCTCCTTGCTGTTAGCGACCCATTTCGTATCAAAACCAATTCTGTACGACCATTATATTGTATGCCAGCCCAAACCATTACAGACCCCCCCCCCCACCAAATTTCTCAAATTCTTGAATGTTACATGGTGCAAATCGCTCACCTGGTCTTCGCATGACACGAACACGACGATCAATCCCGTTTAGGTGGAATCTGGACTCGTCCGAAAACAAAACGCAGTTCCACTGACCCATACATATTGACTTCTATCAGTCTTCTTCTTACTGTTTAGGTAGAAATTTCTTTTCCAGTGGCTAATCGAAGATCACTTTTTAACTCACGAGACGTCACAAACCGCGTTCTTAAACTTTGAAGTTCGATAAAGCGAGCTTCTCTGCGTGTTGATTTTCTTTTAGCAGCTTGTCCGCGTCTTGTTTTGAAACTACCAGTGCATCTGAACCGTGCTGCAGTCCTCTGTACCACAGATTTCTTTGTATTTAGAATTCCAGCAACTTCTCTTTGTGAATATCCTTCACGAAGAAGAATAATCATTTGGGATACTTCTTCTGGTCTGCAATGGCATCTAGGCATATTTAATTAACTTAATGCAAACAACCTCACTAATTATCGAAACAAAAAGCACGCTTTATTAATTAAATGACTTATAAAGCTGTCAACAATTGGACCTTTTTGTTGACATTTCGTTTCATAGCAGCGAATGTCTTGCTATTGTTAATTGTGACACACTCTTTGGATTGTGTTTAATAAACGTCAGTTTATGACATGTTAAAAGCCTATTAAAAATAACTTGTAAATTAGAAATGTTATTTCAAGTGGTTCCTTAATTTTGTCCACGAGTGTATATATTACGTTAAATAAATAAAATTTGTTAAATGTATCACACAAAACATTTCACCTCAAAATTAAAAGTGAAATGCCAAAGCCTAAAGTATTTTTTAAGGAACCGCATTTTATTTACGATAGGCGAGATATTTTATCATAAAACCATAAAAATCCAAATAATACCTATACTCCATTCAGTCTAAGAATAAAGCATTGGGAAAGATAGGGCTTAAAATAAACGTTTGTGATTGGTTGAAATCGAGTGTGCATTTACACCGGCAAAATAATCGCATTTAGCTCGTTCTGTCAAAAATTTGTTTACTGACAGTTTTGTTCAAAGATTTTGTCGATTTCCGTATTTTACATAGTTATTTGTTGTTAATATTCTTAAAAAATAGTTCTTCTTAGAACTCGCAAGTGAAATATTCATTTGTTAAGGTATTTTATCAATTTCGTTAACTTTCTTTTCGTAATCGCTAATATTCTATAGTATGGCGGAAGCAGTTTTACCAGGTCCTTCAAAAAATCGTAAAGGGAAACACATAAGATCTGGACAAAGGCAAATGGCTTATAATGTGTACATTAAGGATAAAAACAATATGTCTAAAACAGCTGCAGTCAATCAAACAGCAGAGGAAGTGGGTATTAATAGGAATACAATGTACTGCATTATTAAAGAAATGGAATTATATGGAGTTCCAATTTCTCCTCCAAGAAAAAGAAATTATCGTCATACTTACAATAAATTGGATGAAGCACAAAAAAGTACAATTAGACGACATGTGCATTCCTTTTTCTTGAGGAATGAGTTACCAACTTGTATAAAAATGTACGTAAATGTCAAAATATAATGATATCAGATATGTATATCCCTGCTATCCATCTGACAGTAAACATATGTTTTACTTGTTTTCAAAATACAAAGTTCATCGTGTGTAAACTGTGCTCATATTGTAGCGCCATCTACTTTATTCTTAGACTGAATGGAGTATAGGTACCAAAAATTGGTTAAATTCTAATATTTTGTACAAAGTTATTTCCTCTAAATTATATTTTTTAATAAAATATTTCAGACAAGAATGTATTCTAAAAGTTTTACAGGGTGTCATTAGTGACCGTTTCTTTGATTGCTCTTTTGTGTTTTAAGTAAAAGAAAAAACAATTAATGGAAGATCCATGGTTGCTTGTGGCGCATATTGTAAAAATACTTTAAGCTGTGACGCGCACGGAAATTTTTTAAATGACTTACTCTATATATTTTTGGATTTTCTTGTACTGCTTTAAATTATCTGTTCAACTGTTTTTTCTTTTTCAAAATTGAGCCAATAGTTTTTGAGTTATTATTTTTTTTTGAAAATATTTGACCAAAACGTGTTCAGAAAAAAATCATTTTCACATTGTGTTTAAAAGTAAAAACATTCCCTTTGGTGGTGCTTATAGCCAAGAAAATTCTGCATCATTTGGTAAAGTTGCACTCGACAATACCTCAAAAAACTTTGTTTTTTCAAAGCCTACTTCCTGAAATTTTCACATACCAAAAACTTATTTTTTTTAAATGGAACACCCAGTATTTTATTGAGGCATTTTGTTCCTTTTTTATTCTCTTTCATTTTTGTTAACAATGTCCTATACCTATCTTTTGTGATTTTTGAGATAATCACTATAGGAGCAATTACCGGTTTATTAAAAAACTACGTGCGCTGTTCTATGCACCCAAATATTCGTCCAATAAAGGCTGGAATGCGGCTGACTGCCTGAGTCAACTGTTAAAGAAAGTCGGTATACATTTATGTCAAACTTATAAAAGCATCGCTATTAGTTATCATCCAAATGAATTATTCGTATAAAGAGTTAATAGACATTATTGAAGTTTTGGGTGAGTCTGAAAGAAACTCTTTGGTAGCATCCAGACTTTATGCACAGCGATCCCTGGTAGAAGTCAACCGAACCCAGAAACCTTCGAAAGTATAAAGGATCGGTTTGAGTGAACAGAAAGTATTGAATATTATAGAAGAAAGAGCGGAAAAAGCAATAACTGGTGAGGATAAGACGTTTATGGTACTTGCGTGTGTAGTCGAACACCCCATACTGTACTACGAAAATTAGTCGTCAGTTAGATGTACGTAAGTCAAATTTGAGAATTCAGAATAATTATGAAATATGAAATTCACCTGTAGCATATTCATACACAGGGTTAGATGAAAGAAATTTTCAGAATCGCTTACATTTTTGTCAAGTGGCAGCACATAAATTATGCTTGCTTTCACAATTTTTTGTTGTTTACCACCGAAATCACCTTCTATTAAAGTGAATACGTTCATCGTCACAATTCTATTAAAGTGAATACGTTCATCGTCACAATTTCCGTTATTATAACACATAAAACCCCCCACTTTATCACACCTGTAAACTTTCAAAATCGTTGGTCATTAAAACTGTGGGAAGGAATAGTGGGTAGTTACATAATTGGAGCTTATTTATTTGATGAAAATGTTAATGGAGGAAAGTATCTTCACTATCTACGGACGGATTTTCAAAACTTTTTGAAAATATCTTCAAATATGTCAGTAAACATAACCTTTATTTTATTTCGATGTTGGCTCAATTTTGAAATAGAAAAAACAGTTGAACAGACAATTTAAAGCAGTACAAGAAAATTCAAACATGTATAGGGCGAGTCATTTAAAAAAATTAAGTTCCATGTATTTCCGATGAAACCGGAAGTGCGTCAGAGCTTAAAGTATTTTTACAATATGCGCCACAAGTAACCATGGATCTTCCGCTAATTGTTTTTTCTTTTATTTAAAACACAAAAGAGCAATCGAAGAAACGGCTGCTAATGACTCACCCCGTATAATATAAAATAATTTTAAAACGGGCTCCTAATAAGTGGCTATCACAGGAAAAATACCGCATCGCCATATCTTTACTCATAATGGCACAATCGGCCTTACCCGCCGTGATGACTCACCCTGTATATGTCTAAATCTTCGTGCACATATTTAATGGGACACCAAAATCTCTACTTTCTTGTCTTTTCTTTGGTTCTTGTTGCTCTCTGCAACTTCCTTCCTAACCGTGACGTCACAGTTAATTTAACTGTTCGATAAAACGGTGACATGACTTTCAGAAAACACGAAGTTGTCTGCGATTTCAGGCAGTTAAGTTAACGTTTCTTTAAATTGTTAGGTTAACGTCAGCCTGATTGTTCTTTGACTTCGTTGTGTGAAAAGTAATGATTTAGTGACAAATTTATAATAAAATTAGAACTCGTAATTCCGTATTTTCTGAGCATACAGGTAGGATTTTTTTTTCTGGTAATAAAGAATATTATGGCGCTTTACTCTGAATAATTTTTCCAACAATGCACCCCGAAAAAAATAGTTCGCTGTCTTTTTTAAATTATAAAAAAGAGCACTTGACTGTTTTGCAGATATATGTCCTGTTTGCTTTTGAGAATTAAATTCTTTCGTTACGTCCCGTTATGCTACGTCTTTGTGGTTACTGTGACAGAATCACTTTGTTCGTGGTGACCGATTGATCATTGGAAATCGATGGCCAGCCAATTCTCCTGATTTAACCCCACTGGACAGTTTTTCTCTTTGGCCATCTGAAAAGTGTTTCAGAACAGACTGCATAATCTCGATGAACTTGAGGAGGCAATTACAATAGAATTGCAAAATATTACACCGTAAACGCTCCACAATGTTTTCAATAACATGAGAAGACGTGTCAATTCTATGCATTGAGAATAACGGTGGATATTTCGAACAACTTTTATAAAATGTATTCATTTGGTGACATAATTATGGGATTATGTTTTACAGTAATAAAGTTGTAACGTATTTATTAATGTTTATGATAAAAAAATAAAGTGCAATTAGTATATTTCTAAAAAATTCCTTCATATAATTCAACTTAAAAGTAACCCTATTCATTGACATTTATCACAAGAAAATTTTAAATAGTAAACCTAACCACAAAAGTAAATATAAAAGGTTTGCCAATTACACTGTGTTCCCATATTAAAATCAGTATGGCCAACTCAGGACCATTTAAAATGATCACGCAGTATATAGATAGGTAATCTATTCACCGAAAAAACTGATGTTTAATTTATTTGACGTTTAAGCTAGAACATCACAAATCTGACAACTCGATATGTCAAAACTTTTATCGGAATTTTTATCACTTATAATAATAACACGAGAGCTTTCTTTTTTCCGGATAAATATTCAGCTTTTAACGAAAATTTTTGTTGCTAGGTAACTGTACGAAACAAAGTGCCTGATAAAGCGACGAGTCCGAAGGACGAGTCGTTTTATCGAAGAGGCAATTTGTTGAGTTCAGTTACCATTTAGCAACTAAATTTGAGTTTAAAAATGGAAAATTTATTCGGAAATAAAAAGGAAGCTCGAATGTAATTCGGTAAGATAATTTACTAAATGTGTAAACAATTACTGAAAAATTTATTACATAGTAATAATACTATTTAAAAATACAGTTATTAAAAACATAGTTCTTATACATTTTGTGAAGATTATTTACAATGAGTTTACAAATTTTGTCATAACAACACTTCACAACGAACACTATGATGATAAAGTAAGCAAATTGAAGTCAGGTCAACCAAAGATAGTACGCAAAGCTTAGGGTTGCGTGGACTCTGACATTTCATTTTGACAGTGAGTTCGATGATTTTATGACATAATGAAAAAACAACTTTTTTGCCGATATAAAAGTTAAAGTAAACTTTTATCGTTGTGAGAGTGACAAAACAATTCCGACTTATGGGTTTTTTTACACATGCATTAAATTATCACAAGTAATTATAATAATTATGGTTGTATATAAAATAGTATACAAACCTCGGTGAAAAGTTCCATTACTGCCTCAAGACATTATCTCTCGACAGTAATGAAACACTTTCCACCTCGGTATGTAATACACTATTATCTGCTCCCACTGTGGTAAGTAGACTATTGTTAAATTGTTTTCAAGGAATAAGTTGATTATAGTCTTAATTGCTATTGACAACGAGTGGTAAGAAACCTTATCCATTAACGTCAAGAAAAAGTGTCTCTGTCAAAATAAATTGATCAAAAAATGTAAAATCTGATTTTTCATTTAGTGAACCATACCTGTGCTACCTGCGGGAGCAGATAAAACGTTATCCACAACCAACACAGGCGGTAAGTATCGTCATCCTCGACTGCGTGTAAATAACCTTGGGCAACAAATTTTCGAAAAGTTCATGCTTCCAAGCTGAAAATAGTCATTTCGTAATGAATTCAATGTGCTGAACACGAAAATGACTAAGAAAAAGCTGAATTGGCTACGGGTTTTCTGTAAAATGTACGCATATTTCAGAAAAAGTGTACTTATGTCAATATTATAATACATGGTAAGAAAACATTTACGCATATTTCAGAAAAAGTGTACTTATGTCAATATTATAATACATGGTAAGAAAACATTAGTCTGCTTCCGGCTTTCGACTTCTTTTGGCCTGCCGTTTGTAGTGGACTTGTGGAGCATCTCTACTGATTGTCCAACAATAGTCAGCTAGCATTGACGTAGACCATTTGCCTTGGTACCGTTGCTCCATGGTGGCAATGTCCTGATGAAAGCGTTCGCCGTGCTCATCGCTGACCTACCCGCAGTTATCAGGAAAGAAATCTAAGTGGGAATCAAGAAAGTGGATCGTTAAGGACATATTGCAGCCGAACTCATGAAACAAAGCCAACATATCCTCAACCAGACACTTGTAATTTTCTGCCTTGTCATACCCCAGGAAGTTTGCTGCCACTTGATAGAATGCATCCCAAACCTGTTTTTCTTTACCTTGAAGAAGTTCTTCAAACTTGGGGTCTCGGAAGAGCTGTCTAATTTGAGGCCCCACAAAGATGCCCTCTTTAATTTTGGCTTCACTGAGTCGAGGGAATTTGTCATGCAGGTACTTGAATGCTGGTCCATTCTTATCCATGGCTTTTACCAAGTTTTTGACAAGACCAAGGTTGATGTGTAAAGGAGGAATGATGATTTTGTGTGGCTGTACCAATGGTGGGTGCTGTACATTCGTTTCTCCAGGCTTAAAAAATGCTCTCGGAGGCCAGTCTTTCTTGATGTAGTGCAAATCGATTGCTCTGCTGTCCCACAGACAAAGAAAACAGCAGTACTTTGTATATTCCTGCTGCAAACCCATCAACAGAGATACTACCTTCAGGTCAGAACATATCTGCCAGCCATACTTGCTGTAGTTAATCGTCTCCAGTAGCTGTTTGAGATTGCCGTAAGTCTCCTTCATGTAGACCGCATGTGCAATAGGTATGGATGGAAGCTGGTTCCCATTATTCAACAAAACCGCCTTTAGGCTCAGTTTTGAAGCGTCTATAAACAGCCTCCATTCGTGGGGATCATGTGCAATACCGAGAGCTTGTAGTAGACCATCAATATCGCAGCAGAACACAAGGCTTTCTTCTTTCTTAAAGAAAGATTCGAAGAGCTGATGGCGAGTGCGAAATGAAGTCACTCGGACATTCTGTTCCAGAAGATTCCACTGTCGAAGTCTTGAGGCCAGTATCTCCGCTTTGCTTTTCGACAGATCCAAATCGCGAACAAGATCGTTCATTTCATCCTGGGTAATTTTATGTGGTGCAGATGTTTCGTCAAAGCACGAAAAGTCATCATCCTTACTGCCAGGTTGAGGAGAACTCGCCGACGCATGGCCATCCTCATCGTCTGAACTGATAGAAAAATCTGTATGAGGTTCTGGAATTGGGAGTCCTTCGCCATGAGAGACAGGTCGCAGAACAGATGGTATGTTAGGGTATTCAACTGTCCACTTCTTCTTCTTGGTGATGCCTCCAGAAGCTGGTCGTACCATACAGAAATAACAGTCGTCAACGTGATTGGTGGGCTACCTCCAAATCATGGGCACAGCAAATGGCATTGCCTTTCTTTTGCCATTAAGCCACTGTGAAAGATTTACGGCACAAGTGCGGCAGCATACGTGTGGGGCCCAGTCTTTGTCCTGGTCGCCTATCTTGCAACCAAAATACAAATGATACGCTTTCTTAACTGTTGCACTGATGTTTCTGTGCAGCAAATGTCACTTCTCCGCAAATATAACAGAAGTTATTTGCACTATTAACACAGTTACGAGGCATTGCTACTGTTTAGTTACTTTACACTATAGCAATCACTTATGTATGCTAGAGCTTCGAAAAATATGCGCGAATGAACGGACATTGCACGAGTTAACTGTCACGTCGGCCATTTATAAATAAACTATAATTAGCTATTGCTTGATATTGCGCAATCAATTTCGCAACACTCTCAATGGAAACTTACAGTAAATGCTGCATTAACTTCTTTGCATGAAGGGGTGATGCAATATGACGCAAACTTTCGTAATTTCTCACTAAATTGCATTACATTATGCAATAGCATCTATACAATGGACAAAACGTCAATATCTCTTGAACGTGAGCCAATCAACTTTTTTCAATGTGATATTCGTGTTCAGCACGTTGAATTCATTCAGGATTGGGTACTTTCACCTAAGAAGCAATTTCACTGTTGACCAGTGTAATTATTATTATATGTCAAATTTAATTTTTGTAGTACTAACAATTCAGAGTTTAATTTATAAATAAATCCGAAACGCACATTATTTATGTCATTATTTATTCAATATATAATATTTAAATACAAATAAGATAATATTTCGAAAAAGGAAATAAGGATTGAAAATAAATTGAAGATGTTTCATCTATTAATAAGTAATATAATACTGGTTTGTCACTATAAACCTAAACTAAGGGATAACTGGCCTGGGTAGCTATTCCACAATTGTTCTCACTGTTCCTCGCCATTTTGATGTAACCCTCATCGCCCCAGCTGGTTCCCCACGAATTCTTGACCAGCCAGTAATCCTGACTGTTTTCCGTGCCGTAACCAACGACCAGCACCCCGTGGTCCAAATTCTCTGAACTGCAAGCCGGTTCGTAGTAGACTCCTCCTCCGTACTGCTGGAATGAATCGTGGCCGGCGTCGATGGCGACAGAGATCGGTCCTACGGTCGCCACTGCCCACTGTAACTGGCCTTCGTCTCCCGAGGCTATGTCCACATATCCCGTGTCTGTAGCTGCTGAATCAGCGGGATTGTATCTGCAGATGTCGTCCATAGCCTCGTAAGGATAATAGTTCTCGGTGTCAATGCCCCAGTTATCTCGGATGTATTGGAAGGCGTAATCCATCAGTCCACCTTCGCAGCCGTTGTTGCCGTAGGTGATGGAGCAGTCGATAAGGTTCTGTTCGCTCAAAGAAACCAGTTGCCCGGTCTGTCGGAAATGTTGGCCTTCCAAAGATCCAGTCTTTAAAAAAAAAAAGCATTTATCAGGTATAATGAGTTTATAAATAGGAAAGAATAAATGAAGTGTCTTTATATCACTAGCCAACACGATTTTAAAAAACTGACTTTAACAGTCTAAAATTTTGGTATTTTGCATTGTTTTAAAGATAAAAACTGTATTCTAACATAGGGGTATCACGTTACATTTTCAAAATAAAATTTTTATCTGTTTTCGCTAAGATTAACGTAAAATTTATAATTAAAGCAAGTATTGGAATAAGCTCGAGCATGTTCGCGGCTATACCGTGAAGGGCAGCGGCAACTACAAAGGATACGAGGTCATGCATTTCGGAGAGAAGTAGATACTAAAATGGAAACTTCTGGAATCGATACGTGCATATATGTAGGTTGCAGCCGGCGTAGTGATTCATTTATTGTTTAGTTGTTGACGCGGTCTGGCAAGAGACAAACGAAATGTCACTGAATTGTCACTTAGTGACGAAAGTTTGAAGCAATGTTCCACAAGTTGTGCAACCGTGCAAGAGGCTGTAAAAATTCTTCGGACAGTTTTTGTTATGTCTGTGGATTATATATTAAAAAATCGCAAGAGAAGCCTTTAAGTGAATTAATTCAAAGATGTTATGTACAATATTATGGCTTCAATATGAAAAATCAAGATAAAACATGGGTACGACATATATGCTGTATTTAGTGTTATGTCAAATTAACTCAGTGGAACAAAAACAAAAATTCTTCTGAAGTCCTGTCAGAAATGCCAATGATTTGGCTTGAACCAGCAGACCACGTCACGGACTGTTACTTCTGTCTTGTAAAAAATCGAAGGGTTTACAAAGTAATGTATTCAGATATTCCACTTGTAAGCAAACCGTTGAAAAGAACTGATTGTGAGCTTTCAATTTCAATGCAGTCAAATTTTTCTGCAAATCCCACGGACAAGGAAGATATAAACGATGTTTTGAATGTGTCATTTTCAAGTAATCTGACGTATGTTCCTTCTGACGAATCGCATCTCATTACTAAATCAGATCTGAATGATTTGATACGGGATTTGGGTTTAACCAAAGAAAAATCACAAATTTTGGGACCTCGATTAAAAGAATGGAATCTTTCACAATCCACTACAAGAATCTCTGTATTGAAGAATTGTCACGAAAAATTCATTTCATTTTACAGAGTTGAAAGAAATTCCTGTTACTGTACTGATGTAAATCAATTTTGTATGAAATGAGTATTGAATATAATCCTGCAGAATGGCGATTGTTTATCGACTCGTCGAAAACAAGTCTCAAAGCCGTTTTAGTTTATAATGATAATTCGAAACCATGAATTCCAATGGATGTTAACTATATTAAATCTCGTTCAATATTCTAATCATCTTTGGCAAATATGTAGTGACCTTAAGGTTATTTCCCTATTACTTGAATTGCAAGGAGGTATTACAAAATATTGTTGTTTTTTGTGTCTGTAGGATAACCGAGCTGTTCAGCATCATTACCAAATAAAAGAATGGCAGCCACTGACCAGCATTGTTCCTGGAGAATTTAATAAAAAATTTGAGCCGTTAGTGAATTCTAATTTGGTGATTCTACCCCCTCTACACATTAAGTTAGGATTGATTAAACAGTTTGTCAAAGCACTAGAAAGAGAAGGCAACTATTTTAAATACTTAAGTGATAAGTTTCCAAAGCAGACTGCTGTCTGATGCGAAAGTTCGCGAAGGAATATTTGTTGGTCCAGAAGTTAGGAAGCTGTGCAAAAATGAAAATTTTGAACGTACCATGAATAATTTAGAGCTGGCAGCATGAACTTCTGAGAAATCAAAAGAGTGAAAGCTACCAAGATATCGTGACTAATTTGCAAGAAAACTATAAAAATTTAGGTTGCATCACATTTGGTTTTTTTTTCTGCTAATTTTGGAAAGACGAGTGATGAACAAGGGGAGAGGTTTCATGAAGAGATTGCAGAAATGAAGAAACCATATCAAGGTAGGTGGGGTCCCGTTATGTTGGGAGATTTTTGCTGATTTCTCATTAGAGAAGGCAACAGGCAACATATTGATATATCCGCATTTGTTTGTGTACAGTTAAGTGCTTTTGTATTCTTGTTACTAATTAAACATACAAGAATTTGTTATGTCAAGATATTTGTATTTATCCATTTCTTTTTATAACTTCTGTACACCAAATTTTCTAAACACAATATTATTGTTTATCTACTAGCGGAGCATGATTATATCTCTAAAACTAGACGTAGGTAGTGAAAAGATTTGTTTTTTGGTTATGCCTTCAGTTAAAGACTGTAAGAACTGTACACACATTTTTACAACAGTTATCAAATAAAACAAAATTAAAATCATCGGCTAGTGTATTCCATTACACCATTATATTAAGGATATGTTGTTCATTTAAGATTTTAAAGAAAATTCATATGTATGTATTATTGTGTTGATGCCTTTTAAATTTTTATCAAAAATTTCGCAATATCAGTAATTTTGAAAAGATAGATTTTAGTTTCGTAGGTGCCATCAAAAATCAATTCATTTGATGTGTTAAACTTTATAAGAAGACGGACACGATATGAATGATTTAGCCCCGATAGATGTTGCTAGGGGGCTGTGGTATTCATTGAAGTGGTCATACTCATCGCGCAGTGGCTGTAGGTCTTGGAACAACAAAATCGACCATTAATGGCAATGTTTTACGGTATAGAAAGATTGGTTTGTATGTCAGACAGTGAGGGCAAGGGTTTCATAGTGTTGCAAACTCCGAAGAACAGATCCAAATAGCAGTGCAGACTAGACTAGTTTGATAGAGAGGTCCGAAAAGTGGGAAAAAGTGGACGAAAATTTTTTTATATTTATTTATTTATATGGGCCTATTGCCTTGCATAAAATCTATAACAGGCCGTGATAACCAATTTTAAAATTAACAATGATATCATAAATAGTGCTATAAATGAATTGATTAGTTATTTGAAATTTTTCTAGGTAAATGTCTTCGTAGTTACCTGGACTTCGTTAGCGTCCTTAATTGTTTAGAATTAAACAGAGTATACATTATAGCGTTAAATAAAGGCTTTTCAATAGATTTAATTAATAATATTTTAGCAAAACTACAGAAATCTAAAACGCTATCCCTAATTTACCCCACAGTAAAAAACAATAAAACCCATAGTTATAATTCCATCACATACATTGGTAAAATTTCAAGAATATTAGGGAACTTAATTAACACAGGTAGGGAAGAAGCCATTTCATTCAAAACAAACAATTCCATACAAAAAGCAATAAAAAACAATAAAGATATAACGAACAATAGATTAAACTCAGGGGTGTACAAGTTGACATGCGAAGGCTGTAAAAAAGTGTATGTAGGACAGGCCGGAAGGACCTTCGATACTAGAATGAAAGAACACGAAAGATATACAGCACGTGTCAATTTTCATTAGCCATAGGCGATTAATTCATGCAATACGTGACAACATGGCACCCCACCTTTCCTCTTCAATGCGAGTGCGACTGATACAAGCTCAAGTTAGCAGTAGCTGTTGGGCTATTGACTAGGGTGTTTGTACTGCGCTCAGAAATAATATTTACGCATTGCAAGGATTTTTCTTTTTCCTTTCAAGAAATGCAGAGAATTATTAAGCTGCGTTCACGCTGCATGTCACAAACAAAAGCGTAATTCTAATAAAATTAAAAATAAGGTAAATAAAAAAGGATTCTGAAAATAATAATAAACTACTAGATCGCGGCGGCCATTTGATGATGACGGCTTTTATTGCAGACTAGATTGCAACGTGTTCGCAGCTAAACATTTAATGTAGAAGTGGGAAGATCGGAGAAAGTCGTTGTGATGTCGATTGTTGTCGGGATTGGTGACGGATAGTAGGGGTGACACACGTTGCCACATATTATTTGTATACGTATAAATCGCATGCAAACATTGAATCCATATACCTAATGAAAATTGACACATACGGTATAAGGATAATTGGGTAGAGACTCAACTTTTGCGGATCATTGCTTAGAACAAAATCATAAATTCTCTACTAATTTTACAACTTTACATTTTCTAGAAAAAAAGTGAAGACAACTTAATATGCTAGAAAGTTTATAAATTAATAATATTTAATAAGTTAGGTATAATGTTAAATGACCAACTAGATATAAATAACTCCCTCTTACTAAATTTAAAATTCAAATCTGTCCGCCTCCTCTAAGAATGAGATTATTTTTGTGTATTTTTGTGTATTTTTGTGTATTTTTGTATTTATATACAGGGTGTCTCTAAAAGGTGCGGAAAAAACGCTACCACACATTTCTGAGGGCGATCTAACCCAACTTACCTGAGTCCAAAAGTGGATGCACCATTGCATTGAATTGCCACAAGAATAACACCCAAATTACAGAAGCATATGTGTCCATATACGGAATGAATTTTTTATATCCAGATTACTCATAAACGGCTGCTCCAATCAACTCCTACCAGGTATACCTTTTCTAGGTAAAAAACATTGGAGAATAAGAATTTTTATTTAAAAGTTAAATACAGTGTGTTTCAAAAAAGTTATTACGTTTAAATGGATACAATATGCCGCAGGTGGCGCCCTCTACATTTTGCAATGAAAATGAGAGCAGATTTAAATTTTTTACCCCACGAAACCCCCCCTACCCAAATATTGTGACAATATACCAATTATTACAGAAATTATTTATAAAAAACTAAAACCAAATTGAACTTTTGACACTCTGTATCTCCGAAAGCATCCACTTTTGGACTGAAGTAAGTTGGGTTAGATCGTCATATTTTGCCCTCAGAAATGTGTGGTAGCGTTCTTTCCGCACCTTTTAGAGACACCCAAGTATATAGGAGCTGATATGTAATTTGAAATTGTATTTTCATCTACAGTGTGGCAAAACATATGTCGTGTGAACATTATAATTTTAAGTTAAACAGTTGTGTTTTATTATATGAAAAGTTAATAATATTCTTCTTCCTCTTAATTCCTGGTGTTACATTTGTGTTAATCTACTATGATTTATATTTTTGCAACGTGTTCTTACACGATTTGTAATGCTATTTATGTATCAGATCCCAGACAATAAAGGTAATCAATGATCTAAATGTGATTAATAGCGTGAGTGTTTGTGTTAAAATAATCGCTTATATGCTTGCCGCGCTGAAACTCCAACACGACCCACACTGTCCTTGATCTTTGACCTCGGTTACCGCACCACTAGCTCTCCAGTCCACTTCGTCGGCGAGCTTGACGTTTGCTGGCGGAATATATGTCGCCCCTTTCGATTTTTTCACGACTTGGTTGTTGTTTGTCTTTGCAGTCGTTCTGTTGTAACCGTTCATGGTCTGCACGATTTCATAGGAGAGCATGTCGGAATACTTGTTCACTTTTAAACTGAACGAGACGAGTCCTTTTTCGTACAGTTGATTATGCTTGGCCACTTTGTGAGCGTTTTCCATGAAGATTTTCATGCGATATCTTTCTTCCGTTGGATTTTCGTACTTCTTCGCGTGGTTCAACTAAATGGAAAATTGAAATTATAGACATTAACAAGTTTGCAAGTGTTTTTTATGCAAAGAGCATTTTTATTGCTTGCGCTTGGGCGAAATTAAATTTTGAAAATTCAAAGTCCTTCTTGGCGTAGTTAGCAGTTAATTTAACTGCTGTCTACGCTTTTGTTCCTGAAACTTAGTACGAGATTATTCGTTAAAATTTTGACAGTAAAAACAGAACGGTTCTACATGCGCTTGACCTAGGTCAGTGATGGCGAATCTGTTTGAATAGTGGTCAAATTTTATTCATTATTTTTTTTTAGTACTAACTTGTGGGTCACTAAGTCAGTGCCCTCACTTGAAAGGGATGAGGACAGGATATTTAAAAACAAATTTTTTATTCCGCATTCATTAAGGTTGTATTACACTTATCAATTTCTTGACCAAGTTATTGACCAAGAACTTGATCAAGTTAAAATGGACGACAAATCCTGTATTACACTTGTCAAGTCGACTTGATCAATTTTTTGCCACAGAACTTGTTGATTTAGAAGATGTTTTATTTTTCTTCTACAACTTGATCAAGTTTTTAGTGCTTTCTAGTAAAGTGCATGTTATAAAGTTTTTTGCCAACAGCGTACAATGTAAACACAAATTTCAATTTATAGGATCTTGTTAAAAATGACATGTTAATTAATACTTTTCGAATGAATTGTGTGCATAATTTTTTTTTTTTATTTATTATTAATTATGCACCTCTTGTGCAGTTATTTTTACATTTGCAATTGAAGTGTAATACAGCCTTTAGTTTTACGAATTTTGCGGTTTATCTTTAAATAAATGGTATAAGTTTATGTATTTTGATATACCAACATTAAATATATTGACCAAAGTGGCCATCTACATGGTATTTCTTCAGAATATGCTAAAAAAGAGTTTTCTGTATATATATTAATTTTTTTTTAATTTTGCACCATTCCATACATTTTTTATATGTAACTTTGTACATTTCTTTCGATTTAGCTGCTAGCAAATTATTTATTACTCAGTTTGCAATATCCCGTATATCAGAAGGCGTATAAAACAGAAAATCTTCATCCCTTGACAATAATTTTTTTTAATTTTTTAATTTAAATAATAACGAAATATTTAAAAATTACTTCTTATTTACTAAGAAAATAATCAACTGTAAACTTTTCAAATTTGAAGTTTAAATTGTTTGGGTTACTTCCACATCCTAAACATTACTCCGGCAAGAAAATAGTGCCTACGTAGTTCTAGTATTTACTAAGTAAGTTTTTGCAAAAGTATATGTGGAAATATTTTGTAGAAATGTGTTAAAATACGTATGCAAATTACTCCTACAGTTCGGAGGCCTTCATTTTTGTATTTCTCCACAAAGAAATAGTACCGATATAAATAATATTAGGTAATAAAATTATTAAAATCTTGCTCGTTACAAAAAATATTGTCCAAATTTCGAGCGTGAAACATTTCGCGAATTCGTGTCCATAAAGCTATGTTTTCCCACACTTGGTTCGTAAATAACTATTTATAAATTCGACGTCAGGTATACAGGGTCGCGCATTAGTATATTGAAGCCCGAATTATTTGACATTAGAAACGTTATGAAACAATCGATTAAGGAAAGGTATAGGTATTCTTAAGTTTCATATTTTAAAATTAGATGCATATATAGAGGATGCTTTATAACGCAGTTGTAGACTTAACCTGTATTTATTTAAATGGAATACTAAAAATGAAAAATTGCTTTATTACCTCAAAAACGGGGGTTAAATTATTACATTGCAATATTTAAACTTAATTTTTGTCAGGAAACAGTAGTAGGTACATACATGCCGACCAATAACTAGTGAGAGCTAATAGTTCGTTCTGTACGAATCTCTGCATACTGATGCATGTATTGCTTATCTCACAGGATTATTACCTAGATTAATATCTATTCTTTAGCCTAAGAGACTTTTTTTCTTTTATCGATAACTTTATTTTGAAATTCCTGCCAGAAGTAGGTCTTTTACTCTTATCGAAAATCAGTTTTTTGCCAATATTTTGCAAGTCATGCTGTTTAGACAGGTACACTACGAGTACAATAGTATTTAGAATTTAATTTTCAATACCTTTTATATAAAAAAATTCAAACTTCGGACCTGAAGTAACACTTTTACTCTTATCGAATAGCGATTTTTTGTAAATATGTCGGAAATTAAATATATTTATCAAGAGTACAAACGTATTTAGAGCTGGATTTGGAATATTTTTTGTATAAATTAAATTTCAAAATTCGGACCGGAAGTACCACTTTTACTCTTAGCGAGTAGCACTTTCTTTCGAATATCTCGCAAAGTATGTATTCTGTAGACATTTATTATAATAGGATTTTGCATAATTTATATATAAAAAAATTCTTAAAATCCGGCTTATTTTTCTAAGATAAAACTATTTACAACAATTTCGTATAATTTGAAACGCTAATACGTATAAGAAGTCGTGTGGTGGCCATACCTCATTTTTTGTTTCTTCGAAGCTCTCATCGGTAGGACTCTCATATTCAAAATATAATAATTCATAACATTTAGATGTAGAGGGAAGTTCCATTTGATCTTGCCTTACATCTTGTAATTTTCTTTTGTGAATTTCTAATCCTGGACGTCAAAGTAATTTCTTTTAGTACTTTAAAAATAAAAGAGTGTCAGCTACATTTAAATTCATTTAAATTTATTAAAATTTATAACTACCGTTTCATTCTCAGTGGAATACTTTCTAGTTTATAAGATCTTCCTTGTTTATCGCACAATGTCTATTTTCTTTCTCACTCACTCACAAAATCTGGTCTCGAAACACCCAATGAATGGGGATCGTAAAACCCTTATCTTTATGCCTCTGTTAGAGTACTCAGAAGCGATAAATCTCGTCTGGCGAAACTCCGTCTGCTTGCCGAAACCGTACCATTTCTCCAACAATTAGTCTTGCAGAATGTATTCTATTTTCCAAACCATAAGTTTAATTAAGAAAATATTTTTTGAACTCTTTCAAGGACGTGGTCAGAACATTTTTTAAATTATTGTCGTATCGTTAATTTTCGGATATTTGTCTAATTTCAATTTTTATTTTTTTTTCTACATATATTTTCGGAAAAAGGACTATGCTATGATATTTCTTTTATTTTTTAAAGTAATTCGAAAAAATAATTGTCAGGATTTGGAAGAAACTGATTGAGGTAGTGAGCACTCCCCCTTAACTTCATGATCCAGCGAAAATAGAAGACGTACCCAAAGCAAGTAATGGTGCGAAAAAGGTCGTACAATTTTTTCCTTGCCAGAACAAACTAACCTGCTTAAAGCACCTTAATGTAGACGTAAAAATGGTCATAATTTTTTAAACACACGAAATAGATCACGCAAACCTTATCTGAGGAGGCTCGCAAAAGAAAGCAGGTTTTAAATACGCAAAGAAAAAGTATAGCATTCCATATAAAAAAAAATATAAGTTAAGTCTACAACTGCATTATAAAACAGCCTGTATATGTGTACCTAATTTGAAAATATGAAGCTTAAAGAATACCTACACCTTCCCTTAATAATTTTTTTTCATAACGTTTACCTATAATGTCAAATAAATCGGGCTTCCACATACTAATGCGCCAGCCTGTATATACGTACTTTCCTTCTTCAATATTATTTATTGTCTGTTCTCTGTTTTATGATACAAAAAATAAGTTTATAAAAGCCATCGCGTGGGTCATTTGAGAAGCCTGCGTAGGTCAGTGTCTGACCCGCGGGTCGTATGTTCGCCATCACTGAACCAGGGTACTGAAATTGATTCAGGCTGATAATATTTTTGTGGTCTTATCTGTTCTTTAACGTTAAAATCAAATTTGCATTTCAGTCGATGTGGTACCGCGAAGTTATACATGATAGACAGCGAAATCTGCGTCATAAGTACACAAACTTACCTTGAATTCCGTCCATTGCTCTTGTACCAGATCATAGAAGGATACGGCCTTGGCGCCGATAAACACTAAAGCGAATATCAACATAAACTTCATGTCGACTATCTTTAACTATTTTACAGAATTTTTTTTGATACACTAATTAGATATCGGGAAAAGTTGTGCAACTAACATGTGTTTCGTTTTTGAAAATGTACTCGGTTTTGCTCCTATCTTTTATGATGAAATTATCAGGTAAATACTCCCTGCCATCGCACGCAAACCAGATAAAGCGTGATAAATTCGATAGTTAATCGAATGAGCGAGCGTATTGTAAACAAAACTTACAGATATTAAGCAATGTGACACATTAGAATCAATTATTGTTTATATAGCTGATGCACGACTGAAAACTGCTGGCCAAGATTAAATAACATTTATATAGGGTTTTTCTCTTTGCAATCTTCAGTGATTCATTCTGTATATGTCGATTATGTGATAATTTCGCGTAAATTCCCAGTGGATTTAGCTGGGCGTATATGCGTCTATGTGGTCTGACATTTAGAACGTGATACTGTTGCATTGTTCCATTTTTTAAATAAACAAATTTTATCTGTAAATGTGGAAGCAACAGAATGGTTTTTGTAAATTGTTTTCCGGTTTCGTAAAACCGCATACTACTATCTCTATTTATAAAGATTTTCGGTGGTTCTTTTGATACTGTTATCAAGTTTGGTAAGCTCCTAAAAAAATGTAGCGTTAATTATATTATTAACGAAACAAACCAATGCGGAAAATAAACATTGTATTTAAATTTATGTTTATAAGTAAATGCTTGTATTCATCCTCAACTTAATTAGGCAATAAGGACTAAGGCCGGGAATTTTCAAAATTTCAGTATTCAAATATTCATTTTGATAAATCGAATTATATAAATATCCATTCGAATATTCAAGTATTTTGAATATTCGAGTATTTGAATATTTGAACAAGTTCTTCTGTATTAGAATATTCCAATACAAAAATTTGAATTTTTATTATCCATTCCAATATTAGTCATTACTCTTTCTGTTATCCGATGTTTTGGTAATCACTTAATAAGGCTGCGCAAAAAGATTGCAAGATGAACATCACTGTGGGAGAAGTTCGGCGATTGCCGAACTACTCCCACATTCGTTCTCCCAATATTTGCGGCATTGTTACGTACCACTGCCAAACTGATGAAAATTTTCGACCTCGAGATTTTTGCAGATGTTTGATGCAGTGTTTTTAAAGAATGTCTGTGTATCTGTGTGTCTGTCTATGACCACGATAGCGGTCAAACCGCTGTAGGTATCAATTCCAAATTTTGTATTTACGTATATAATCTCCCTCTTGAGATCTGATTAGTTTTTCAGTAAAATCGGTAGACCAGAAGTAGTAGTTTACTTCAGTGAAAAAATTGAATTTTGCCAATATTTCGTCAATTAGTAAGTTTAAACACATTTATAAAGAATTCAAATATACTCAAAATTAAATTTGGGAAGAATTTTGTTAAAAAAGTTTTTCGAAATTCCTACCGGAAATAGGTCTTTTACTCTTATCGAATGTCCGTTTTATGCGAAAATTTTGCAAGTTATGCTTTTTAGACAGGTACGTTACGATTATAAAAGTATTTAGAACTTAATTTTCAATACATTTTGTATAAAAAAAATTTCAATATTCGGACTGGAAGTAACGCTTTTATTCTTATCGAATAACGATTTTTTGCAAATATGTCGTAAATTATGCATTTTATATATATTTGTCAACAGTACAAAAGTATTTATAGCTGGATTTGCAATGTTTTTTGTATACATTAAATTTCAAACTTCGGACCGGAAGTATTACTTTTACTCTTAGCGAGTAGCACTTTTTTTCGAATGTCTTGCAAAGTATGTATTCTATTATAGAAATTTATTAAGAGAATAGAAGTACTTAGAACAGAATTTTGAATAGTTTTTGTACAAAAGAAATTCTGAAAATTTTATAATTTGAAACGCTGATACGTATAAGAAAGTAGTGTGGTGGCCACACCTCGTTTTTTACATTATAAAAAAGAGCACTTGGCCGTTTTTCAGTTATATGCCCTGTTTGATTTTTTGAGAATTAAATTCTTTCGTTACTTCCTGTTATGCTACGTTTTGGCTATGTCAAGTTGGCCCCCCCATGTTACAATTTATATACTATAAAATGAATGTCAATTGTGCCCCATTTGTGCTCAATTGTGCCGATACTAGTTTCATTTGTGCTCCTCAGTTTTCAGTGATTTTTAAAAAAATCGAAGAGGGAGCTAACTTGACGATTGGCCCCCCCCGCCAAAATTTGAATTTCTTTCCAAAACTCGGTGCCTTTGCAAAGCACTCTAATTGTGCTCAATTGTGCCGTATAGTGCTTTTTCGTCAACCACTCAGTTTCGAAGTTATACTTAAAAAAAATCCGAAATTGACAAAAGTCTACTGTCGACTGTCGCCCCACGTTTATTATAATTTACATAGTATAATAAAATGTCTGTCAATTGTGCTCCATTTGTGCTCAATTGTGCCGTTATTAGTTTCATTTGAGCTCTTCTGCTTTCAGAGATTTTTAAAAAAATCGAAGGGGGGCTAACTTGACGATTGCCCCCCCCCCCCGCCAAAACTTGAATTTCTTTCCAAAACTCGGTGCCTTTGCAAAGCACTCCAAATGTGCTCTCATTTAACTAAGTATTGCATGATATTGCGCCACAAATAGCTGGTGTCCTTGCAACCCGAATTAGCTTCTGTGCACTAAAAATGATGTGTGGACTACTTAGCCACATAAGTAAAAACCCCACAGGGTGCGATTCTTTGCCACCTCGTCCAACACCGTCTAAATCAGACATATTTGGAGAATTTGTTATTCGAACAATATACATCGTATGAGTACCTTGTGTTGACATGTGCATACCTGTAAAATATCAAGCATGGATAAAGTTATCTATTCTATCTGCTTATTATTGAAACTGAAACATGTACCTACAGGATACATTTGATGTATTCTGAAATACATTTATGTATCTTGTTTTTAACATAGTTGATCTCTTTCACTGGGTGTAACTCTACAATAAAGTTATTTATGACTGTAGTTCTCAAAAATAACCAAAAGAAAATATAACCCCTATATATTATATACAGTAATAAAATGGTCAGAGTAGAAGAAGGTTAAAGAACTCAATTGTAGAAGTACACTAATTCTTTGACAGTAGTAATGTACAGTAAAAATCTAGTTAGTGATAACCGGTCAAACGTTTTCTTTCACTTCACTTTAAAAATAAAACTTAGATGTGGACACCACACGAATTTTTTATATGTATTCGAGGTCCGAAAATTGAATTTTTTGTTATACAAAAAATATTCCCAATTGCAGCTCAAAATACTTTTATAGATACATAATTTGCAAGATATTTGCCAAAAAGTGCTATTAGATAAGAAGAGAGGTGTTATTTCGAGTCCGAATTTTAAAATTTCTTTAATACAAAATTATTCCAAATCCAAAATTATTCCAATACTTCATAAATTTTTACAGAATGCATAATTTGTCAGATGCTTACAAAAACCATATATCTTACATACGTCCGATTCAAATTTTATATTTTTTTTACAAAAACATTAGCAGTAGTGAAATACAACAAACAAATGTTTAAGATTTACACTATATTTAATAACGACAGCTGTTTCGCTACACTGTAGCTTCGTCAGGTTGACATATACAATAATAACTATCTACATACACTTGACTCTTATATATAGTGTGTGGTTATTAGGAATTCTAAGAACTAATATATAAAGAACAATTTCTTGTCTAAAAGTATCGGGTCTATACAAAATGTACGCGTAACTAAATATATTGCTAACAGATGTTATGTGTGAAATTAGGGAAACTGTATTACTGACTGAATATATTTAACAATGGTGATGAGTTTAGGTCCACTTTATCGTTTAATAAATTGTCTGAATGTTTATATTATATATTTGTGGTAAATGGAAAATTGTACTTGGTTATTGACTCTTTTTAACGTAAGATATAAGAAGTTGATACTGTTATTCACTTCTTTTTCTAATGAATAGAATAGAATAGAATAGCTTTATTGTACCAACTAATATAAAATACAAAAGCATGTAAAATACAGCGGTAACGTCGAAACAAGTGGTGTGTGTGAGCGTGTGTGTGTGAATGTGTGTAGGCGTGTGCTATATAACAATGTATGTGTGTACTAATGGTAGATATAATTCAATGTAAATGAAACTTCTTGATATATTGTAAAAACTCAGTAACCGAGTAGAAGCTGTTTTCTAATAAGTATTTCTTAATGGATGTTTTGAATTGTGGCACTGGCTTTTCAATCCAAGTGTTCGGTAATTTATTAAATAGTTCTAGATGTCTATGTTTGGCACTCGTGGTCTGCAACCTGTGATTCGGAAGTAGAACCTGTGATTGAGATCTTAGTCGCAACTGCGTCACATCTCCTTTTCTATTTAACGTAATTTAGCTCGAAGAAGCTGTCTATAGATGTATGCTGATGGCAAAGGCATGATTTTGTTTCTAACAAAGAGAGGCCTGCACGATGTCATTCTATTGACCTGCTCTATTACTCGAATTGCTTTTTTTTGTAGAATGAATATGTCTACAGCATGTGTTGATTCGCCCCACAGTTGAATACCATAGCTCATACGGGAATGAAAAAGTGCATGGTATGCCGTTATTGCTGCATCCTTATTTAATAAAGTTATTAATCTCCGTATGGCGTAAAGAGCACTGGAAAGTCTTGTATGAAGTTCATCAATGTGAGACCGCCAGGTCAGCCGAGTATCCAGGGTAATTCCTAAAAGCTTTGCAGACCCGGCATTTGCAGGTGTTTTGCTACGTTTACAGGTGAATGGTAATTGAACATTCTTTGCTTCATTGACAGTAAGACTATTGGATGTAAACCAAGTGGCAGCCCTGGACAATGTCGTTTCAGCTTTCGTTTTAAGTTGTTTTTCATCTGTACCTCTGAATAAAAAAGTAGTGTCATCTGCGTACAATACCACATGGCTTGAAATATTGTATGGCAAGTCATTTATATAAATACAGAACAGAAGAGGACCAATAAGCGACCCCTGAGCTACTCCGTGCTCAACATGTCGCGATTCACTCATTTCATTGTTTGCATACACAACTTGTCTTCTGTTCTCGAAGTACGATTTTAAAAGCTTCGATGCTAAACCACGAACGCCGTAGCGATCTAGTTTTTCCAAGAGAATCTCATGTCTTACGCAGTCGAAGGCCTTAGACAAATCACACATCACCACCAAACCATCGTCCCCATCCTTCATAGCATCCAAAACGAAGTTTAAAACCGATAATACAGCATCCACTGTCGATTTTCCCGGACAGAATCCAAATTGTTGCCCGGTTAGAATGGAGTGGTTTCCCAGGAATGATGTGAGGCGCAGTAAGAGGGCGGTTTCGAGGATTTTTGACAGTGTAGGTAACACGGAAATAGGTCTGTAGTTCTTTGGATTATTGGGGTCACCGGATTTGTAAATAGGAGTCACTTTTGCAATTTTCATGTTATCAGGCACAATTCCTTGCTCAAAACACGCATTCACCAAATCAGCAAGTGGTTCCAGTAGGCAATTCGAACATTTTTTTAGCATTTTCGTATTCATGCCATATACGTCCAAAGCATCTTTCGCTTTAATGTTTTGAATGATAGTCTGTACTTCCAAAGGTGTCACTGGTACTAGAAAACATGAACGTTCATTATACTGAATATTTCCTATAAAATTTATTGATTCATTGTTGTGTTTATGCAATTCAGAAAACTCATTTGCCGTATTACAGAATATACTATTTAATTCACTAGCAGATGGTGTTCGATGTTGTAAGTTGTTAGATGTGCCTGTTTCCCTTTTGATGATGTTCCAAAACTCTTTCTGGATTATCAGATTGGTATACAGAGCGTAAGTACTTATTTCGTTTCTCTTCTCTCAATTTCGTGATGTAAAAGTTTTTGTAAGAATTAAATATTTGTTTAAGATCATCACCTCCAACGCGGTTATAGGTTTCTTGTATTAATGAAAGAGTTTCTTTAATCTGTTTAAGTTCATTGCTGAACGAGAAAGGTTGGCTGGTTTTATTAGCTCCTATTAATTTGATCTTCAAAGGAAAAGCGATTTCCAAGCAAGAGAGTATTTGTGTTAAGATTATGTTTGATTTTATATCAGCATTGTTTACTTTCTGTGAGCTTAACCATGTTTGTTCTTTAATGGCGTTTTCGAAAATATCGTAATTTGTATGCGATAAGTTTCTTGTTTTTCTGTAATTTTGTTTTGCTTGTATACAGTTAAAGTGGAAGCTAATGCCGTGATGGTCAGAAATAGATGTGATAAACGTGTGGGCCTCGTATTTAGTATAGTTGGTGAACACATTATCTATGCAAGTCTTTGATGTTCCCTGAACTCTTGTAAAATCATAAATTGTTTGTTTTAATCCAAAACTAACTAAAGCGTTCTGTAAATCCCTTGTATTTTTTGTCTGTGTAGATATATCAATATTAAAATCACCGCCTAGAATGATATTTACATCTTGCTTATATTGTCGTAGAATTTTGGTAAGTGTGTCTGCTAAAATATCCAGAAAACCCTGAACATCACCAGTTGGAGAACGGTATGTACATAATATTATTGTGTTGCACTTTGCAAGATATATCCCGCAGATTTCACAGGTTTTGTCCACGGAAAGTCCCGACACTAATGGAATATCAAAGTACTGTAAACCATTTTTCACGTATATACATACACCTCCGTGTATATAATTTCTTCTTATGTAAGAGGTACCCAAGGTATATCCGCAAATATTGTAGGTCTTAAAGTTGTATATGTTAAACCAATGTTCTGAAACGCATAAGATATCACAATCTAGGTCCTGCATTAGTAGATCAACAGCTTCTATTTTATTTGTCAGGCATTGGGCATTTATGTACATATGTAACATTTTTGGTAAATTTGCTTTTTACAACGGAGTTTGGGATATGGTTATATGCTTCTCGATTTTCTAAGTTATTGTGTTTGGTTCTTGTGGGTGGTGAAAATTTAAATCCGTATTTGTTCTACCGTTATTATAGAATATAAATCTACGTATCCTAATACTTTCCGACCAATTCTCGGATTTTATAAAATCAACATAATCTTTATCCTTTATGCCTACCTTGTAACAGTTGGCGCCATGCATCGAATTTATTTTTGAACATTCGTAATCGGAGTGTCGGAGGATGGTCTTTATATGGTCTTTCACTTCATCTATTGTGTTATTTTTATCTATATTTCCTATGAACAGCCACATTTTCTTTTCAACAGCTTTAAGCTTTAATGAGGAATTAGTAATAGAACCAACTGATATATTTAATATAATGTAATATAATGTAATATAATGTAATATAATGTAATATAATGTAATATAATGTAATATAATGTAATATAATGTAATATAATGTAATATAATGTAATATAATGTAATATAATGTAATATAATGTAATATAATGTAATATAATGTAATATAATGTAATATAATGTAAACGTAATATGGGAATTAATAGAATTACGAAACTCAAAGAAATTATTCAATTGTCTGTTTGTACCTGTGTATCCTACCAAAATGTCGTCAACGTATCTGAACCAAAACAATACGTTCTAAGCAAACAGATAATAATTGTAAAATCTCATCTTTTATTATAATGTTAGTTTTGTTACATTCTAATATCCTTTTAATTAATTCAGCTGTTTCAGTAGGTGGGACACTCGGGGAAAGGTTTTTTACATCGAATGAAATTAATTTAGTGTTATCCGGTAACTTAAGATCTTTCATGTTATTAATTAATTGAAAACTATTTTTGATGCTATATTTAGGTTTGAATTTCGTATGCTTAATTATAATATCTATCAAACATTTTGAAACTTTAACTGCTGGTGCTGTAACATATGAAACAACTGGTCTAATCGGATAATTTTCTCTATGCAATTTGATTAAAGAATATAGTTTCGGTGGTTGTGGATTCACTACTTTTAATTTCTGTGTTTCATAATAATTACTGATATTAAACAGGCTAGGTGAATTACTAATCGTCTTAATGATTTGTTTTTGAAAGGCTATTGTAGGGTCTTTTTGGATTACGATATATTTTTCTGGATCTAGAAATTGATTAGTTTTTGATATATAATCTACTTTATTTAATGCTATCACTGTTTTCCCCTTATTTGCGCGTGTGAAAATTAAATTATTATCATTTGCTTTATTCTTCATATTCTTAGCTATTTGACTATCATTGTTAACCGTCGTGGCTCGATTTAAATGTTTAATAATATTGCTTGCTTGATATTTAGTATTCAGGTTGTTACTTTCCTTTAATGCTAACTCAGTTTCTACTGCTAATAGTTCTAAATCTTTCTTTCTAATTTCTGTTTTTATGTTGTAATTAAAACCTTTGCTTAATACATCAATTTCTTTTTCATTGAACTCTGTGTTGCTGAGATTGCTAAATCTATTTCGTCATAATTTTTTTAAAAATCTCTGGAAACTGAGGAGCACAAATGAAACTAATATCGGCACAATTGAGCATAAATGGAGCACAACTGACACACATCTTATACTATGTAAATTATAATAAACGTGGGGCGACAGTAGGCTTTTCTCAATTTCGGAATTTTTTTTTAAGTATAACTTCGAAACTGAGTAGTTGACGGAAAAACGCTATACGGCACAATTGAGCACAATTGGAGTGCTTTGCAAGGGCACCGAGTTTTGGAAAGAAATTCAAAATTTGGCGGGGGGGGCCAATCGTCAAGTTAGTCCCTCTTCGATTTTTTAAAAATCTATGAAAACAGAAGAGCTCAAATGAAACTAATAACAGCACAATTGAGCACAAATGGAGCACAATTGACACATATTTCATACTATGTAAATTATAATAAAGAGTAGACTTTTGTCAATTTCGGAATTCTTTTTTTAAGTATAACTTCGAAACTGAGTGGTTGACGGAAAAACGCTATACGGCACAATTGAGCACAATTGGAGTGCTTTGCAAGGGCACCGAGTTTTGGAAAGAAATTCGAATTTTGGCGGGGGGGGCAATCGTCAAGTTAGCCCCCCTTCGATTTTTTTAAAAATCACTGAAAACTGAGGAGCACAAATGAAACTAATATCGGCACAATTGAGCACAAATGGAGCACAATTGACACTCATTTTATAATATGTAAATTGTAACATGGGGGGGGCCAACTTGACATAGCCCTACGTTTTTGTTGATACTGTGACAGAATCACTTTGTTTTTTGTTTTAATTCCCCCTCTAAGCCTAACATGTAAAAGCATTTCTTCTACAGCATCGGAACTAAATGACCTTGTTAAGGTATAGTAAGACCCTAACATAATCTGATATACGTACATATACATTTATTAAAAGAAATATCCACTCTTTGGTGCTGGCTATACCAAATCTATTGAATTTCTATGCCCACATTTCAAGACAGCCTAAATTTGCTTCTAGTCTAGTCAATTTCTACACCATTTTAATAATTAGTGTAGCATCTTTATTTACCCAATAGATACAAGGCTAATTACAGAACAAAAATTCACAAACAAAAACATTTCTTTTCTGATATCGTCTTTAAAATTGTACTAAATACAATACAATAGACTTTACATATATGTTAATGTTAGTTACCAAATAACGTTTGCCTATGCTGCTCAACTCTAGTTCGGCTATTTTTTCATTAGAATTCAAAAAATGTTCTCTTTGCACATCTACAAATATTAAAATATTTCTAATTTTAACCTAAAAGTACAAATTACTATTTACCAAGAATTTTCTTTATACTAGAGTGCGGATAATCAGTTCTCATTTTCCGAAGTTCTTTGAGAATTACTTGCGTTTTAGCTGTAGAATTTAAGTAAAAAAACATGCCTTAAAATATACGAAATAAGTCTAATCATTGAAATGCCAATAACTGAGTAAGTGTTCATTGGGCTCAGCATCGTATTGTATATTTTTAGCACGTGATTTTAAAAGTGCTCTGCGATCAACAAATAGTTTTGTAAAGCCTTGGTCAGATAGCGCCAGGTAGAGGAAGGAATTTTAGGTTAGCAGAATCACAAAATTTCATTATTTTACGGCCAGTTGGCCATGGGCTACGTTAATATTTTAGCTTCTTCTACTAGATATTATAAGAATGCACAACAATTCTCTGACGTCATTATTGAGAGTGGTCACGGTCCATAAACCGAACAAACCGCACAGTCATTTTTCTCCCATGGTAATTATATGGTGTGAATGTAAGAGAGAATTTTTAAGTGTTTTAATAAAGAGTGCTTACATAAATTGACTTTTTAGTAATAGGTATGAGGGGTGAAATGTGTTCTAATGATTTACTATAGTCTAACACAAAAAATACTTGTATTTTCAGATTTATAGGCAATACAACATTGTGCTTACAACAAACTGTGGCTGTTTTTTCTGAAAGATTTATTTATACCTACCTAGTAAGCAAGTTAATCTTTTCACATTTAGATTCTCCAAAAAGACAAAAAATTATAATTATGAAAGAGTTTTATGGAACTTGTATAAGCAAAACCTTTATTAAAATTGCTTTCTATGCTGGATACAATTTAAATATTGTTTCTCCCCTTGAAGTATATTGCTTTGTATTATTGATACAGCCCATAAACATTTTCAATAGAATAATGAAGAAAAAACAGTCCCTGTTTGTTGTAAACACAAAGATATATTGTGTATAAATCTAAAAATCCAAGTATTTTATGTATTAAACTATAATGAATCTTTAGAATACATCTCAAATATCATACCTAACACCAAAGAAACTCAATCTATGTACATAACTTTTATAAAAGTTACTTTGAAATAGTCTCTTCTTTAACTCCACATACTTTACATGCGATAAGAAGAAGTATTCGGTTTGTTTGGATTGTGAACCTTGACTTAGGATAATAGTGACGTCAACAGAAAATATCCGCATTGTAAGAGTATACTGCAACCAAACGTTACCTGCTGGATTCATTAATTAATGAAGATCGCTTTTAGAAATCCTATGTAATTTAATGGATTAACTAGTGTTTGAAACATAGTTTATATATCAAATTTAATTTTTCTTCTACTAACAGTTCAGAGTCTAATTTATAAATAAATCCGAAACGCATGTAATTTATGTAATTATTTATTTAATATATAATATTTAAATGCAAATTATACATATTTCGAAAAAGGATAGAAGGATTAAAAATAAATTGAAGATGTTTCATCTATTAATAAGTAATATAATACTGGATCGGCACACTAAACCTAAACCAAGGGATAACTGGCATCTGTAGCTATTCCGCAGTTATTCTCACTGTTCCTTGCCATTTTGATGTAGCCCTGGTCGCCCCAGCTCGTTCCCCACGAATTCTTGACCAGCCAATAATCCTGACCGTTTTCTGTGCCGTAACCCACGATAATCATAGCGTGGTCCGAGTTCCGGGCTGCAAGCCGGTTCGTAGTAGGGTTGCGCATCGAAAGCAAAACATCGATGGTGCATCGATGGTGCATCGATGTTTGATATTAAATACAATCTATCGATGTCTTCGATATATCGTACAAAAAACATCGATGTCCTCGATACATCGGAAAAAAATTTCATATTATTTAGAAATCCCAAAAAATATGCATTTACCATTCAGCTAACTAAATTCTATACAGTCAGTGGTAATTTATATACTTTTAATTAATTGCAGAGTAGGTAGGTAGTCAGTAGTAACTTTATAGTTGTTAGTTTTTCTACACTTATCAATTTTTTCACCAAGATTTTAGCATGCTTTTAGGTGAATTAGTAGTACCAATAGTGCAAAAGTACGAAATAAAAAAAATAATAAATTTACCGAAGATTTGTGTTTGATATTGAATGTTAAAATTAACTGCACAAGAGCTGCAAAAGAAAATAAATAATTTAGGCACACAATTCTTTCAAGAAGTATCAAATTAACGTCATTCTTAACAATATTCTAAAATGGAATGTTTTCATTTTACACCAGTTGGCAAAAAACTTTATAACATGAATTTTGCTAGAAATCACTAAAAAGTTGATTAAGTTGAGAAGAAAAATAGAACATGTTCTAATTCAACAAGTTGATTATTGATTAAGTCCACTTGACAAGTGTAATACACGACTTGTCGTCAATTTTAACTTGATCTGGTTCTTGGTCAAAAAATTGATAAATGTAATAGAGCCTTAAGCGTGGTACATAATCAATAATTATTATAAATAAGAAAAGTAATTACTTGGTAACTTTATTACAAATAACTACTAAAATAGAATAATGGTAATAAATAAGTATGTATAATCTTATAAGCTACACTTGAAATTACAAATCCCATATAAGCTTATCAAGGGATTGTAAAAATAACAATTGTGATAGACGTTTTCCTTTGAGGCGATTTCTTTGTTGAGATAGGATTTGTCCAGCCTTAGAAAATAATCGTTCTGAAGGAACTGATGTTGCAACTGTCGTGAGGTACTTCAGGGCTACACCGTATAATTTCGGATAGAGGAGCTTCAAAGATTTCCATTCTTCCAAAGGATTCTTCGACAGATTTAACAATGGGCTCTCCAAGTATGCTGCTACTTCATCAGTGGAACGCGAGTTAGAGATACTATGAGCTTTCATCAAATTGTAATGCTTGGTCCAAAAAAAAGACTCGCTGGTACTGGTTCCTGAGACATCTAGTTAACAAAATACAAAATAAGCTCTTAAATAATTGAATGTGAAGACAATTAACTTACCAATTTCGGATTCAGGAGGATGTGCTTGTTCTACATCTTGCACAGTTAAATCCCTTAATTGTTTAATGGCTCTGGAACAGGCCAGTGCATCTGTGAAATGAATCTTCTTGAACCTTGGGTCAAGTATAGGGCTTAACGCTAGAAAATATACGCTTTCCCTGTGTCCAAATCTCTTTTTAGCTTCATTCATTATTGAAGTTCGAAGGGCTGTAGCAATGGGAGTTTCTGATTTTATGTTACTCACAGTGTCAAGTAAACAGTGCACCATTGGTATTATTGAACTAGTAGTTAAGTACTTTTCACCACAAGCTTCTCTTGTGGCTGCTTCGACTGGTTTCAAAATTTCAGCAATTTCTCTTAATTCAAAAATATCTAATGCTGATATGTTTGGAGCCTGCGGATGTTTAATTAGAATTTCGTGAACAGCTTTATAATTTACTAAAAATCTCTCAATCATAAAATATCTTGAGTTCCATCTTGTTGACACTTCCTGTATTAATTTTAAATGTGTAATTTTTCTTAACTCGTCAGAAGCAACAACACTGTGTTTGAACCACGTAACAATACTTTTTACTCGTGTGATTAACTCAATAAGTCCAGTAGTCTGTTCCATGGCCTTGTCTATCATTAAATTGAGAGTGTGAGCAAAACATGGTAGGTGTTTTCCTTTCTCAAATGCCAATTCTATAGCTTTTACTATGTTTGCCCCATTGTCAGTCACAACACAAGTAACATTCTCCTTTGCAATATTCCAATCATTGCATACTGTCAAGATTTGATCAGCCAGATATTCTGAAGTGTGTCTTTCGGACAATTCTACAACTCCGACAATAATGGCAGAGAGTTCGTAATTATTTAAAAAATGTACTGTGACCCCAAAAAAACTTCTTGTTTGGTGGGTGTCAGTCCATATATCTGTAGTTAATGTTACGTGTTTTAAATTTGACAATTTTTCTTTGATACACCTTTGCATTATATCGTATTTTGTTTCAATAAATCTTGTAATGCTCGATTTGTTTGGAATTTTATAGAGTGGCGCAATTGTTTTTAAAAGCTGCTGGAATCCCTCGTTTTCTACTATAGAAATAGGCTGGCAGTCTTTGCAAATCATGAATACGATATAGTTCGTAATTTTTGAGGATATCGCGCCTCTTTCAGAATATGCTTGTATTTCCGAAAAAGATTCAGAAATTAATCTTTGTTTGATAGACTCACTTGCCTTTTTTCCGGAGGAGGTGTTTCGGACAATCCACTTTCGACAAAGGTAGTACATTCTACACCTGGACTTGAAGATTGTACACATCTTGATGTTGAAGCTACATACTTCGATGTTGATTGTGTTGAAGCACTAACTTTTACAGCATGTGGATGAAGACTTTTTACGTGACCAGTTAAATTGCTGGTATTTCCCGACGTTTTAAGTTTTTTCTTGCACAATCTACAAGTCGCTGTACCATCTGAATGTTTTTCGAAAAACTTCCACACATAACTTTTTCTTATTGAAGACATTATAAAGTAGGAGTAAAAAAAAAGACGCGTACACTTAAACTGAACAGTATCGTAATATGTATCAAAAATAAAAATGAACCAGGTTCTACATGCTGGCCCTATTTATACTTTTACGCTGTAAATCCCAGAAATGTTAACTGGTGAAGTACTTACCCCTTTCAGTCATCTCTTCCTTAGCCAATGATGTGCCGTTTCGAGTCCGTAAATCCCATAATTCTAAAGTTTTGCGATCAGAAAGAATAGTAAATTTCTCGTATGAGTAATTAGGGACTCCACTCCCCAAACTGATGACTTTTAAGTCGCCAATGAGTTTTAGAAGAAATATTATAACATTATAGAAAAGATATTTGTCATTTCATAAAACTAGTTATGTTACGAATATAAAATATTTATTTCAGTGGGCCAAAATGGTTCTTTCAAATTTTCTGTGTAAAATATGTAGGTAATAACTTGTGTAATCTTCAGTTCATTTTTTATATAGATATTATTATTATTATAACCAATATTATAAATAAACGTTATAGATAGAAATATGTTTAAACTATAACCTTGTACAGTATTCGTTAAAGTAATTGTGTACGTTTTACGGTTTTTTTTTTATAATTAAAATAAATTTCATTATTGGACACACTATGTGTTTATGCATTACAACTATAGTAATAGTGCAGTTGGACTCAAATAAATTGGTAAATTATAAAAAAAATTAGTAAATATATCAAAAAGGTATTTTCAGTAGAAAAATTAATACTACTTAGAGCCGTATGACAATTTAAGAATGGATCTCCTTGGTCTGTGAAACTGAATCTATTAAACAACCCTCTAACACCAAGTACTTGGTTTTATTATTAATTTGAGATAATTTAAGTACATGAGAATCTAGATATCTGTTTCTTTGCTGTTACGTTTCCTCGTTTCAAATTTACAAATTTTGATCCCACCGACAATATAGGTTTCTATAGATCATTGAACATCGATGTTTTGGACCAACATCGATTTACATCGATTTATATGGAACTACTAACATCGATGTCAAAACATCGCAACATCGAATTACAGACATCGATGTTTCGAAAACATCGGTGTTCGATGCGTATCCCTAGTTCGTAGTAGACTCCTCCTCCGTACTGCAGGAATGAATCGTGGCTGGCGTCAATACTTACTGAAATCGGTCCTACGGTCGCCACGGCCGATTGTAACTGGCCTTCGTCTCCCGAGGCTATGTCCACGTACCCCGTGACTGTGGCGCCAGAATCTGCGGGATTGTATCTGCAGATGTTGACAATAGCCTCATAAGGATAGGAGTCCTCAGTGTCGACGCGCCCTTTATCTCTGATGCATTGGAAGGCGTAATCCATCCATCCAACTTCATAGGTGTTGTTGCAGCAATCGATCAGGTCTTGTTCGCTCAATGAGACGAGATGGCCTGTCTGTCGGAAATGTTGGCCTTCCACGGCTGCGGTCTTTTGAAAGAAAAAAAAACATTTGTTATATGTAATGAGAACGTATCATATGTATCATTTCCAAAAAGATCCCAATAATGGCGTAACTGTCAAGATGAATTAGAAATTTCACAATTTCAATTAAATTCAGTTAAAGATAGGTTAAAATTTTTCCAACAAAATATTCAAATGTTCACTATTTACCATTGGCACTTACTTTTCAATGTAGCTCCCATAGTAAGGATATGATGCAAGTGTATAAAACATGCCATAACTTTGACTTCCCATAACGCAATTTTTAATTTATATATATTCTTTCTTGTCTTTAAATTTTCAAATGGATCAATATATCTTCAATGTCATAATGTTAAAAGTCATACACAACCCAAGAGAATGGTGAAAACTGCTATTTAGAATTTTTAGAAAGTTTAAACTTATCTTCCGAGCGAAAAATTTGGAACATGGAATAAAATATTCACTAATTGATCAGAAATTTAACTTGATCAATGCTTCACTTGATTCATAAAGAAAACCGCCACTGGCATATGCTACATTGAATTCTCATTTTAAATGCTTTTCTATTAAAATATTATTTTTAACTTCATTCAGTGTATATACAAGGTGTTTCATCGGTTGGGGTATCGCGAATTAAAGTGCCTAAATATAAAAATGTCGACTTCAAATTTTAACCACTTATAGAACTTTTAAACCGCTACCAGTAGGTTAGGTTGTTTTTGATAATATTATTTTATTTAATGCGTAAATAAAAAAAACCTTCGTTCAAAAAATCAAAAGTACTCAGATTTTATTGAAATTCAGGTGTTAAAAAGATATGTCTATAAAATCAACTATGCAATTGAAAAAAAAATTAAAACTTAATCAATTATTGAATATTTTACAATAATTTCAAAATTAAAGGCAAGACGTTGAAGAATTTATGGGTTGGGTTGGGTTTTTTATTACAGTGTTGTGTGTTGAGTTTATAATAAATTTTTATTTATTATCCGTCATAAATTTAAAAGGACTACCTGTTTGCGGACGTTGAAGAATTTATGGGTTTTTTATTACAGTGTTGTGTGTTGAGTTTATAATAAATTTTTATTTATTATCCGTCATAAATTTAAAAGGACTACCTGTTTGCGAACAGCACAATTAGAAAGTTAAGTACCATAAATCTGTCGTAAGAAAAACGACATTATTTAATATTGACTTTATTTGACAAACGGTTTCGTTTATAAAAATTCTGATTGTGAAGTTAATATGGGTGATATTTCCACGTATCACCATTCAAATTTGAACATTTTTTGAGCACTTTTAATTTTTGATAATACGTTTTTTTTTTAATTTACGCATTAATTAAAATAATATTATCAAAAACAACCTAACCTGCTGGTAGCGGTTTAAAAGCTCTATAAGTGGTTAAAATTTGAAGTCGATATTTTTATATTTAGGCACTTTAATTCGCGATACCCCAACCGATGAAACACCCTGTACACAAATAATATAATATTCTAAGACCGAAGCTTATGACATGGTCACAATCTATTTTCAATGTTTTGAAAATGCAGCTTTTGCTTCACGGCCCTGAATTATCCCGAAAGGAGACATTATCCCCGTAAATTTTATTCGCCTTTGGAGATGTTCACGTGGAACGGGATGAGTTCGTTCTATTCCTGCTCGACGAAAGATTTCGTAGAAGTCGAAGCGAAGAAAATTTTAACGATGTGCTAATTTATGTTGAATCTGACCCGCATTCAAGGATCATAGGAATGTCAAGAGATTTTAGTTTAACTAGACGCATTAGATCGGGATTACGACAACAGGTTAAATTATCACCAGTAGCCAAGGTGTATAATGCAATAAAATAGGAACTTCTTGTTTGACATTTCGTGGGCTGATGAGACAATCTTTACAAACATGGAAAATTCAATTTATGCAAATTAATTTAATTGTCGAGAATAATACACTTGGCTATATTACACACAGTTTTATTAGAATTATCTAACATATATATACAGGGTGAGTCATTAGTAGCCGCTTCTTCGACTGCTCCGGTTTCACCGGAAATGCACGGAACGTAACTTTTTTAAATGACTCACCCTATGTATTTTGGGATTTTCTTGTACTGCTTTAAATTCTCTGTTGAACTGTTTTTTCTTTTTCAAAATTGAGCCAATAGTTTTTGAGTTATTAATTTTTTTTGAAAATATTTGACCAAACACGTGTTCAGAAAAAAATCATTTTCACATTGTTTTTAAAAGTAAAAACATTAACTTTGGTGGTGCTTGTAGCCAAGA
This sequence comes from Amphimallon solstitiale, assembly GCA_963170755.1. NCBI lineage: Eukaryota > Metazoa > Arthropoda > Insecta > Coleoptera > Scarabaeidae > Amphimallon > Amphimallon solstitiale. The sequence goes on along the minus strand of OY720682.1, from coordinate 94,964,553 downwards.
AAATTCTGCATCATCTGGTAAAGTTGCACTCGACAATACCTCAAAAAACTTTGTTTTTCAAAGCCTACTTCCTAAAATTTTTTATCTTTTGTAATTTCTGAGATAATCACTATAGGAGCAATTAGCGGTCAATTCAGGAACTATGGGTACTGTTCTACGTACCCAAATATTCGTCCAATAAAGGCTGGAATGCGGCTGACTGCCTGAGTCAACTGTTAAAGAAAGTCGGTATACATTTATACCAAACTTATAAAAGCATCGCTATTAGTTATCATCCAAATGAATTATTCTTATGAAGAATTAATAGATATGATTGGCGTTTTGGGTGAATCTGAAAGAAACTCTTTGCTAGCATCCAGACTTTATGCACAGCGATCCCTGGTAGAAGTCAACCGAAGCCAGAAACCTTAAAGTGGACGGTTGGAGTGAACAGAAAGTACTGAATATGAAAGAAAGAGCGGAAAGAGCAATAACTGGTGAGGATAAGACGTTTATGGTACTTGCGAGTGTAGTCGAACACCCCCATACTAGTACTACGAAAATTAGTCGTCAGTTAGATGTAAGTCAAATTTGAGAACCCATAATAATTGGGAAACATGAAATTCTCCCGTAGCATATTCATACACAGGGTTAGATGAAAGAAATTTTCAGAATCTCTTACATTGTTGTCAATTGGCAGCAAATAAATTATCCTGGCTTTCGCAATTTTTTGTTGTTTACCAACGAAGCCACCTTCTATTAAAGTGAATACGTCCACCGTCACAATTTATTACAACACATAAAGCCACCCACTTTATCACACCTGTAAACTTTCAAAATCGTTGGTCATTAAAACTGTGGGGAGGAATAGTGTGTAGTTACGTAATTGGACCTTATTTCTTTGATAAAAATGTGAATGGAGGAGAGTATCTTCGCTATCTACGAACGGATTTTCAAAACTTTTTGAAGACATCTTCAAATATGTCAGTAAACATAACCTTTATTTTATTTCGATGTTAACCCACAGTGTTAAAAATGAAGTATTACAACTGGACATTGCCGAAATTAAAAAATTGAAATGCGATGCTCTTCATTCAATAAAATTATTGCTTTTGGGATAGTTGGATGTAACATTTACTTTGTTTGACAGTTGACTAAGGAAGTCGGGCGCCATCCCTGCCTTCCATTGGTTAAACGAATATTTTGGTGCATAGAACAACAGCGCTCGTAGTTCTTTAATTGACCGCTAATTGCTCCTATAGTGATTATCTCAGAAATTACAAAATATAGGTATAGGACATTGTTAACAAAAATGAAAGAGAATAAAAAAGGAACAAAATGCCGCAACAAAATACTGGGCATTTAAAACAAATAAGTTTTTGGTATGTGAAAATTTCAGGAAGTAGGTTTTGAAAAAACAAAGTTTATTGAGGTATTGTCGAGGGCAACTTTACCAAATGATGCAGAATTTTCTTGGCTACAAGCACCACCAAAGGGAATGTTTTTGCTTTTAAAAACAATGTGAAAATGATTTTTTTCTGAACACGTGTTTTGGTCAAATATTTTCAAAAAAAATTAATAACTCAAAAACTATTGGCTCAATTTTGAAAAAGGAAAAACAGTCGAACATACAAATTAAAACAGTACAACAAAATCAAAAAATATATAGGGTGAGTCATTAAAAAAAAATAAGTTTCGTGCATTTCCGGTGAAACCGGAAGTGCGCCAGAGCTTAAAGTATTTTTACAATATGCCCCACAAGCAACCATGGATCTTCCACTAATTGTTTTTTCTTTTATTTAAAACACAAAAGAGCAATCGAAGAAGCGGCTACTAATGACTCATCCTGTACAGGTTATTCCGTTTGAAGAAAGTCACTTTTAGACAAAAATATGTTATGTGACATTAATCCAGTTTTCTGCAAATTCAATTAGTATGTAATTGCAAAAAAATAAAGCATGTTTTTTATGAACAACGCTGGACACAAAAATTGTGTCCATCTAATACGTCGTTTTCGAGAAATATAATTCTATAAAAACATTGTATTTTTCAAAAAATTGCTAATAATTCAAAAATCTCAAATTTTAGGCCTCTACTATCTTATAACTTTCTCGCTAAAAATTATACGGGGTATACAAAAATGTAGTGATATATAGGCTGTTCCATTTCAAAAACTATAACTATGGTCAATCACAAAGTTTTGAAACACTGCATAGCAAGAAGGCCGTTTCAAAATATCTTTTCTCATAAAGTCACAATCTGCCTTCTCCGTGAAGATGACTCATCCTGTATATAAGCATTGAAACATGTTAATACTAAATAATTCATAGTAAGAACAGTATTCAGTTGGCTTTATAAGAATTTATTCTTTTAGATGAAAGAGAGAATTTACCGTATTGACAGGCGTATCTTTCCTAAACTAAAAGTTTTATTATCTATACTTATTTTGACTGAATTTTGTTGTTGTAAGATATACCAAGAAAAGACCTCTACCAATCATTTTGTTCAATATATGAGAAAACACACTTTAACACGAAATTACGCCAGGCACTCTAACACATAAATGTTACGAAATCAGGGAACACCGCATGCTTCAGGATTGCTGTTATACAGATATACAGAGTGAACAACAGCGCCCTCAAGATATGGCGCGGAAAAGGCTGGAACTTGAAATCGACGTTTTCGTACAAAAATGAACCTTTTTAAAATTTATTCACACACGTTATGAGGTCACTACGAGTGACTTTATAAAGGTCTCCAATCCTTCAGTTTTGTCAGGAAGGTTCAGGATAAACTGCTCGTAAACATACGTTTGGTTCAGCATCATACTAAAGAGGTATATATATATATATATATATATATATATATAAAAAATTACAGAACCGAAACGTCACGAAGCTAGAATAAAGTTTTTTATTTGAATATCCACAAACCCTAATTCTGGCATCTAGGTCAGTAAATGCTTACTTCTTGTCAATCAAGATTTACGAAATAGTATATATATATATATATATATATATATACATGGAGTACAAGATAGCATCTGCACGTGTAAAAATTGCGGTAAAGTTAGCATCCGCGACAAGTTCGCGTCCGATATACGGACGCTAACTTGTTTCCTATGAAAAATTTTATTACTGAGTTACTTACACCTATATCTACCAAATAAACTTAAAATTGGCCGGACGTCAATTTTAACCCTATCTCTATATTTCTATACACTTTAGTTCTCGTGCATATAGGTCAGAGGGCGAATTTGTATATACTGCAGAATAACTCTTATGTATATAGCGCACATGTTGGCATCCTAGGTATTTAAAATGCGGGGAATTCCCGAATCTCTACTTATTTAACCGTGAGGAACCGCTAATATCTGTATGTTTAGGTACTCATTCAAAGAAGTAGTGTTGAAGGTCGGTTTGCAAATTGAATGAGTTTCGCAGTTGCCATAAAAATGTCTTCTTGTTTGATTTTTAAAAAAATAATGTTGGATGGAGTAGGTCGTAATTATGACATATGAATATAGTTTATAAGATATAAATAAATGCAGTTCAAATACTTTCAGTAACTTCGTGTTTAACTCTTTCAAAATAAAATTAATATGCAATGCTATATGTTAAATCACATCACCCTTTGTTTTTAAAGGTAGACTATAATTCCGATTTTGTTTTTAATTTGTGTTTATAGACCTTCTATCACAGAGTAGCGATAGAATCCATTAATGGTATCAAAGAGTGTAGATAGCTAAAAATTGATATACAAAAATTAAGGTGATTAATTAGGTAATCAGAAGCTCTACAATTTAAAAATATCTTTATTTAAACAAATTGTTTAACAATGGCGAAATGCTATGCATTTTTTACATTTTATGAGCTTTTAAGAGCCGGTTAAACTGACTGAATTTACATAAGTCGATTTGCAACTATTTCTAATGTATGGTAAAAAATTGTAAAAATTTTGATAATTGCTATGAAATAACGATTAACGACGAAGGCTCATACATAACAATACATTTAAAGTAAGGAATGATAAATAAACCTAATAAATGTTCAAAAGTATCACCTTCGTCTTCTGTATACCTTTGAAATGGAACTTTAAATGACTTGATTAATATACAGGGTGTCCAGAAACTCTTCTGACAAACGAAGACTGGAGATTCCTCAGATAATTTTAAGACAATTTAACCCAGTTCACCCTAGTCCGAATATGCTTCCTAAGGGAGCTAGAGCTCTTTGAAGATGGCGCCTTGTAATTAGTTTTTTTTTAATATCTCCCGAACGCTTCTATTTAGAAAAACAAAAACTGGTATGCTTATTTATCCTCTAGAGATGAATCGATTCCATCAATTGCGAATTTCTAGTACCGGTCATAGGCGTCCGTTTTGGGTAGGTTAACGGTTATTTTAACGCATAACTTTTTTGTCTTTAATTTTTAAGCATTTGTGACACTAGATTATTAAATTTTCAGGTATTCTAGTACTAAAAGGTACTCTTACTTTAAGTCGGTAGGATACACCGTTTTCTAGAAAAATCGATTTGAAAATTTTTCGTTTTTTCGTCATTAAAATTCAATTTATTATTTTTTTTTCCGGGAGATATTAAAAAAAAATAATTACAAGGCGCCATCTTCAAAGAGCTCTAGCTCCCTTAGGAAGCATTTTCGGACTAGGGTGAATTGGGTTAAATTGTCTTAAAATTATCTGAGTCGTTTGTCAGGAGAGTTTCTGGACACCCTGTATATACAGGGTGAGTCATTAGTAGCCGCTACTTTGATTGCTCCTTTGTGTTTTAAATAAAAGAAAAAACAATTAGTGGAAGATTCATGGTTGCGTGGACCGCATATTCTAAAAATACTTCAAGCTCTGACGCACTTCCGGTTTCAACGGAAATGCATGAAATTTAATTTAATTTTTATATATTTTTGGATTTTCTAGTACTGCTTTAAATTGCCTAATCAACTGTTTTCTCTTTTTCAAAATTGAGCCAATAGTTTTTGAGTTATTAATTTTTTTTAGAAATTTTTGACAAAAACACGTCTTCAGAAAAAAGCATTTTTTCATTGAAAATACTGCATCATTAGGTATAAGTTGCACTCGACAATATCTCATAAAATTTTGTTTTTTAAAGCCTACTTCCTGTAATTTTCACATACCAAAAACTTATTTTTTTTAATGGAACACCCAGTATTTTATTGAGGCATTTTGTTCCCTTTTTTATTCTCTTTCATTTTTGTTAACAATGACCTATACCTATCTTTTGTAATTTCTGAGATAATCACTATATGATCGTCTGAGTCAACTGTTAAAGAAAGTCTCTCCGAGCATCCAGACTTTATGCACAGCGATCCCTGGTAGAAGTCAACCGAAGCCAGAAACCTTTGAAAGTATAAAGGAACGGTTTGAGTGAACAGAATGTACTGAATATGAACAAAAGTGCGGAAAACCAATAACTGATGAGGGTAAGACGTTTATGGTACTTACGACTCTTGCGAGTGTAGTCGTACACCCGCATACTAGTACTACGAAAATTTGTCGTCAGTTAGATTAAGTCAAATTTGAGAATCCAGAATAATTAGGAAATATGTAATTCATCCGTAGCATATTTATACACAGGGTTAGATGAAAGACATTTTCAGAATCGCTTACACTTTTGTCAATGGACAGCAGATAAATTATCCTGGTTTCTCAATTTTTTGTTGTTTATCGACGAAGCTACCTTCTATTACAGTGAATACGTTTATCGTCACAAGTTTCGTTATAACACATAAAAACCCTCACTTTATCACACCTGCAAACTTTCAAAATCGTTGGTCATTAAATGTGTGGGGAGGAATAGTGGGTAGTTACATAATTGGACCCTATGTCTTTGATGAAAATGTTAATGGAAGAGAAGATCTTCGCTATCTACGGACGAATTTTCAAAACGTTTTGAAGATATCTTCAAATATGTCAGTAAACATAACCTTTATTTCATTTCGTTATTAACCAACATTGCCAGAATTAAAAAATTAAAATGCGATGCTATTCATTCTGTAAAATTGTTACTTTTGGGATAGTTGGATTTAACATTTACTTTGTTTGACAGTTGACTAAGGAAGTCGGGCCCCATTCCTGCCTTCCATTGGTTGAACGAATATTTTGGTGCATAGAACAACAGCGATCGTAGTTCTTTAATTGACCGCTAATTGCTTTAAAAGTGATTATCTCAGAAATTACAAAAGATAGGTATAGGACATTGTCAACAAAAATGAAAGAGAATAAAAAAAGAAACAAAATAAGTTTTTGGTATGTGAAAATTTCAGGAAGTAGGCTTTGAAAAATTGTCGAGTGCAACTTATACCAAATGATGCAGAATTTTCTTCGCTACAAGCGCCACTAAAGTTAATGTTTTTGCTTTTAAAAACAATCTGAAAATTATTTTTTTCTGACCAAGTGTTTTGGTCATATATTTTCAAAAAGAAATAATACCTGAAAAACTATTGACTCAATTTTTGAAAAATAATAAACAATTGAACAGACAGTTTAAAGCAGTACTAGAAATTCCAAAAATATGTAGGGTGAGTCGTTAAAAAAAATTAAGTTCCGCGCATTTCCGGTGAAACTGGAAGTGCGTCAGAGTAAGTATTTTTTTATTTTTATGCGCCACAAGCAACCATAGATCTTTCATCAGTTTTCTTTTATTTAAAACACAATAGAGCAATCGAAGAAGCGGCTACTAATGACTCACCCTATATATAATTTCGGTGTTCTCACAAGCCCCATTTTAAACAGTTGGATTTTTTATTTAATTTATTTTATTCCACTTTTAAATTTAATTTAAAATTCAATGTTCTTAAAATTAAAATCTCGAATATGTAACTGAATTGTCCCGCCCGATAGAAAAATATTAAATATTTAGATGTGAGTAAACTCCAAGCTTTAAAATACGCAGTAACAAATATAGCAATGTATCGCTTTGATAGCGCCATGAATTACACCCATTGTTTGATGTTGTGTATTTATATCGGTGGTTCCCCATTTTCAAGCGGGCGTTACTTTGAGCGTAATGTACACCGGATGTCAGTTTGTATTTTTTCTGTATGTACTATATGCACATCGTGTATACTGCCGGATGTAAGTTTGCTATAATGCGGAACGGATGTCATCATGAGCGTCAACTATATATATATATATATATATATATATATATATATATATATAGAAACCAACTGTCGTATCCTTCTACTTATTTCAAATTGTACCCAGTCGTCGGTAATAGGATGTAAGAAGAAAAACAAACTCAAATTACAACGCTAACGTTTCGTACATTTAATCAATGCACTTTATCAAAGCTACAACATGATTAAAAACACATATAACACAGTCAGTAAAATTAAATTATATATATAACAGCTATTTATTTACCTAGTATGTTTTTATCTCTACAATAAATTACTAAGGTAAATAAATAGCTGTTATATAATTTAATTTTACTGACTGTGTTATATGTGTTTTTAATCATGTTGTAGCTTTGATAAAGTGCATTGATTAAATGTACGAAACGTTAGCGTTGTAATTTGAGTTTGTTTTTCTTCTTACATCCTATTACCGACGACTGGGTACAATTTGATATATATATATGTATATGTAATAAATTCAGTAAAATTCTAACACGCAGACCAAATAATAAAATGTCACAAAAGCTGAAGGAATTTGAAAGGCATTCCTGTTATACCGATGCAAAATATATAAAAATATATTAAATAAAAAAAATGTATAATTTCGTTAGTTCCTGTTTAAGAAACCAAAATTACATAAATGTAATTTTATGCAAACGTTCGAAAATCATGTATTTAAAATTTTCATATACTATGATTTACTATACTAACAATTAATACTAACACTATCAGAATAAAACCAATATTAAACACTAAAATAACTACAATTACATTGCTGTAAAGATTGGTTTGCAAAGTTTTTAATGACAGCCTAATTGTTCGAAATGCCGCCCATAATTGTTAATGCAAGCCTGCAATCTTTGCCGCGTGGATAAAAAAGAAGTTTCAATTTCCGCCTCCGATATGTTTCGTACTGCTGCTATAATTTTCTCCATCATATTTTGTCTTGTTGTAGGCTGGTTTTCAAAAACAATGTCCTTAACTCTCCCCCAAAAATAAAAATCTAGGATGTTGAGGTCTGTTGACCTGGCGGGCCAGGGAAATATACTACCCTGTCCAATCCACTTGCCAGGATATGTCTGATCTGAGAAATCCCGGACGATTGCCGCAAAATGCGCCGGGCACCCATCGTGCTGAAAAAACTTATCACGACGAATGTCCAGAGGAACATCTTCTGTTAAAAGGAGCAGCTCATTCATAAAAAAAATTAAATAAACCTCTTCAGTGAGATGTCGGTTAAAGAAAACGGGTCCAAAAATTTTACCTCCTAGAATATTGCACCACACGTTTACCGACCAGCGGCCTTGATGCTAAACTTCCTGCATCCAACACGGATTTGTCGTGGACCAATAGTTCATATTGTGCAAGTTCACACCACCATTGTTATTAAATGTTGTCTCATCCGTCCATAGGACGCGAGAAAGAATTTTGGGGGTTTCCGCTACCATATTTAATAGCCATTGACAATAGTCAACTCGGCGATCGAAATCTTCAGCCGTTAAAGCTTGATGAAGAACGATGTAAAAAGGATACATCCTGAAAATAATATGGCAAATGTGAACGAAACTGTGAGATCAAATTTATCCAAACTTGTTAGACACTGTTTTAGGTAACTTACTATTATAAAGTATTACTGTGGTCTATATAAACGGTATCGGATAAAAATGAGTAAAACTTAAGGGAACCGAGTACGGAACGTTAAAAACAACTGTTATGTTTAATGCTTAAAAGTATTAAAACAAAATGTAGGAGATATAGCAAATCTAACAAAGGCCTTACAAAAAATCTCGAAATAAAGTTTATTTTATTTTTAACTTAAATCTTTCAATATATTTTGGACCGTAGTTCTGCAAATGCCCAACTCTCTACTTGTGGTTTCGGTCACTACATGTGGATTAAATACAATATATTCTATTACTTTTATAGCATTTTCTTCGCTTCGGCCAGTAGGTTGGCTTCTATACACCGGAAGATTAATATTTCCGGTGGTCCTAAGCCTTTCCGCTAACCTACGAAAAACACTGCTCGCATAATGTCGTCTTCCAGGGAACTGCGTAGCGTACACTCTGGAAGCAACTGTAGCATTTCGCATGCATTCGAAATAGACACCAATCATATCGAATGCCTCTTCATTCGCTAACCGCATCTCAGTAAAAAAGAAGTTTTCCCAAACACAAAAATGTAAACGGAATCAATCAAAAACTGACAATAATATTTATTATTTTCACAACTCGTCGTTTTAACACAGAGTTATTGTTTTATTTTTTCATAGCTTACTTTTTTATTTTCAATGGCATATTTTTTGGATTAAAATAAGTATAATAATAATCATGCTTTATTAAACAGTCTTTCAAAATGGTATAACATTTTTCTTGATAATAATAATATATTAGATAATAATATTAATTTATTTTTTCCTGGAATTAGCGACCTTTATTCTTCTACTTAAACACAATTAAAAACCATTTTTTTAAACGTTTCGACACTTTTTTAATGTCTTCTTCAGTATTTTACATATATCACAATACAACATGTTAAAAATTATTTATGAATATTAATTCATACATCTGCAAATTAAATTACATAAAATTAGAATTATACTAGTTCTCCCAAGTCTTCAAAACAAAAACTTACCAAAAATGTACATTAGATAATAATAATATATGTAGCTCAAAATTGTTAGCTTCATAAAAAAGAAGGCCAGTAAAACAGGGAATTTATGAATTTTGATCTATTTTTGTCAATATCTCCTGTTCTAAAAACATACAAATTTGGTTTTTTACCGAAATGTAGAGGATATAATTCTTTATTAGCTTATGTAAAAAGAAACATATCATTGTATTTAACTTTTTTGAAAAAGAGCCTAATATTTGCTTACATTTCAGTTAACGCCATCTACCGGTGACAGCAAAAGTCCGAGATACATAAACACAACTTCAGTTTGTAGAGCAAATAAGGCTCTTTTAAATGAGACCAAACTTATTCAAATCGGTCAGGCCAACCGGGAGTAATCCTAGTTTATTTAAAAAAAACATTTGAACTGCCCCCACTACTTTATTTCACTAGATAGTAAAAAATGTGCAATACTAAAAGTATTAAAGAATGTGTAAGGAATAAAATTTAAAAATTTTCAATACCCCTTAATTAGTAAAAATATGAAGAAATTCTAAATTTTTACATTGATCCTGACTGTTACGCCCCCTTGTGGACATTTTACAAACCCCAAAATAATTTCCAGCATTTTCTCTTGGGCACTTTTACTTGAAAATCTTTTTACCCGGAAGCAATATGACTACTGGACATACACTACTATAATATACATATTGCCGTGATCCCTATATTGGTTAGGCATTATAAAATAACTAGATAATTAAGTAATAGAATAAGCAAATAATTTTTAGTAGTAAGTATAATTATTGAAAAATGAATTATGAGTTGCATAACCGCAACGGCGTAACATTATGATGATAGTTATATGGTAATTGAAATTGTAATAAAATTTATATGAAAGGTATAAAAATAAACACGAAAATAAAATTCATGTATTTTATATTTATAGAAACGAGGAGCACAAGATGCATTTTCAGTACACAAAGGCCGAACCAGACTTTTTGCATTGTGTAAGAGTGGCACTAAATATATTAAGAAGTGAATCACTATTCAAGCTTAATAATGTCTTAAAAATAAATAACAGAGAGAGAGTGATGATGAAAGATGGAACAGTGAAAAGAGTTAGTCATTTGAATGCTGTAAAATTGTATGAGAAAGGTGAAATTAGACATTCACGACATGAAAACATCTTTCATCATGAATAGACGTAAGAAATAAAATAAGTTTATAAAAGATTGTTATCTGTTAGACATTTTATGGTCACACTTAACAATACTATAAATACCTGACACTTATATCTAAGAATAATTTTAAAAAAGGAATATGTAAAAAGGTGTTTTTTATTCGACATGATATAATAAAGCAAAAACTTCAGAAATAGCAGGTTAAATCCGGTTTAATCCAGAAAAATTCCAGAAATAACGGGATAAAATTGGTTTAATCTGAATAAATCTACAAAGAAAAAATAATGTTTAATGTTGTTAACAGCTGCATACAAATTAACCTACACGAAGACGAGAGAATGTGGTTTGAAGACAGCAATAGAGCTGTCAAGGTCCAGGTTCCTGACAAAGTAATTATAAAAGGAAGTATTCCATCCGTATGCAATGTATTTTCTGTTATTCCTAAAGGAGATGTCTGCAAAAGAAAAATACGGATAGTATTAAACAATGGAAGAAGGAAGTATTTAAACAATGATGAAAAAGGCAACAAATTCATTTACAAATACTATGAGGGATGGCGTTAATGGAAGAAGAATATACCTACCCAAGACAAGGAATCGCGAATGTGCATAGACATTAATAATAATAAAGAATTTGAGTGCGTGTATTTTTGTGCGATTTCGAACTGTCAAAAACAATATAGGTATAGTTCGACCAGGGGAAAAACTTGAAGAAATAAAATATGAGCAGGACAATACCAACACAAACATTAGTGCGTGAATTGTGGCGCTGCAGACGGAGAATGGTTTTTTCGATGACCGAGAAGTGATAAAAAGCCGCGAACGACGGTGAAAGAGGAGAAGCTGCCGATCTTTTAAATTGTTCGAACGCAAAAATTTTGTTTCATGATTGCAGGCGTACAGGTACACTGCATAAGATCATTTTTAGTTAAATGTATTAAGTAATTTTAATTTCAATAAGTAGTTTATTAGATTATAATTGATTCATTGTTATTTTGTTTAATTTCATTATTTCATTTTTACTATCAAAATGGTAGATAGAAATCAAGGGGAATTTGATGAAATGTATGAATATTATAAGTAAGTTTTCTTGAAATAAATTATGCTAAAGATGCTATGTGAAAATATTAATTTTTAGCAAAGCGTTTAACATTATTAATATTTTGAATAAGAATATTTTCTTTGCTATAAGTAGATTAATTTAACAAATCATGGGAGTATTGTTAATGGTGTAAAAAGGGCATTAATGGCACAACGTGGGAATGTTTGGTAGTAATGTTAGCTGTGCATTATTAACAAGTTATTAAATAAAATTTTAATAAGGATTTCAAACATATTTAAATACGTAAAGGAATGAGCATTTTTGATGGACAAATAGCCAATTTGTGGTATGTACAACGTGTAAATATTTGCATATGACGATTGGTGACAGTCTTATAAAGGTGTTTTCTGCTTTGCGAGATTTTTTATCTCCAGAGGCATTTCGTGAAAATGAATGTCTTTGTTGAAGCGAAATTCAGCGTCGTAAAAGAAAATTTTTATTTCTTTGAAACTATACGATGTTAAAATTTGATTATAGCAAGGAGTAATATTTATTTTGAATCTATATGATATATATAAAGCAATGTGTTTTGCGTATTTATAAAGCAACGTGTTTTTCGTATTTATAAAATACACATTTTTTTTTGTTTGTAATTGGAAAGTAAAAAGGACTTATCTGACGTTTTGCATCAGCACGAGCACCATGAGAAGACAAAGTTGTTATCATACGATTCCTTATGTTATTTGCCAAACTGGATACAGCTGTGCAGTATTTATGGGTACAACTGTACCCTCATAAAGTTGTACACCTTTGTATGTATTTTCTGAATAGAGCAAAAAAAAATTATCACGTTTGGGTCCTGATTGAGTAGCCATCGAGTCGAAAACTCTAATTGAAGTTCTGACAATTCTCCGATATCGTCAAGAGCGTCAGACGTAGCATGTAATTTTCTTTAAAAATTTTACGTCAGTCTAAAGTTCAGTAAATTATTGTATTTGGCCCTCTCTCTTTTGTACCTCTAGTCAAATCCTTAGAAGCTGTGTCAAAATGTTCACAAAGTGCCTGGTAGTTATGTAATACAGCACTAATTGAACGTGTGCTTGATGCAACCCATCAAACAGATAGAATCCTTCCGATTCTTAAAATTTGCGCCTCAAGCGAGGCTGAGGCGCTGATTTCATTAACGCAGTAATTGATAGCAAGCTCTAATCTGTGATTATAGTAGTGCCACACTAATAAATTTGGAAATATTGTTTGTAACCGCGTTGCTCTTGCGGAGTTCTTTCCAATCATAACCGAAGCTCCATCACAGGCAAAAGCTATGAGACACTCTTCAAGAAAAGTTTGATCAAAGTCATATTTATTTAGGCAGGTCAAAAGGTCCTTTATGATATTTTCGGCAGTCGCATAAGTGTTATTATTAATAATTAAAGCTGACAGCAACTTAAATTCTTTTTTTTTTCGTTTAAATTTAGAATCTATTAATAATAAGAGTTAATAAGTTATAAAATACAAAATGTGGATAGGGAAAACATGGTATCATTAAAAAGCTTATAAAAATAATGTACTTTAGAAGAATAATATACATGGTGTTCTATTTAAAGAAAAGCGTAAATGTTGATTTTGCGTTTGTTATTCCTGCAAATTCATTTATTTAAAAATAAAAAAATTGATTATCGATTATTAAACTAGACGAAAGTGGAAAACTTCTTGCCTATACAGATCTCAAAAATTCTTTCAAGTTTCGTCTCGGAGTCTCCGCAAAATTGGACATGTTGAGACACAAAATTGCGAATAAAGCTACAACGGTAAGAGATACCCCTACACATGTTTATATCCATGTCCTTCTTTTTAAGAGTAGCATCTAAATATGCCAAAATATATGGGCTATTCTATTTAAAAAAACACAAGTTTGTATCGTCACTCACTTACGCAACACTTTGTATAGTTGAAAATAATTTTAAAATGTGTTTTTTAGGAGTGGCTACAACTTTTGTCTAAAACACTTTTCTTTAACATTAATAATAAAGCCGTTATCTTCCGTCCTCGCATGGTCTGGACACTCTGTATATGGTAAGTATTTTTCGGCGTTTATTTACTTTCTTTTTCTTAAATTATAGTTATTTAGATTATCTAAAATAGGCAATTTACTCTTTTTATTTGTGAGAAAGTAAATTTTCAAAGAAAACAATTAATTTTGGAATATATTCTCTATTTTTTTGTAATGGTCGGCACATAGTTCTTATTTTCCTACAAATGGCCGGTAATGGGAACATACCAAAATTTGGTCGGTAAAGGGGACATTTTTGAATTTTCAAAAGTTAAAAATATATACATATTTAAAATATACCGGGTGTCCCGTAAAAAGCGCCAACAATAATAACTCCGTTATTTATTGTCCAATTTTATTGAAACAAAAAGTCAGTTAATTAGCATCAAAAATACTACAAGAAGTAGTGTTTTAGTTGTTTTCAGTTGTTTTCATTAATGCCAAACGATAGTCAACTTTTTTATTTTAAATGGAAACAGATATATTTTTGGCAATATTCGGATTGGATTTTCTTTTCTGAATTCATCGATGTATAACATGTCTATTTTTTTATAAACGATTATTGAAAGAAAACCATTTATTAAAATTGACCATGTTTTTAATAAATTATGTATGTTTTAAATGATTTCAATATTCTTTTCTTTTTGCCATATGAATTTATTTTTTTGAACCGCCAGTGCAATATAATTCGTATCTAATTAGAAAATATATTAATATATCACACCCACTTTCACTATTTTTAAAAACTAATGATTATATAGGTGATACTAAGAAATACTCATTTATAAAGATTATTTAATTTACCCAATAAATATTTGCAATTTAATTTACAAAAATCCACAAAGTTGGAGCGTCGAGTCGTTTAATCTGTGTTTATTATATACAACAAACTGTTAATTAAAAATTAAAGAATTATCTATCACATACTTCGTATATCATAAATTTAAAACATGTATTACTATTCAATTATAAACGAATTAAAAATGCAAATAAAACCATAATTCATATTTTTCTGTTAATCTGCTGAAATAGTAACTATCTGTTTGCAGATGTAACATTAATGCTTTAATCTAGGAGAAAATATTGTGCATTCATTGTTAACTTTGTTCTATTTTCTTCTAAGCTTCCAGTAAATCTATACTTAAAAAATACGTGAAACTGTAATAACTTAAATTAGGATTAGTGCAATTAATATGTATTTCGTAAATATATTATTCTGAAAAGATCTCGCATATCTTAATAATAAGCAATTATTTTGTTAAATGTAAAATATGACTTTCGGAATAATCATGTTTTGCTTTAATTGATGCGTTAAAAAAATTGAAAGTAGCTATAATTTCGATAAAATGAATGTCCAGTGTCCCAAAAAAAAATGTTTATGGTACTACGCAACTTTCTTATATGTATGGACCGAGTAAATTTTGAAAATTGTTTAAAATTGTGTAAATATTTTTAATTACTATTAAATATGGGTGGAAAAAGTAAAATTAGCGACAATGTTTATACAAACAAAACAAAAACGAAGATGAAATACACAAACTACTATACACGAAGTACCCGAAGCGATTGCGCTTGCTGCGGGGCGTTCTAGATTTTTGCTTACAAGATGCGAGTAGATCAACCAGCATTTGACATTATCCTACTATTTTACTTATACCTCCTTATGTTTTATATCTTTTATCCCAATTATTAACACTTATATATTCTACCAAGATATTCCACAACGTCGGTTGATTCGCCTCTCCATTTACTACACGAGTTGCGTAATTATTAAGTTTGTTCAAACCTCCAGTTTTGACCGGTTCTAGAACTAGTGCGCATGTCATTTAAAAAAAGACTGTTCGGATCATGTACTTCTGGAACTACAAATTCTGAGAGCTAGTAGTTCACTGTTCGGTCTTTCAGAACGCGTAATTCAAGAACCGTTCTGAATTACGAGTTCTGAAGAACCAAACATTGAACCTTGTCTTTTTTTAAATGACATGCGCACTGGTTCTAGAACCGTTGAGAACTGGAGGTTTGAACAAACCTATTTACACTTTTCTCTTGTCTTCTTCACTTTCTGTTTCTTTTTTGTCCCAATATCATTTTTAAAGTGTTTCATTCTTGTATTCTCAACTGTTGCCATGACCTACAAAGGTCTAATTTAAGTTACGCTCCCCTGAAATATACATATTACCACCGGGGTATGCTCATAGATAAAAGAGAAGGTAGAGATGGCCTACTCTCTCACTAAAAACACTAAAAAGTGACCCAAACATCAGTACCATCTGTAATTCCCTCCCGGGTACTTTTGGTAGAATTCATCGTAGGAATCTGTATGATAGCTCTCTAATGAGCGGGAACTTTGAAATTTCTTGATTGTAAATTATAAAAGTATGAAATTCATGTGAAAATAGCATCAATTTTTTTGGCGTTTTATTTGCTTGAACATTAACATGTGTCTGCAATATTAAACGTCAAAATATTTTATGCTAATTTTACATGAAAAACAATTTAGTGATAGTAATGTATCGTAAAATCTTTTCTGTATCTAAGTGCTACTAAGAGTAAATGTACAGTTCTGTTCAAAATAAATCTGGGACAACGTTTTTGTTGTTTTTTGTTGCTGTATTTGTGGCTTTCACCATGTTAGTTGTAACTAAATTTCATTATAAGTGTTAGTGACAGTTAACCAAAGAAATCAATTATTTTCATTTAATGGATATAAGAAGTAATAAAATTATAAAATAATTTCTTTCTTTATTTCTTTCTTCATATAAAATGCTCCAAGAGATTCCAAGCTAAAAACAAACAAGATATTAGTCAATATATAATGTAACACAGATTAAAAATACTTACCAAATAAATAAAATCGACCGATATTAATTAGATATGCAAATGCATAGAATGTAAACAATAACAAGATCAAATATAAGATGGCTGACACAATGTCATGTGACCACGAAACATCGAATAGTTACAAAAATCAACTGGGAGGGCGCAGTAGAGGAAAATTCAAATGGAGATCAGGAAACAATTTGAATTTAAAAACAAAATAAGGCGTTTTTCATTTGTCGAGCCTTATAAAAGGGAATGCATTCGCGATTGCAAGGCAGTTCGTCGCCAGATCTTCAATACCTAAGAAAAATAAAGAAGGGAGTTCGTCGCCAGATCTTGAATACCTAAGAAAAATAAAAAGTGCCTCCAGTAAATAAGAAAAACAAAAAGTGAGTTAGTTCGCCTTAAAAGTGTTCCTGGATATTTCGTCAATTTAAAAAGAGAATCTACAAAGGCGCTAAGCTTTTTAGATTCATAGTTATTAATAAAATAAAGCCAGATAGAACGGAAGAAATATTCTAGGATAAAGGAGGTAGAAGAAATGCAAGTCAACAAATTTAACGAAGAGTTTGAAGAGATGTACGCACAAGCCGAGTAAGTACAAGTACGAATATTAAAGTTTTATTTGCAACCTTACAGTCAGTAAAATAAAAGGATCTTTATGTGTGTCATATATCTGCATAGTAACAATAATAATAATATCATACCGCAGTTTAAAACATTTAAATAAGTTTTTCTTTGATTTGTGTGGGCTCGACATGTGAATCTTGAATGTAGCACGATCCAAAGGAGGATATAAACAATCGTGTGTTTATAGTAATATCATAACGCAGTTTAAAGCACTTAAATAAAAAATTTCCTTGGCTTGTATGGGTTTGACGTGTTAATCTTGAGCCTATTACGATTCAAGGGGAAATATACAATTTCTGGTATAACAAGAATAAACTCAGAAGGTAATCTAAGGCGTCTTTAGAAAATTAAAACCGTCAATGGATTCATAGACACACATAAAGAGATTATGATAAAATTGCAACGGGTTGCGAAGTACTTGTATTTGCACGAATAGAGATATTTAAATATGAATATAAAATATATTACAATTCTTTGCCAAATATACAAATGTATTGGAAAATTGAAAATCTTCTTGGTAGTAGTGGCATACAATGAAATAAAAGTAATAACAATATGACAACTGGTTGTCAATTAGAAAACAATGACAAATATAAAATGTAAATCAAAACGTAATCAAATAAGCATAGGACAGTCGGGATTACTTATATAGTCATATCAAAAGGCTTGGGTCTACCACAAACTGTTCAGTCAATGCAATTATACAAATAACAACGATGCAACTATGTAATGAAAAATAAGAGTAGAACTGTTGATATTATAACAATATAGAATGTAAAATCAGTCATGTATAAATGTAAATGAAAGCAAATAAGCATAGGACAATCGGTATTACCTATGTAATCCTACCAAAATGGCCTAGGTTCACCTAAACATGTACAATTTGATTGAAATACATAAACAATCAACGATGCAACTATGTATGTGTTAAGATGTGTTTGTAGCTACAGACATATATGTTTCTACCTAGTTTGGTTTCGTCAGTGTAGCATAACAAAGAAGGTGTATGTTAAAGCATTAATATGTGTGACTAAAAAATGTATAGTATTACCTTAAAATGTCAATCCAAAATGTCCAAGTGTAAAACAACTGTGCACTTACTTAATACTGTGTAATGCCTCATTTCAACCAGGCAGTTAATAAAATATATTACAATTCTTTGCCAAATATACTCCAGGATGCTAGACAGATGGCAAGAATAGTGGGAAAAAGACGACGGAACTGCCACCTGGACAAAAAAAATAATTAAGGATATAAGACCATGGGTTAACAGAAAGCACGGTCAAATGAATTACTTTTTAACACAGGTGTTAACAGGTCACGGCTGCTTCCAAGCGTACCTACATCGTTCTAAGATAAGCGAACAAGACAAGTGTCAATATTGTGAAGAACGGGATACGGTACAACACACGATTTTTGAGTGTCCAAAATGGACTATAGAAAGAGCCCAAGCACAGAAGACATTGAAAGGAGTAACACCTGAAAACTTAATAGAGAAAATGATTGATTGTGAAGAGAATTGGCAGGCTGTAAATACTTTGGCGAGGGAAATCATAACCCAAAAGGAGGGAAAGGAAAGAACTGGCAGAAGATAGCTTTCCGCAGCGCAGACATGGCCCGAACATCTAATTACCAACTTCTCCTGGAAGTAATACCAACAGCAGTTCCAAGGAGAAAAGATCTATTAATTGAGGGGGGGGGGGGGTTAGTCGGTAAAAATCCGACACTATCCGGTGACACGGGCCACCGCATGTCTTATGAAGATTTTTCCCCTCCATCTTAAAAAAAAATAATAATAATAATAATAATAATCATTTATTGCCCAATAAATACAACTATTTACAGGGTAAAATATAAAAATTAAGATGATTTAGGGGAGAGTGGAATATAATGATCCCTCTAAGACAAAAGACGTCGTAGGGGAAGTACGGTACGAGCAAAAAAAATAAATTTATTCTAAAAGAGGGAGCATACTTTTCTTAGCACTTTGGTATGGTCGTCAAGGATACACTGTATACTTCGCAAAAGCATCATTTTGCCCCAAGGGTAGAGGTAAAACGATCCCACCCCCAGTAATAGCATTTTTGATTGACACACTTACTATAAGTATAGCAACATATTAGGTAAAAATTTTTAATAAAGTTGTTTTAACTGCAAATACAAAAATAATATATTTTCTCCAATCTGTAAACGTTTCTGGATTAAATGGAACAATACCAGTTTTTCGAAACCCATTGATAGCGTTAATCGGTGCTTATTTGAAACGTGGTGATAGTCCTTCCAGGGTGATTGTTTATCCATTTTTCTAGAGCTTGGTCCAAGTAGGTATTTAAGGGGAACATAACTCCAACGTCTAACGGCTGGAGTTTATGTGTTGTGTGAGGTGACAGACACAACAAAGAAACAAAGTTGTCCCTTGCTTTTAAAATGACACCCAAATTTTTGGTAAGTGTCCATCCAAAACAAGTAAGCCAATTCGAGTTTTGTTAAGCACACAACAAAACTCAAACCACTGTTTAAATAAGTCAAGCTTCATTCACCCACTTTAGTTACATGCGAAAATTGTTACCGTCCATTAATTCAGATTTCATACGTTTTCTGCTGAAAATAAACATGGGTGGTATGAAATTTCCAGCTGCTAAAATACATATGACCGCTGTTGTAGATATTCTACGTTCAGCTGACGTAATGCATGCCACTTGCTTTCTTCCTTTCTTCGCAAATGTCTTGGATTTTTTTCCAGGAACTGTGGAAATTGATGTCTCATGGAATATTCTGTGGGAAGGATAATCATGTCGACCTCTTAATTCTTTCGGAAGACCGAAAAACTTCGTCACCACTGGTTTATTGAAAGCTATTGCGCAAGCGACAGAATTAGACTCTGGACTTCGCAGACTAATATCTGGATGTCTTGCTTGAAAACCAGATAGCCAGTCTTTTCCGGTGGCCACATTTATCCGTGAAAATGGATGTGGTATAAAGTTTTTTCGGCCAACTGAAAGGCCAAACGACGAAGATGTAGGGTTGTGATAGCATACATTCTTGTTTCCAGATCAAGAATGTGTTGTACCAAATCGTTTTCTCGATCTGGACTGAAGACCATCCCCTTGCCGCCAAAATGTTTTTGCTTTTGGCTCGACGTTTTAATGACATAATAGGAACATTGAAGCTTTTTGCTGCAGTTTTGATAGGCATTCCATTTTTAAACTCATCCAGAGTATTTTGCATGCTCTCTGGACCCCAACTTTGTCTTTGCGTTTTTCGTTGGTAGTGACGTGGCATTCTGAAAAAGTAAAAATCCAAATAACAAAAACTGAGATAAAACTAAAACAATAAATTGGGGTAAAATGATCCCATTAGGGACCGTTTAACCCCAAACCCCAAACTTTTACCTAACCTAACAATTTTCAATGAGAAAATAGGCCCTAACTACTTGAGGATTTTGAAGTTCAACTATACTATTACAAGTTGTTGTGTACAATTAGCTTATATTGGAATGTCGCACAACACCGAAATGCAAACCACGAGTTCTTAAACAGGTTTCAACTGATCACAAGGTGTATCCGTGAGTATAGAACACTTAACTTTCAATATTCTGTCACTCCAAATCAGATGGCACCATTAGTTTTTGCAAAATTATATGGAATCATTTCACCTCCAGGGATCATTATACCCCCTCTCCTCTATATTAGTTCACAATACAATTCAAAAATAAAATGAATAACAGTGTTTATGTTGTGATAAGCCTGGTCCTAGGGCTTACCTTTACTCGATCGTCATCTCGATTAGCTCTCGCGAATCGGATCGAGATAGGGAATTTGTTAAAAGGGTTTCTAATTAAAACACATCACGTTAACTAACTAACTATATGTATATATTAATGTACATGTTCGGATTGAAAGTCAATACATTATCTGAACGTTAATCAATAATAATCGTGAATCTAACGTGAATGGCTTAAAACTAACTTACACTACTATTTATAACATATTGCAATATTAACCTATTTAAATTACTGACGTCACGATTGCATTAACATTGTCCGTGTATTACCGTATATGGGCATCGGAGAAAAGCTTAAATATGCACTTCTGTTAGCAAGTATTGCGGAAATGCTTATCCTCGTTAAATTATATTAAATGTTCTTAATGTACGAGGTCTAGTCGATTATTCGGTTATTACACCTTTCGCGGGCGGGAAAAAGAAAATTATGACGAAGTCCATATATATTCTTTGTATTACACTTACAAGAAGTAATATTAATTTTATTATATACATAGAATTCATATTCTTAATCGTTAAATTTCTTAATTTTATTTTTGTGAACTATAACTAACTTATTGTCTATATTTAGAGTAACATTTGGGGGATCGTTAATGTTTACAATTTCAAAGGGACCCTTATATAATTCTTGCAATTTGTTTCCTGATTCATTTTGTAAAACTACTTTGTCTCCAATTTTATAATGAACACTTGCTCTGTTTTTGTCGAGAGCTTCTTTTCTGCTTGTTTTTGAATCGATTAAATTGTTTCGAGCCTCTGTACATGCCGATTGTAGTCTGTATTTTAATTCGGTTGCATAGTTGTCGAAATTGTACAAAGGTTCTATTAAGCTTGTTATTGAAGTAGGTAAAGGGTTATGTTTTCCGAACACTAACTCGTGTGGAGTGTATTTAGTTTCTGTATGAACCGTGTTGTTGAATGCAAAGCTCCAGAATGGTATCCATGTGGACCAGTTATCTGTGTGTTTAGCAAGTTGTATTCGGAGGTATGCTCCTAGATTTTTATGTGTGTTTTCTAATGACCCTAATGTTTCGTGATGGTACGCGGTTGATTTTAGTTGTTTTATGCCTAATATGTTGCATATTTCTTTTAAAACGTGCGACATAAATTCGGTTCCTTGATCAGATACTATTTGATCAGGAATTCCGTACCGTAAGATGAAATTTTGTAGTAATGAAATGTTTTTTCAGGTCAGCTATTAGGTTGTCGTTGCTATCATAATCCCGATTTAATCTGATTTTGGCCTTTTCCGTTAACCTAGTTTTTAATACGTATTGGGTTAAAGTTTTCTTACCGTTTGCATCTAACAGAGAATCGTACAACTTAATCGAGTCAATCAGCAGCTTTGTGACATCTTGTTTGTCGTTCATTACAGGCAACAAACTTGCAGCGGTTTTTAAATCAAATTTTTCCTCCATTATTTCTATAACATTTGTATCCTTACCTCTATTACTTAACCTAGAACCTAAAATACTATCATTTCATATAATATATATTTATATATTTGTATATATCTTTGACGCACTCTTTCGTGTCGTCGATTACTTTTTGTCTATGTACCCCTTTATTAAATAATTCCCTAAGTTTTACAATATTTTTCTTATAATTATTTAACTGCTCATACTTAGAATTAGTTATTGTTAAGATTGTATTTTCTTAAATTTCTAGTCAGTACCTGTACTGTAGTTTCCGGGATTGTTCTGGGACTGGCATTAGCTCATACTTTATCTTGGCTTCTGCTTATTTCTTTTCCTATTGTTGTGTAGACGGCCTTCTTGAATTTTTTGCTTATGAAGGATTGTTCGGCGGCACAGCAGCGACTTACGAAGATTGTGATTACCCATTTTTCTTTCTTCTTTGTTCGCGCTTTTATGTTCTATTCTTTAGTGGTTCGTTCCATCTTTCCATTTTTATCTACCTTTAATGGACTGGCATTGGATCGCCATGTGATAAGCCTGGTCCTAGGGCTTACCTTTACTCGATCGTCATCTCGATTAGCTCTCGCGAATCGGATCGAGATAGGGAATTTGTTAAAAGGGTTTCTAATTAAAACACATCACGTTAACTAACTAACTATATGTATATATTAATGTACATGTTCGGATTGAAAGTCAATACATTATCTGAACGTTAATCAATAATAATCGTGAATCTAACGTGAATGGCTTAAAACTAACTTACACTATTATTTATAACATATTGCAATATTAACCTATTTAAATTACTGACGTCACGGGTGCATTAACATTGTCCGTGTATTACCGTATATGGGCATCGGAGAAAAGCTTAAATATGCACTTCTGTTAGCAAGTATTGCGGAAATGCTTATCCTCTTTAAATTATATTAAATGTTCTTAATGTACGAGGTCTAGTCGATTAGTCGGTTATTACAATGTAATAAGGAAAATAACGTTATTATTTCCCCAAGAATGAGCCAAAGCATAATCGGTTGGCATTTACACACATGTGAAGGAGCGGGGATTTCAGAAGAACATTTGTTCGATCTGTAGGGACGTAGAATGTACCCGCTGATCTAGCAGCATACCTGGGTACTAAGAAGTTCACCTGAGAAAGAAGTGCAGGTGAGTCAATGCCATTGTTAACCAGTTTTACAATGAACCTGCAGTGCTTCGTCTCGTCTTTTACTCAAATAACTGAAACCGTGTTTGTTCAGTAGGTGATCATAATCAATGCTGCGTTGTGGGTAAGCACCATCGATTTTAAACGACGTATAATTCATATCTTATCATCCGGCTCTCTTGATTAATGTTCCTGTTGATGTTGTAACAACTGATTTTCAGTCGAATGCTACACGATCCTACAATTTCAGGAGGGCCGTCCAACCTAGCCTCTATAGAGCAATATCCGATATTAATTGGTCCTTCTTGGATAATTGTCCCGATGTGGATGCAGCTTGTGACTTATTTTACGGAGCTCTTTATTCTTTATTTGATGTGCATGTTCCAATGTTCTCGCCACGAAAGCGTTCTTACCCTAAATGGTACACTCCTGAATTAATAAGAAATATAAAACGTAAATCTTATATGTTGCGTAAATATCGTCAGCATGCCTGCTCATATTCACTCCTTCAATTTAGAAATCTTCGTTCACTTGTCAAGAAGCAGTCTGCGCAAGCGGATGCTAATTACCTGGGGGGTGTGCAGCATGAGATCTCTATTAATCCGAGTAAGTTGTGGTCCTTTATCTGTGAAAAAAGGCAGAAGACCCGAATACCTGGTCGTATGACTATGGATGGCGAAACTTTGGATGGGCCTCAGTTGGTTGTCGATGCTTTTGCGAAATTTTTCAGTAGTGTTTTTACAAACCCTGCCTATCCACAGGTCTCCCTTGATTATCATAATAACAATAGTCATATAAACATTATTGAGCTCTCTGAGGATCAGGTTTCTAAAGCAATAAGCAAACTTAATGACAGTTACAGCACTTGCCATGATCAGGTTCCATCCTTTCTCATCAAGGACTGTTCTCCTGCTTTTTTGTATCCGTTGGTCAGGATTTTCAACCTGGAATTGAAGAGTTCTTCCTTTCCAAGGATTTGGAAGTTCGCTCGCATTATGCCAATATTCAAATCGGATGATTGCTCTGATATAAAAAATTACCGTCCAGTGGCGATCTTGTCCAATTTTTCTAAGGTTTTTGAGCGGTGTCTCTACGCAGCAGTTTCTCCTTGCATCAATACATATCTTTCTCCGTCTCAGCATGGTTTCGTTGCAAGGCGTTCCACTGTCTCTAACCTGTGCCAATTTGTGCAAAATTTGTCTCAGGCTCTAAATTCTCGTGAACAAGTGGACGTCTTGTACACGAACTTTTCAAAAGCGTTTGATCGCATAGACCACTCCATCATTCCTTCCAAACTAGGCTCGTTCGGTTTCAGTGCGCGCCTGGTCTCGTTTTTCATGTCATACCTCTCTAACAGGCGCCAACTTGTGTTTTACAATGGTTTCGCCTCAAATGAATACATTGCTACCTCGGGTGTCCCCCAGGGGTCTATTCTGGGTCCATTAATTTTCAATGTTTTTATGAACGACATCACTGACGGCTTAATGTCCCAGAGTTTACTCTATGCTGATGATCTAAAATTGTTTCGTGAGATCTCGACTTCTGATGATTGCAGTTCACTTCAGTTTGACCTTGAGAGTATAGCTCGCTGGTGCTCTTTGAACAACTTACCTCTTAATATTGGCAAGTGTAAGGCGATTACTTTCACTCGAGCTTCTTCTCCCTTGATTTTTGATTATAACCTGAATCAGGTGCAGCTCGCTCGTGTTGATCTGATTAAGGAATTGGGTGTTATTTTTGATTCAAAGCTAACATTTGCTCAACATGTTGAGTATATCACTAAAAATGCCAGGAAAATGCTTGGTTTCATTGTTCGCAACTGTGGTACCTTTTCTAATATTGTAGCCTTGAAATCCCTTTACTACTCCCTTGTGAGATTGCGCTTGGAATATGCGTCGATCATCTGGAGCCCATATTATGCTACCTACAAGCGTGAATTGGAGTTGATTCAGCGGCGGTTTGCCAAGTTTTTATGGTTTCGTCTGGATGGTCACTATCCGGAACGTAGCACTGATCACGATATTCTTTTATCACGTATTACTTTGACCTCTCTTAATTTCAGACGAACTATCGCCAGTCTAATATTTCTAGTTAAGCTTTGCCGGGACTATATTGACTCTCCCGCATTACTATCAATGCTTAATTTTCGAATTCCGCATTTCGGTGTTCGGAACAGCAGCACCTTCTATTTACCGTTTGCACGCACAAATGCATTATTAAATTCCCCTGTTTACGTGATGTGTTCTCACTTTGATAGCATTTCGTCGCAGTGTGATTTGTTTCATTCTACTATTGGTGGAGTTAGGGGTGTTGCGGTGCGAACATTCAATAACTTTGCTTAGCACTGATTGTATTTGCAGTCACTATTCTTTCTATTTTCATATTTTTATGTTTTTCATTTTTCAGCTACTTCTTCACTGTTTAATTTTTAAGCACTCATTATATATTTGTTATCTTGCAAATTGTCCTGTAATTGGAATATGTATGTTCTGTTGGGCAATAAAGTAAATTATTATTATTATTATTATTATTATTATTATTATTAAAAAACGTTTCTGTATACGTTCAAGCATGAGACGATGGTACCTATATGTAATGTGGAAAACATTAAAAAATTAGGTCATCTGCATATGCCAGAACCTTACAATCAGGCAGCATCAGGAGGTCGTTGATGTACACATTAAACAGTGGTGGGCCCAAATTAGGTCGCATTGTAGGTCACATAGAACAGGCATGGCGAACCTATAACCCGTGGGTCAGACATTGACCCACGCAAGCTTTTTAAGTGACCCACTCATTGGTTTTTATAAATTAATTTTTTATATGAAAAACAAATATTTCCAAGTAGACATGGGCTAGCTAATTTTCTATTTCTATCGTATCACGATAGCTGTGCTGTGGAACCTGACGCGCACATTCATTGCTTCATAGAGTGGGAGGAATGTACCAGTCACCAGTCAGTACCAGTGCTAAACTAACATATGTGGCATCCATTTCGAATGCATTTAAAAGTAATGTGTATTATTGTGTTTTTATATTTTTTCTGAAATTATTGTATTCTAAACATAAATATTTTTAATTGTAGCCCTGTACTATGTCGGCGGTTAAAAAATGAAAAACAAGCGATACAAGTTCAAGACCATATCAAGCTGAATGGTTTGATAAATATGATGTGATTGAAAGGAATATAATGGTTATGTGCGTTATTTGTAATGAAAATGTGACTTCACGTATGTATAATATAAAAAGACATTTTGAAACGTTGCATTCTAATCTCAGAATGTCAACAGATGAAGAAAGAAAAACATATATTTTACAAAAGAAAAAAGAGAATTTTTCTCAAGGCAGTGTTTTAAAAAGTTTTTTGGTTCCAAAAAGCAACATTACATCTGCTAGTTTTCAAGTTGCCCATTGTGTTGCTCGCCACGGGAAATCTCTTTCAGAAGGAGAATTTAAAAAAAAAAGCGTTTTTAGAATGTAGTCCTACATTGTTTGCTGATTTTAAAGAAAAAGACTTGATTATAAAGTATATAAATGAGTTACCTATAAGTCGAAATACAATTGAGGGTCGAGTAATAGAATTAGAAAAAACTATTTTTTGGCAATTACATAACGACTTAAATTATGCAGAAATGTATTAAATTGCTTTAGATGAGAGTAATGATGTAAATGGTTATGCACAATTAGCAGTTTTTGCTCGGTATAAATCAGGAAATATAATGAAAGAAGAGTTAATAAATCTAATAACGTTGAAAGGGAAGCATTTAAAGAAATGAATGACCTTCAGAAAATAGTTTCTGTAACAACAAACGGTGCACCTAGTATGGTAGGGAAAAACACTGGATTAATTCGGTATCTTAAGCAAAATATTTCATCGTATAATACACCAGCAAGTTTTATATGCGAAACATGGATTAAAAACATTTTCCAGTGTAATGTCAGTTGTAATAAAAATCATCAACTTTATAAACGCAAGAGCTCTTAATAAACGGCTATTTGCACAATTCTTAGAGGAAATTGAATGCAATTGTTCTGGCATTTTGACATACAACAACGTGCGATGGCTAGTTGCGGTCAAGTCCTTAATCGCATTGTAACGTTATTACATGAAATTAAGCTCTTTTTAATTGAAAAAGGTAATAGTTTCGATGAAATATTCAATGTACATTGGTTAAATGATTTAATGTTTTTATGCGACATCACTCAGCATTTTAATGAACTGAATAAAAAACTTCAAGGGCAAGGATTAATTGTTTGAACCATATATGAAAATATTAAAACATTTATGGCAAAACTTGATATCTTTAGCAAGGATTTAGAAATGAAAATTATGAAATATTTTTCGCAATTAAGAAAACATTTTGAAAATACAATAATTTTTGAAAATACGGCCGACATTCAGGAAAATGCAATTAAAACATATTTAATGATCCTCTGGGAAATAAAACAAGCTTTTGAGGAGAGATTCAATCAATTTAAATGTTTGGAAAATACATTTAACTCTATTTTATATCCATACAAAACTGAATTTGAAACAAAGGAGTTAATCGAATTTATGTGGCTAGGTATAGAATATAGATAACTTAGAAATGGAATTAGTTGAATTTCGAAGCAGCGTAGTGTGGAAAACAAAATTTGAAGACTTGATTTCTAAAGAGAAGGAAAACTGTGTGAAACTAGTGCAGATAATATTGATCCCACAGTGAAAATTGAAAATATTATATTGAACGTGTGGGATTCTTTACCAAGTAATTTTACATCAATGAAAAAACTAGCTAACGCTCTTTTAAGGATGTTTGGGTCCACATGTTCGTGTGAAAAATTGTTTTCTTCAATGAACTTTGTAAAATTTTCTAATAGAAATAGACTTGAAAGGGAATTAACTGCCAAATGCGTCAAACTAATGAATACGAAATATGAACCTGATATTAAAAAATTATCTGAAAATAAACAGCAACAGATTTCTCATTAAATAATTTATGTTTATACTTTGTTATATACTTATAAATATGTATACATATACAAATATATTAATAAATAATATTTCATAATACATATTTTATTTAATTTTCTTTACCCCTTGTTCATTCACACTTCACACTTAGTGACCCACGAGCTAGTACTAAAAAAAATAGTGAACAAAATTTGACCCACGTCTCAAAAAGGTTCGCCATCGCTGACATAGAACAAGAGATTCCGCAGATATGAGTTTAAGAAGGCAAGAGTTCTTGTGCAAGCATCTCATTTTGAATATGTGTATGTCTCCACCATATTGTTTCATTACGTATAGACTTGTAATATTTATTTTAGATTCCTAATAACATTGTTTTAATTGTACATAATCCCATAATATTCATTTTCGAACTTTAAAAATACTGTATCCGCCAGAATAAACAGTACCGTAATTATATTTATTTTTTAATCTCTGTAATTTGAATATTCAAAATGTTCACCATTACGACGCAAACAAGCTTCATATCCATTTTATATTATAAATCACTTAACATATTTATAAAAAGTGGTTAATGTAACTGCCGGAAAATTCTGCAATATTCTCCGGCGTATTTTCGGAGCGAAATATTTTGTCTTTCATCATACCTCAAATGTATGCATCAGGTGGCGTCAAATACGTTGAATGAGAAAAATATTCGAAATCTGTTCTCCAGGAAAATTTTCTATTATCGAAATGGTGATGGAGTAAGATTAGGGTACCTGCAGCTGTATGGTTCTCGTTGCACCATCCAGTTGTGTGCGCCCCCGTAGATTTCGTGCACGGCAAAAGTTTTGTAAATCTCTCACACAAGGTACAATAATGTTCCCTGTGTAACGCTCTTGGTTGACAGTAAGTGTCTTCAACGAAGTATGAACCAATTATCCCATGACTAGAAACCGCGCACCAAATGTTCGCTCCTACACTTAGATACAGCTCTGCCACATGTAATGGTCTAGTTACGTTTTTGTTAATTTTCCGCGCTTCTTTTATTAAATATTTTCCATTTAAAGGCCAGGTTTATTGAAGGCGTATACATGCTATTATTGTTTGGTATGGGGCCATTCCAAATAAAAATAGTTGAGGAATTTTGATAGATTGTATATTAAAATATAAAATGATCAAGAAATTTAAAAAAAAACTCCCCGGCGGGGAATCGAACCCCGGTCTCCCGCGTGACAGGCGGGGATACTGACCACTATACTACCGAGGAATGTATTTAAAGTTATGTTTAATAGTGAATATAAATTTCAATTGTGTTACTAGCATAAAAAGCCTTAATTTGTACTTGACTAGATATGAACATTTTCTTTTATTAGTTTTTAATATTTGCGTACAGCCTATTTTTACTTTCTAATCACAATTATAAAAATAATGCATTCAATATAACTACTTTTCAATCACCTATTAGCAATGTATTTAGTAGGTATGTTCATGTGACATATAAAGAATATTAAAAGTATAAAGTTATGTTAACAATATATATTTACATAACACTCAAGAATGTGACACTTTTCCTGACGAGGCGAACCACTGAGTCAAGTAAAGACACTTTCTTGACGTATATTGCATAGATATATAGGTACCAACTATTTTTTCTAAAATCGAATAATTAAATTTCAGGAAATAAATTAATTGACAATGAAAATGGGTAGAAAAATCAAATTTATTCTGTTTGTGTTGTTTCCTTAGTGACTAGCCATCAATAGGGAGCGGAATCGAGCGAGCTAAACTACCACGGAGCCACAACCGTGAAAAGAAATAATGTAAACAACTGCGTGTTGTTTACATTATATCTGAATAGCACTAATTCATAGGGCGAACTGCAACATCTGTTTACGCTCGACAAGAGACCGAGAATCAGAGAAAAAAGGGCAATAAAATAAGGAATTTATAAGGTAAAATTCTTTATACACGGGCGTAGATAACGGCGTCAGGAGTGTTTAAAATTTATTATATTTACGTTATATTTCCAAGAGAAATAAAATTTTGATTTATACCTTACGTTAGTTTCCTTGTTTCATTGTTTTAACTGTTAATTACGTACTTCGTAATTTTGTAATAGTTCCTGCCGGTTCATTGAATCTACTTCTTCCATTTATATCGACGTAAGTGTTAATTGGATTTTGTTAAGATTAAGATTAAAATTTTTAGTTATCGTTTATTTAGATCTAGAACATTGTTTATGTTACTTTTTCAGATATGATATGGAAGAACGTCGAGAAATACATCGTGAAACAATGGCGAGTTGGATTGAGGGTCATACTGATTGTATGTACATTGTCAGTGATTCCGATATTTATTGCAAAGTCTGTAAAATATCGTTACAGAATGCCAAAAAATCGAACGTACAACGTCACTTAGCATCGCTAAAACATACACAGAAATTGGACCCGTTGAAAGCTGACAATTTTAACGAAGAACTCTGTGAAGCTTTAATGGCGGCTAATATCCCATTAAAGAAACTTGACAATCCCACTTTCAAAACATTTCTCCAAAAATATACTGGTCGACATGTTGCTGATGAATCCACCTTACGCAAATGTTATGTTTCTAAGTGCTTCACGAAAACAGTAAAATGCATTAGAAGACATCTTTCAAATCAGTACCTATGGATAAGTGCCGACGAAACTGTCGATATATTAGGACGCTGTGTGGTAAATATTGTAGCTGGTGTACTACATCCAACTATTCCATATAACGCATATGTAATAGCATCTAAAGTTATAAATACAGTTGATGCGGAAACAGTTGCTAAAACCATTGACGAGAATTTGCACAAAATGCTTCATTCGGACGACAGGTACAGGGAAAAAATACTTTTATTTGTTAGTGACAGTGCCGCATATATGTTAAAAACAGGCAGACTATTAAAGGAAACATATCCTTATATGCTGCATATTACTTGTGTAGCACATGCTCTCCACAGAATCTGTGAATATATCAGAGACAACTATCCGGAAGTTGATAGACTTGTATCGGCTTTTAAAAAAGTTTTCAGAAAAGCACCATCGAGAGTGGCCCTTTACAGGGAAAAACTTCCATCTTTGTCATTGCCACCCGCGCCAGTAATAACTAGATGGGGAACATGGCTGGAAGGTACTAGTTTTTATGCAGAGAATTTCGATAGTTTACAAAATTTCGTTACATGTTTAAATGACGATGCTCGAAGTATTTCTGAGTGCAAGGAACTAACACAAATCCCAAATTTAAAAAATCAGCTGTTATTCCTTCAGGAACACTTTGGAAATTTGCCTAAACTAATCACACATTTTGAAAATCGAAATCTCAAACTAAAAGATGGATTAACCACATTAGATGCGGCTATTAATAATTTCAAAAGTATTCCAAGTGACTTCGGATGTGGCCTTCGGCAAAAGTTAGACGCAGTTTTTAATAGAAATCCAGATTTAATAACATTGTGGCAATTGTGTATGGGGACAATGACACAAATCAAACTGCTAAATACGCTGAAATAAAAGAATATTTCCAGTACGCACCTATAACCAGTTGCGATGTAGAAAGGACGTTTTCTATCTACAAGGATGTACTTCATTCAAAAAGAACAAATCTTACAGAAGAGAACCTTGAGAAAGTATTGCTGGTGAATATTAATACTCCTTTACTCGACTTGAACAACAAAATCAACAAATAATAATGTATTTTGTATTTTATGAGTTGTTATTCAATTATATAAATAAAATTAAAACCTCTTTAAAAATAGTGCGCCCATGAGCTATGAGTCATGGCTCGCTCGATTCCGCTCCCTAGTCATCAAACATTTACAACAATAAAACTTCATGATTTTTTGCAATTTTCCCTGGTTCTTTATTCGGGTTAATAACGATGTGATAAATATGATTGTCTTTGAGAAGAATAGTGATGTAGAAGATCGAAGTAAATCTTATTCTCCTTATAGTGGCTTTTAGTCAGGCCTTAGGCCTTCTACTTTTAATCTTATCTGTATTAATCTTAATGTGGCTTGGTGGAAATGGCCTAGGTGAGGGAGAGCTTTTGTGTGACAAGTAGATTTCTGGATCGTATAACATTTCCGCTGTGAGTTTTATGCTGTCGTTGCTGTCGATGGAATCATATTATTTTCTTGCGAGATCGTCGATGAATTCTGGGATAGAGGGTTTTTTGTCTCGTTATGTATTTGCGAGTTTCTTAAATACCTGGGGACTTTCAGGACCATCCTGAGGGAAATATTTTGAAATATTTGTATTGATTTTATATGAGTCGGGGCTGCGTGTTTCCATATCTGTGATCCATAGGTTAACGTGGGTCTTAGGATTTGTTTGTAAATTCTTAATTTTAGTTTTGGATCGAGGGTACTGGCGGAGCCCATAGGAGTGGCCAGAGGCTACCCCTGCCCATTTTTGTCTTCTTTAAGGTGGTTTTAAGGTGATATGAGTACGTGAGTCTTCTGTCCAGGTTGATCCCTAAGTACTTGACGCGTGGTAGCCAAGGTACTTCTATATGGTCGACATAGATGTTTCCTTGAAACGGCTTTATTTCCCTACGGAAGATGATGGCTTGGGTTTTACTCCGTTTATTCCTATTCACCAAGTATGGCACCAGGTTATGAGCTTATTGATGTCAGTTTGAAGGATTGAGATAGCAGCGGTAGGATTAATTGACGTAGCTAAGATAACTATGTCATTAGCGTATTTCGCCAAGAGGGTTTTTGGGGTCTTGAGAATGTCTGATGTAAAAATTGCATACAGATGCGGTGAAAGGACTGAACCTTGGGGAACTCCGGCGGTGAGTTGTTCCGCGATATAGGAAGGACTGTATGATTTTGATTAGATAATTGGGGTAGTTATATGCATAAAGTTTGTATAAAAGACCCTGATGCCACACCCTGTCAAAGGCCTTGAATATATCTAGGAATACTGCTGCTGTTGCCTGGTTTTTATAAAAGCCGTCATGGATATGCTCTGTTACCCTGGACAGCTGTGTGATGGTGGAGTGATGTTTACTGAATCCATGCTGCTCTTAAGGAATAACGTGGTGTTCTGTGGAGTGCTGTACCAATTTTGACAGGATTGCTCTTTCTGTTATTTTGCTAGTTGCAGATAGCAGACTGATCGGGCGGTAGATTGATGGGATGCTGTGGTTTCGGAATCATCACCACTTAAGCGTGGTTCCAGCTTTTCGGAAAGGTTTGAATTCTGAATACCGCATTTACAATATTCAGGAGAAACATGATCGCCTTGATTGGCATGTTCTTCAGCATTTTATTCGAGATGTCTTTTCCTGGGGCCTTCCTAGGTTTTAGTTCTTTTAATATGTTATTTATTTGCTGGGGGGTGATGAAGTCTGTAAACTATAGAACAATGCAAATATAGAACACATCGTTCATGTTCACAAATCCCTAAACAAAAGGAAAAACCAACCTTTCATACCAACATACCGTTGGTATGAAAGGTTGGTTAGACTCTACTAGAATATTTCAAATTGCCGTTGCTCTACTTACTTGTTTGATGGTGACGACTTCAAAGAAACTGATAATGCAACTACAAATTTTTATTGACGTTCCAGTCGTATTGATGTTTTAATATTTTATGTTTCAACTACCAGCCCAATGAATGAACAATTCACGACATCCCTTGAGCCACAAACTAGCTGCTTTCCCACTGGATGCCACACAGGGCGGTAACATTACCTTTATCAAAATATTTCGGTCACGAAATTGATATTATTAAACAAATTGCCCACAATAATGGATATCCCCAAAGTACCTAATCAAAAACCTATTAAATTAAAAAAAAATTAACTTGTTATCAGTATATTCCCATAATTAAATTGAGTCATCTCATTTGTATCACTGGCTTATATTGGCAGTGCTAGTGAGGAAGTTGCTAAAATTATGTCTAAATATAATATTAAAGTAGCTTTTAAACCTTACACAAAACATGCTAATATCCTCTTTATCTACATACATTACATTTAGCCCAAATTAGGCATTCTAGAGGCCCTCGAAATATTCAGAGGCTCTCGTAATCCAAAAATAACAGTGCTTAATGATCCGACTGATTTGAATTATGACACACTTGGATGTCAGCTGTCTACGCCTGCTATACTAAGAATTTATCATTTATTTCTTATTAATCTACCCCTTTTCTTGTATTATGTATTCTGGTTTTCCTAATTGATATATAATTACCGTTTTGCTACGTGGTAACACTTAGATATAAGTATAAATATTGTATACTTTGTTTCATTTGTAATACAGTGTTCGTTAATGACTATGTTGGCCGAAACTGCAGTCACACATTTAGCTAATATCTATAGTGGTATAAACAAGTACAGTACAATCTCGATTATCCGAAATAATGTGGACCAAAGTGATTTCGGATAATCGAAATTTTGGTTAATCCGAATTTTTATTTGGAAAATAGGAGTTTAGGATGCGTATATCATTAGATCGACTTAAAAACATTTATGAAATATTTTACTTGAATTTATGTATTAATTTAAAAATAACATCAACAAATAATTTGTTTAATTTTTATAACTTAATTTTTTTTAACATAGTATGTATGTACATAAATGCCTAAATATGTACATATTGCTGTGACCTCGCAAATTTGTAAAATAAGAATAGTTTTAGAGATTGATTTAAGAATTAGTTTAAGCTTAGAAATAAAAGTAAAAATAAGAAAAAGTCCTATTTAGATATTATTGAGTAAAATTATGCAACAAGAACTACATGAAGGTATACAAAGTTGCATACTTATAGTCAAATTTTTATTATGACAGTAAATAATGAAATATGCAAAGTAAAGTTTATTAAATAAATATAAAACAAATGATGTAGAATAAAAATTTATTAAATAAAGAAATATATGAAATAAAGACAAAATAAATATAAGTAATATATTTCTTTTGTAGAAAAGATACACAAAAAGTATGGTTTACATATCAAAAGAAGGAACCTAATTTTACACAATGCGTAAATATTGCTTTAAACATTCTAAATAATGGACCGCTGTTTAAGTCAAAAAGAGAAATGAAGGCAAACAATAGAGAAAGAGTTATGTTAATGGATGGAACAATTAAGAGAATGAGTCATGTGAAAGCAATAGAATTATATGAAAAAAATGAAATAAGATATGCAAGAAATATAAATGAGTAAATTATTGTAATTTATATGCATAAAGCAATAAAATGTTATGAAAATGTTTATGAAATAAATAGTATTAAAGAATAAAATTTACCTTAGCTTACTACTAGACAAATAAAAAAGGATATAAAAATGTGTAAAACATGGAAGCAATCAGCAGTGACATATTTTTTGTATTTAAAAAGCTGACATTATAAATAAATAAAAAGGTATCTGTGTTCATGAGTTGTTCGTAACACAATGCTTCAGGGACTGAAAACGGACGTATACGGTTGAATGACCTACAAAAAAAACAACAAAATATATAAAACTTGTGTAAAGTCTATTGCAGATCGACATATCACCAACAGAAAGATCTTGGTTAGAAGATAGAGAGGCGGTGGAGAAACAGACGTGTTCTACAGGGACAGGCAGTGAGGGAAGAAAAATAATGGTTATCTTCGACGTGTTTCCCATTTTGCCAAGGCGAACTCCGACTAAAAGAAAAGTAAAACTAACATTAATAAATGGAAAGAAAAAGTATGTGTCGAACAATGAACAAGGTAATAGGTTCATTGACGAGCACAAGGAAGGATGGTATTAGTAACAAGAATAAACCTACCGTTGGGAATCATGTGCAAAGCAGAGGGGACCTTTGAATTGGAAGGTTATGTTGACGTTTAAGTGAATTGTGAACTGTCAGAACAAAATGTGTATGTGTGCGTGAATCAAGGTGGCAACATATGGGCAGCGATTTCACGGGAAAAGTGTATTCCAGTACCAACCTAAACATGGACTAGAGGGCGCAATGGTCAACATAGTTTATTTTTGCCGCTATAAATACGAAGACAAGATTCGACAAGACAGACTTCTGATAACACTTCCGAGAGGGAGACTTTCTGATAACACCTCCGAGAGGTGAACTTCTCAGAACACTTACAAAAGGAAGATCTCTTAAAGAATAAGTTTTTTTTTTAATTGTTATATTGTAGTTTTTCATTATTTCTTCAACACATATAGTAACAGTAATTTATTTTATTTAATACATTTGAATTCATTTGAAGCGTTCATAATGGACATTCAAAATAGATTTATTGATAACAAGTAAGTTTATTATTTCTTTTGAAAATTAAGTTATACGAGTTGTTGGACAGACATTGATTTTTACGTGCGAATGATTAATCAATGTATTGTTGGACAAAAAAATAGACAAGTAAATAATTTATCCTGTAAGGTTTATTTTGAATTTATATAGTTGGAATTACAACCAAATAGGATTAATGGTGTTGGTCAGTTGGAGAGATGTTACGTGAAAATGAGCATTTTCTTCATCGTATTGTCTAGACATCATTAATTTCTTTCAAATTAAGCGAATAATAAATTAGAATTTCACAAGGCATAGATTAAGAGCTCGATACAACACGTGCAAATGGTTGTCTAAAGCAATTAATTGAAGCCTATACATAAATATTATAACGTCGATGAGTATATTCATAAACGTACAATAAAAGTTTATTTTTGTTTATTTGCAGGATAAATATTTATTTTGTTTGGTAGAATAAATAAATAAACAAAAGATTTACATACATTACAACCGGTATTAGGTATAAATGATATGAGCATTTTTCAATTATGTATCTTGTTTAGAGCATAAAGGTGTGCATATAAAGGAAACTATATTTTTGAATCCATAAATTACAAAATAAAAAAAAAATACATGATTATGTTGAATAGACATACAGTTTTTTTCTTTGAACAAAACTATTACCTCTTTCCCTATAATGAGCAAGAGAAAAATCATCAGCAAATAAGAAGGAACCACAAACATTGCCAGGACCCACAATAGTTATAAGGTACATGACACAACAATATAAGATAAAACACAAAACCAATTATAAGTTCTTGGTGTGTAAAGAATAGTTTAAAGAGTATAATGTGTACAAAAGACTATACCCTACGTGTGGTAATACACACAAAAGTATGTTGTTACAGCATATAAATTATATGGCAATATTGTTATTTAAAATAAATATTTATATGCCACAGCATTAATTTAAATTGGCGATGCCCAACGTGTGGCAATAACATTATTTATAATAAATATGAATAAACATATTTATATGCTACAGCATAAATAAACATTTATTTATGTCACAGCAATATGTACATTCATAAAAGACATGTTAAATGCAACGTAAAATATAAAATATATATCCCATTCTACACTTTACTGTTTAAAAATGAGGTAATTTTTAACTGCACTCGTTTAGCACTACTTCTGTTTTTGGCCGCAATGTCTCTCCAACGTTTTATTAAAAGAACATCCGCGGCAGTTGCATTTTCTTGTTGTTCTACATAAGTTAACGCTCTAGGCTTCTAGTCCTTCTGAATGTGACATTTTTACTGGAATATTGTCAGTGCATTGTACTTCGTCATCGTCATCACTGCTTATTTCATTAGCATTTTTGCAAGCACTTTCAATTAATTCTTGGTCAGTCATTTCATCTTCTACATTATCACTGTTTAACCATTCATTAACTTCTGTTTCCGTAACATTTTCACATCCTGGTATTTTCGTGAAAATTTGCTGTAAACTTTCTTCATGGTCGGACTCTGCTTCTGTGATACGTCCCTCCTCGTGTTGAATCAATTTTGACCGAGATTTTTCAAGGGTTCTACCTTTTACTTGATTCCAAGCTGAAGCTATACAATATACAACATTTTTCAAGTTTAACTTCTTTAGACATTCAGTGAGATTGGCACCCTCATCTACTTCTTCCAAAATATGCTCCAATAGCAAACGCCTATAATTTCGTTTTAAATTTTCCAGCACACCCTGATCCATGGGCTGAATGAGAGCAGTTACGGCAGGAGGCAAAAACATTGCTTATATTTCCCCACTTTCAAGTTGCTCCGCACTTGGGTGAGTGGGAGCATTGTCCAGTAACAACACATTTTCTGGGGTATCCGTGCTCTTTTAAAGAAGACTCTACTTTTGGTACGAAATCTTCAAAAAACCAATTTTTGAATAGATTTGCATTCATCCAGCCTTTTTTTTGATTTTTATACAAAACAGGTAAAGCATTGGGACGAATATTCTTGAAGGCTCGTGGTTTTGCTGACTTACCGATACATAATAATGGAAGTTTGTGTCTCCCAGAAGCATTAGCGCATGCAAGAACAGTGATACGTTCTTTGCTACGTTTGTAACCAGGTGCTCCAGCTTCCGTTTTTGAAGCTAAGGTACTTGAGGGCAACATTTTGTAGTTCAAGCCGGTTTCGTCACAATTGTAGATCTGGTCTGGTTGTTGTAAATCATTTTCTTTCATAAGCTCCATAAAATTCTCTGCAAATTTTTTTGCGGCAGATACATCGGCAGACAACTTTTCCCCACAAACTTTCAGTTGACGTACCCATGTCTTTTTTTCCATAGGTCTAGCCATCCATCACTTGCAGAAAAACTTTCAGGCGCTTCAATGACCGGCAATTCTTCGCTTAAACTCACTGCTTTTTGTTTTAAAATGGTCCCCGAAATTGGTATTCCACGTTCTCGATTCTGTGTAAACCATAAAAATAAAGAATCATCCACTTTTTCGTATTCACGTCTTTTCATACTTTTTCGTGCCGGGGTCGGCGATGACAAAACACTACACCATTTTTCAAGTTTTTCGCGATTTTTTCTCCATTCTGCAACCGTACTCACGCCTACGCCTAAATCCCTTGCTATATTTTTAAGCAATTCACCATTATCTAATCGTCGAACCGCTTTAAGTTTTTCCTGCAATCTGATAACAACGCGTTTACGTTTATTGCTCTGACACTGCATTTTGTAAAATATTTGAGAATAAAACTACTCTTTTTGCGATAATAACAGACGTTAATACATATGTACTTGTAACGCTCTGTCGGCTAACCAAAACTATTCGCATTTTAGACCGTCGTATTGCCGTGAAACCCCGAGGGGAACCACCTAGCAGTATAGGTGAATCCCAGACGCGTTTCATATAATGCGAATTTTTTCGGTTAATCGGGATTTTTGTTTTTAAATAGTTTGTTTCGGATAAACCGGATTTCAGATAATCGCGATTCGGATAATCGAGATTGTACTATAATAAGAATTTTATTTAGTTCATTCTGGAATATTACAAAGTACAGCTTACAGTGTTAACCTTTTTAAATATCATTTGTTTAATGGTGTCTTTTTACTATTATCATGAAAACAGTGTTACAATCTGTTTATAAATATTTTTTATTAGTAGATTTATATCACCCCAGTACATCTTGAAAATGTGATTAGCAAAATTTGATCTGATTATTCCACTGAATTCAGACCCCGAAATTAGTTAAGTACACACATTCACTAACCATATACAATAAAAACTTTTGTTATCTTGTTTTCTTATTATGATTTTTTGCCTTTCTGATTTTTATATACATACTTTTAATCCATAAGTGTTCCAAATAAATCCTATGCAATAGCGTGAGTTGAAATGTAAAATGCAATTAATGTTCATAAATATATGCATATATGCATTTGTTTACGTATTTAACCTAAT
This sequence comes from Amphimallon solstitiale, assembly GCA_963170755.1. Taxonomy (NCBI): domain Eukaryota; kingdom Metazoa; phylum Arthropoda; class Insecta; order Coleoptera; family Scarabaeidae; genus Amphimallon; species Amphimallon solstitiale. The sequence continues at coordinate 94,924,067 of OY720682.1, read as the reverse complement.
TTCCCAACGTGAACGATTTGTAGTACAAAAAGAAACCAGCACAATTTCTGCTTGGATATGTAAATTGTAAATTACGTATATTTTATTAAGTCCTAATAGATGCCAATCATGTAAATCTGTTAGCAAATTATCAAAGTACACGGTAATAGTGTAAATACATGTATAAGAACTTATAAAATGTTATTTTGCACGTTACTGGTTTACTCATGAAACGATAAGAAATACGAGATCGACTGACCTCTATCTTTATGCAAAAGTCATACTTAAAGAGCAAGCGCTTAACCAGACTACTCCTTTATGGGGTGCAAGTAAAAGAAAAACAAAACATAAGAAATTTCATTTAATGCGGTTAATGTGATTATTATTTTGCAATGAACTTTTAAATAAACTTGGTGCATTCGTAAAAACTTCGGCCTTCGATTTTTTTTCCTTACATATTAGTATATCCAATGCAGTCGTTTTATCGACGCCAAGATAATCGATTTAAGAGGAGCGTTTAACTATCGAAAACTAAGGCATCGCCGTTTTTCGTTTTTAAATTTATTTTGTAATTTCAGAATCTAAAATTTGGGTTAGTGATACAAAAGGCATAAATTTATAATGTCAAGGCCAGTTTTTGTACTAAATTATTTTCTTAAAAAAGTTATGTGTTTTAGAAATAACCACAAAAATGCATGAATTTGATTAATGTCTACTAACTAAGGCTGGTACACAAAAGAAAAAAACAACCTCTACGCGCCAGCCGCACATTTGATGAACGATATAAAAAAAAATCAAATTTATGTAATTATATTTGAAGATAAAAAACATTAAATAGTAAACATTAGCACACACATTTCTCACGAGTGTTTTTCGAAGCTATTGCGTCGTCTATCCCCACTTTACGGTATCTCTACCGGTCCTAGCGAAGACGCAAATCCATCGGAATCGATCGGCTATTCCAGACTTAAATCCGAGTGACAGTTTGTAATTAAAAAGAAATGTCATATATATCTATAATATTCGAGTGTATAATAATACTCATGCTTGATACATTATGTTTTCCATCTATATACAGGGTATACCACGACGATATTTCATTAGAACAATATAGAAAACTAATAAGAGTTGAGTTTTGAAATTTCGCATATATTAGTTTCGCCTTAAGCTCTTTCGATTTAAAATAGTTTTGAATTTTTGCTTCTTCCGGTTACACCGGAAATGGATATCAACTTCCTTATTTTAAATGTAATACCCCATTTTTTATGATTGATTCGTATTTCCAACTTAATTTTAAGGATAGTTTGTCTAATAAGCTTTGTCTCTAAAGTTAGCCATTTTTGAAGTATTTCAATTTTTGTAAAAAAATTGACAGCTGCAGACTATTACTCATAACAACATTCCCAATAATTGAATGCATGCACATATTTAAAATTTTAGGTAATCATTTTGGAAAGTATACTGCTTCAAATGCGGTATTACAAACTTTTCAAAATAATACAGGGTGATCAGAAAACCATGTTAAACTTTCATCCAGAAAATACCAATATCTTGTTATTTTTAAATAGCAACCTACATTTTTTTCAACTTCATTGGATTGCACGTTCAAAATTAGGGGCAGTATGTATTTACTTCCCTATAACTAAATGTGTTAGTTTCAGAGTTATTTTGGAAAATGTATCAATTCCTTTAAAGTTTTATTTTGTATAATCAGTTAGGCTATGGAAACTCATGTAAATAAATAAAAACAAAACAAGGCATCATTTAATAATGTCCTAAAACATTTAAATGAAAACTACACAATATCGAGAAAAAGTAGTCTTAATAATAGTTTCTAATAATCTTAAATAAAGTTTTCAAACACATCACCACCTCTTTCTAAACACTTTCTTACTCTTTTTAAAATATTCGTATGCGTGGCACGCTGAATCATGGTACCGTCTAGATTATTGAACGCGCCTCGCACTCTGGCCATCATATCTTGTTTGGTGGTAGGAGGTATACTGTATACTTTATCTTTAACATAGCCCCAAATAAAATAATGTAGGGGCGTTAAATCGCGTGATCGCGGTGGAAACCTATAAGGTCCCCTTTATTTCCGATCAACCTATCATAAAATATGTTGTCTAATACTTCTCCAACAGCTCTGGTACTATGTGTTGGTGCACCATCCATTTGAAACCATACACTACGAGCTTCTTCTGCGGGCAGTGTATTTAAATTTAAATTTATGACGTTTCTTAAGATGTCTATAAACCGCTCACTATTTAAATTTTCTTGATAAAAATGCAAAGCAAATATTTTGTCATGTTTAATAGCACAAAATACATTAAAACTCCAAGACTCTTGGAAACGTCGTTGCCTAACAACTCGAGGATTATCTTCGGACCAAAAATGACTATTGTGTCGATTAGATATTCCATTTCTGCAAAACTTTGCTTCATCTGTCCATATAAGATTTTTTGTGAAATCGTCGTCTTCTTGTGATTTCATTAAAAACCACTCAAAATACTGCGCTCTTGTTACAAAATCAGCTTCATTAATATGTTGAACAGGTTGAAATTTGTAAGCATGCCACTTGTTCTTTTTCAAAATTCGATGTTTGCTCATTCTGGATGCACCTACTTCAGCTTCTGCATCCATTAGAGAATTACTAGGATGTGCTGTAAAGTAAGCAAGTGCTGTTACTTCCACATTTTCACTATCAACAACAAGTTTTCCTTTGGTTGTTTTGGGCAAGAATGATCCGAAGGAAATGCAATTTTTTAAAAGATTACGTAAGATACTCTTTGTAGGTCTTGACCAATTTGGATATTTCTCTGCATAAACACGACATGTCCTCTCGATTACTCTATTACATTCGCCATATGTTATTAGATTTAAAAAATCTTCGTTATTAAATCCAGATAGCGACATTATTATTATTCAAGTATTCAGAAACGGAAGACAACTAAAACGCTAAATAGCACTAGTAAATACCTTACTGATGACAGGTAATATGATTGCAACTTGTTTTTATTTATTCACATGAATTTCCATGGCCTAATTGATTATACAAAATAAAACTTTATAGGAATTGATACATTTTCCAAAATAACTCTGAAACTAAGACGTTTAGGTATAGGGAAGTAAATACATACTGACCCTAATTTTGAACGTGCAATCCAATGAAGTTAAAAAAAATGTAGGTTGCTATTTAAAAATTACAAGATATTGATATTTTCTGGATGAAATGTTTAACATGGTTTTCTGATCACCCTGTATTATTTTGAAAAGTTTATAATACCGCATTCGAAGCAGTATACTTTCCAAAATGATTACCTAAAATTTTAAATATGTGCATGCATTCAATTATTGGGAATGTTGTTATGAGTAATAGTCTGCTGCTGTAAATTTTTTTACAAAAATTGAAATACTTCAAAAATGGCTAACTTTAGAGGCAAAGTTTATCAGACAAACTACCCTTAAAATTAAGTTGGAAATACGATTCAATCATAAAAAATGAGGTATTCCATTTAAAATAAGGAAGTTGATATCCATTTCCGGTGTAACCGGAAGAAGCAAAAATTCAAAACTATTTTAAATCGAAAGAGCTTAAGGCGAAACTAATATTTGCGAAATTTCAAAACTTAACTCTTATTAGTTTTCTATATTGTTCTAATGAAATCTCGTCGTGGTATACCCTGTATAGTATTCCTTTATCGATAACCGAATATCGTCTAGCTCCACCTACTCACACACCCTTGCGTCTACCCGTCCCGCGAGTAATAAAAGTTGCATAAGTTTCTATTTGTTGATGAACGCCCCTCTTAAACAAATATTTGGTCATTTATCGATTTCAGTATATATTGCATCGTTTCTATCCTAGTTTACCAGATTATAATACAGATCCTAGAAATAAAGCTGAATATTTCAAAGATGTCCCTTCCTTATCAGCTAAGACCCTATGATATTCCTCTAATTTCGTAAATGATTTAGGTGATAGGTTTCAGATTTAGTAAGTAGTAATTTTTGTCATGCGGTTTGTTTATAAGAATTTTCATTTCTGAGGGTTGAGGTTTTATTCGTTTTGTTTTAGGTTCAATTTCTAGTTACAAATGCTTATCAATTTATAACTATATGCGTTTGTAATATTATGACCTAAAAGAGTTATCGAATATTATTTAAAATGGAGGGTTATCATCGGCTTTTATTAGTAACCGTTATGTCTTATTTTCTGGGAAGTCTTTGAAGTAAAGTTGTGATTTGCAACTTCCATTAAAACCTCTTATACTATACAGTTTATTTATCTAAACAGGCGCGTTATGTCATAAACAGTAACATTATATTACAAAAATAACTAATGATCCTAATAATACTCTTGATTCAGTGAATATATTATGCTACCAAAACGTGCGTAGTTGCAGTATAATTTGCAAGTTTTATTCACTTTTTCTGTCAAATGTCATTTTTGAACGAGCTCATTTTAATATATACTAGTTTCATTTACACTGTATTAATACATCAATATTATATATAAAGATCAGTTTTCACAACTAAATCATGCGCAAATCATAGGTAGAAAAGCAAAAGAAATAATCACCCACTGATATCTGTTTCCAAAGGGAACACTATAATAATGGACCACGTAAAATTTTCTATTATTTACATTATAAACTTTTTAACACTAAATTTTTTTATTACAGAGAGTAGCAAGTGAAATACGAACATTTAGTATTTCAACGGTAAATAGAATCTCATCTACGTCAAAACATGATGATTTTACTCAATGTGCAATTAGAAATACAGTATGAATTTTTGAATTTTCAAAAGTTAAAAATATATACATATTTAAAAGATATGTGCGATTGAAGTATATCAGCTATTCAATTTAAATATTCACTTATACAATTTTATGCTCAAAAATAAATCCTTATCACATCATAGCTAAGGAGTACCTTGTTTTATTTCTTAAGTGGTCGGCGAAGGGTACTATCTTACGTACAGATTCTTCCTAATTTAGACAAAACATTTTTTCCAGGGGGTTCTGTTGACTGAGACCATAACCTGTTAATATTGTCCCGTTTAATTACTTTAATTTAATACTTTATTCTAGAGAAACCAATGCATTGGAATTTTATTTTGTCACGGTACAGAAAGAAGCGGAAGTGATGTTTTACATGTTTCAATATTCTATTCTTTTTGCTATAAGAATTTATTTTTTTGAACCGCCAGTGCAATATAATTCGTATATCATTAGAAAATATATTAATATATCACACTCACTTTCACTATTTTTAAAAATTAATGGTTATATTGGTGATCAATTCACATTTATAAAGATTATTTAATTTACCAAATAAATATTTGCAATTTAATTTCGAAAAATCCACAAAGTAGGAGCGTCGCGTCGTTTAATCTGTGTTAATTTATTATATACAAGAAACTATTAATTAAAAATTTAAAAATTATCTATTACATACTTCGTATATCATAAATTTAAAACATGTATTACAGTTCAATTATAAACGAATTAAAAATGCAAATAAAACCATAATTCATATTATTCTGTTAATCTGCTGAAATAGTAACTACCTGTTTGCAGATGTAACATTAATGCTTTAATCTAGGAGAAAATATTGTGGATTCATTGTTAACTTTGTTCTATTTTCTTCTAAGCTTCCAGTAAATCTATACTTAAAGAATGAGGTGTGGCCACCACACGACTTTCTTATACGTATGAGCGTTTCAAACTGTACAATTTTAAGAATTTTTTTAATACAAAACTTATTCAAAATCCTATTCTAAGAACTTTCATTCTCTTAATAAATCGCTATAGAATGCATACTTCGCAAGATATCAAAAAAGTGCTCCTCGCTAAGAGTAAAAGTGCTACTTCCGGTCCGAATTTTGAAATTTCATATATAGAAAAAATATTGCAAATATAGTTTTAAATACTTTCGTACTCTTGATAAATATATATAGAATGCATAACTTACGACATATTTGCAAAAAATCGCTATCCGATGAGAGTAAAAGTGGTACTTCCGGTCGGAATTTTGAAATTTTTTTAATACAAAAGATATTTAAAAGTACGTTCTAAATACTTTTATACTCGTAATGTACCTGCCTAGAAAGCATGACTTGCGAGATATTCGCAAAAAACTGATTTTCGATAAGAGTAAAAGACCTACTTCCGGTAGGAATTTCGAAAAACTTTATTAATACAATTTTTCTCAAATTTAATTTTGAGTACATTTGAATTCTTTATAAATTTGTTTAAACTTAGTAATTGACGAAATATTTGCAAAATTCGATTTTTTCACTGAAGTAAACTACTACTTCCGGTCCGCCGATTTTGCTCAAAATCTAATCAGTTCTCAAGAGGGAGATTAAATTCGTAAATACAAAATTTGGAATTGATATCTACAGCGGTTTGACCGCTATCGTGGTCACACACACACACACAGAGAGAGAGAGAGAGAGGAGAGAGAGAGAGAGAGAGAGAGAGAGAAAGACAATTTTTAAAAACCACTTTTTTTGGTATCAGGGGACCTCAAAACGTGGACATCTGCAAAAATCTCGAGGTCGAAAATTTTCATCATCACAATACTTCCTTATACTAGGTCTAAGAAAGTAAAAATACGTGAAACTGTAATAACTTAAATTAGGATTAGTGCAATTAATATGTATTTCGTAAATATATTATTCTGAAAAGATCTCGCATATCTTAATAATAAGCAATTATTTTGTTAAATGTAAAATATGACTTTCGGAATAATCATGTTTTGCTTTAATTGATGCGTTAAAAAAATTGAAAGTAGCTATAATTTCGATAAAATGAATGTCCAGTGTCCCAAAAAAAAATGTTTATGGTACTACGCAACTTTCTTATACGTATGGACCGAGTAAATTTTGAAAATCGTTTAAATTGTGTAAATATTTTTAATTACTATTAAATATGGGTGGAAAAAGTAAAATTAGCGACAATGTTTATACAAACAAAACAAAAACGAAGATGAAATACACAAACTACTATATACGAAGTACCCGAAGCGATTGCGGTTGCTGCGGGGCTTTCTAGATTTTTGCTTACAAGATGCGAGTAGATCAACCAGCATTTGACATTATCGTACTATTTTACTTATACCTCCTTATGTTTTATATCTTTTATCCCAATTATTAACACTTATATATTCTACCAAGATATTCCACAACGTCGGTTGATTCGCCTTGTTAGTTGTTGTATTGAAATAAAGCCAGCCAGTGGAGTAAAAATATAGTTTACTTTCTATTTAAGATATTACAAAATAACATTTGTCATTAGCGAACAACTTGCTTACAGCTACTACTTAGTGTAACTACTTTCACGCAGTTTTACATATATATACAAGTACCCGGCAAATTCAAATAAGTTTGATTGTCCATCAACACCCCCTTTCAATCAAAGCTTCTTGAAAATCATTTAACACTCCTAATTTTTCTCTTAAAAACAAAAATTGTTGTGAACTTAAACCCTTTGTTAATATATCTGCAACCTGTTCCTTGCTTGATATGAATACAGGCTTTACAATATCGTTTTGTATTTTATTCCTAATGAAATGGTACTTGATATCTATGTGTTTAACTCTTTTGTGATCCAAAGGATCCTTTGCTATACTTATGCATGCCTGATTATCTTCATATATCTTTACTGTACCAGTATTTATGCCTAAATCTAACATCAAACGCTTTAGCCAGATTGCCTCTGTTGTGGCACTACACAATGACATATACTCTGCTTCGGTTGATGACAAAGACACAACTGGTTGTTTTCTAGTTACCCAGGAAATCGTGTTTCCAAAAACTTTAAATAAGTAACCAGTAACAGATCGTCTATCTGTATCATTTCCCCAGTCTGCATCCGCATAACCAACCAAAGGTTCAGTAGTAAAATTCCTAGAAAATGTCAATTCAAAATCAATTGTATGTTTAACATATCTCAAGACTCGTTGTAAATAATTATAGTGTGTCTCTGAAGCACAGTTTTGAAAATGGCTAAAGTAACTAACTCCAAAACTTAAATCTGGTCTAGAACTTAACATGAGATACATCAAACTACCTATTAATGCCTTGAAAGCTTTTTCGGTTAAAATCTGACTTTGTTTTTCCAATTTTAACCCTGTTTCTATAGGCGTTTTTACACCTTTACAATTTTCCATATTTTTTTTTTTTTTTGTGAGGGGAAAATCCTTTATGGACATCATACATCCACAGTTGTATGATAGTGTGGGACTCACCAAATCTGGCCTACCCACTAAAAACCCCCATTTCTGTCCTTCTGTGCCTCTGGAACTGCTTATTTGCGTAACTTCGGATAGCACAGATGTCTCTATTGTCCTGCCCTCTTAGGCACGCCGCGCTCTCCACTGCATTTCTCTTGTTTTTAGTACCTTTTCAATGTAGGTGCTCACTATTCTCCATTTGTCTTCGTTGTCCGTCATAACCTTGATGACGTTATGTTGGTCCAATGTTTGCTGGACTTGGTTGTTCAGAAATGTCCTGTCTTCCGTCCACTTCTCACATATAAACACCGCATGGTCCGGTGTATCTATCATCCCACAGTCTGGGCATAAATCGTCCTCAGCCAGTCCAAACCTCTTCAGGTAAGTTTTAAAGTGGCCGTGTCCCGACAGAAACTGCGTCATATAATAGTTTGCTACCCTGAACTTACAGTGCACCCAGGAACTCAAGTCAGTAATGATAGTTTTGGTCCATCCAGCGGTGGACCCCAGGTCGTCCCATTTTCTTTGCCACTGTTTCAGAGTTATCTCTCTCTCACTTTCCCTGGACCTTGAAACTAACTGCTTTGCCTTGGCAGAGAACATTCTCTTGCGTTCCTCCACCAAGAGTGAGATTGGTGGTATACCCGCTATCGCTTGGGCGGCCCCGGTAGACACCGTCCGGTAGCCGCTAATCACCCTCAGCAAGACCCTTCTCTGGAGTTTCTCCAGTTGTTCTTTTTGTGCGTTTTTCGTCAATGCACGTGCCCAAACCGGTGCTGCGTACAGCACCTGAGACTGTACTACACTATACAGGATCTCCCTACGTCTGCTTGTGGGTCCCCCAACATTAGGCATAATCCTAAGCAGTGCTGCCAGTGTAGAGACTGCCCTTTCCACCACTCGCCTCACGTGCGAACGGAACGTCAATCGATGGTCCAGAGTGACTCCGAGGTATTTCAACTCCTTCCCGGGGGTGATATGTTCCCCTACCACCTCAAAATGAATGGCACCCTGTCTATAAGGCCCCTTGAGGATCACAGCCTCTGTCTTCTCCGGGGCAATATGCAGGTCAATTCCCATCATATTTTCCACTATTTGCTCTACCGACTCGTTTACTTTGAACACGAGCTCCCTCACATCTTCGGCTTCTACTATGAGTGCGAGGTCGTCGGCATATGCTATCGTCTTGGCTCCATCCATAAGTTGCACGTTTAGGATCTTGTCGTACAAAATATTCCATAAAGTTGGTCCCAACACGGAACCCTGTGGCACACCAGAGTTGACCTCCAGACTGCTTCCAGAAGACAAGTACACCCTCCTCTGGTAGAAATAGTCCTCTATGACGTTTATGAGGTAACGTTCCACTTTCCTTCTTCTTAGCTCGTTGATTATTTGTATCCAGGATGCGGAATTAAAGGCATTTCGGATATCCAGTGCCACCACTGCCACGTACTTACTCGCTGAGGCCTCCACTGTCCTAATCAGTTCTTCTATCGCGTGTACAGCTGATTTTCCGCGCACAAAGCCAAATTGCTTCTGTGACAACCCACCACATCTCTCTAGGTCCTCTTCGAGTCTGTATTTTAACAGGCGTTCGTACACCTTTCCTAGGACGCTGAGCAAGCAGATTGGCCTGTAGGTGGCACCCTGCGCCGCTGTCCTCTTCGGTATCAGTACTACCACGGCTTTCTTCCATTCCACTGGGAAACTCTGGTGCGCCAGCAGATGGTTGAAAACCCCCAACAGCACCCCAGGGATCACTGCCATCATAATCTCCACTGCCTCCGTGCTTAGGTGGTCGGGACCCGGGGCCTTACCCCTCTTCATTTTAGCCACGGCAATTCGGAGTTCATCCTCTGTGAAGGCGACGACGTCGTCCTCCCTTCTTCCTTGCTTTGCAAGGGTATCGGTTTTCAGTGGGAAGAGATCCCTCACTATCTTTGCTCTCTGTTCCATTGTCGGATGATATTGGGGCGACAGTTTACCCATGTGTCGCATTGCTATCTTGAAGCCACCACCCCATATGTCGTCTTCCAAGTCATCTAGAATCCTGCTCCAATATTGTTTCTTCGCCGTTATTATTAAGCATTTCAGTTGTTTTTTTGCGTTTTTATAGTTTTGTTTTTCGAGTAAGGCTGCTTCATCGCTTCCTCGTTTCCTGTTCTTTCTAGTCCATTTGCGGCGCAGTCTGTAGCATTCTGTCCTCTTGTGCTCGATGTCTGCACTCCACCAGTGTGGCATAAGACGCCCCCCTCTAGGTACCGCGATGGTGCATTCCCTGTTTAATTTTGTGATTGTATGATGAAAGCTATCCGGACTCATCGCATTTCGTTCATGGAAATGGTCTCTCAACTTCTCGGCAAACTTGTTTTTATCTAGAATATGTGTTCGGCCTTTGTTCTCTCTCTGTCCCCCACCATCTACTTCTATTTCATAGTAGATGTAGTTGTGATAGGTATAGAACTCGCCAGTTATAACCTCCCAGTTGAATACACGTGCTGCCATTCCGGCTGTGGCCCAGGTGATATCAATAAACGACCCACTATCTTCTCTTTCAAAGGTCGGGGTGTCTCCCGTGTTCATGGAGCTCAAGCCAAGTTCCGCCGCCCATTCCATAAGATATTCTCCTCGAGTATCGGTGAATGCAGAACCCCACATCGGGGATTTGGAGTTGAAATCTCCTGCAATGACTGCCTCTAAGTTCGTAGCTTTCACTTCGACGAGTATGGACCTCGTAAACTCCTCGAACTCCCCAAAAACTACATTAGGAGAGCAGTAGCACCCAATCAGGCACCATTCCTTCCATTTCAAACACACGTAACCGTCGCCACTAGAGTGTCCGCATATGCCCAGGTCTTTCGTTCTTAGGTAGATAGCAACGTTCTTCCTTTTGTCCAAGATGTAATTATATTGCCTCGAGATTGCAATATTCGGCTCACTTATGATTACAATGTCGACGTTCTTTGCGCACGCCGTGGCATAAGCCAGGTCATGCGCAGTCCTTGCTCTACCGAGGTTCAGTTGTAGAACCCTAATTCTTTTATTTCTGTTATGTAGTGGCATGTTTTGTGGATCTTTTCGCCTTCCTTTGTAAGCTCATCAACTCACGGAATTTAGGACATCTAGTCGTATCTGCTCGGTGGTCTTCCGTTTTGCAAACTGGGCAGTAATGTACCCCCTCGCAGTCTTTGGCTTTGTGCCCCGGCTGATTACAGTTGACACACACGTTTGAGCGATCCGGTCCCTGGCATGTCCTTGCACCGTGGCCGTACTCTAAGCACCTGTAACACCTCGGTACTATTATCCTCTCCCGAACTCTGCAGCTCACCCATCCTATTCTTATTCTTCCAATCTTAGACAGAATGTTTGCGTTCGTCTTACTAGTAACGATCGTAGCAATTTGGTTTCCATCTCTACTAGGTCTCATTGATTTAACCGTAATTGCTTGATGTTCATCTTGAATTGATTTACTTAGGGCTACCTCAACATCTTCTGCAGACGTTGCAGCATCTATATCGAGGACATGTAGGTTCGCAATATTTTTGGGCATCTTTACCTCATTATTTATTTTCCTGCTTATTGCTTCTTTGAGTACTGCCGCTTTCTGTCTATCCCCTTCTACTTCTAACATTAGGTCACCACCTGTTGTCCTCTTTATGGTTTTAATCTTCACTCCCACCTTGTTTGGATCCACGTTGTCTTTAACTGTCTTGAGTAGGTCGGCATATGTTGCGCCCCCACTTTTAACCACCAGTTTTTCAGTTTGGCGCCTTGGTGGTTTATTGTTTATTGGGGTCTTCTGGTTATTCTTGCTGTCCGGTATTATTGTGACGTGTGTATCTGTCCTTGCAAACACATACTCACACAGCTTTCTTGTATAATCTTGCTTAAGTCCTTCGCTGAGCATTAAATTTATTTTCCCAGTTGGATGCACCTGCATAGTTTCCCTCAGTTCAGTCAAAACATTGTATACATCTACCATATGGTTAACTCCGTGCTTGTTTATTTTGAGGGGCAGAGCATACAGAGCTGTTGATGATTCCGACGTCTTCTGACTTTTAGTCTTTGTTGCTACCATTTTTATCAAGTAGTCTATTTGCCCCATATTTTTGCTAACCAGATCTTTTACTTCCGGATGGGTTTGTGTGATGTTTTTCAGTGTCCTATTATCTACCGTTTCATCCGGGTCCAGAAGGATTGCGTAATCTCCTTCATCATTCGAAATCTTGAGGTTATTAGTCTTTAATTCAGTTTTAACATACATATCTTCAGGCCATGCTTTATCCAGCATACCGCTTATGCCCGCAAAGCCTCTGTCCTCCTGTAACGCCTCAGTAATCTGTATCCTGAGTATATTTTCGGCTTTCTGCTTCTCTAGCTCCAGATCATCAGGATCCGCCTGAACGCTGACTGTTTTGCTGCACGAGGATGTTTGAGTTCCCACGTCCCTCTTGTCTCTACTTTCCTTTTCCCTGAGACATACCTGTTTCTTTTGATATTGTATGACTTCATTTTCCAATTTATCTACCAGACAATCCAGTTCTCTCGCTACCTGTTTTATTTCGATTTTTGTTTTTGTAGTCTCATTTACCAGCTTTTTGAGTTCCTTTGTTCTTTTTTTCACCTTAGCCAGCATTTTTTCGACATTATCCATGCCGTTACCTTTGATTACAGGCTCTGGCAGTTTTTTTTCCTGTAGCGATGTCTCGTCCCTTTTCCTTTTCTTCTCTTGCTGAAGAACTTGATCGTCTTCGTCTACATCTAAATCAATAACGTCTGTTTTCAGTTCCGGCAGCGAGTTATATCTGTGCCTACTTATACCAGGTGGGGTTCTCCTGAGGGAATCCCTCCTTGCGAACACGTCTTCCTCCTCCTCATTTTGAGGAAACCTTTCCCCACCTTCAGAAACTATCTGTTCCCTCCAGCTTCCCTCCATTTCCTTTTTTTGTCTTTTTCTATTTCTTCTTTTTTGGATTTTGTTTTATCGGCATTTTCTTTATCGTTCATATCGGTCCCACGAGTAGCAAGGGAAAACAAATGTCCACCGCCGCAGGGCCCCGCGTTACGACGGCAAGGCTAGTTAAAACCGGAGGTCGCCTGGTATCCGGAGTTCAGCACACTTGGAACTGGGCTTCCCCCCAGCTTTGCAAATCTTCAGCATGTGCTGTGCCACCTTGATTATTGGGTTTTTTTTTCAGGTGGTTTCCTTCCACCCGGCCGGCCGGTTAAGGCAAGCCGTAGGTCTGGGTCTTCTACCCTCCTTGAGGCTAGGGTCGGAAGGGGACGCCTTTGTCTGTATTCCCCATTTCAGCATAGGTATACTGCCCGTACCGAGGCTGTCTGCAGGATAAACCTGTCGATTCCATATTAAATTTACGTAAAACACTCAAAATGCATTGCTTCTGGCTAAATCTTATAATTCCATCATGCATAGTTATATTTATTCCAAGAAAATATTTTAAAGTGCCCAAATCCTGCATTTCGAGTTCTTTACTCAAATATGCCTTTACTTTATCTATTTCTGACTTACTATTTGAACAAATAATTAAATCATCTACATATAGTATTACAAAAACTTTACAATCATTTAACTTTTTAACTTAAAGACAATAATCATTTTGCGATCTGTTAAAACCCAATTTTAAAACAAAATTATTAAATCGCACATTCCAACACCTAGCACTTTGTTTTAAACCATATAGGGGCTTCTTTAATTTACACACTAAATTATGTCCTTGTTCATAACCTTGGGGTTGTTTCATTAAAACTTCTTCTTCTAAATCTCCATTCAGGAAAGCTGTTTTCACATCCATTTGATGTATAAGCATGTTTTCCTGATTAGCCACTGCTAGAACAGTTCGTATAGTAGCAAGTTTGGCTACAGGTGCATAAGTTTCTTGATAGTCTAAACCTTTTGTTTGGGAAAATCCTCTTGCAACTAGCCGTGCTTTGTATCTTGTCACTTTTCCATTTTCATCAGTTTTTAGTTTAAACACCCACTTATTGTCAATCAATTTGGCTTCTTGTGGTTTTTCAATCAATTCCCATGCATTATTCTTGAGTAAAGCACTGTATTCCTCTTCAATAGCCTTTTTCCAGTGTTCCCTATCTGATGATTTTTCTATTTCTTCCATTGTTTCTGGAATATTTTCTAACATTGACGTATTTAAAACAAAACTAAGAAATTCGTAGTCTGAATGCCATATTGGTGGTTTGCGATCACGTTTGCTTTCTGTTGCTTCTTCTGAATCTTCAAAATTATTTGTCTCATTATCTACTTCTCTTTCTGTTGCTTGTTCTGAATTTTCGAAATTAATTGTCTCATTGTTTATTTCTTCCTCAAGTTCCTTATCACTTTCATTATTAACTTGGTCATAAAATGATATTTGTTCCTTTAAATTACTATTTTCATTCCCTTTTCTTCAATTCTATGAATTGAAAATAGGTTATACAGCAAATCTGGAACATATAACACATTTCGAATAGGTATTTTTATATGTTTACCATTTACTTCAGATAAAATATCTATGTCACCAATACTGTGAGCTTCCAACGTCTGTCCTTGTTTAGCTACTGCAATCTTTCGTGGTTCTTCTAATTCTTTTAAAACTTTAAAAAAAACTTGCATCATTTACCATATGATCGGTGGCACCTGAATCTAGGAACCATTTTATGCCACAGTTTGCGTGTTTATTACCAACCATAAAAGCAATATCTTCCTCAACTGTGAGATTTGCATTCCTGTTGTTATTAAAAGAATTTATTTTGTAATTGTTTGAGTGTTCAGTTTTTCTTTTTGTAATGTAGCAATCAGCACGTTTATGTCCCATTTTTCCACATAAGTGACATTTATATTTAAACTTTGTGTGACCTGTGAAAGCAGTACTTGTTACTTTTTCATTTATTCTGTCATTTGTCTTCCTTTTCAGCTGATGATCAAGTAATTTTCCTTTTACAAAATTAAGTGTTATTTTATCATCTGCCATAGTATCAATAGCTGTTACTATTGTATCAAAACTTTTTGGTAGGGTCAGTAACAAATGACATATTATATCTGCCTCATCTAAAGTTGCTCCACAATTTCGTAATTCCCGAATACTTTTATCAAATTCCAGAAAGTGTTTCTCTAAATTTCCGCCATCACTGAATTTCATGGCCAACAGCTTGTGTCGTAAAAACAACTGACCTATTATTCCTTTCCGTTCAAAAGTTTTTGCCAATGTATCCCATACGTTCTTTGCAGTTTTGCTATCCTTCACATACTCCAAATGACTATCGGCTATTCTTTGAATGATCATTGATTTGCACTTACGATCCTTTTTCTTATTTTCTTCTTCCTCTCCAATATCCTTGTTGACGTGATCCAATAAATCATGTTCTTCTAACAGAACTTCCATTCTAAATTTCCAATTATTAAAATTGCTTCCATCGAACAAAGGAATCTTGTATCTATCGTCCTCCATTTTGTGTATATAATTATGCTTGAAAAAAAAGTTTCAAACAAAATAACTTTGGATGAAAAGAAATCAAACCACAGCACTAAGCACGTCTTGGGCCGATAACCTGTTAGTTGTTGTATTGAAATAAAGCCAGCCAGTGGAGTAAAAATATAGTTTACTTTCTATTTAAGATATTACAAAATAACATTTGTCATTAGCGAACAACTTGCTTACAGCTACTACTTAGTGTAACTATTTTCACGCAGTTTTACATATATACCTATACAAGTACCCGGCAAATTCAAATAAGTTTGATTGTCCATCAACACGCCTCTCCATTTACTACACGAGTTGTGCAATTATTAAGTTTGTTCAAACCTCCAGATTTGACCGGTTTTAGAACTAGTGCGCATGTCATTTAAAAAAAGACTGTTCGGACCATGTAGTTCTGGAACTACAAATTCTGAGAGATAGTAGGTTTGTTTGTGTTTAATATTACGAACGGTTCTAACACAGTTCTGTTACTGCGCAGAACTTATGCGTCATAGTACGCCGTTCGGAACGGTTCCGAACGATTATGTAACAATTCGATGCCTTTAGCCCGAATTAGTTCTACAGTTCCAGAACGGTTCCAGAACTGCCAATCACAAACCAAAACACGACATTTTTTGTTCCAGAACGGTTCCGGAAACCCGAACACTTAACATAATTCTGCGCATGACGCGCGTGAACTGTTCTAGAATCGTTCTTAGCGAAACAAAAACAAACCTAGTAGTTCACTGTTCGGTCTTTCAGAACGCGTAATTCAAGAACCGTTCTGAATTACGAGTTCTGAAGAACCAAACATTGAACCTTGCCTTTTTTTAAATGACATGCGCACTGGTTCTAGAACCGTTGAGAACAGGAGGTTTGAACAAATCTATTTACACTTTTCTCTTGTCTTCTTCACTTTCTGTTTCTTTTTTGTCCCAATATCATTTTTAAAGTGTTTCATTCTTGTATTCTCAACTATTGCCATGACCTACAAAGATCTAATTTAAGTTACGCTCCCCTGAATAATACATATTACCACCGGGGTATGCTCATAGATAAAATAAAAGGTAGAGATGGCCTACTCTCTCACTAAAAAAACTAAAAAGTGAACCAAACATCAGTACCATCTGTAATTGCCTCCCGGGTACTTTTGGTAGAATTCATCGTAGGAATCTGTATGATAGCTCTCTAATGAGCGGGAACTTTGAAATTTCTTGATTGTAAATTATAAAAGTATGAAATTCATGTGAAAATTAGCATCAATTTTTTTGGCGTTATATTTGCTTGAACATTAACATGTGTCTGCAATATTAAACGTCAAAATATTTTATGCTAATTTTACATGAAAAACAATTTAGTGATAGTAAAGTATCGTAAAATCTTTTCTGTATCTAAGTGCTACTGATGGAACAGATTAAAACAAATGTATTTTTATCTATAAGTATTATATATTTAGTAAATCATATACAAAAGATATCATTATACCTTATAAATGCAATATATTTAATATGATTAAGAAACTGTTACAATTTTTAATACTATAAATAACACTTACAAATACATGACACATACTGAATTTCTCAACTCTAACAAAATTCACCAATGCAGCCAACTATATTGAGAGTTATGTTTTCGATCCTGTATAAAGTGCTGCCCTCTAAGAAAATCCCACTTAACCAAAACACTGATAAGGTGTAGTAAATTAAGTGCACTACCATGGTACTACTCCTGGGTATGCTAACTTGAGCTGTCACTGACGTCATTGCAGTTTTAAGTTTATTTATTGATTTTTTTTTTAAATAATATGCCGGATTGTGCTGTGTACGGTTGTTGTAATTACAATGGAAAGATTAGAAATGGTCAGGTTAAATATTAGATACAAGTTTATCAAGGAAGAGACGATACAAAATTTGTGGTTAAATGCGAATTGTATTCTTATATTTTAGTGGCTATACTATAATTATTGTAAACATACTTGTAAAATATTTATATTATACATAACAAACTTTAGCCCGGTTGTGTTTGCTTTGTTCATATTGCTGTGGTATTTTCTTGTAAATAAATAAATAGATAAAATAAAGAAACCAAACAAATAAAGAATCAACAGAAATAAAATATCACTATGTTTATTTTAAATAAATATAAATTTACATGTTAAATATAAATTATAATTCAATATTTAACAAATAAATACAGTATAATCCACTAATCAGTACAAATGTATGTAGTCAAAATTGTATATATTTAGTATTTTAATCAAATTCATAACTAGGCAGTAGTATACACGTCAATGCAATATGGGTTGCATACCCGTAAAAATAATAGCATTCACAATTAAAAATAAAAATGAAAAATATAAAACAATGTTTAAATAAATTGGTGCACAGGAATTACATGTTCTATAAAACAATATTCAAATACTGACCTCCGTTTAATAAAAAAAGGATATAATAACTTAAAGCAGTATTACTAGCAGTCAATAGAAAAGTAGGTCAACCCGGTAATACATTCTTTAGCAGCAATAATAGTTCAAAAATAGGAATTATCACAAAGAATATCAATATTATAACCACCAACATTGTCGAGAATAAATGTTATGTATCACTATGCACGTTTCACTTATATTTTCTGTATAAAATATTATTGAGTGTACGTAAGGGGCACGATTTGTTTATTTTCTTCTCTACACGAATATATTCCAAGAAAGTCCAAGCTAAAACAAAAATACAATATTAAACAAAGGTCTATATACATAAATAAATATATATACCACTTATTTCACGGTCACAAGATCAATTGTATTTTCTTCTGTATGGGGCATGGAAATGCACACAAAGGTATATGATTTATCTGTTTTCGATATACACTAATGCATCCAGAATGTAAATATTGTGGCCTGGTTCAACATTGAAAATAAAACATTATGCTGGCTATGCAAATTCACTGATATTTACAGTATAAAAAAAGACATTGTTGAATGTACGTCTAAATATGCGATAGTACATAATTTTATTCACGTACAAATGCTTCAAGACATTTTAGGCTAAAAATAAATAAATAAAGCATTAGTAAATACAATAAAATACAATAAAAGGATACCTACCAATAAAATGAAATCAATCAAAATGTCCATGGATATAAAAATGTAAAATATGTAAATAATAACAATAACAAACATGGCGGAAAGAAGGTCACATGACCACGTGATTTCGATAGTTATCAAAATAAACACGGAGGGCGTAGCAGACGAAAATTCAAACTAAAGGAACGATTTAAAACAAAATAAATCGTTCGTCAAATGTTAATCGCTATAAAAGGCGACACACCGGCGAAAATAAGGCAGTCCATAGGAAGTCCATCGGAAGCTCTTCAAGACTTAAAAAGAAAATAGTTAAACCAGTGCTCCGAAGAAATAAAGAATCTAAAGGCATAAAACGCTTTAAGGTTCAAACGTTGTAGTCGTAAGAAGCGACAACGATAGCTGCGCGCCAGAAAACAGAGGCGCGAAATACCAGTATTGGACCGTACAAAGCTACAACAATAAACTCAATTAAAATGGAGGGACTGGGCTACCAGGAAGAATTCGAGATGTTATACAACCAAGAAAAGTGAGTACAAGCACTATAAAATAAACTTCATCTTGCAATCCTAAAATAAATAAATGAAGGAACCTTCATGAGTGTTTCATAAATGATCGAGCAACAAAATTTTCGAATATTTAAATAATTATAAATAAATTCTTCTTTGAATATGCTTTGGGTTGACGTGCGAATCTCAGCTCAGAGCGATTCAACGAAGTATTAATAATTTTCCGGATAACGATAAAATTTAGAATATTATTTAAATAATTAAATAAATTCTTCTTTGATTAGGCTTTGGGTTGACGTGCGAATCTCAGCTCAGAGCGATTCAACGAAGTATTAATAATTTTCCGGATAACAATAAAATTTAGAATATTATTTAAATAATTAAATAAATTCTTCTTTGATTAGGCTTTGGGTTGACGTGCGAATCTCAGCTCAGAGCGATTCAACGAAGTATTAATAATTTTCCGGATAACAATAAAATTTAGAATATTATTTAAATAATTAAATAAATTCTTCTTTGATTAGGCTTTGGGTTGACGTGCGAATCTCAGCTCAGAGCGATTCAACGAAGTATTAATAATTTTCCGGATAACGATAAAATTTAGAATATTATTTAAATAATTAAATAAATTCTTCTTTGATTAGGCTTTGGGTTGACGTGCGAATCTCGGCTCAGAGCGATTCAACGAAGTAGTAATAATTTTCCGGATAACGATAAAATTTAGAATATTATTTAAATAATTAAATAAATTCTTCTTTGATTAGGCTTTGGGTTGACGTGCGAATCTCGGCTCAGAGCGATTCAACGAAGTAGTAATAATTTTCCGGATAGCAACAAGATTTAGATTATTATCTGAACAATTGACAAACCCTTCTTTGAGTAAGCTCTGGATTGACGTGCGAATCTCAGTTCAGGGCGACTCAACGAGGCGCTAACGCTTTAGTTGAATAACGGCAATTTCGAAATATGAGCATACATGAAGGATTAGAGCAGTGAATTTTATTTTTATTTATTATTAACAATTTCTTAAAGAATCAAGGATTGCAAGGTGCTTGTACCGCAGATGGAAAAGGCTGGATATAATAATGAAATGAATAATGTATTATATTGCATAATAATGATATTTACTCAATGTTTTGTAAAAATTTATATTAAATAAAATAAGTTGTGCTGACATTCTATATCTACTTATTTATACCCATCCCAGGGAGAATCTGAGGAAAGTAAACATCACTATCACAGCTAGGACTCACAATAAGTATAAGACTGCGACACATTACCCGTTATCGAAACAAAATAAATTCACACTTAGACCCTGAGATTACTAAAGTACATTAATTTATTAATTTAACTTTTGGTTATTAACCAAAGTAGAAGAGGTCACAGCATTAATTTGGCGCACAACGTAAAAGGGCTTATCGTTGGCCAAGATCTAATTTGGCGTCCAACGTCCTAGGCTTATCGCTGGCCAAGATCAAATTTGGCACATAACGTAAAAGGGCTTATCATTGGCCAAGATTTAATTTGGCACCCATACATAGTAGGATTATCGTTGGCCAACATTTGATTTGGCACTTAACGATAAAAGGCTGTGTGAATTTACTTTCCTTATAACGCCATAAGCACAATATTCTCCTATTGGGACAGGGTGGATAAGAGATAGAATAAAAACAAAATAAAAATGGCTGATGAAAACAACAAAAATAAAGGCGAAAAATCTGGAAAATTTGAAGGAACGATGGATGAAACTGCACTTCCTAAAAGCATAAGAGAAAAACCATGGGAAGATAAAATGGACAATTTGCTTCAAGTTCTATTACACATGAAAGAAGAAATGAAATCAAACAATGAGAATTTGAAAGAAGAAATGAAAGCAAACAATGAGAAATTAAATAAAAATCTGAAAGAAGAAATGGAAGAAGACAATAAAAATTTGATAGAAGAAATCAAAGCAAACAATGAAAATCTAAATAAAATCAACTTAAATATTGACAGGGGATTCCAAGATTTTCGAACAGAGATGCGTCAGCTAAATGCTAATTTAGAAAACAAAATAACACAGTCTGTGTCAGGCTTAACTAAAGTAATAAGGGACAATGCAAGAAAATGTGAGAATACGTACAGATCACTGATAAACGGAACAAATGACAGAATGGACGAAACGATAGAACGATTTGACGAAGAAGAATCATTAGAAAATAAAATAATAAATACCAACGCAACGAACAACGAAGAAGAATCATTTGAAAATGAAATAATAAACACCAATACAACGAAAAACGAAGAAATTACGAGGAATATGCCAACCCATGAAGATGATGCACAAATAGTAACAAAAGTCAAAGAAACCTCCACAATAAAACATACATGGAGAAGAACCAAATACATGGATTCCAATAAGAAAATTTTGAGAACACAGTTGGACACGTTGCTATATGAAGAAGAAGATAACAAAATTTCACATTTATACATTTCACGGCAAACATTAGAAATACTCATAGGAGCAGAAAAATATACAGGCTCATGGAAACGACAGGCACTTAGTATAAAAATTGGAAAGGTTATAATGACACACAAAGAAGTCAACACACTGAGGGGGACCGAAGAAGTTGCACTGATAGAAAAGGGAAGGATAAGTATAGCCACAGAAATAAATAAAGAAAATAAAGTATCACTTTACCATTCAATAAATACACGTTCAAGTAACCAAGAAGATAGGGAACTTAGAACACCAACGACGTACCTCGAGGATATACTTCGGCATAACAAGAACATTATTGACTTTCGCCTTAAGATTTTGGGAAAATAAATTCCCAATAATACAAGGAGCACGGCGGAGGATAAATTGGGGACCTCCGATGGGACATGGCTACCCTACTCCTACCTTAGCCAACGACGACACCCCAATCAAGGAGCACGGCGGAGGATAAATTGGGGACCTCCGATGGGACATGGCTACCCTACTCCTACCTTAGCCAACTACGACACCCCAATCAAGGAGCACGGCGGAGGATAAATTGGGGACCTCCGATGGGACATGGCTACCCTACTCCTACCTTAGCCAACGACGACACCCCAATCAAGGAGCACGGCGGAGGATAAAATAGGGGACCTCCGATGGTGCGTTGCGACACTACTCCAACCTTAGCTGACTTCAACAACGACACCCCAATCAAGAAAAATAAAACACGAGACATATACAAATAAGAAGATCCAATGAAAGTACCACTGAACTACCACACATATCAATCAGAATTGGGGAAGAAAAATAAATAAAATAAAAGCTACTCAACTACAGCGTCATGAATGAAAATTTAGAGAAACAAGGACGGTATATATCTATAAAGAAGATTAACTTAATTACAGCAAATAAAAAACCTCTGGTAACCATTGATAAAGTTTTCTGCGTTAATGTAAAATAAATAAAATAAACCTACTAACAGAATTTGTAGTAGTATATAATTTAAATTGCAACTGCATATTGGGAATGGACTTTTTAAGTCAATATAGCACAAGACTGGATATGAAGGACAAGACTTTTCACATAAGAAATATGATAATTCCATGGATCGAAGAAGCACCAGTAAAGAAATAAATAAAATTAATTAATAATTTATATGTAGAAGAAATAGAAAAGGAACTCACGCAAGAAATGATTGACAATTCATATGACAATAAATGTACGCATCTCGTGAAGCATCCAGAGAATAAGGACTCCACATCAAAAAGGGATGGTACAAGTATAAATTGCAATGAAAAGTGTAAAAATCATGTGAGCAATCTTTTAAATAAGCACAAGAGACTAGTTGACGACAGTCCTGGCTTGGTAAGAAATTACGAGCATAAGCTCGAGGAAAATGAAAAAGAAACCCTTCTATGTGAAAACATATCCAATTCCCAATAAATATTATTTAAGTGAAATTATAGAAATAAAAGAGAAAACTATAGAAGATTCAAAAGAAACTTTATTAATGAAGCACACAGATGCCCAGTGGTTTGCTACGATAATTTTAAAAGATTCTTTTTGGGCAGGTAACGTGAAGAAAATAAAAAGAAAATACTATTTATTCAAGATAAATTCCCCGACTGATATGTGGAAAATAATAAGATTTTATATATATGAATATCAATTGTAGGCTTAATTGATGCCACGCAAAAGATATTGAACCCACACGAAGAAGATATTTCCAATTCATTATATATTTGTATATGTCTCACTTTAAATAAATTAAGTACCACTTTCCTATTAAAAATGAAAGGTGAAAACTCAAACTAAGATATCAAACAAAAATGAAGGGGGTAAAGTTAAAATATAAAACTCACACGATGAAAAATATGAACCCATGAGAAAATAAAGAGGGATAGCTCCAAAAATATATTATTTAAGTTATATGAATAAATATTAAGAGAATAAAAAGGGACAGCTCCCAAGATTACATTATTTAAGTTATGTAAATAAATATTACAAAAATAAAAAGGGATAGCTCCCAAGATTATATTATTTAAGAAATGTAAATGAATATTAAGAAAACAAAAAGGGATAGTTCCCAGAATTATATTATTTAAGCTAGATAAATAAGGTATTAAAGTAAAAAGGGATAGTTCCCAGGAACACATTATTTAAGTTATGTAAATAGATATTAAGAAACAAAAGGGGATAGTTCCCACATAAGAATATAGTAAATTTAGATGTAAGAATATTAGCTAAGTAAAAGTTTAGAAAAATACCATTAAGTAAAGAAAATGCAATATGCGCATATTTTTCGTAGTCAACTATGGCATATTGACAGTTTCTTAACTTGGGATATGCTGTGGTATTTTCTTGTAAATAAATAAATAGATAAAATAAAGAAACCAAACAAATAAAGAATCGACAGAAATAAAATATCACTATGTTTATTTTAAATAAATATAAATTTACATGTTAAATATAAATTATAATTCAATATTTAACAAATAAATACAGTATAATCCACTAATCAGTACAAATGTATGTAGTCAAAATTGTATATATTTAGTATTTTAATCAAATTCATAACTAGGCAGTAGTATACACGTCAATGCAATATGGGTTGCATACCCGTAAAAATAATAGCATTCACAATTAAAAATAAAAATGAAAAATATAAAACAATGTTTAAATAAATTGGTGCACAGGAATTACATGTTCTATAAAACAATATTCAAATACTGACCTCCGTTTAATAAAAAAAGGATATAATAACTTAAAGCAGTATTACTAGCAGTCAATAGAAAAGTAGGTCAACCCGGTAATACATTCTTTAGCAGCAATAATGTTCAAAAATAGGAATTATCACAAAGAATATCAATATTATAACCACCAACATTGTCGAGAATAAATGTTATGTATCACTATGCACGTTTCACTTATATTTTCTGTATAAAATATTATTGAGTGTACGTAAGGGGCACGATTTGTTTATTTTCTTCTCTACACGAATATATTCCAAGAAAGTCCAAGCTAAAACAAAAATACAATATTAAACAAAGGTCTATATACATAAATAAATATATTATTTAAACTCTTGATGAGCATTGGGCATTTTCGGCATTAAATAAACATACATTAGTTTATAATGTTTGATTTATTTTTAACGTTTCGACCTTTCTTTTGGTCTTCATCAGAAATGATAATAGGTAAGAAACAATTTTTCTGAAACAACATACACCATGTACATACAAAATGCGATAACACAAAAATAATGTTATCGCATTTTGTATGTACATGGTGTATGTTGTTTCAGAAAAATTGTTTCTTACCTATTATCATTTCTGATGAAGACCAAAAGAAAGGTCGAAACGTTAAAAATAAATCAAACATTATAAACTAATGTATGTTTATTTAATGCCGAAAATGCCCAATGCTCATCAAGAGTTTAAATAATATATAAATACGGCAACAAAGAATAAAAAAAAATAAATAAATATATATACCACTTATTTCACGGTCACAAGATCAATTGTATTTTCTTCTGTATGGGGCATGGAAATGCACACAAAGGTATATGATTTATCTGTTTTCGATATACACTAATGCATCCAGAATGTAAATATTGTGGCCTGGTTCAACATTGAAAATAAAACATTATGCTGGCTATGCAAATTCACTGATATTTACAGTATAAAAAAAGACATTGTTGAATGTACGTCTAAATATGCGATAGTACATAATTTTATTCACGTACAAATGCTTCAAGACATTTTAGGCTAAAAATAAATAAATAAAGCATTAGTAAATACAATAAAATACAATAAAAGGATACCTACCAATAAAATGAAATCAATCAAAATGTCCATGGATATAAAAATGTAAAATATGTAAATAATAACAATAACAAACATGGCGGAAAGAAGGTCACATGACCACGTGATTTCGATAGTTATCAAAATAAACACGGAGGGCGTAGCAGACGAAAATTCAAACTAAAGGAACGATTTAAAACAAAATAAATCGTTCGTCAAATGTTAATCGCTATAAAAGGCGACACACCGGCGAAAATAAGGCAGTCCATAGGAAGTCCATCGGAAGCTCTTCAAGACTTAAAAAGAAAATAGTTAAACCAGTGCTCCGAAGAAATAAAGAATCTAAAGGCATAAAACGCTTTAAGGTTCAAACGTTGTAGTCGTAAGAAGCGACAACGATAGCTGCGCGCCAGAAAACAGAGGCGCGAAATACCAGTATTGGACCGTACAAAGCTACAACAATAAACTCAATTAAAATGGAGGGACTGGGCTACCAGGAAGAATTCGAGATGTTATACAACCAAGAAAAGTGAGTACAAGCACTATAAAATAAACTTCATCTTGCAATCCTAAAATAAATAAATGAAGGAACCTTCATGAGTGTTTCATAAATGATCGAGCAACAAAATTTTCGAATATTTAAATAATTATAAATAAATTCTTCTTTGAATATGCTTTGGGTTGACGTGCGAATCTCAGCTCAGAGCGATTCAACGAAGTATTAATAATTTTCCGGATAACGATAAAATTTAGAATATTATTTAAATAATTAAATAAATTCTTCTTTGATTAGGCTTTGGGTTGACGTGCGAATCTCAGCTCAGAGCGATTCAACGAAGTATTAATAATTTTCCGGATAACAATAAAATTTAGAATATTATTTAAATAATTAAATAAATTCTTCTTTGATTAGGCTTTGGGTTGACGTGCGAATCTCAGCTCAGAGCGATTCAACGAAGTATTAATAATTTTCCAGATAACAATAAAATTTAGAATATTATTTAAATAATTAAATAAATTCTTCTTTGATTAGGCTTTGGGTTGACGTGCGAATCTCAGCTCAGAGCGATTCAACGAAGTATTAATAATTTTCCGGATAACGATAAAATTTAGAATATTATTTAAATAATTAAATAAATTCTTCTTTGATTAGGCTTTGGGTTGACGTGCGAATCTCGGCTCAGAGCGATTCAACGAAGTATTAATAATTTTCCGGATAGCAACAAGATTTAGATTATTATCTGAACAATTGACAAACCCTTCTTTGAGTAAGCTCTGGATTGACGTGCGAATCTCAGTTCAGGGCGACTCAACGAGGCGCTAACGCTTTAGTTGAATAACGGCAATTTCGAAATATGAGCATACATGAAGGATTAGAGCAGTGAATTTTATTTTTATTTATTATTAACAATTTCTTAAAGAATCAAGGATTGCAAGGTGCTTGTACCGCAGATGGAAAAGGCTGGATATAATAATGAAATGAATAATGTATTATATTGCATAATAATGATATTTACTCAATGTTTTGTAAAAATTTATATTAAATAAAATAAGTTGTGCTGACATTCTATATCTACTTATTTATACCCATCCCAGGGAGAATCTAAGGAAAGTAAACATCACTATCACAGCTAGGACTCACAATAAGTATAAGACTGCGACACATTACCCGTTATCGAAACAAAATAAATTCACACTTAGACCCTGAGATTACTAAAGTACATTAATTTATTAATTTAACTTTTGGTTATTAACCAAAGTAGAAGAGGTCACAGCAATATGTATTTATATAATTATAATACTAGACGTATTACATACTTATTCTACATACCGTAGTCGACATATTTTAATTTCTGATACGAAAGTAGCAAGAGGAAAAGAGCGCGACGAAATAAACTAAAGATAAACATAAGCGAGGCTGCCAAGACTCGACAAACGTTTCGTATGAATTGTAAACCGAAATTAAAATTTGACGACTATGGTATACGTCCAACTTGTTGAAAATAAGAGGAATATTATATTTTCAATAAACCAACATAAGAGTAAATGTACAGTTCTGTTCAAATAAATCTGGGACAACGTTTTTGTTGTTTTTTGTTGTTGTATTTGTGGCTTTCACCATGTTAGTTGTAACTAAATTTAATTATAAGTGTTAGTGACAGTTAACCAAAGAAATCAATTATTTTCATTTAATGGATATAAGAAGTAATAAAATTATAAAATAATTTCTTTCTTTATTTCTTTCTTCATATAAAATGCTCCAAGAGATTCCAAGCTAAAAACAAACAAGATATTAGTCAATATATAATGTAACACAGATTAAAAATACTTACCAAATAAATAAAATCGACCGATATTAATTAGATATGCAAATGCATAGAATGTAAACAATAACTAGATCAAATGTAAGATGGCTGACACAATGTCATGTGACCACGAAACATCGAATAGTTACAAAAATCAACTGGGAGGGCGCAGTAGAGGAAAATTCAAATGAAGATCAGGAAACAATTTGAATTTAAAAACAAAATAAGGCGTTTTTCATTTGTCGAGCCTTATAAAAGGGAATTCATTCGCGATTGCAAGGCAGTTCGTCGCCAGATCTTCAATACCTAAGAAAAATAAAGAAGGGAGTTCGTCGCCAGATATTGAATACCTAAGAAAAATAAAAAGTGCCTCCAGTAAATAAGAAAAACAAAAAGTGAGTTAGTTCGCCTTAAAAGTGTTCCTGGATATTTCGTCAATTTAAAAAGAGAATCTACAAAGGCGCTAAGCTTTTTAGATTCATAGTTATTAATAAAATAAAGCCGGATAGAACGGAAGAAATATTCTAGGATAAAGGAGGTAGAAGAAGTGCAAGTCAACAAATTTAACGAAGAGTTTGAAGAGATGTACGCACAAGCCGAGTAAGTACAAGTACGAATATTAAAGTTTTATTTGCAACCTTACAGTCAGTAAAATAAAAGGATCTTTATGTGTGTCATATATCTGCATAGTAACAATAATAATAATATCATACCGCAGTTTAAAGCATTTAAATAAGTTTTTCTTTGATTTGTGTGGGCTCGACGTGTGAATCTTGAGTCTAGCACGATCCAAAGAAGGATATAAACAATCGTGTAACTATAATAATATCATAACGCAGTTTAAAGCATTTAAATATTTTTTTTTTGCTTTGTGTGGGCTCAACGTGTGAATCTTGAGTCTAGCACGATCCAAAGAAGGATATAAACAATCGTGTGTTTAAAGTAATATCATAACGCAGTTTAAAGCACTTAAATAAAATTGTTCCTTGGATTGTATGGGTTTGACGTGTTAATCTTGAGCCTATTACGATTCAAGGGGAAATATACAATTTCTGGTATAACAAGAATAAACTCAGAAGGTAATCTAAGGCGTCTTTAGAAAACTAAAACCGTGAATGGATTCATAGACACACATAAAGAGATTATGATAAAATTGCAACGGGTTGCGAAGTACTTGTATTTGCACGAATAGAGATATATAAATATGAATATATATTGAAAATTGAAAATCTTCTTGGTAGTAGTGGCATACAATGAATTAAAAGTAATAACAATATGACAACTAAACTAGGTAGAAACATATATGTCTGAATGTCTGTAGCTACAAATACATCTTAACACATACATAGTTGCATCGTTGATTGGCTATGTATTTCGATCAAATTGTACATGTTTAGGTGAACCTAGGCCATTTTCATAGGATTACATGGGTAATATCGATTGTCCTATGCTTATTTGCTTTCATTTACATTTATACATTGACTATTTTACATTCTATATTTGTTATAATATCAACAGTTCTTCTCTTAATTTTTCTTTACATAGTTGCGTCGTTGTTATTTGTATATTTGGATTGACTGAACAGTTTGTGGTAGACCCCAAGCCTTTTGATGTGACTATATAAGTAATCTCGACTGTCCTATGCTTATTGATTACATTTTTATTTATACATTTTGATTTACATTTTATAATTGTCATTGTTTTCTAATTGTCAACCAGTTGTCATATTGTTATTACTTTTAATTCATTGTATGCCACTACTACCAAGAAGATTTTCAATTTTCAATACATTTGTATATTTGGCAAAGAATTGTAATATAATATGAATATATATATATTAGATATTCAAACGTATTGTAATAACATTTAATGACGAAATATTTTTATAAAATCTCCATATTGTAAATAAATATAAGTTGTGCTGACATCCATCTTTTATTCATTTATATCCGTCCCAAAAGAGAATAAGAGGAAGTAAACATCACAATCACAGTTAGAACTCACAATAAAGAAAGGCTGTGACATATTTTCTTTAAAGTAAAGAAATCCATCTTTAGGACCCTGAGAACGATAAATAATATTAATTTTATTAATTTAACCATTGGTTGTTGACCATAGAGCATATCACAGCAATATGTATTTATTTCTATTATATTCTCGTTTACGAAAGATCAAGGCTGTACAGGGCGTTTTTATATCTTTGATATCATTTTGATTACTTGCACCTTTTTTGTTTTTAAAAATATCAGAATGAAGCAAAAATCTATGAAGTTTTTTGCGTTTTAAAAAATTAAACAAAACACTAACTTTTTTCCAAGATGTGCTACACCCGGGCCTGTGAACGGGAGATCTAGCCCTAACACCAAACAGGCCAGAAGCGCAGTCAAATATGGCGCATACGCAATAAATTTCTCATCCGTCGGTAAACTCGTTAGGACAACCAACTGCAATAGCTTTAGCCTTGGCCGCTACACGGAAGAAACAATGTTCGCCTTCAAGACTCCTTACCTTTAAATTGCTTCCCAGGTGCGGTGGAAATCAGAGATATAAATTATGCCTCTAGCTCTTTGCGGAGAATAGGCGTGCGTTCTGTCGAGACAGAAATGGATGAGACCCGGCGCCAGCCCTCTCCTTCTTGGAAGGTAATTAATCTGTACCCCAAAGTAAACTGACCCAAGAGCAAAATAAGTCGTAAGCACCTAGTTTGCAAAATAATTCAAACCAACACTCAGATATCAACAAACAATTTATTACTGCACAACTATTCCAAGAATAATGCCTCACAGTTCGTTCCACTCGGTAACAAAACAGAAAATTTACAAAATAATCTAAAACATGAAGGCCAGTAACAGCAAGTCCTAATTCATGACATTAACAGGCTGGATGGATCACCCAGTATATAAATTAAGGTAGCAATAATGTAAGTGAATCTAAACTATTAAAAAGATAAGTTAATTCATGACATTAACAGACTGGATGGATCACCCAGTATATAAATTAAAGGTAGCAATAATGTAAGTGAATCTAAACTATTAAAATGATAAGTTAATTCATGACATTAACAGACTGGATGGATCACCCAGTATATAAATTAAAGGTAGCAATAATGTAAGTAAAACTAAACTATTAAAAGATAAGTTACTGCCTAGATGCGTAAAGCAAACTAGAATTAAATAAACCCACGCAAATTAAATCTGAGCTTAAAAACTAATTAAATTCCCCAGTAATTACATTATCCCCATTTAAACTGTAAAAGGTAAACAACAACAAAATGCTCTATTGTGAGGTGGCGAGTACAAGATCTTGTATTACAGGCTTCACCATGAGGGCTCTACAGATCAACACCCTGTAGATATATATATATATATATATAAGTAACACCTACCATATAACTAAGAAATTAACATTTACAACAGCCAACCAATCAACTGAGGCTGTTCTGATTACAGTTAACTAGTTTAAATAGATCGGATAACAGTGAAAATCACAGGTTCAGCATTAAATTGAACGATCCCTAACCTCTTCAACGCAGGTTAAGACAAATCGTACATAATTTACAAAATAATTGCATGCATCAGCTTCCAACCCGCACACACCCCCACGTTGGGCGCCATCTTGCCATGCGGTGGTTTATTTATAAATAATTATTGTTAATTATTTTCGGCTTTTATTTAATGGAACCACCACATAACAAGAAAAATCCATTTTCTTTTAAAATATTAGATTCTAAATGACTGTTAGCAGTTCTTCATCCATATACGGGTGCACGTTGGGTAGCCTATACTTACATCAAACTCTGTTACATATCCACGGGCTAATGTCGGCAAGCGTGCTATCTTTTCAAATGGTAGGAATATGTCAAATGTAAATTTAAAGTGACTTCTCGTGCTAATGAATGAAATGTGATTTTGTGAATCTAAATTGCTCATTACGGCCTAGCTCTCGTCGTGATTTTATTCAAGACGGTGTTTCGATCGGATTTCGCTACGCACAACTTCCAAGCGCGTACTCCACTCATATTATGCACGTCAGGTATATGTCTATATAGTCTGCCATTTTCCAGCCTATATTCTTGATGTTTTGCAGGTTCGGAGCGGACCTCAGAAACCTTCTTGTTGTATCAAGCGCAAGACGTTTCTTCGAGCAAGGCACATGTGTCTTCATCATTTTCATGTGTGTAAGGAAGCAGCACGCGTGATAGGGAGTCAGCTAAATTATTCATGGCTCCTTTTCGGTACTTCACAACAAAATCGAACTGTTGGAGATCAATCGCCCAACGACTAAGTCGTCCGGAAGGATTCTTCAGGTCATTTAAGAACCTCAGACACTGGTGATCGGTAACAATAAGGAACTGGTTAAACTCTAAATAGTATTTAAACTTTTTAATACCCCAGACGACTGCCAAAGCTTCCTTCTGGGTGACGGAATAATTAATTTCTGCCTTACTCAAAGTCCTACTCGCATATGCTATCACTCTTTCAGTACCTTCTATCTCTTGAATCAAAACGACTCCCAAACCTTTTTCGCTGGCGTCGGTGTGCAGTTGGAAAGGTTTGGTGAAGTCCGGGCGTGCGAGAACGGGGCTCTCTGTCAAGGCTTTCTTGACAGCAGCAAACGCGGCTTCGTGTTCCGTCGTCCATTCCCAATGCACATTGTTCTTGATTAAATTTACCAGCGGAACAGTAATCCGTGCAAAGTTTGGTACAAAACGACGATACCACGAAGTCTGTCCCAGAAAACTACGAATTTCCTTTTTATTTCGCGGCGGTGGTACATTTAAAATCGCAGCTATCTTGTCTGGATCGGTGCGGATGCCTTCTGGCGTGACTACGTGTCCCAAGTATTTTATGCTTTGTTTCGCGAATGAGCTTTTATCAGGCTGTAGCTGGAGACCGGCTTCACGCAAACGTGAAAAAACAGCGCGTAAATTCTTCAAATGCTCGTCGAAAGTCTTTCCAAGAATTATTATATCGTCAAGATACACAAACGCGTACTCTGCCATCTCCGGACCTATGATAGAGTCTAATAAACGCTGGAACGTTGCTCCCGCGCTATGAAGACCATACGGAAGCGTTTTGAACGAAAATAGGCTCTTCCCTGGAATTGTAAATGCTGTAATGGGTCTGCTAGCTTCATCCAATTCCACCTGCCAATAACCGCTCTTTAAATCGAGTGTTGAAAAATATTTACTATTACGAAGTTTGTCTAGTATATTGGAAATATATGGCAGGGGATATGAATCTTTAATCGTGGCAGAGTTGACTTTGCGAAAATCCACGCAGAAACGTACGTCTTTTTCGCGACCACTACGATAGGTGAACTCCACGGACTATTACTGGGTTCAATGATATCGTCGCGAAGCATTTTGTCTACCTCAGCATCTATCAGAGCCTGCTTCTTTGGGTTGCACGGATAATACCTTTGCTTAATCGGGATTGCGTCCGGTTTTAGTCGAATAGTATGACGAATAAGATTCGTCCGGCCAGGCACAGTAGTAAACTTTCCCAATTCTTCCTCCAGGAATTTTTTCAAAGCGGTATCTTTGCGGTCCTGCATCTCAGAGAGCCCACAGTTCGCGGCAATAACTGCGTCGTCTCCTTTGAAATACAGTTTCCTCTTGGAAAAATCGAGGACAGCTCCTATCTCTTTAAGAAAATTAATCCCGAAGATGACTGAACACGGGCTTTTAGGCATTATTATAAAATTCACATGTATTATACGGCTACCCATGTGTACGGGCAAAGAAACTGAACCAGGTGACTCTACGATATCTCCATTGGCTAAGCGGACTTTAGATTTTCGGTTGAGGACACGTCAGACATCTTCTTTTAGCAAGCGGGCGACTAGAGACTTAGACAAAAATGAAGATGTGGCGCCGCTATCTACAAGCGCACGCAAACTCTGTTCAAAAATATTAATGCGGATCCACACGCGATTGTCTGGCACTGCTGAGACCCTGTCGCAAATATACGGAAGTTTAATCGGCGGTGTCCTTACGAACGGGCGGCCTTTGCCTGAAGACCGCCCTTCTTGGCGTTTCCCTGGCATCGGCAATCCTTGGATCGTACATCTAATTTTCCACAACCCGAGCAAAACAACTTAAACGGATTCCTGCAATTTGCTCTCATGTGATCCTCACCTCCGCACCTCCAGCAACGTCGTTCTGGATGTGATAGTCTTTGCGCTGGTGCTGATTTTGTCTGAACTTCGCGAGGCTTTGGACTTTGTACGACGTATGATAACTGATGCGAACGCGGCGTTATCGAAGAAGTACCGGGCTTAGCACCAGATGATTTTTCTGGTGAACGGATTACACTTTCTTTCTTATTGAAGCGTGCTTGCTCCTCCTGAAGCAACTCAAACTCGGCAGTGGCTTTAGACAGTTGTCTGAGTAACTGTACCGCGTCCCGACGCACGTACATTTTATATGCAGGCGACATGTTATTGTACACGCGCTCTAGTTTCTCCTCTTCGGACATCGCTCTGCCGCGTCTTATTAATGTCAACATTGCGGTTAAATAGTCCTTAAAAGACTCATTACTTTTTTGTAGACGAGACCGTATATCCAAATCTACTGACAACTCATACCGAGGCGGAAGATGTTGAAGTTTGAAATCTTCTAAAAATTCCTCCCACATACCCCAAAGCGACCTATTATTCCGCAGCCACAAAAGTGCCTTATCTTTAAACAGCTCAGGCAGCGCAGTAAGCATCTGCTCGCCCGTGATTTCGTAACAAATTTGTAACTCATTTATCCTTTCTAAAAAGGAAACAGCGTCCGAACTACGGTTAAGTGTAAACCCCACTTCCTTAAGCAGTCGCAGATCGCAGCTGGAGACTTGTCGGTTTTCGCGTCTACAAGCGGTGGTTCAACATGTACAACCGGAATATTTCCCTTAGGCACGGAACCCTGCTTAAATTCTTTCAAAAATGCGCTAAGGCGCTTACGTACTTCATCTACCGTACCAGAAGCGTCTAAACCTAAGGCTTTCGTAATTGCATTTAAATCATCCTTTTTGAGATTATATATAGTTCCACTAAAAGTTGGATTTTCCGGTTTATCCGGTTTATCTGGCTCCGTCATTGTTCGAAATTATAATGTAGTACAAAATTGTTTACCAA
The DNA here is from genome assembly GCA_963170755.1 of Amphimallon solstitiale. Classification (NCBI taxonomy): domain Eukaryota; kingdom Metazoa; phylum Arthropoda; class Insecta; order Coleoptera; family Scarabaeidae; genus Amphimallon; species Amphimallon solstitiale. The sequence continues at coordinate 94,889,093 of OY720682.1, read as the reverse complement.
ATAAAATTATATTCCCGTTTTATTTATTTATTTATCCTTTTATTCCTAACATTTAACAAAGAACCTGTATTATTTGTATGACTATCTATTTGTAAAACTTATACTTTATATACTTTCCAAGCAAAACTGTAATCGAACTGGTTACGGTCTATCATAAAGTTCAATATTTATATCTACCTAATTTAATTTTGCTTACTTGAACTAATTTATTTTTATACTAAAAACAAAGGCCCACACGGCTGGGCGCCATCTTGTAATGCGGTGGTTTATTTATAAATAATTATTGTTAATTATTTTCGGCTTTTATTTAACGGAACCACCACATACCAAGAAAAATCTATTTTCTTTTAAAATATTAGATTCTAAATGACTGTTAGCAGTTTTTCATCCATATACGGGTGCACGTTGGGTAGCCTATACTTACATCAAACTCTGTTACATATCCACGGGCTAAGGTCGGCAAGCGTGCTATCTTTTCAAACGGTAGGAATATGTCAAATGTAAATTTAAAGTGACTTCTCGTGCTAATGAATGAAATGTGATTTTGTGAATCTAAATTGCTCATTACGGCCTAGCTCTCGTCGTGATTTTATTCATGTGGGTACGTATTATTTTGTTTCTTCATGTTCTAATACACTTACTTTAATGTCTAGACAGATGTTTGTCTTGTTTAATGCATGAATTAAATTAATTTATTGACATATCATACAACAGATAGATTCAACGTTATTGTGTTTATTGTAAACAAAATTATATACAAATACATTAATATATATATACAAATTATACGCATACAATTTAACAATAGAGAAAACATATTAAAACAAAATATTAATGTCGCAGCCAGCGATCTGTAAATAGAATATTTATTTTCTAACCTAAAACTACATCGGAGTTTCTAATTTTACAATAAAATAAAATTCAACAGGTCTTGTTATGCTAGGAATATTTTATTTCATTTGTAGTGCTTTTAAATATTACTTTTAGTACGTTGTCCAGACTTTTGCTAGTACATGACGGTAAATGATATCGATTATCGCGAAATATGTGATCGGATAAAATTATTGCGAGAAGGTATAACGTTTACTTTGCGATAACGCGTGACTCGTACTTATGTTCGGAGATTTGGCATTTTATTTACGTGCGAGAACTTTATCTTATTATGACGTTACACGGATCTGGAAAAGAATTTAAATTATTTAATTTGGTTTGCGGTTTTCGGGATATTTTAATTGAAACACGACAATAGGTCTGTCTCAATTAAAATGTTGCGGATTCTTAATTGAAACACGACAATGGGTCTGTCTCAATTAAAATGTTGCGGATTCGGGATATCTTAATTGAAACACGACAATGGGTCTGTCTCAACTAAAATCTGGCAAGCGGGAACGCTTTTACTCATGACAATAGGTCTAACTAAAAGCGATACGGTTTTAGACAGGTCCTAATTGAAACACGACAATGGGTCTGATTCAATTAGGAAAGACGGATATCAGAACACTCATGACAAATAGGTCTAAGTGTTCTGGTCGGGAACAGGTCGAAAGGAAGACTCTCACTTTTCTTGGCCGTTGATGGCTCTTTTATATGGTCGCTTCGCCATGAAAAACAAGTATGCAAGAGTGGGATTCTCATACGTAGACGTGACGCAACGCGCGAAAAATAATCGTGACGTCTCCGGATAACTTAAGAGCGCGAACGACAAAGAAATTAACAGATGAAATAGCATATTAACTACGAAAATATTTACAACATGATAAACAATGATTAATGACCGACTGAATAAAATATCAAACATATATAATTTGAAAATTGCAATTCAAAGTAGATATGAAATGCGAATAAATGATATTTTATTCACTTAATGAAGGAGCTTCGTTACAAAAGTACATAACAATTAGTTTTATCTAAACACATATCTTAGACAATTTTTGCCAGTGTTTAAATATGACTAATCCATCCGATGCAACTTCATCGGGCTAATTCTAACATTTATTTGATTACAAAACTTAAAACATTGACAATGAACAGTGCCTTGGCTCTCTGGGCTTCATTAACTTTACAATTTCATATTTATCTCATTAATTATCTTGTATACAAAAAGATATAAAAGCAACTTCTCTATAAGGCCTTATTCTCTCCGGAACTGGAAGTTTAAAGGGCAGTATCCCTGCAGACATCCACCAATAATATAAGCCGGGGCTGGAACAACCACTCGGTCACAATGAGGATGTGGAAATGACCCTTATCACATTAGAAATTACATCCAAGATGTCCAACAAAATGGTGCACAGGCGGCAAAGAGCACGTGGCAATGGCGGCACAGGGAAATTGCATCAGCGGTAATAAAAGCTTAGCATCCGTTCATATAAGATACCATTCGGTAATTACAGGATACCATCCGGTAATAGAAGCTACAATGAATAGTAAACGAGACAAAACGTTAGTTAAACGGTCGAAATTAAAACAGAAATCATACCAGTGTGTAAATATCCAAAACTTCATCCGAACCAATGTCGATATTTAAAACGTAAATGGAAGCACCTCTACTAAATCATCTGCTAAGTAATAGCCAGATTGCACTAAATACGGAAAAGATTACATCAAACTGTGCAAAGGTACTTGAACATTTACCACTGCTTCAATATGGACTGTCAACGACCGAATATCTCTACGCTCTTCCCGGAGAGACCACTCAGCGTTCCCGGCATGACACAGCCAATCAGGTCCGTCCACGCAGCTAACGGCCGGTAAGACAGAACAATTAACCGTGTGACAACAAATAATTATGAGAACGGAAAAGGTACAAATAGAGGGTGACTGATAAAGGAAATAGATGAAGAATTAACTCCAGAAAATTAGAAAACATAAACCCTAAATAAAATTAAATCGTACCACCACAGGTAGAATTCTTCAAAATAGATAATAAGTCAGTCTTAAACACTCAACGCAAGATGTCCCAGCTTGTTGCTTCGCCGAATATAAGGAAAGGAACCCATTACTTAAGCCAATATTCATCAGAAATTAAGAAACACCCCATTGTAAGGTAAATACAAAAATAGGAGAAATACCAAATAAAATACCGCAACCCACAGAATATAATAAGGCAATCGCAGGGTAAACAAGCAGCGATGTCCGCTTAAATTCCAAACTGCGGGAATACAAAATATATACAGTAACGTTCAAAAGTAATAGAGTAACACTCCACACGTAACAGTAAGCACCACTAAAAGATAGGACATACAGGGTGATCGAAAACAACGGGTAACAATTTATATTGAATTTAACTCAAGGAAAAAAAAACAAAGTGTAACAATTCATATTGTATTTAACTCAAAGAAAAAAAAAACAAAGTGTAACAATTCCCCTTCTACTTCACGGAAAATAATTTACTTGTAAATTATTTAAACAATAAGCTAAACAACAAGGAACCACAGTCACGACACAGGAACAGTAACCGCCAAATGAAATACAAGATAAGTTGAAGTAGTCTATAAACGACTAGAAACGGGGAAGTCAAGCGAGTGTGACCCTGAGCGACACCACGAGCAACAACTAACTCAACCACCAATCCAAAATCTTGAGTTCTTCGGCAAATCGGCCGGTGTAGGATAGGTAAGGAAAAAAACAGCACTATCTGATTGAAGGCGTCCCCCATGCCGCATGCGAATCAGCACAGTCATCAACCCAGTATGTCAGCTCCCCGAAGAATACCTAGAGCAGGCATAAGGAAAAGCTGCTTATAGAACCGAAAAAAACACAGACTGATAGGGGAACTTTACTATCAGCGGTGAAAGAAGACGAAGCTGCGCTAAACATACGGATCGAGTCCCACACTGAGACACAACCAGCACGACAAACGACAACCGTCAGCGTAACAGAGATGCCAATCCTGAAGGGATTAAACACTCAACAAACAAAAAAAAAGGACAACTAAAAATAGGTTTATTACACGTTACAAGGATACAAGCGAAAATAAGGAATTCGGAATAAAAATAGAAGGGAAAAGTTGCGCTCGGTGAGTCCCACACGGACACTCACACCTGAACTATTGGTCCAAGGCTGGAACCAAAAAGAAAACAAAATACGGGGTCGATAGGGCTAAACAAAATACATGAAGGCAAATGAGTTTAAAGTCTACACCAGCCTAGCGCAGACTGAAACACTGAAGGTGGACACAACAAAAAGAAAGAATAAATGTCACATCAGAATCCCGAACATAAAAACGCGAGTACGATAACGGTGGGATTGTCAGGACTCAACCCCGAGGACGGCGAACAGTAAGGCAGCCGGTATTATTTTTTGACTGAGCCAAACTCCGTCACACGAAAGTCATATCAGGGGTAAAACAGTGTCTAATCGACACATACGGTACGATAGAATATCTATCAGTGCAAATTCTAGACCAGACGGTACAGAACGAAATCCCAAAAATGGCAATGGTTCTAGAATTGCTACGATACGAAAGTCAAAATCGGTAATACAAAATCGTAAACGATACAAAAGTCATATTCGGTACGGAACGTCATAATCGGTACGAGAAGTCAAAATCAGTACGAAAGAGTCGAAATAGATACGAAATACATAACTTACACAAGCTATATGGAAGTCGAAATAACTTAACTAATGTAAGTCATACGGTAGTTATCCACCCAGATCAATCGTCGCTGTGCGGATTGTCGACAAGAAACATAAGGGAAAATAACCCATATCAGAACACGCAAGGAAAATACGTCGAACCCACGACAACTAAAATTGAAGATGTTAAACGAAACGGGGGAAAACAGAGTATTTTTGGGACGCCTCTTACGCCCAGGCATTTAACCCACAGGTATATTCGTTAGGCCTACCTGCAAACCGAACTTACAGAATTCACTCATCATTAGGTTGTGCCTTAAGATGTTCGACACTCCAAGTACCCGAACAAAACAAGCAAACAACAAGCTCCATGACGTATTACGCGGAACTAACACAATACTAAAGTCCAACAAAAATATTAGCAGATTATCGAAAATAAATTGGACCCAAATAAAAGTCCTCTAAGGTCCTAAAGAAATCACAAGTGGCACATACAATACCACAAACTGGACTAAATATCGTAACTGAGCTTAGATTTCTCATAGGGTATCTGTAGACGAATTATAATGCTCTACGGTGGCATCTCGAAAAATCAGAAGATCGACACACAAAATCTTCCGAATCTCTACGACACGTTTCGACGGCATTATCGTCATCCACAACTAATTTTAGATCGGAACAAAACCTATTCATGATGACAAATGATCCTGAACTCATACGGAAGATAACGAACAAAAGTTCGTTACATGAAATCAAAAGATTTCAAAACATACAACACACAAGTGTAAAGTTACTAAAGACCACAAAACTAAACAGTACAAACAGAAAATTTCTAGTACCCACAAAAGAAAAGATGGACAGTAGTAAACCATCTACTATCTCATGAAGCAATTAAACTAAGGTAAGAATTCAATTAAATCTGTTGACTTTTGACGTGCAGATACAAATTATCCCACATAAGTGGCTACAAGATACGGTACGAGACGATACTCCAAACGATACGATAACCTTCCAATTAGTTCAATAATCCCGAACAATACGGACTCCTTTACGATACGATACGAGACGATAAATAAGGTGAACAGGTAGAAGGCTCCACACGATAAGTCAAACTGTAAAACCGAAATTCAAACATGTTCATACTCCACGAAGATAGGAAAAAAAAGGGTCGAGAAAATTTAATTATTCCAATACATACATACAAGTATTATCGAAATTAGACAAACGAAAATGATCCTATATGGGACAATCACACACACTTTAAAAACATCTTTCCGTCCGCCAAACACCACATGCACCTGTGCCATACTAAAATTGTTAGAGTACTTAACGAAGAAACAGTAGTGCAATCTATCCCTAACATAAAGAATGAATTAATGATATCATCGACATTAACGAAATCAACGTAATAACGACATGAACGGTACGAAAAGGTTTATCGAAAATAATACGAAAATATACCAGATAGCAAAATTCATTCCAACCAAATATACGATAAACAATTTGTAAAAGTGATATTCACGAAAGGTCAAGACAACTGAAGACCACACAAACACAGCCAAAGCCAAATCTTAAAAGCGCTCAATTATCCGCATAAACATTAAGAAGTGACAAATCCCACATAATCCCATATTATTATTATTAAACAACCTATTACTCGATATCTATTATTACTATTACTATTATTACTATTAACTCAAGGGCGATACAACAAAAAAACTATGAGACTGACTGCATAAGCGATGACCCACAGTGACGAAACAGATTCGAAAATATTAATTCCACAACGAGATAATTAAGTCAAAATAAAAGGTAGATTAAACACATACAAGTCACAACGGGTAACAATTTATATTGAATTTAACTCAAGGAAAAAAAACAAAGTGTAACAGTTCATATTGTATTTAACTCAAAGAAAAAAAAAACAAAGTGTAACAGATGTTAACCTAACTTATATTTTTTTTAAATGGAAAGCCCTAATATTTTCGGATATTTGGTTTTTAGATGAAATTTCAAGTATATTTTATAACGTATACCCCATACCTATCTTCAACGGTTTGCGAGAAAACTGCGTTTAAACATGCAACAAAGAAAAATTTAGTTTTGTAACTTCTCTGTTCTTAAAGATGTCGAAACAAACAGAAATCATTTTTCATAGTTATTTATATATATATATATATATATATATATATATATATATATATATATATCAAAAATGACGTTTTTCGCGGTTATGTGATGACAAATTGATATTTTGGGTTATTTGCCGCGTTAATTCAAATCAAATATGCATATACGAAATAATTCGTATATGCATAAGTGATATGAAATGTAATGCATATCTACACCACCAATTGCTGACATTGCAAATATCAACGTGTAGACACACACACGTTGATATTTGCAATGTCAGCAATTGGTGGTGTAGATATGCATTACATTTCATATCACTTATGCATATACGAATTATTTCGTATAATATGCATATTTGATTTGAATTAACGCGGCAAATAACCCAAAATATCAATTTGTCATATATATATATATATATATATATATATATATATACCGTGTGGCCGCCGTTCATAGCGCGATGCATGTACTAGTAACTACTGGTCGACTATAAATGGGCGTGCCAACTTGAAATGCCACACCGACAGCGGGCGTATAAGTTATACGTATAAATGTATTCGTAGGCAAATCAAGTGAAGAGCAGTGTAATAGGTAATGCGTTCCCGTTGTAAGTAATTATTTGTAGTTGTTTGAAGCATCAGATAATCACTGATAATATGTCAGTGAAGTAACTCATCACAGCTTCATAAACAACATAAAAGAGCAAAAATAAATAATAAATAACTCCTAGATTTTAAAATAAAAAAAACTTCTTAACTAAAATAATATTTTTCAACAAATATTATAATCTAAAAACTCAACTATAATAAAATACTGAAACATAAAATATTTACTTCTTAAAACAGAATTGTAATTCAACATTGCAATTAACCTGTAATTAGCTAAAAAAATGTTATTCTTAAGCAATAATAAAACTCGAACTGACGCCCATATGTGGAAGCGACTGCCCGACTACACCGTATAAATGTCGATTTTTTGGACAAATACGAGTGCATCATAGGCATATGCGAAATACTAGCTCTGTTGTAATCCAGTATAACACTGCGTCTACTTGTTTACCGTTCTAATACACAGGCATCTCTATCTGTTTCGCTTACTCTACAGGTATCGCGATAATGCAGACGCACGCGGTCTTATGGTATATATATATATTATTACTATATATATATATATATATATAATGGTTAAGACGCCCCTATCGGAGCTACACCGCTTCTAGAAGCTTTCTAGATCCTTTGTCTCGGGGTAGATCGGCCCCCATCCTACTTTTTATATCCTCTGGCTTATTTCCCTCCATAACTTTCTATCCTTTACTTTTTCTTGCCAGTTATTAATGCCTGCTCCTCTTAAATCTTCCACCACTTCTTCCAGCCACTTTGACCTCGGTCTACCTCTTCTCTTCTTTCCACTCGGTTTCCATTCTAATAATATTTTGGTTGTAGCTTCTTCCCCAAATCTCCATACATGTCCCAACCACTTTATTCTTTGTCGCTTTATTTTCCTTACTATATCCTCTCTCCCTATTTCGCTCTGCAGTTCGCTATTGGTTCTTATTCTGTATTCATTATCTGCTGTCTTAACTGGCCCCATTATTGTTCTCAGTATCTTCCTTTCAAATATTCTCCAATTCTCTTCATCTTTTTTGGTCATTGTCATTGTTTCTGCCAAATACATCAGCACTGGTTTTATCATGGTATTATATATTCTTATTTTGCTCTTTTTGGATAAATTTCTGTCCTTCAACAATTTCTTGTTTGCATAGTAAGCTCTATTTGCCGACATCATTCGTTCTTTATTTTCGACATCCCTATTTCCGTGGTTTGCTATTACGATTCCCAGATATTTAAATTTATCCACCTCCTCAAATGTCAAGTTCTCTATTTTAATTCCTCTGCTCTCTTTCCAGTTCTCATCAACTTCGTTTTTGTTTCATTGATCTTCAAACCCAATTTGTCTCCTTCCCTTATTATTTCTAGCATTGTTTTGATCATTATCTCTCTTCTTTTTGTTATGACTACTACATCATCTGCATATGCTATTATCTGACTTCCACTTGATCTTAAAGTTCCTCTGTTTATTTTTCTTGTTACATACTCCAAGGCCAGATTGAACAAGGTTGCTGACAAAGCGTCGCCTTGCCGGACTCCTCTATTTATCTGGAACTCTCTCGTTTCTCCTTTGGACGTTTTCACACTAGCCCTTGTCGATTCCAGAGTCATTACTACAAGTCTTCTTAGCTTCGCTGGTACTTGTAGTTCCTTCATTGCGGTTATAAGTTTTCTCCTTCTGATATTGTCAAATGCTTGCTGGAAGTCCACAAATAACAACTCCAGTTTCATATTGTGTTCATATGCTCTTTCCATTAGTTGTTTTCCATTATGCACTGCATCTGTTGTTGATTTTCCTCTCACAAATCCACACTGGTACTGTCCCATAATACTTCTCATTATGTCGGCTATCCTTCTTTGTATTATTGATGATAGTATTTTGTAGGTCGTATTTAATAGTGTTATCCCTCTGTAGTTTTTACATTCTTGTTGGTCTCCTCTCTTATGCAATGTCACTATTTGTCCTAATTTCCATTCGTTCGGCATCTTGTCTTCATTCAATATTTTCCGTATCAATTCGTATATATGTTCCTGTAATCGTTCTCCTCCATATTTTAATAGTTCGTTATTTATTCCATCCTTTCCCGGTGCTCTTCCATTTCTGCTAGCTTTTATAACTTCTTTTACTTCTTCCAATGTTGGTTCATGTACCACAACTTTGTCCTCATCTTCCTCATATATTTCTTCACTCCGTTGCCTGTCGTTAAGTAGTCCCTTAAATTATTCCTCCCATACTTCCTTATATTGCTCTTCACATTCAACTACTCTTCCCCTACTATCCCTTATGCCACTCCCTTTATGCTTATATACTTTATTGTGTTCATTGATTTTTTGGTAATACCGCTTGGTATTCTTCTTCATACTTTCTTCTTCGATGTTCTTCATCTGCTCTTCCATCAACTCTCTTTTACTTCTTCGTAAAGTTTGTTTACATTCCTTTCTCATCTTCTCATATTCGATTCTATTCTCACTTTTATCCGTCCGTAACCATTTGGTTCTTGCTTTCACCTTCCTGACTAGTATGTCTTGACAACAGGGTTCAGAAAATACACACATTATACACACAATGTTCTGTTCAAAATCAACCAACACATATTTTTATTTTCATTACAATTATGTGCGTCTTTAAAATTCGTACGGCACCGAACACAGACATGTACGTGTACATATTTTTATTTTCATTACAATTATGTGCGTCTTTAAAATTCGTACGGCACCGAACACAGACATGTACGTGTTTTATTTTTATATTTGGTTCCGTACACGGACATGTACTGTACACGTATTGTTCGAACACAGACATGTACGTGTTTTATTTTTATATGTACTGTACACGTATTGTTCGATTCGAACACACTTAAAGCGTACATGTCGACGTGTACCTATACTTTAAGTTCGTGTACGCGTACGTGTACGCTAAAAAATAGATACATGAACGATAGACATGTTCGAGTGTGTTTCCATATTTATTAACAGCATTATTCAAAGTTCAGAAAAATACGCACACTGTATAAAATACTCGTACATAAATGTAAACAAACACAGCTCGAAGCAACCAACACATATTTTTATTTTCATTACAATTATGTGTGTCTTTAAAATTCGTACGGCACCGAACACAGCCATGTACAGTACTAACCAAGTTAAGATCCAAGCTCTCAAAGAAGTCTCTTTCTAATATTTTAATAACAAAATTAAACTTTGACTTGCTCGACTGTGCAGCTCTTAAAATAGAAAACACCTGAAAACAGTGAACAACAACAGATAAATTTTAGCCGCATAGAGAAATTCATATGTTTTTTTGTCAACTATTTTTGTTTTGTTTTGTTATTTTATTTTATTTTTTGGGTTATTTCTTATTTATTTAATTATGTATTTAAATTCTTTTAAATAAATTTGGTTGAAACAATTGCTGTAATTTTTTTTATGTATACATATCAAAAAATTCATTTCTTTTGCATTTTCACTAATACGTTGTCATATTGAAAAATTATTGCAATAATCTTGTTAATGTAAAGTGATGAATTGAAATTTCAAAGCCTCGCTAAGAATTAGTGATAGTTATTGATTTAGGTAGAACCACCTGGAATTCCCGCAATTAGTATTAGCGGCAATTTAATGAGGGGAATTTCTGCATATCACCCGAAAAACTTGACCTTTTTGTAGCACGCAGGTATTTTTTATATGGAAATATCCAATACAATTAAAGCAACAACAAAGGCATACACAGCAACTACACGTTGCAAACCATAAATTTTGCTAACTTCATGCCTGGTTTTCATTCTGCATAATGCTGTTAATAAATATGGAAACACACTCGAACATGTCTATCGTTCATGTATCTATTTTTTAGCGTACACGTACGCGTACACGAACTTAAAGTATAGGTACACGTCGACATGTACGCTTTAAGTGTGTTCGAATCGAACAATACGTGTACAGTACATGTCCGTGTACGGAACCAAATATAAAAATAAAACACGTACATGTCTGTGTTCGAACAATACGTGTACAGTACATGTCCGTGTACGGAACCAAATATAAAAATAAAACACGTACATGTCTGTGTTCGGTGCCGTACGAATTTTAAAGACGCACATAATTGTAATGAAAATAAAAATATGTACACGTACATGTCTGTGTTCGGTGCCGTACGAATTTTAAAGACGCACATAATTGTAATGAAAATAAAAATATGTACACGTACATGTCTGTGTTCGGTGCCGTACGAATTTTAAAGACGCACATAATTGTAAGGAAAATAAAAATATGTGTTGCTTGCTTCGAGCTGTGTTTGTTTACATTTATGTACGAGTATTTTATACAGTGTGCGTATTTTTCTGAACCCTGCTTGACAAGTCTCATTATACCATTCATTCCTCTTTTTCTTTCCTTTTCTTCCGATACATTTTCCTGCTGCTTCATTAATACATTTCTTGATATTTCTCCATCTTGTTTCTGTATCATTTCCGTCTCTTCTTTCGCTCATCAACTGCCTCTCTATTTCTTTTCTGTATTCCTCTCTTGCTTTTTCGTTACTTAATTCCTCTATGTTCCAATCATTACTCTTTTGTTTAATTTTCATTGTCTTCTTTATCTTCAATTTAATTGTCGTTGTCACCATAAAATGATCTGAATCTGCGCATGCTCCTCTATACGTCCTAACATCTGTTATCGACGATTGTTTCCTTTTATTGACCAGCACGTGATCTATTTGTGTCTGCGTTTTCTGATCTGGTGAGTTCCATGTTACTTTGTGTTGCTTGGATGCTCATACTTAGTACTACTAATTACCATGCTTGTTCGTTCTGCTAAGTTACATAATCTATATGCGTTTTGTTATGTATTGTATATTTCCCGGCTACTTGTCTATTAGATTCCTCCTTCCCTATCTGTGCATACTACAATGGTATCTTCTTTTGGTATTCTTTCAATTTCCATTTCCATGTCTTCGTAGAATTTGTCCTTTATTTCTTCATCTGCTATTTCTGTGGGTGCATATATGTTTAATAATGATAATTTGAGCGGTTTTGTATCCGGTCTCATGTAAGCCATTTTTCCGTTTATTGGTCTGAATTCCAGTACACTCTTTCTTAATTTTTCTAGTATCATGAATGCTACTCATAGTTATTTAGAAAGTTTAATTTTAATAAAACAAAAGATTAACGATTAACAAAGTAACAAATTATTAAGAAAAAACAATTTTACAAAAATTAAATTATTCTAAAAATGGTTCTACGTGTCTTCCATTTTTCTCAACACATTTTTCATATGTACAACACTCTTATGGTATGATTTGTTGCCTCTGCTATCATCTCCGGATTTTCTTTTAACTCGTTTATTGCATTTATAATTCTCCGCCTCAGCTCTACAACGTTATCGCATGGTGTTTCGTATATTATATTCTTAATATGCCCCCAAAAGAAAAAATCCATTACAGTCAGATCCGGACTGTTTGGGGGCCAAGCAATTGTTCCTCCCTTTCCAATCCAACCATGTGGATATTCCAAATCAAGAAAGTTTCTATCTTGAATTACGTTTAGGGGGGGAGCACCATCTTGCTGACATATTATCCTTGCTAAAATATTTAATGGTAAATTATCAATCTGTTGTGCTATCTCGTTTTGTAACAAATGAAAATAATGTTCCCCCGTCAATTTTTGATTAATAATTATGGGACCAAATATACAGTCGAAAGCAAAAAAAAGTAGACAAGAAATCTTCGACTTTGTAAATTTGGCTTTATTTACTTGTCATTAGTGTCAAGTCATTATCCTTTGGAATATCAAATAATTATCAAAACATCTTCTCATCTGATTAATATGAATCAAAATACTAATTTCTGTATTCACTACCGAAGAAAATTAATTTCAATAAGCACATTTGTGAGGTGGCGGTCTTGCTCAGCTGTTGATAGTCTTTTGCGGCCAGAACCAAAAATTCTATGGTGATCTCTATGTTTTTTAATAATTTTAAAAGCTGTGCTTTTATTTATATTATTTCTTTCTGTAATTTCACGTATTTTGAAACCGTTACTCAAATCTGCAATAACATTGACTTTAATATCTTCATTTATGGAAGGCATCTTTATAATAGTTTAATATCAAGTGTAAGGTTGTCAATTTTGATAGATAGCTAAACATTGACAAGTAACTGTGAAGCCGCTATTACACTAATCATTTTGAGAAAGTTTATGACAGAAACCTGTGTTTTTGTCTACTTTTTTTTTGCTTTCGACTGTATTTCCTGCTACCACACCACACCAAACGTTAATTGACTGATATCCTTGACATTTTATTTCCTGGATCATATGAGGATTATTTCTAGACCAGTAACGGGTGTTCTGACGATTACAACCATGTTTGGTTGTAAAAGAACTTTCATCAGACCAGGCGAATTTCAAAAAGTCAGGATTTTGTCGACATCTATTTAGAAAGTCCTGACAAAATAAAGCTCTTCTTTGGCACTGTTGGTCGGTAAGTTTCTGGGTTTACCGAAATTTATATGGTTTATATTGGTATTTTTTTAAGACTGCTTGAACTGAACTGCGGGAGACCGGTATTTCCTGGGAACATTTATTGAGTGATGTTGATGGATAAACTTCATAAAATCCTAGTATGTTTGTTTCTGTTTCTTCGTCTAAAACTCTATGAGGTCTGGGGTTTTTAATATTACACACGCTTCCTCTTTCTTCCATTTTTTTCAACAGCCTTGCAAAAATTTGTTTTGACGGGACTCGACGCCTTGGATAACTTCTAGCATATTCTCTGCGCGCTGCGATTGGACTTTTTTTTTTGAAGTGTAAACTTCTTTAGGCGCGTTGCGCTGATTGTAGGCAGTGAACAAGACTGACCCGTCACGCTCGAATATGAAATGTTTGGATATGTAACGCTCGCTCGGGTAATGTCGGCTCGAGTCGACTAAGGGAACAATTTTATTATTATTTAATTTCACTTTAATTGAAATTTAAATGAATAAATAAATTCATGTCACAGAACAGGCTCGATCCCGAGACCGCACGGTTATGAAGCCAATACGTTACCATTAGACCAAGAGCCTGCCTGACAGTAAGCAAATATTTATATCGTCTATTTATATATATACATGCGTCCTAAAATCTCCCTAATAATGCTTGCGGCCGAGGCAAGACAATCTCGAGTAAGTTAAAGTTTTTTCATGCCGCCAGCCATTATCGACGGTTTTCCAGGATTCAAAATCCGCCGGGAACATTAAATTCCCGGCCTAGTACTTACAAAAGTGACATTTGTTAAAAATTTACTACAAGTGGGGTGGTAGCATTGACATTGATTCTTAATATTCTAAAATAATGTCAACAAAATCAAATGTGCATCAGTGACAGGTACCAATCACAAAAATTAAATCCCCAGTTACTTTGGTTAATTTTTTACTTCGGTAATTTTTTACTTTTTAAAAATGATTTAAACTTGTTACAACCATAATATTATTTGTGATAAAAATTCCGGTAAAAGTTTTGACATATTGAGTTGTCAGATTTGTGATGATCTAGCGTAAACGTCAAATAAATATACGCCACTTTCTTTCGGTGAATAGATTATAAAAGAAATGTTGAGTAGTAAAGCCTTCAAGGTCTGCACTCCACTTGAACTGAGGGAAACTGTCCTCCCGTAGCAATCCAGATATCTTGGCTCGAATGGAGAAGAACAAGAAATCACTATTTCATCATATCAGCAACAATTAAGTTTATTTACAACCATACAATTAATAATTATTTGTGATAAAAATTCCGATAAGGTTTTGACATATCGAGTTGACGGTTTTAAATTGTGATTGACATTGAGGTTAAGCAACGAGGGCAGTAATAGAGGGCGGGAAGTAAATGAGGGCAGTAATAAGAGGGCGGGAAGTAAACGTGAACAAAGTCACACTTTCCAACTTTGAAAAAGTCAGAAATGCCAACATTACGCGTATGGTTGTAAATAAACTTCTTTAGGCGCGTTGCGCTGATTGTAGGCAGTAAACAAGACTGACCTGCAACGCTCGAATATGTAACGCTCTTCGGGTAAAGTCGGCTAAGGAAACATGATAAATAAATATATCATATAGAGGTATTTAATTTCAATTACATTGAAATTTAAATGAATAAATAAATTCATATCCCAGAACAGATTCGATCCCGAGACCGCACGGTTATGAAGCCGATACGTTACCATCAGACCAAGCGAGGGACCGTAAGCAACTATTTATATCTTCAAGGTTAACATCTAGAAATTGGAAACTTAAATATTAATCATAAGCGATTAATAATTCACTGTGCACGAAATTGACAATATTTATTTGGAACAACCGGGGCACCTATCAGGTAAAGTCAATTCGGGTACGCTGAATTCAGTGGTGCCAATCGTTTTTTTAGGTTAGGTCATTTAATTAAATTATCACATACTTTATTTTTGCATAAAATATGAATAGAAACAAAATTGAGTTATGATTATACACATTTAAAAATTATGCATTCAGTTTGAGATATTTTCCAACAGATGGCATCAGTGTTTTTATATAACTAAAGTCCCTAGATATATATAAAATACCGCAATTACCTCCATTTTGGCGCCAAAGAATCGGCAAATTTAAAAATCTGTCCGTTTCCTTTAACTTAACAAATTTAATACACGAAAATTGTATTTTTATTTTCTGGAAAAATCTTGTCCCGTGCTGATGCGATCCCGAGCCGACCGCGTGTGAAGCGAACATCTTACCATTAGACCACCGCGGGTACTTCAATGTGATTTGTCTTATCGTCTATTTGTATATATGCGTACGAATTACTAAATAACTACTAAATGTCACCAAATCACCGCGATTTTGGCGCCGTTATAATGGGACAAACCAATTGCGGTACTTTATATATCTAGGGACTTTATATATAACCATCAAACATATTGTGTATTATTGCATATTTTGATAATTTTGACATTTGGTCTAAACAACCTCCTCGTTTACAAGTTCTGTTTGGTTTTTTCAGTACGTATTTTGATCGGTTTGCGAAATTAATCGTTTTAAAATATATAAAATGGATATATGTGGAGCAATAAAATTCAATAACTTTTGTTATGTTTGCGGAAAATGCACTATCATGCCTAGTCGGCGTAAAATTACTCCGAACATAGTTGAAATATATCGCCAATATTTCAATCAAGAAGTTTATCACGATGTGGAATGGGCCCCGTCTATCAGTTATACAGGATGCTTGAAAAAATTGAATCAATGGAATATATGCCTTTTGGTATTCCTATAATTTGGACGGACCTACATGTACATAATTTAGCTGAATGTTACGCGTGCGTGAATTATATTTTCGGAACCAGCAGAAATAAGATTCGTTCTATGACATACAAAGCAACAAAATTTGTACAGTTGCCATTACCACACTCCGAAAACATACCCATCCCAAAAAAACAGAGCCCTAATGAAGAATACACACCGCCAACTGTTGAAACTGCTGGAGAGTCAGGTGTACGTATCCGAATATGTACCATCAAACGTCACTCCATATTGCAACCATATTGAAATTACATAAAACCATCTTGACATTATGACACGCCGCCTCAAGTTATCACAGCGATAGTCGATTCTCTTAGCTAAAGAATTGAAATGAGTAAACATTTTGGCACCAGACGCTCGTGTATATGGATCAATCGGCCGTCATCGTCATTTTTTTAAATCAATTGGGAATAATTCGTTGGCTTATTGCTACGATATCCACGGTTTGGTTTTAACATTGCACCATGAATATAAACCCGAAAACTGAAGACTATTTATCGATTCGTCCAAAAGTAGTTTGAAAGCAGTTCTACTTCACGTTACGAACTCAAAAAATTCCGTTCCGATTGCACTGAGCACAAATACAAAGGAGAACTACTTATCATTGAAAAAATCATCGATCTAGTGAAATACAATGATCACAAATAAAAAATTTGTGCGGACTTGAAGGTGGCTTCAATTCTCACTGGTTTGCAATTGGGGTACACAAAAAATATGTGTTTTATGTGTTTATGGGACACTTGTTATGCTGGCGATCAATACGAAAAACGGGACTGGCCTATTCGGGAAGAAATTAGATTGCGCCGACATAACATTATAGGGTTAGTATTAAAATGTAGGTTTTGACCAATTGAAATTTAATTTAACATTATTTTATTACAGGAATACTTAATGGACCAGATATTCGACGTTTGATGAAGGACAGACTATTCGAAAGCGCTCTTAGTGATGCAGAGCTTCTGGAATGGGACTATTTAAAGGCGGTCATTGAAAATGTACTTGGGGCTCGTCGATCCGAAGATTGGCGCATACATATTGAAAATATGCTTAACGCTTTCCACAACATCGGTGTCAGTATGTCATTGAAATTACATTTTCTTCATTGTCATATCGAAAAATTCGCCGAACAGTCACCAGCCGAATCTGATGAGCATGGTGAACGCTTTCATCAGATACCAGCAAGCCTCGAACACTGGTACAGCGCAAAGAAGCTTGATGCTCTATTAGGAGATATTTGTTGGAATTTACAAGAAGAAAGTGAAATTGAACATGATAATTGAAAAAACAAATTAAATAAAGGAAGCAATTTTAATAATTTAAAATGTGTAGTTGAATTTTATTTTATTTGCTTATATTTTATGCAAAATAAATTATTTTAGAAATGATTTGAAATTTTCTTGCGAACAAACGTGAAAAATTGTATTTTTTAGCTAAATCGATCATTCTTTTCGTAAAATGGCTTCTATTTAGTGTATTTTACCAAAACAGTGAAAATCCATTCCAATTTTAACGAAAAAAAAATAATTAAATACTAAAAATATTGCAGCAAAAATTAAATTTATTATTGAAATAATTCGATTAAATGACCTAACCTAAAAAAACGATTGGCACCACTGAATTCAGCGTACCCGAATTGACTTTACCTGATATGTGCCCCGGTTGTTCAGTTTTTAGACTTGCACAGTGTAATTAACTATTAAGGTAAGTGAATATAATGCTTCACACAAACCTCTTGCACCCTGAATGTAATGTACGAGAGTTATTTTTTTTCAAGGTCCGATCAGTCGTTAAATTAAAACCACAGTGAAATTCAAACATGTTTTATTTGTAACATTTACGTACAGGGTTATTGACTATATTTGGACCAATAGATAACTTTGTTATTTGAAGGATTAGAAAAACGTTTAAATTAGGAAAGTTGTAGGATTTCACTCAAGGCGCTAGAATTTGATATCAGAAAAAACAAACGAACGTCGTAAAGCCGTCAAAAACGGCTAACTTAGTTTTTTTTTAATGGAGTACCCTATATAATGTTACATAATCTGATTCTAAATAAAATTTCGAGTATATTCCATTTATATAACATATACCTACATTCAACTGTTTTCGCGCTATAGCTGATTGAAAATCGTACTACTAATATGTTTTCTACACCCTTCGTATATGAATTTACGTAAGTCATTACGGGGTTTCTATGGAAACATCGGTAAATGTCAGTTGCCATTAATAATTAAGCCTCCAGAAAAAGGGAAAAAGTGGTTTATTTTCACTCATTATGGGATATACTCAACAAGAACAACTTAATATATTTATGGCATTGTTTATACTGAACTAAAACTAATGAATTAATTACAAAAAATGTGGAATTAATATTGAATATTCACTTTAACAAGTGCTCAAAGTGACTTCCGTTTTGTTCGACACAAAGACGATAACACGTTTTTAAGTTGTGGACGGCATCCCTCAACGACTGCTTCTGATGGATTCGAATAAATTCAATTTTTCCAAAATTTTCCGTCTTAAATCTGCTAAATTGTCGAATGTGTGTTCATGATGCACTCGCTCTTTAAGCCATCCCCAGAAAGACCTGTCCATCAAAGTAAGATCAGGGCTATTGGGACACCATCGAATTGAACCATTTTTTCCAACCCAAGTCTCATATCTTTCATTTAAGAAGTGAGTAACGTTCGCCGTGTTGTGAGGAGGGGCACCATCTTGTTGCCAAATAGATCGGTTGAGGATGTTAAGCGGTAATTCATCTAAAAAGTTCTCTATTTCTTCAGTGAGAAATTGGTAATATCTATCACCAGTTAGACCGCCTTCGTAAAAGATAGGTCCTAATATTCTATCGCCAACAACGCCACACCAAACACTGAAAGCTTTCCATCCTGATGTTTTAACGGCTTTAACAAGGCGAGGGTTTTCTTGACACCAATAATGGGTATTATGTTTATTATATGCACTATTTGTTGCGAAGCATGCTTCGTCTGTCCATATTATTCTGTCAAAAAAGTGTCGTCCATACGTAGTTGTTCCAACATAGCATTACAAAATTCAAGTCGTTGGCGTTTATTTGCTTCGGAAAGTTGTTGAACTTTCCAAAACTTATAAGATTTGTATCTGAACTTCTTGAGTGTGCTTTGGGCTCTGTAGAATGTGGTATTTAATGCTTCACATGCTGTAGGTACAGAGTGAGTCGGATTTTCTAAAAGTTATTTAAAATGTTTACAAATAAGTTAGTAAAATCAAGTTTTGTATATACCATTAAAATAAAGAAGAACATTTAACTGAACATGATCGTCAGGTTGTCGCGCTGTCCTTTTTTTTCTTTTAAAATCTTGAGAATTTATTATTTTCGTGTAGACTCTCGCAAAGGTGTTCAAACTTGGAACTTGCCGGTTCTGATACAATCTTGCATATAAAGTCCTGGCTTCCCTTTTATTTTTATTACATTTAACGTATGCCATAAATATATTAAGTTGTTCTTGTTGAGTATATCCCATAATGAGTGAAAATAAACCACTTTTTCCCTTTTTCTGGAGGCTTAATTATTAATGGCAACTGACATTCACCGATGTTTCCATAGAAACCCCGTAATGACTTACGTAAATTCATATACGAAGGGTGTAGAAAACATATTAGTAGTACGATTTTCAATCAGCTATAGCGCGAAAACAGTTGAATGTAGGTATATGTTATATAAATGGAATATACTCGAAATTTTATTTAGAATCAGATAACATTATATAGGGTATTCCATTAAAAAAAAACTAAGTTAGCCGTTTTTGACGGCTTTACGACGTCCGTTTGTTTTTTCTGATATCAAATTCTAGCGCCTTGAGTGAAATCCTACAACTTTCCTAATTTAAACGTTTTTCTAATCCTTCAAATAACAAAGTTATCTATTGGTCCAAATATAATCAATAACCCTGTACACCTCCCATCTACTTCTCTACATAGTCGCCGATAGTCCGATTTAGGCATTTTTCGTAGCGTGGTATCAACTTTTCAATCCCCTCTTCATAGAAGGTAGCCGCCTGTGCTTGTACGCTGGTCTGCAGCTCATTGTCTGTAGCAAAATGGTGTCCTCCTAAGCTCTTTTTTATGCGAGGAAATAGATGGAAATCGGAAAAAGCTGCGTCCGGGCTGTATGGAGAGTGATCGAATACTTCCCATCCAAAACGCTGCAGGAGGTTCTTTGTTGCATTTGCAGTATGGGGCCGAGCGTTGTCATGAAGAAGAACAATGCATGATGACAACATTCCTCTTCGCTTGTTCTGAATTGCCTTTCGTAGATTTTGAAGAGTCACGCCGTATGAGGCTGCTGTGATGGTCGTACCACGTTCCATGAATTCCACCAAGAGAACTCCTTTTCGGTCCCAGAACAGAGTAGCCATACACTTTCTGCTGGAAAATGTTTGCTTAAACTACTTTGGTTTTGATGGGGAAGAAGAATACATCCACTCTTTTCTTTCTTCCGTTTCGTAAAGAACCCATATCTCGTCGCCTGTGACAATTTCGCTCAAAAAATCTTCTCCTTCATCATGGTAGCGTTGGAGAAACGTTAAGGCGGCACCCATTCGCTGTGTTTTGTTATGGTCGGACAGCATCTTGGGAACCCATCTCGCACACAGTTTGCGGTACTGAAGCGTCCCACTCACGATGGTGTACAGAGCTGACCTTGACATTTCGGGAAACGACTCATGCAACACAGAAATTGTGAACCGACGATTTCCTCTAATCGCCTGACCCACTCGCTGAACGAGATCTTCATTGGTTGACATTCGCTTCCTTCCCTGACCGCCTGCACCATGAACGTCTGTACGCCCTGCTTCAAAGTTCCTGCTCCAGTGCCGCACTGTTACTCATGAATGTTTCACCGTACACATTACACACTCGTCGGTAAATTTCAGCTGCGTTGCAACCCTCCGCATGAAGAAATCGAATTACTGCACGCAATTCACATTTGGCGGGTGACGCTATTGTTCTCGACATATTTACGTGTACACTGCGCGCTTGCAACTGACATGTACAACGTGACGCGATCAACTGTCATACTAGAGACACTGCGCAATACATCTGCGCAAAGCTTCATCTGATTGTCTCTGTGGTTTTAATTTCACGACCGATCGGACCTTGAAAAAAAAATAGCCCTCGTATTTCTATTAGGGGTTTTCCCCAAAGTAATACTAGTTCCCGAGATATGAGTGTTTGAAATTCGTGTGTTTTTAGGGGCAAGCGCATGTGGTTTACGTCCTATGAATTCGTTCAAATGAGAGTCCGGACTCTCGCACAGAAGTCTCATTTATTACATAGAAATAATATATTAGAAATACATTAGGTTAAGGCTTTACGTGATTTTCGTCTGAAGGCTGAAATCAAAAATAACAGCGGCCGAAATAGGGATTTTAAGGAGAATAGATGGTGTTACCAAACTGGACAGAATTAGAAATGGGAAGATGCGAGAAAAACTAGGTGTAATATCAGTAACAGAAAAAAATTCAGGAAAACCTTGGTTGGCTTGGACACCTCACACCAATGAGCAACATGAACCCTGTAAAAGAAATATGGGGGGCCGGCTGGAACAAGAGGAGAAACAGAGGTAGACCAAGAAGAGTATGGAATCAGGATATAGCGCAGCTGCTGGTCGACCGGGGAGGTACCTGGAAAAATGCTCGAAAAATATCGAAACATGGGGCAGGATGGAGAAAATTCTGCAAAGCAGAACGCCTCGACACATAACGGCAAAAGAGGATACGGATAGGTAAGTAAGAAGTTATTAATCCAAATCAGCAGTTTAAACTGAACACGGTCACTTACGAGACGCATAGTTGCAATTCCAATATTGTAACATGTAGATAATAATATGTATGTATGTAATCTAGATTAACCCATAGTGCATATTGTTCTAATTTAGTTTATATATTATGCTTTGTATATACATTTATCACATTATTAGATTTACTTAGTACAAATAATAAAGATATACCTTTCAACATGGTATTATTCATTTTAACGAACCAACAACCAACAGACTTATTTACATTGACCTCTCTTGAAACTTCTCTTAGAAAGAATAAAACACCTGGAATATAACTAGATGCTCTGTCGCGACTTGAAGGTCCACTGTATGCTTCTTGGACAACACTCGGGATAAACTAAATATCCCTGTTTCTTTGCGAATGGGACAGCCGAGCACGGGATAACAAACATTGGACTCAAAAGGAGTGGACTGTAAGAGAAAATCTTACATGAGGAAGTAAAAACATAAAGCACAATTCCTAAGTTGACCATAAAAACAAAAATTTGACCTATGAAACAGTTCGCAAAAGCTTCCGACAAAAACGGAGAAAGTTTTAAATATAAACAATTTCCTAAATTATCTGATGCCAAAATAAAAGACGAAGTTTTTATTGATCCCGATATTAGGACTTTACGTAGAGACGAAGATTTTCAGAATTTTATGACGCCTATTGAAAAGGAAACCAGGGTTCATTTAAAGAAGTTATGGAGAAGTTCTTAGGACATAACAAGGATCCAGACTATAAGAAGATAATCAGCGAAATGTTGGAAAATGTTCGTTTGTTAGACTGCAATATGAGTTTGAAGGTTCACTTTTTAACCTTGGGACAGTTAGTGAGGAGCAAGGAGACCGTTTCCGCCAGGATATTAAAAAGATGGAAAGATGTTACCCAGGTCGATGAAGTATATGGATGATCGAAGGCTACCGTTCATAGTAGAAATTCCACAAACCGGAGTTTTCTAACAAGAAGGCGAAGATTTCATGTAGTTAAGCACTAAAATTACGTAGTTCGTTATATTTGAAGTAATACTGATAATTTTGTTAATTAAATAAATGTATTTATATTTTAATGTTAGTATTAATTTTTTTTGCGATTTCCAAAATACTTTACGCGATACACAAAAATGGATAAAAAAATGAAATCAGCGCATCTAAGTCATATGAAACCACTTATCAAAAATGAAACGTCTCCTAAAACGTTCCATTTTGTACACCTGTGTAATTGTCGACGTATTGCAAAAATTAAGCGAATTTATGGAATATCTCATACATACACAAATATGTCACCACTTCGTACATATACGATAAATTATGAAATTGCCATTACGAAAAGCGTACGAGACTCAAGTAAGTCGAAACGCGTCTCGGTAAGTAATAATGGCAAAATGTATTTTGAAATATAATTAAGCGTTTATCAGAAATGAATTTATTCTCTCTTTACAATTCTAACAATTATGTAAGTTTCACTCTTGATCCTAATTTTAATTATTATTAATCAAGCAATCTTAATACTAACACAACTACACAACTACTAGTTTCTGCTTTATGAAGTACAATTTCGAAGGCAGCACACCTTCTATGTATTTAACGGAGGGAAGTAAAACATCAAGTAGGTAGGTATGCAATTTGATAGAAACGTCAGAAATGTTTGACATATCCTTTTAAATTTCTTTTAATTCGCACGATATGCACTTACAGAAATTCTATTGAATCTCGACACTCCTCCAACACAAGATTATCCCGTAAGGCAATCTTTTTAATTAGGTATTTAAAACAGTAATTTATTAATAATATTTTAGAAGCAAAACTCAAAGCGTACAGATTAAAGTCAAACTTTGACAGTGAAAATCCATTGTCCCGGCGTCCTCTCGCAAATGAAACCATTGAAGAGACTTTGTTGAACGATAATGAAGTGGTTTTGCTCACTCCCAGACATATATTGACCAAGATGAAAGTCAAAAGGGTTTCTACGAATAGCCAAAAAAGAATCATGCCGCGACCTCGCCAACCATTAATGACATGAAATCCAAATCCATCTTACTTAAAGAAATTCTTTTGGTATATTTTTTGCTTCCTAGCTATGCGTAAAAAACATAATCTTGATATACTTGCCTCTATATTAAGTGTTCTAGCGTCATTTCCTGAGTAGTAAGATCCAGATTGAGAAGACTGCGTATTATATATGTCACCATTGCAATATACCTAATACATGTGTTGTGTAGGAGGTGTGCCTCCTACATGAACACATGCAACAGCGACGTATATAATACGTCTTCTCAATCTGGGTCTTACTACTACGGAAATGACGCTAGAACGCTTAATATAGAGGTAAGTATATCAAGATTATGTTTTTTACCCATATCTAGGAAACAGACAATATACCAAAAGAATTTCTCTAAGTAATATGGATTTAGATTGCATGTCATTAATGATTGGCGACGTCGCGGCATGATTCTTTTTTGGCTATGGGCAGAAACCCTTTTGCCTTTAATCGCGGTCAATATATGTCTGGAATTGAGCAAAACCACTTCAGTATCGTTCAACAAAGTCTTTTCAATGATTTCATTTGCGACAGGATGCCGGGACAATGGATTTTCACTGTCAAAGTTTGACTTTAATCTGTACGCTTTGAGTTTTGCTTCTAAAATATTATTAATAGATTACTATTTTAAATATCTAATTTAAAAGATTGCCTTACCGGATAATCTTGTGTTGTACGAGTGTTCAGATTCAATTGAACTCTTTTGCCTTTAATTTTGGTCAGTATATGTCTGGGAGTGACCAAACCACTTCAGTATCGTTCAGCAGTCTTTTCAAAGTTTTCCTTTGCGAGAGGACGTATAATTGCAAAAGCGTATATAATACAAAAAACGCAGTCTTCTCAATCTGGGTCTTACACCTGAACAAAGAAATAAGCAAGATTATGGAAGAAATAGTCAATATAAAAGTAAATTCCAATTAAAAGATATAATAAGCCCCTATTTATATTGTAAATTTGTAGACTGAAGTACAAGGCGTTTTTACATCCAAAGAAAATACAGCAGAGAAGAAGCTAGAAGTTATAGAACAACTACTACAAGATTTAAAACAAGCAGCTCAAAAAGCTTCGGAGAACAACAATACTTATATATTGATATACATCAAAATTAAAACAAAATTATGTTTTGAATGATGTGTTCGTGTAAATTCTGTATAGTAAATTATTTGTTAACAGGTTTTTCAGAATTAGTTATTATATGTACTATTTAAAAATCTGGTTCAAATGATTAATTCGCTTAGTTCTGTCGCAGAAGTGCTCATTTGAATATTTATATAGTCGGGTCGTTTTCGCAACCGACACGGCAAAAGTACGAACTAAAAACGCTGATTCAATACCACTACAAATTCCAATCAAACGGAGCAATTTTAGAACAATAAAATTCAACCAACTAATTAATATTTTAGGATAAATAGCTACGGCTAGTAAAATACTATTACATGAAAGTCAGTTAGAAATTAAATATTATAGATAAAATTATTAAATATTACTTTTCCATATGAATATTTTATTTAATACATGGCTATTTTGAGCATTGTTGTCAGATTTTTATTTTCACGGAGCGGATGACACTTGACAAGCGTAGCGTATGACAAGCAGGTGACTAGTATTTAGTATAGCGTTTTTCGAACAATTACACATGAAACTTGGGCTACCATCACTCACATTGAACAAGAAATAAAGACGTGGTGGGATAGGGAAATAGAAATTGATAAAACAGATATTAATCTAGTAATATTTTGTATTAATGATAGCGATAGTAGCGATTGTGAAAGTTATTATTAATGTTAATGAATGTCACACTGTGGTCATCTTTACTATTATAGTTTTAAGTCTCCCCTTAATGACAGCGCAGAAGAACTGGTAATTTGTGATGGTAACCAGATAGCGATGCGAGTTTGTGGTTAATTTGAACGTGAACTGATTGCAAAATTATTTGCAAATGATTTGCAAAGAGTAAGATTTTGTATAAGAAACTGAGCGAAGAACTTTTATTTTACATAATTAAATGACCGCTATTAATAGTGTTTTAAATTTTACTGGCACATAAATATTTTGCAGTTTGGATTTTATAACCTACGATTATCTGACATAAAAGAATACAAGCTAAATATTGTTAGAACGTGTTTTCCAATTTACTTATAAGAAGCATTAGAAACGCTGACAATTATTATTCTGAAGGAAATCTGTTCTTAAACAACGTCATTAAAAACTAATCAGCCCACTTTCCTGCTCAGAAATAAGTCAAATATATTGATTTAAAACAAATTATATAAGAGAAGATAAGTTTTATTCAACAGAAATGTTTGGTGTTACTTGTAATTGCTTTATGTTATTTAGAATAATCACGTAACTGATAAAACGAATGTAGCTTATAGAGGATTGGAAACGGATTAAATTTAGTATCTACATCAAAAGTCCAAGACAGATTTTGGAACCTGTTAACATATTTGTTCATAATGCTTTGGCAGAAGATTACGACAGTTAAAATAATTTGTACTTATATTGATAAGTTGAAAAAAGAACTCTGTCTAATGGAAGAAGTAGATGACTCTAACTGAAATAACAATTGTTTGAAGATCACATATTGCTGTGGTATCTTGCATATTAATAAGATAATAGTAATAGCATTAAGACTTAATTTAAGTGTATAAAATACAAAAGAAACAACAATAATAAGTTTATTGTATTTCAAAATTTAACATGAGTATATTGGGTTGCATACGTTTTATGTGAGAAAATGTAGACATAAAATTGAACTTATATTTACAATTTAGATATTAAATAAGTACTAAAATAAAAGACGAGATAAAATTTAAGATATATATATATTTCTTTTATAGAAAAGAGAAACAAGATGTATGGTTTGTGTATAATGAAAAACAACCTGACTTTATAAAATGTGTGAGAATTGCACTGAACATTTTAAATAATGGACCGTTGTTTAAAAATAAAAAAGAAATGAAAGCAAATAACCGAGAAAGGGTTATGCTTAAGGATGGTAGTGTAATAAGAACTAGTCATCTAAATGCAATAAAAAATCTATGAAGAAAATAAAATTCGATATGCACGGGAGAAAAATAATTGAATAAATTATGTAAACTTAAGAACGTGCATAAGGTAATAAACTTTATTAAATAAATCATGCAAAAAGAATAAATATTTACCTTAACTTATGACTATATAAGTAAATAAATAATAAAAAAGGATATAAATAAAATATTCTGAGACGTATAATCAGCAGTAGTGTTTTATAAACGACAGCTGGTAATAATAGTGGAATACATTCATGAATTCGTAAATGTAGTATTATGTTTCATAAGCTCTAGAGAGGTTTTGTACGGTTTTTGATGACCTACAAAATAAAAAGAAAATATAATGTAAACTTGGTTTGTAGTTTATTACAGATAGATATATCACCGTTGGAGAAGTCCTGGATGGAAGGAGGCAACGAAAAGGCAAACCAAATAGACCGTAGTAATACGAGTAATCTTATTAAAAGGATACCTGTTATTTGCAATGTTTTTCCAATATTGCCGAGAGCTGGACATAAAACAAAAATAAGAATTGTGTTAGCTAATGGAAAGAGGAAATATGTGAAAAATAGTAAAGAAGGTAATAAATTCATAAACAAATATAAAGAAGAGTTATATTAATACAAGTATACCTACGTTGGAGAAACGCTGGACAATTTATAAGAAACTTTTAAATTATAAACGGACAATTCTTGGAGTGTTGACATTTTGAAGTGAGGAACTGTCAAAAGGACAACAAGTGCGTGTGTGTGGGTGGTTAAATCACGACGGCAACTTGAAGAGGCCAAGAGCTCACTGGAGACCCAGGGTGACAACTCAAATGGTAGTATCTGCAGATGGCGTTGAGAACGGTCACGTGTTTTCCCCGGGAATATAAATGGAAAACAAGAATCGACAAGATTCATTCATTGATTGATTCACAGATTAGCTGGTTATCGAAAACTTAAAATCGTAGGATTAGATACACCACGATTCATATTTATTTCTTTTATATTAGCGTGTTAATTTTTATTTTCATTTAGGTTTCATTCATTTATTTTCTTTGTTAATTGTTTTTGTATTTTTGTAAAAATAATGGAGATGCAAATGGCAGAATTTGAAAAGTTTTTCAATGATTCAAAGTAAGTTAGAGACAAAGATTTATCAATGTGGCTAGGCGTGTATTGAAATATAACGTGCAAATGTATATTCAATATAACGTTGTGCAACAGGGATAATAAATATTTTCCTGAAATAGTAATAAGCGTTCATTAGTTTCAAGTTTAAAAAAGATGAAATAATTAATGGTGTTGAGTGTTAAGCAGATATAGCGTGCAAATGTATATTTTCTAGCACATTATTAGGCATCATTAATGTTTACAATAAAGTTTTGATTATAAATTAATGATTTAAAATTAGATTTGAAATAAGGAAAGTCTTTCTAGGTAGCGGACTCTGAAATGC
Organism: Amphimallon solstitiale; assembly: GCA_963170755.1. Lineage (NCBI taxonomy): Eukaryota > Metazoa > Arthropoda > Insecta > Coleoptera > Scarabaeidae > Amphimallon > Amphimallon solstitiale. Next base: position 94,860,155 of record OY720682.1, on the reverse strand, counting down.
TAGCTATAACACGTGCGAATGGTTATAGATAGTAATCAGATTCAAGCTTATTCTCCAAACATTGACCATTGCGAAACTCTAAGTTTATCAGGGCATTACGTGCGAATATAATGTATCTGATGAAAATAGAACTAGCATAAAATGTAAATAGTATACAAAAGTTAATTGAATTTATTTGTTTTGAAACAGGAAAATATTTTAGATTTCTATTTAATTAAGTATAAGAAAATATATTCGTATCATTAAAACGTTACAACCTAGAACAAGGTACATACGTTTTCTTTTATTTATGTTTCTTTTAAAATAAAAATGGTGAATATAGTATAGCGATGCTATATTTTTTTCCTTTATGTAATAAATATTAAATAAATTCTACAATTATGTTTTATATGATTTCTGGTTTTCATTTTAAATAAGCTATAACCTTATCCCAATTTAAAGCAAAACGAGAGATTTGACGAGAGGGAAGAAATATCAAATACACTGATAGAATTCACGTATACTTATAGAGTACGTGCTGTTAAGATAAATAAAATACACATTAAGGATAATAAAAATTATCATCATCTTTATTATTTATGTTGCTGGAACAGCACACAACATAATTTATTTGGCAAGGCCTAATGTATGGCAATTCCAAATAGTTATGTTGCCACAGCAATATGTAATACTGTTTACAAAATTTTCAAATTTAAGAAGGTATGACCATGTTGACAGTAATAGAGGAATGGTGGATGATTGATTTCAGAATAAAATAACACAGTACAACACATGATTTTGGGACTAAATTCTGAGAATTGCACGTGAAAGTAGCCCCAAAAATAAGAACTTCTGCATCATTCATTTTGTCAAGTTGGCTGCATTAATAATTTAATGGCCATACGAAATTTTTTGCTCAAGGTGGATTTTTATCACTTTTCTATATTTTAACACGGTTATATCTCGGTATACCGTACAGAATATCTCTGTTGTGCTTGAAGCAAAGTTGTAGATATTGAATAGGAGAAAAAAGAAGTGGAACAAACCTACCCGAAAAAAGTGCATCCAGTGCCTTAAAAGTCGAAAAAATGCCCATTTTCCCCATTATTCACGTGTTTTGCTCAATAATTGGATTACAAATCCAAAAATATGCTGTTTTTTTTCTTTATTAACATTATTTTGCTTAAGCATAAAAATTCCGATTCATAAAAACAGAGGTGCGCATCCCTTTAGCCAGCGCACGATCTTGTTCGGGTATATTTTTATTCTCTTCGTGAATATTATTACAAACATATGTGCTAGTGATAGTACCTGGGATCAGCGTTGCCAACTTGGGGGTTTCCCCCCTAGATTTAGGGGATTTTTTGAGCCAAGGGGGAAATCTGGGGGGTTTTATTTTTTAGGGGTATTTCTAGGGGTATATGTAGGGGACACTGAACACTGTTACACTTGAGTATTGCATTATTGCAAACAAAATTAACGATACGTGTATAAATTGTAATTTATTCGATTTTAGAAAAAAATAATATATTTCGTCGATTTTAAGTTCAAGAGAAGATTTGTGAACTCATCCATGGCTTTTTCCGCAATCGTATCACCGTACTAATAAGCAGCAAGCACCAGCAGCTGTAAATTTTCCTATTTACAAATTAAGATATATGTATATGAATACTCGTATTATGTTATATACACTCTTTACAAGGTATGAATCATTAAATTTCGATCTAGTTTTTCTCTACTAAGCGATTGCATTACATCTAAAATAAATTTGGTGCAATGAAAATGTTTAGATAGGCCATGTGAGTTAAAAAAAATATTGTGGAATAAAAATATTCAATTAAGAAATGTTAGCATTGCAACCAACCTTTAATAACATTCAAATAAATCAAGTTATTATAAAATGTTAATTCAGTAGTTTTATACCATGTGCTTGCAGGCGACCTGCGTATAGGGCTTACTGTAAGATAAAACGACGACACCGAGAGTTTGTATGAGTTAGTACGAGAAAGCAATATACAAACTGCAGTACAGCTGCGCTATCTATCCTCGTTGCCCTGCTTAAACGGAGAGTCAGCCTAGCCCGTTCTAGCCTCAGCGTAAATCTACTCGAATCCCCTCTTTTCCAACACTACACTCGACCAAGGAGCAGTTTGTATATTGCTTTTTCGTACTAACTCGTACAAACTCTCGGTGTCGTCGTTTTATCTCACAGTAAGCCCTATACGCAGGTCGTCGGTAAGCACACTGTATATAAGCATACACGATGCTCAGACAATAAAAAAATAATGTAAAGTATTCGTGGATAACTAGGCATTAAAACACTTGCTCTATTTCAAGCACGCGCGCGTGTTTTAATGACTTTATTATCCACATACTTTAATATACTATTTTATAAGAGAACTATTTTGGACAGTTTAAATAAAAATTGATTAAATATATGATAAAAACGTATAACCTTTTTTTATTTCCTGGAAATATGCGTTTGTCTATACAAATAACTGTCACAATAATATAAAGGAGTTATTTTTTATAACAGTTCATTTACTGGTTTTTAGGGGGTTAGTGATGTAATTTTGGGGGTTTTCAAGCATTATTCAGAGCATTCAGGGGGAATCGTCTGTAGTGGGTTGGCAACAGTGCCTGGGATACAGATGCCTTGTTCAGTAGCAGTGCTGCCGTTTTAGTACAATTGTACCAAATTCAGTACACTATTTACAAATCCAGTACGTCAGTACGCCATTTTGCAAAAAGGGCTAATTTCAGTACAAACTTGAAAGTTTCAGTACTAAATTAAATCCATGTAATAATAATAATATAATACTAACAACAATTACAAAAAACGAGTATAGAAATAGTTTAAATATAGATACGGTCAAAAATTTATTATTTGCCAAGCAACTGATTGGCAATATCGGATGCCATCAATGGGAATCTAGTGAAGAGTATATTAATTTTGATAGAAAATAATTCATAACATTTTACAGGGTTTTTCGGTTACCTTTCACGATTTGTCGTCCTTTGTGTTTCACTATTAATCAAAACACATTCGCATTTGTCAAATGAGTGTCACCTTTTGTCAAAACAACTTCATGAATTTTCATTATTGCAACATTGAACGTGTGAGAAGGCGAAGCCCCACGACCACAGAATACAAGAAGAATAGAAATTCTTTCGTAAATTGTGTATGAATTTGTTTATGAAATTCATTATGTATTTACTGTCTATTTTACACACATGTAATAAATATGCATCGTAGTTCGATATGTATACTTCTATAATTAAATATATTTTATGATTTTATGAAAGTTGAATAAAGTCATTACATATGTTAGTGATGTATTTATTGTATTTTATTGTCCCTTGTGAGTAAAAAAAAGGTCATGCATAATTTTTTCTCGATTCAGTACGTTTTTTGTAAATTCAGTACGAAAATTCAGTACGTTTTTAGAGCTAGTGGCGGCAGCACTGTTCAGTAGCTTGTTAGCTTTCAAACAGAGCGGGGGTATAGCGATGATTTCATTTTTTAAATATTTGTAAGAAAACTAAAATTTCTCTCTTTCTCTTCTTGCGCATCACTGTTTTAAAACCAGAAGAACATTGAATATATATTTCAATATGGAATATAACAAGTGCCCAAAATTGGATGATTTTTGTTACGTTTGTGGTCATATCGTCCCAAAAATAGGCAAACAGGATCGAAAAAACTTGTTCACTGAGGAATTCAAAACAGCGTATTGTCATTATTTTGACGAAACAGATTTAAGTGGTGCAAATTTTACGCCAAACACAGTGTGCAAAAGTTGTTATAATACCCTTATAATGTGGATACATGGAAAAGGTGTACATTTTTCTTTTATGAAGCCAGTAATTTGGGTGGAAGAAGCGGTAGTCAAAGCTATTGAGGACGCCTATGACTGTTTGGAATCCATCTTTCCAAAACTCAGTGGAGCTAAAATTAGAAAAGGTGCGTATCGTTGTCTGTATTTCAATATTGTCATATCTAAATTTGTTCACTTCGATATATTCGCAATACCAATAATTTTTTCGCAAATACTTTTTTTCTTTTTCAAACAGGTATTCTGAATGGACCAGATATACGAAAATTAATGAAAAGAGAATCTTTCACAAATATGCTTTCGAACCATTATAACCACCTATGTGCATGGGACGCACTGAAACAAGTCATTGAAGGCGTTTTAGGAAAGAACCGTGTACAGCGAGATGACATACAGACACGAGTGGACAAGTTGCTGTATTATTTTGAAAAACTTAATGCATCCATGACGTTAAAATTACATTTCATGCATTTCCACCTTGATACCGTTTTGGCACAATTACCTCAGGAATCGGACGAACAAGGAGAGAGGTTCCACCAGGTGACCATGCCAATGGAAAAGCGATTCAAAAGCAAAAAATTAGATGCATTGCTTGCGGAGGTTTGTTGGTGGAGTTCTAAAATTATGCAGTTTGAAGATGAAAGCACCGAAGATAAAAATGACACTGAAATTGGTGGACACACTGAAGAAAACATGCCCTTGAAATTATGTCTAACTCGGATGATGATGCAGACTCAGAACATGAATATGAACAATCTACGAAGAAAGCAAGATCATCAGAACCACAAGCGTCTACTTTAACGAGGATGGATATTGAAAATGTTCTAAATTTTGTTTCCATGCATACATAAAAATAAAAATCTCATATTTTCTGTGTAAGAATAGCTGTAATATGAATCGGAATTTTTATTAGCATGCAACATAGAGTTTATAAAGAAAAAAAACAGCATATTTGTGGTTTTGTAATCCAGTTATTGAGGGAAAAATATGAAAAATGGGGGGAAATGGGCATTTTTACGATTTTTAAGGGTAGGTTTGTTCCGCTTTTTTTTTTTTGCTCCTATTCAATATCTACAACTTTGCTTCAGACACAAAAGAGATATTCCGTACGGTATACCGAGATATAACCGTGTTAAAATATAGAAAAAGTGATAAAAATCCACCTTGAGCAAAAAATTTCGTATGGCCACAGAGAAAGAAGCAGAGAGCCCATAAGATAGGCTTTATTGTAGCCCTTCAGTTTTAGTTCATTTAAGGAAAATAGAGGACACTACGATTTAGAATTTACCATTATTTTATATTTGAACCACATGTTTGCTGGAAAAGTGAAATTAAGATTTGTTATAAGTTACCTTTTAAGTTTAACTAACCGACACCAGATGACGATATTGGGGAACTTGAATTAAGATCTATTTTCTATTTTTAATATTTAACAAGAATACAATCTCCTTATTCATCTCATCCCAAACATATTTAGCCTTGAGTTGACGACAAAAAACCAATTCACTTTTGTTAGTGAACGACAAAAAACATATACATATGTAAACACACCATAGTTATCAATATAAATTACGAATTCTTGAATTTCAGATGAAAGAAATTCAAACATTATTTTCGGTTTTCCGAGTGAGATTTTATATTAGAAAATAAACCAAATAGAGTATATCTGTGTACCCATCAATCATCATGATCGTAGTTACAAACACTTTCCAATAAGAAAAGCTTAGAAAAGTAGTTGACATAAATCCGATAACAATTTTAATTGCATGGGTACATTTGTTTTGGCACGCTGTAAAATTTTATGTTCACCTCCGGCACGGATTAAATCATTTTTTTTGTTAAAATATGTTTAATTAATTTACACTCTATACGATTGGAGTAATGACTTGTTAATTTAGCACTCTTTAAATCAATTTTGCCCTATGTACAAAAAAGCAGTATGCGTATGTTTTTTCTATGAGGATCGTCATTTTACTTTTAACGCTGAGTCACTTTACAATAAAACATTTACATGCCATAAGAAAATTGAATATAAAATAAATCCCAGTATTAGAATATTAAGAATCATTTTCATACGTTGCCCTATAAATTGCTTAATGGTATCACCATCTACAATCTCGCTTTGAATGAAGCATAAAAAGAGCCGGGAATGATTTCACTGAAGTCCGTCGATCATAATCACAATTTCTTAGATTATTCTGAATCTGTAATTATTGTCCTTTCACTGAAACATAATAATGTTATTCGGTTACCTATTTAGCTGATTATAACAAAAAATGTTTACATCAACTTAGTAGCTTTATTAGACATTCATATCACAGAATTTTTGTTATATGAAAATGAGGCAATATTCCTATTACTGATGATCGAGTCGAGGTTTTACATCAAGTGTCCAAATGACTGCCGTCAAAGAGTGTGTCGAAGTGCCGGTGAAAGATTTGCACCTCATTTATTTAAGAGTTTTCGAAATAATTTATTAAATGGCGGTTATGTATAGGTAATAAAATTATTTCTTTCATTGACATAAAGGAGTAGTAGTATAGTAGTATAGTATTGATCAGAAAAACAAGAAGAGCAGAGCACTAACAAAAATAACAAATGCGCATATAAGTACCACCCAGTTCCTTTCAAAAAGTGAGTGTAAAATTCTCTGTTCAAGTTTTTAGTCAGATGATGGTCGCAGCTATAAGAGTTTTCAGTTCTTTAGTAGTTTAGGATTATCAAATTCAAACACTAATTCCTTGCAATTTATTTCTCAAAAGTAGGCGGAATTATTATTACTTCAGCCAGATAAATTATTTGACAGTTACAGAACATATTAGTTAATACGTCATCGCTCTTCAACGTGGTTTCAATAATTTCAATTATTTAAAATGAGAACCGACTCTCAAAGCGAAAAGGTGGATATGATTTTAGTAATTGGAGAGTTTGACGAAAATTACTTGCTAGCATCAAGAGTTTATGCTTAAAAATATCCTAACACGCGTCATCGCCCTGACAGGCGGTCATTAGAAAGTTTATTGCAAGTGTTATCAGAAACCAGAAAGGCAAAGACCAATTATGGGAAATGAAGAAAATAATTTTGTTGTTATGGAATTTCTTGTAGAAAAGCTGCATACAAGTCAGCGAAAAATAAGTGAAGCCAGTGGAATAATTAAGCAGGCGGAGCGTCGGAAAAATTATAAAAAGGCACAGCTTTTTCCCGTATTGTATTCAATTACACCAAGCACTTTTGGAAGTATATTACGATCGTCAACTCGTATTTTGTTTATGGGTTCTAGAGAAGTTTAATAAAGATGAATTTCTTTTGGATTTTGTACTTTTTACGGACGAGTCATCATTCCACAATAACGGATTAGTTAATAGACATAATTTTCACCACTACAGTGACGAAAATTCACATTTTTTTAGAACTCTCGAAGGCAACACAGATGTTGTGTCAATGTGTAGGGTGGAATAATTGGAACGCTAGTGCTACGTTCTTTTTCGAAGGTAACTAACAAAGAATGTGGTTACAACTAGACGGTGCACCAGCGCATTTTCAAGTAAATGTTAGAAATGAATTGGATAGGCAATATCCCAATAGGTGGACAGGACGCGGCGGTCCACTCAATTGGCCAGCAAATTCCCCAGACCTAACGACTTCTGTTTTTTTTATGGAAATATTTCAAAAATATTGTCTATGATACACCACCAACTACACCAGACGATATGAGAGACAGAATAAGAATAGCGTTTCGTTCTTTAACACCAAGTATTTTAACAAGAGTTAAACAGTCCTTTCAAGAGAAAATTCGTTTATGTATTGAAAAATAAGGACATCATTTTGAGCACTTGTTAAAACATTAGTTTTCTTTTACTACTTAAGTTTGTTATTTGTTTAATAAAGTATGTATTTGTTGTTTACCTAGTTATGACGCTTTTTAATTATTGTGAAACAAAACCAATCAAACCGTTAGGTTAATAAATATTAGCCATTTAAAAAATGAATTGCACGAAACTAAAGGCTGTATTACACTTACCAAGTTCTTGACCAAGTTATTGGACAAGAAATTGTCGGCAAGTTCTTGATCAAGTTATTGTTGACCTTGACTGTTTTACACCTATCAATTTCTTGGCCAAGTTTTTAGATGAATTAGCAGTACCAATAGTGCAAAAGTACGAAACAAAAAAATTAATAAAGTTACCGAAGATTTGCGTTTGATATTGAATGTAAAAATAACTGCACAAGAGATGCAAAAGAAAATAAATAATTTACGCATACAATTCTTTCAGGAAGTATCAAGTTAACATGTCATTTTTAACAATTTTCTAAAATGGAATTTGTATTTACATTTTAGGCAGTTGGCAAAAAAGTTTATAACATGAATATTACTAGAAATCACTAAAAACTTGATCAAGTTGAGAAGAAAAATAGAACATGTTCTAAGCCACCAAGTTCTTGGCCAAGAAATTGACCAAGTCGACTTGACAAATGTAATACACGACTTGTCGTCAATTTTAACTTGATCAAGTTCTTGGCCAATAACTTGGTAAGTGTAATACAGCCTTAAAGTTTGAAATTGAAAATCCTAAATTACTAATATAGTTTTTAGTAATAATAGTAAATAATGTATCTGTTTGAAGTAATAATAATAATATTGTTTTTAAACACTCTGTATAATTTTTAGATTTCAACTTTAACTTATCTTAGAGTCTGATGCTTTGAGTAAACAATAAATACAATTTAAAATAATTCGCTCAAATATATAAGACAGAAATAGTTAAATGTCTCTGTTAAGTTATGTATAGGGAGTATAACAGTAAGTAGCCTTCATTTAGCCTATAGTATCAAAATATGCCATAATATACAAGTGTTCCATTTAAATTTTCATAACTTTGGTACGCAACTTTTATTGAATCACTCTGTATATTTCAAAACAATTTTAAAACGTGCCCGTAATGTGGCAAAGTGTTAAAACATTTTGTCACTTCGTATATATAAATCGACGGAAACGTGGTGCGCTAGCCTGTATATTATCTGTGCTATACCTATATAAGTGTTTACATTAGGATATTTTCCAGTTTGTTCACTAAAATCAATCCTCTTCCTAGATTGTATTTTTATAATAATATTCCCCCAAACATTAATCTTACTCAAAGAAGGAGCTCTTGGAATTTATAGTCAATAAATCATATAAATAGAAAAAAAAGTACGCCCAAGGTAACTTTGTGTGCATAGTTGATGTAACAGTCTTTTGTGCAGAAATGATTGCAAGCAACTATAGACCTTAAGTCTTATTATCATATGGGTAGAAATTAAATGAAATTTTGAATCCTATATTTAGTAAAAATGGTTTTGTCAATTATTAGACAAAAATAATTATAATACTTTCAAATAACAGAAAAAAATATATGTAAAGTAACTTATTCAGTACCGAAATGAATTACCTAAAATAATAATTTTTTTAGGAGCGTCATCTGTCGTTAACTAGAATACCAATTGTAGGTTTCAATCTCTTAAATTACAACTAAACTGCAGATTATATAAATTTATCAAATATTCAGCGCCTCTGGTGGTAGTAACGCGGCGACGGTGGCGTAGCCTGGTGTTCGTAACCATTTTAGGGCTACAAAAATTTGATAATCATGGGCCATCTGGATATTTATCTGTGGTATGGCCATTAAATTATTAATGCAGCCAACTTGACAAAACGAATGATGCAGAAGTTCTTATTTTTGGTGCTACTTTCAGGTGCAATTCTCAGAAATGAGTCCCAAATCAATGAGCTGAAAAATGTTGTACTGTGTAATGATCGAGTTTATTAATGTGACAAAAAGATAAGCATTTGCATGGGGGGATGCAGTTAAAACATATTTCTGTTATATTATTTTTATAGTTTTTCTAAAATAACCTTTGAATATTTTCTGTAGGACTTTAATTTTGTAATTATTTATTGTTATTAATGGAATTAAGATTATATACATAATTTGAAAAATATGTGATAGTATTGTAATAATATTAATGTAGTACATTATAAATCGGGATAGTAAAAATACTTGTTCATTATTGTATTATAATTTAAAGTTGCTTGGCAAGTTAAATTCTAATCACTAGCAAAAATTCGGCTTACGAATACTCAACATTTGAAATACTTTAAAATATGTTTGAATTGTTTAATTCTGCATTAAATATAATCTATAGCAACAACAAATTTATACTAGTTTAAAGCTTACGTAAAAAATAATGATGTGTTTAGCTTAATCAAAAATGTTCGATTAGCATGCAAAAATTATGTTGTAATCAATGATATACCTACAAGAAATGTTTCAAACAAGTTGCTTTTAGTATACCAGTGATAATGGTAATAATCATAGTAAATAGTAAGAATCCGGCAAACAAATGTTTTTATAATTAGTGTAATACTTTTCTGACCTTCTCGCTGTTGCATGTAAAAATACTTTAATTTTGATGCATTTAATAGAAAAGCAATATCGCAGTATTGGTAAGGATACTGCTCTACAGCTGTCTTTGCTACTAAATATCTTTATTGTCTGTAGTAAAACTAACTCGAACATAATTATTAAATACATTCTTAAATGTTTAAATGAATTTCAAAAGTTCAATTTTCTCTGAAAATCTAACCCTTTTTATATTTATATGTACTTATTCACAACACACAAGTTCATACAAATATAAAATAATCATTATATTCGGCTTTTCAATAGTACTTAGCAAAATAAGTATTAATTTGATAATAGATAATCAAATTAATAGTTACATATTACAATTATTGTCGGTAGTGCTCAAACCACAAGTCTAATTAATCATTTAGGGTTATAGTGTCAAAATTAATATTACTTGACAGATCAAATTTTGCAACGTCTCAAATTTGACGCCATTTTAATTTTGGTGGCGCATGTCGGTTGCGAGAGCGATTCTACTATATGTATATTTTTAAATATAATTAAGCCTTTATCAGAAATGAATTTATTCTCTCTTTACAATTCTAACAATTATGTAAGTTTCTCTCTTGATCTGAATTTTAATTATTATTAATCAAGCAATCTTAATACTAACACAACTACACAACTACTAATTTCTGCTTTATGAAGTTTCTGGTACCTGCTCTTAAGTGAGATACAACAGCAGTTTATCAAAAGCATGTTCTAGGTACACCCACTATTATAATGGAAATGTACAATTTCGAAGGCAGCACACCTTCCATGAATTTAACGGAGGAAAGTAAAACATCAAGTAGGTAGGTACGCAATTTGATAGAAACGTCAGAAATGTTTGACATATCCTTTTAAATTTCTTTTAATTCGCACGATTTGCACTTAAAGAGATTCTATTGAATCTCGGCACTCTTCCAACACAAGATTATCCCGTAAGGCAATCTTTTAAATTAGGTATTTACAATTTTAATTTATTAATAATATTTTAGAAGCAAAACTCAAAGTGTACAGATTAAAGTCAAACTTTGACAGTGAAAATCCATTGTCACGGCGTCCTCTCGCAAATGAAACCATTGAAGAGACTTTGTTGAACGATAATGAAGTGGTTTTGCTCACTCCCAGATTGACCAAGATGAAAGTCAAAAGGGTTTCTACGAATAGCCAAAAAAGAATCATGCCGCGACCTCGCCGACCATTAATGACATGAAATCCAAATCCATCTTACTTAAAGAAATTCTTTTGGTATATTTTTTGCTTCCTAGCTATGCGTAAAAACACAATCTTGATATACTTGCCTCTATATTAAGTGTTCTAGCGTCATTTCCTGAGTAGTAAGATCCAGATTGTGTGTTGTGTAGGAGGTGTGCCTCCTACATGAACACATGCAACAGCGACGTATATAATACGTCTTCTCAATCTGGGTCTTACTACTACGGAAATGACGCTAGAACGCTTAATATAGAGGTAAGTATATCAAGATTATGTTTTTCACGCATAGCTAGGAAACAAACAATATACCAAAAGAATTTCTCTAATATGGATTTAGATTGCATGTCATTAATGGTTGGCGAGGTCGCGGCATGATTCTTTTTTGGCTATGGGCAGAAACCCTTTTGCCTTTAATCTCGGTCAATATATGTCTGGAATTGAGCAAAACCACTTCAGTATCGTTCAACAAAGTCTTTTCAATGATTTCATTTGCGAGAGGATGAAGGGACAATGGATTTTCACTGTCAAAGTTTGACTCTAATATGCAGGCTTTGAGTTTTGCTTCTAAAATATTATTAATAGATTACTATTTTAAATATCTAATTTAAAAGATAGCCTTACCGGATAATCTTGTGTTGTAAGAGTGTTCAGATTCAATTAAACTCTTTTGCCTTTAATCGCGGTCAATGTATGCCTGGGAGTGACCAAACCACTTCAGTATCGTTCAGCAGTCTTTTCAATGTTTTCCTTTGCGAGAGGACGTATAATTGCAAAAGCGTATATAATACAAAGAACGCAGTCTTCTCAATCTGGGTCTTACACCTGAACAAAGAAATAAGCAAGATTATGGAAGAAATAGTCAATATAAAAGTAAATTCCAATTAAAAGATATAATAAGCCCCTATTTCTATTGTAAATTTGTAGACTGAAGTACAAGGCGTTTTTACATCCAAAGAAAATACACCAGAGAAGAAGCTGGAAGTTATAGAACTACTACAAGATTTAAAACAAGCAGCTCAAAAAGCTTCGGAGAACAACAATACTTGTATGTTGATATACATCAAAATTAAAACAAAATTATGACTTGAATTCGTGTAAATTCTGTGTAATAAATTATTTGTTAACAAGTTTTTCAGAATTAGTTATTATATGTAGGGGAGAGTAACCAACAGTGAGACGGTTTTCTTTTAGGTCAATATAAATTTCTTACTATTTTGAAAACATTACTAGTTTTTCTATCATAATGAAGCTTGGTCCTTTTTTGAAATGTTTCTGTCTTCATTTCTAAAGTAATTAAAAATTTCAATTTTTTGTTTCAAAAAATTGTTACAGATGTTTGTGTCTCAGTGTTGGTCACATGTGTCCAACACTGAGACACCCAGTGAGATATGAGGTATTTTCGGAACTAATTATTCTTTTAATGATATATATGAAAAATATTTATTGGAAATCAAATCTGCATTTAATAGGGGTACATTTTAGCCATAAAAAATAACATTAGACTCACATAACATAGGTAAAACAAGATGTCTATCGAATATTTAATAAACTTAAATCTATTTCAAAAGTATATGAGGCCTTCTGCCGGCTTGTGTGTCCACACGGAATACTAGGTGGCATAATTAGTTTAACATCTGTTTTAGGAACCACAGCTTCATCAGCAACGTCAGGGAATACGAACTTATTTGTTCTCTTTTTCTGGTTCCTCAAGAATGTAATTTCGTACTCTTGATTTGATCCAATTTTTGAAAGCACTTTTCCAACGAAATAAATCTTTTTCTCTGTTTTTCCAGTAAATTCTACTAGTACGAAATCATCTTTCATCGGACTCCTGGTTAGCTCCGGAAATCCATGAGGATCAATTGTATTAAAACATTCGTCTCCTGAAGACGAGTCTAGTATTGGCTCTTCCTCTGAGCTTTCCGAATCTTCTTCAATCAGTTGCTTTTTGACTTTTTTAACCTTTGTTTGCTGTGTTCTATCTTTAATGCTGCCCCTATTTTTACTTGCCGTCGCTCTTTCTTCTATAGCATCCTTCTCAGGGGTGTCCGTTGCTATCATACTTTTTCCTTTTATTCTTGTAATTTTGGATTTGCGAGCCGCTGCTTTTGGAAAACCTCTAAAGTCTTCAGGACTTTTGAAAACACTTTTATAATTCCTATCTTTTACATCTCCTATAACATTTTTATCATTTTGGGCCATGGGGTCTGCTAATGATGAGGCTTTTCTTGAAATCAACTGAGGCTTCATTATTTTCGTTTTCTTTCGGAATGACGCGATCGGTAACAGCGCTTGGTAGAAAATCTATGTCAGTAAACACATTTGCTTCAAATGGATATATTCCACACTTCTTAAATGCGTTTATTATGTTACTTGGGGTTAACGTCTTTTCATGAGCAATTCCAACACACCCAGCTACCTCATATACAGGCTGTTCCTAAATATCATGTACATAAGGAAGGGGGTAACTATTTGGTTTATTTTGTGCCTAAAATTTCATATAAACATAGGTCTGCAAACGCTTCGTTACCAATATGCAGGGTGTTGAAATTTCAAGAATTTTTCACTTTTTACTGTATAGCTCCTGCAGTTTTTGAGATATTTTGTTCAAATTTGGAAGGTAGGTTACGCTATAAGGCCTGCATCATTAGCCATGCCAAATGATTATGTAAATCTACAGGGTAATAATTTTTTCGGGGTCATGCCCTCTTTTCTCACCCTGAACTTTTTTGCGATGCGCCACTGCTAGATTCTAAAATACGCAATAAATTTTCTGTCTTGTTTAGAAACTTTTTGATCTCTTATATTTTTTTCTTATCTCTGACCGTTATCGAGAAAAAAAATAGAAAACAATTTTCTGTAATTCGCCAGAAAAAATTAAATTTTTTAAAATGGTCTAGCAGGCTCTGGCTTTATTCAGATAATCACTTGAATTTATTAATTTGACAATTGACATTAGAAATCGTAAAAAAACTGCAGGAGCTATACAGTAAAAAGTGAAAAATTCTTGAAATTTCAACACCCTGCATATTGGTAACGAAGCGTTTGCAGACCTATGTTTATATGAAATTTTAGGCACAAAATAAACCAAATAGTTACCCGCTTCCTTATGTACATGATATTTAGGAACACCCTGTATATATAGTGGGACACCTGGATGTTGCATCATCCTATCTATCGACGGCAGCGTTATAAACTGTTGAAAATGGCTTATAAATACCAACATCCAATGGTTGTATTTTATTTATGGAGTGCGGTGGAACAGTCAAAATAGTTACGCCATTAGCCTTCGCCTAATTGAGAACAGCAATACTGAGGTGACTCTCATGATTATCATAAATCATAAGTGATGGATTCTCAGTGGAACTGTGGGAGTATTTAATAAAATGCTCCATTACTTGTAAAAATAAATCTGCATTCATCCATCCGCTAGCAGCATCAAGCCCTAGTGTACCAGGAGGGGCCCCTTGAAGCATATGTTCTTTAAAGTGAATTCGAGGAAACACCATTGCTGGAGGAAGATATTGACCGGAAGTACTTATTATGCAGCAAGTTGTAACAAGAGTACCCCTTTCTCCACTTGTTACTTTGCTGACTTGCTTAACGCCCTTAACTGCTACTACTTTCTGGGGCTTTTGAACGGTCATAGTACCTGTCTCGTCTAAGTTAAAAATTCTTCTTCCGTCAGCGAAATGGGAACCCCTTAAATAAATATCTTTTAAATTATTGTAAAAAACTGACACATTGTGGCGATTAAAAGACGTTGCACGAGACAAGCTGCATCCTTTAGGTGTTAATAACAGTCGATCATGACGTTTGCGAAAACCTCGAAACCATTTTAGCCCTGCCATTTTTTCGTCATGCCACTTGCAAGGAACCTGCGTCTTGTTTTCAATGGCCATTTCATAGGCAAGTTTTCGGCAATCGGTAACAGACAACCCATAAAACATTCGTGAGCAGTCGATGGTGTATTTTTCAAGAGAGGCTTCCTCTGCTACAGTGAATATTTTGTTCACGCTGTAGTTTGGAGACATTCGGATTACGCTGACGTCTTCAACCTGTTTAGCTTTTTTAACTTACCTAGCCAAGGTTTGAAATGCGATACCTTTGAAGCAGCTACTTTCCTTAGACTTCCGCCTTCCATTACAAGACTTACTATGCATCTCTCATAGTTTCTTCTAAACAGTTACTAATTTTTCTTTTTTTAGACTCCATTTTTGAGCTGAAATAACAAAACATCACTTAATAGTTCATATAAATATGTATATATGTCCAACAATGAGACATTGTCCCACTGTAGAGCACATCAGTTTGTCTTACTGTTGGACATACATAAGCGACCGCAATTTTGTGCCACAGTTCATGTAAATAAATAGATAGCCACACAAATAAAATGGGTTTACAAACTAAATAATTGAAACATACCTTCGTGCTAATCACTTCACAAAAATACCTTTCTATTTGTCTTTCAGTCACAAGATAAGACAGGTGCGAAAATTTACTTTTACACCCGGGAATCGTACGTAGTTCAATGTTAGGTCCATCACTAGTCACAGCGTTCACAACCACACAACTACTAATTTCTGCTTTATGAAGTTTCTGGTACCTACTCTTAAGTGAAACAACAGCAGTTTATCAAAAGCATGTTCTAGGTACATTCCAGTATTATAATTGAAATGTACAATTTCGAAGGAACACCTTCTATGAATTTAACGGAGGAAAGTAAAACATCAAGTAGGTAGGTACGCAATTTGATAGAAACGTCAGAAATGTTTGACATATCCTTTTAAATTTCTTTTAATTCGCACCATTTGCACTTACAAAAATTCTATTGAATCTCGACACTTCCAACACAAGATTATCCCGTAAGGCAATCTTTTAAATTAGGTATTTAAAATTTTAATTTATTAATAATATTTTAGAAGCAAAACTCAAAGCGTAGAGATTAAAGCCAAACTTTGACAGTGAAAATCCATTGTGCCGGAATCCTCTCCCAGACATATATTACCAAGATTAAAGGCAAAAAAGTTTCTGCGAATAGCTATACTAGAATCGCTCTCGCAACCGACATGCGCCACCAAAATTAAAATGGCGTCAAATTTGAGACGTTGCAAAATTTGATCTGTCAAGTAATAGGTATTAATTTTGACACTATAACCCTAAATGATCAATTAGACTTGTGGTTTTAGCACTACTGACAATAATTCTAATATGTAACTATTAATTTGATAATAATTTTGCTTAAGTACTATTGAAAAGAAGAATATAATGATTATTTTATATTTGTATGAACTTGTCTGCTGTTAGTAATTACATATAAATATAAAAAAGGTTTTCATAGAAAATTGAACTTTTGAAATTCATTTAAACATTCAAGAATGTATTTAATAATTATGTTCGAGTTAGTTTTACTACAGATAATAAATATATTTAGTAGCAAAGACAGTTGTACAGCAGTATCCTTACTAATAGTGCATAGTCCATTAAATGCATCAAAATTAAAGTAGTTTTACATGCAACAGCGAGAAGGTAAGAAAAGTATTACACTAATTATAAAAACATTAGTTTGCCAGATTCTTACTGTATACTATGATTATTACCATTATCACTGCTGTACTAAAAGCAACTTGTTTGAAACATTTCTCGTAGGTATCACATTGATTACAACATAATTTTTGCATGCTAATCAAACATTTTTGATTAAGCTAAACACATCATTATTTCCTTAAGCTTTAAACTAGTATAAATTTGTTGTTGTTAAAGATTATATTTAATGCAGAATTAAACAATTCAAACGTATTTTAAAGTATTTCAAATGTTGAGTATTCATAAGCTGAATCTTTGCTACTGATCAGAATTTAACTTACCAAGCAACTTTAAATTATAATACAATAATACACAAGTATTTTTACTATCCCAATTTATAATGTACTACATTAATATTATTACAATACTATCGCATATTTTTGAAATTATATAATCTTAATTCCATTAAGAACAATAAATAATTACAAAATTAAAGTCCTACAGAAAATATACAAAGGTTATTTTAGAAAAACTATAAAAAAAATATAACATAAATATATTTTAACTGCATCCCTCTATGCAAACGCTTATCTTGTTATCACATTAATAAACTCGATCATTATTTCATTCTGAAATCAATCATCCACCATTCCTCTATTACATTCAACATGGTTTGAAATTTGAAAATTTTCTAAACAGTATTACTTATGTGATCTTCAAACAATTGTTATTTTAGTTAGAGTCATCTACTTCCTCGATTAGACAGAGTTCTTTCTTCAACTGATCAATATAAGTACAACTTATTATGAACAAATATATTAACAGGTTCCAAAATCTGTCTTTGACTTTTGATATAGATACTGAATTTAATCAGTCTCCAATCCTTTATAAGCTACATTCGTTTTATCAGTTACGTGATTATTCTAAATAACATAAAGCAATTACAAGTAAAACCAAGCATTTCTGTTGAATAAAACTTACCTTCTCGTATATAATTTGGTTTAGATCAATATATTTGACTTTAATAACTTTCACAGTCGCTGGTACCGCTATCATTAATACAAAATATTACTGGATTAATATCTGTTTTATCAATTTCTATTTCCCTATCCCACGACGTCTTTATTTCTTTTTCAATATGAGTGATGGTAGCCCAAGTTTCATGTGTAATTGTTCGAAAAACGCTGTACTGAATACTAGTCACCTGCTTGTCAAACGCTACGCTTGTCAAGTGTCATACGCTCCGTGAAAATAAAAATCTGACAACAATGCTCAGAATAGCTATGTATCAAATAAAATATTGATATAGAAAAGTAATATTTAATAATTATATCTATAATATTTAATTTCTAACTGACTTTCATGTAATAGTATTTTACTAGCCGTAGCTATTTATCCTAAAATATTAATTAGTTGGTTGAATTTTATTGTTCTAAAATTGTTCCGGTTGATTGGAATTTGTAGTGGTATTGAATCAGCGTTTTTAGTTCGTACTTTTGCCGTGTCGGTTGCGAAAACGACCCGACTATATAAAAGAATCATGCCGCGATCTGGTCGACCATTAATGAGATGCCATCCAAATCCATTTTATTTAAAGGAAATCGTTATTTTCTTACTAGTTATAGGTAAAAAACACAATTTTTATATACTCTATATTAAACATTCTAGCATCATTTCCTTACTGTTCATGTAGGAGGTGCAATTGCATTAGCGATGTATATAACACAGTCTTCCCAATCTGGGTCTTACTACTACCGGAACGACGAAATAAGTAAGATTAATGGAGAAATGGTCAAAATGAAAGTAAATTCCAGTTGAAAAATATAATAAGCCCTTAATTATATTGTAAATTTGTAGACTGAAGTACAATGTATTTCTACAACTAATGATGATATAGCGAAGAATCTGGCCGTTTTAGAACAACTGCTGCAAGATTTAAAACAAGCAGCTCAAAAAGCTTCGGAGAACAACACTACTTGTACGTTGATATACATCAAAATTAAAACAAAATTATGACTTGAATTCGTGTAAATTCTGTGTAATAAATTATTTGTTAACAAGTTTTTCAGAATTACTTATTATAGGTACTATTTAAAAATCTGGTTCAAATGACCAGTTCGCTTAGTTCTGTCGCAGAAGTGCTTATTTGAATATTTATATGTATAGCTTTAAATATAATTAAGCCTTTATCTGAAATGAATTTACTCTCTACAATTCTATCAATTATGGAAGTTTCTCTCTTGATCCTAATTTTAATTATTATCAATCAAGCAATCTTGATACTAGCGTGTGGTTGTGCCAGTGTCAAACAACAGCCCTTCTTCAAGAGCAAGTTCTAGGTACACTCCGGTATTATAATTGAAATGTACAATTTCGAAGGCAGCACACCTTCTATGAATTTCACGGAGGGAAGTACAACATCATTAGTAGGTAGGTACGCAATTTGATAGAAACGTCAGAAATGTTTGACATATCCTTTTAAATTTCTTTTAATTCACACGATTTGCACTTAGATTCTACTGACTCTGGACACTCATATAACACAAGATTATCCGGTAAGCCTATCGTTTAAATTAGATATTTAAAGTAATAATCAATTAATTATATTTTTGAAGCAAAACTCAAGGCGTGCAGATTAAGGTCAAACCTTCACGGTGAAAATCCATTATACCAACACCATCTCGCTAATGAAACCAGTGAAAGGACTTTGTTGAATAATACTGAAGTGGTTTCGCTAAGTCCCAGACATACATTGACCATGCCGCAACCCCGCCAATCATTAAGGACATGCGACCCGAATCCATCTTACTTGAAGATATTCTTTTGTTTCCTAGTTATCGGTAAAAAACATAATCTTGATATACTACCTCTATATTGAGCGTTCTAGTGTCATTTCTTACTGTTCATGTAGGAGGTGTAATTGCAATAGTGACGTATATAGCACAAAGAATACAAACTTCAGACCTCAACGAAGAAATAAGTAAGATTAAGGAAGAAATTATCAATATGAAAGTAAATTCCAATTGAAACATATAATAAGCCCTTATTTATATTGTAAATTTGTAGAGTGATGTGCAAGGCGTTTTTACGTCCAAAGATGATATAGAGAAGAAGCTGGAGATTATAGAACAACTACTACAAGATTTAAAACAAGCAGCTCAAAAAGCTTCGGACAACAACAATAAATGTAGGTTGATAGATAGATTACATCAAATTTAAGACAAAATTATGATTTGTGTTCCTGTAAATTTTGTGTAATAAATTACACTGGTAGACAAAAATCCACTTGTTTGTTGTGACATGAACAAAACAAAGTGTTTATTACGTAAAAATTGACACAAAAGCTGAAAATAGCTACAGATTTCTTCTATCACCTATACTTTTTTTGCTATGAGGTATTTTTGTTTTTTAAGCAAACAGCGATAGATATATTATTGTTATATTATTTTATTAACCAAAGAGTACATTAAAATGTTACTGTCGATGTTTTTCGGCGATATTTTGTTTTTGGAGTATCCCTTAACAATGTCCAGCAGTAATCGGCAAGCAAACTGGCACTCCACTTGCCTTGGTACCGTTTCTCCATCGCAGAAATGTCCTGGTGGAACCGTTCCCCATGTTCGTCACTTACAGCCCCTAAATTTTTGGGGAAGAAATCCAGATGGGAGTCCAGAAAGTGAATTTTAAGGGACATGTTACAACCCATTTCCTTATAGGCAGTAAGTAGTTCAGTCACAAGATCTTTGTAATTGTCAGCTTTCACATTTCCAAGAAACTATGCAACAATGTTTTTAAAAGCACCCCAGGCTCGTAGTTCAGTTTCATTCAGCATTTCCTCAAATGTTTCATCTTTCATTACTTCTCTTATTTGCGGACCCACAAATATGCCTTCCTTCACTTTTGCGTCACTGATTCTTGGAAATTTTTGTCTCAGATACAAGAACACTCTTCCATTTCTGTCCATTGCTTTCACGAAATTCTTCATTAAACCCAATTTAATATGCAAAGGTGGAAGTAATACCTTTTTGGGATCAACTAGAGGTTCATTACTAACGTTTTTTTGACCCGGAGTTAGTGCCTGACGTACTGGCCACTGCTTCTGTACATAATGACGGTCTCGCGCACGGCTGTCCCATTCGCAAAGGAAGCAACAATATTTCGTATAACCTAGTTGCATTCCAAGAAGAAGGGCTATTACTTTTAGGTCTCCACATATTGGCCAACCATATTCATGATAACGGATATGCTCTAAAAGAACTCTCATATTCTCATATGATTCCTTCATATGAACCGCATGAGCTAAGGGCACAGATGGATATTCGTTACCGTTATGAAGCAATACCGCCTTTAAACTAAGTTTAGAGGAATCAATGAATAGACGCCAATCACATGGATCATGTTTCTGTCCTAGTGGGTTAAACAAAAGGTTGACTTCTGAACAGTATACTAGATCCCCTTCTTGAAGAAAGCAATGCGTGAGGTCTTTCTGCCTTTTTCTGTAAAAAGTAATATTTACATCACTTTGGAGAAGATTCCAACCTTTTAGTCTGGATGCTAAAAGTTCGGACTGCGATTTTGGAAAGTTTAGATCTCGAACTAAGTCATTAAGTTCATCCTGTGAAATTAGATGCGGCGCTGTTGAACATCCTGGCAAATCAAATAAAGGATCGGTTGTCATTTCCTTTGCGGTTTCTGTATCATCACTTAAAGAAGTAGTCGATTCTAGTTCTTCATCGAGACTCCAAGATTCTGGTGCTTTTGGAATAGGAAGTTGTTCACTGTGTTTGATAGGTCTTAAAGCTGATGGTAAATTTCAGTACTTAACAGTATTTTTAGACTTCGGTCCAATACCTTTAATATTCGTGAGGCATAAATAGCAGTCTGTAACATGGTCTTTAGGTTCTCTCCAAACCATTGGCACTGTGAAAGGCATTTTACGATTTGAACCTTTTAACCAAGCTGTTAACAATGTTATACAAGTTTTACAAACGATATGAGGGACCCATGCTTTGTCTTGGTCCCCAACTTTAACACCAAAATACAGTTTGTAAGCTTTTAGCACAAGCGGTGTAAAATTACGTTTTTGTGATTTAAAAGTTAGTTCTCCGCACACATAACAAAAACTGTTGGCACTATTTACGCACTGTCTAGGCATTGTACGTAAAAATCTTAGGCACAGTAATTTAAAAAACGTAAAAGAATGTTAACTCAAAAACTCTGCTATCCAAACTCAGAAGACGTAACCGATTCGGATACTGTTAGTCTACTGATAAATGATAAAGTTTGTAAAATAAAATGATCGGAAAACACGCTGTTTACTTCGAACAAGCAGGTAGAAACCTGTCTAAACCGGATATATCCCTGATTATATGAAAGTATGAGATGATGCAATATAATAAAAATTTTACGTATTGTAAATTATAAAGCCGCAGGGTACAGAATATCTGTGGGTGATAGAAAAGTTCTCTTTTCAGATTTGACTTCAGGGTATCAAACTGCATTAGAAACACCTAAAAATTTTCATGTCACAAATTATGTGTCTATCAGTGTTATTTGTTAACAGGTTTTTCAGTTGTTTTGGTACTAGTTAAAAAACTGGGTTGAAATGATTAGTTCGCTTAGTTCAATCGCAGTACTCATATGAATATTTATATGGGTTGATTTGGACAAAAACCTGTGATTATTTTGACGTAACATGTTTAAATAATTACAGGTCTTTTGAATGTGTTTTACTGAATATTTTCTCAGAATATTTGTTTGGTTTGTTAAGGTCCTGCCTATCGAGACAGGGACACAAAAATTAAATCTATAAAAAAAGAAATTGAAGAAGCTTTGGACATCTATGCGGATGATAAAACAGGGAAAACAGATTTTGCGTTGGAACTTGCAGGTATGCAAGCTGTTATATTATTACATTACAAACATAAATTTTAATATTTAATTCATAGAAGTAAAAGCTTAACATGTTTATCATTTAAGTGTAATTATTTGAGCTTTTTATACGATTACGATCATCCCAAGCTGCACGCTTTATCTCTTATAGCAACTTTGTCTTTTAATCATTGGCGTACGAGGAAAGAATAAAACAGAAGAGAGTCTTGTTAAAAATAATATTTGTCGAAAGTGGTAACTCAATATGGCCGCGGCAATGCATAGGCGTGCATAAATATTTTGTATAGGGTATGTGTACACTTCGTATGTTCTCGATAATCATTCAAAATAGATTCTTAGTCCAATAATAATTAAAGAAATATCATGAGTGCATTGTTTTTTAACTCCTTCTATTGTTTTTAATATAGTAACATTTATTCTAACTGTATTAAAGAAAACATTTAAAAAAACATGGCTAGGATATGTATGTTACGCCACTGAACACATAATCAAACATGACAGATATATAACAAGTTATTCAAAATATATACTTTTTAAATTATTATTGCCTGTGTTGAATGCCAATTTGAAATTAACTTTACCGATGAAGAGAAAAAGTGAGATTATTCTTTTTTGTCGTGTTAGAATCGCCACAAGCCACACAATTCACCATTATAAAAGCACTAAAGTCAATTTGACCAATAACTGACCTGCCTTAAAGTGGTAACTTCCGTTATTATCTCTCTACATCTAGAGCAATAAATTTCATGCGACATCTATACTAAATATTTTCCAATCAGATGAATAGTTGACAAGTTACAGCGGAGTCAAGTTCATCAAATTTATACAATTCTCAATATCGCTACATTTTTTCTCGAAATTTCAGTAAATACCGATTACAAAAATTATAATATTTTTCAAACCCGACCCATAGTTTCGTTCAAAATATTGCAAAGACACTGTTCCGTACCGCCCGACAACTTTTGCTGACAGCATTCGCAAAGAACGTGAAATAGTTTGATCCCGAGCAATAGCAGTTTTAGGAGTCACGCAATGAAGACCTTCCATGGTGTGAAATATACTGAGACCATCTAGGGTGTTGGTATTGAAATCAGCATTGTCAAATACGAATTGAGAGAACAAATTTTTCTCAATCGTCAATGCTGGACGCATGATAGCAGATATTTCTAATAGAAGAGATTCGCTATAAGAGAAACAGAATCCGAGCGATGACAAAATATTTATCAGTTGCCTGGATCCAAATTTTTTGTACAGGAATGCTCCAACTCCAACATGTCGCGATGACAAGAATGATCGAGGTCTCACTGTAGAAATTATGGAATGCGACATTTTGTCTGCCACTTCTCTGTAGAGCCGCGCTTATTTTTTAATATAACATCTTGAAGGAAACACGTAACGTTTCTGGGATTACCGTATTAACATTTTCAAAAAAATTATCGGAAAGAGGACACTGTTTTGTTTCGTATACTTGTGATCTGATGTCTTTCAAGACTATTGTTGCTGCAACTTGAACAATTCGTAGTCGTTCTTCCTGTGGATCGGTTTTCGTGCTTTCATACCACGAGTTTGTAAGGATTTCGTATCCTGGGTGATCGAAGCATACAGCCGAGGGTTTTGTGGCTGTTGTAATAACAATGTCGTCGACATATTTTTGGAGTAACCTTGACCTGGCTGTTCTGCTATCCGGGCGGTAATCTCCTTCGATTTGATTCATCAGCTCGTCAATAGAGAACTGACATTCTTCGGAGTTCTCTTCAAAGTAGGAATAGATACCAGCCATTGTTTCATCGACATTTGTAGCTGATCGATAACCACTTTTTTTCCAGATGATGGCGGACAGTAGAATTTTTTCATGCAGGAGTTATGATATTTAGCCTCGACCGCGACCAAATCGGAAACTTGTTGAGCGGGATCAATTATTGTTTCGCCCCATTCATCACTGCGGTTCCGAGTAAATTCTAAAATGCTGTCTTTCACTGAAAGTTCCCTAACATCATAAATTATTTCTCGATCACACAAGCGAGTCTTTTTTGGTTTCATTATGAATCCATAGGTTATGTTTTCATTGCATAAAATGCAATGCTGTTTGAAATTGAATATCAGCGCTCAGAACTCAAGTTTGTTAAAAACCGCTCAGTTTTACCGTCATTTCTATTCACACTCGATTCCCGAAAAGTCTTCTAACTTATTTCTTTCACATTCACCACAGCACGTTCATTTAAACTTTTTTCGCGTACAAAACAAATATCTCCTGGAGCTGCTATAATGGATTTACTTCGCTTGGCGTCTATCGCGATAGACTAACACTAACACTAACGTTTTTTGCCCAAGCTTAGACAGCAGATGTTTTTAAATATTTGCGTCAGACTAGGCGAAGTCCTGTTCGCTAATATTCATCAGTACCGCGTACCGCATTTCTATTCTAACTAAACTTAACGAAGTCGATACGACCATGCTGCGAAGTTACCTATTCTGAGTTATATGTGTATTACATATTGCCGTGATCCCTACATTGGTCAGGCATTGTAAGATAAATAAATAATTATGTAATAGAATAAGTAAATAATTTACTAGTAGTAAGTGTAATTATGGAAAGATGTATCATGAGTTGCATAACCGCAACGGCGTAACATTATAATGTTAGGTAGATGACAATTAAAATTGTAACAAAATTTATTTAAAAGGTATAAAAACAAATACAAAAATAAAGTTCATGTATTCTATATTTGTAGAAACGAGAAGCACAAGATGCAATTTCAATATACAAAGACAGAACCAAATTTTATGCATTGTGTGAGAGTCGCATTAAATATTTTGAGCAATAAACCACTATTCAAAATGAATAACGTATTAAGAATAAATAACAGAGAGAGAGTTATGATGAAAGATGGTGTAGTCAAAAGAGTTGGTCATTTGAATGCCGTAAAGTTATATGAAAAGGTGAAATTAGATATTTACGACATGAAAACATCTTTCATCATGAATAGACGTAAATTTATAACAGATTGTTATTTGTTCGACATTTTATGGTCACATTTCGCTGGTGCGCGCGTAAAAGGGGATAAGTCAAATTGTTAAAATATCGGAGAAATAGATTTAAATTTTGACATGTAATTCGAGTGGCGATGAAAATGTTCCTTTCACTTGTATGGTTTTCAATCTTTGCCACATGAAACTTTAAAAAATGGTTAATTAAGACCTCACCATCTTCAGAAAAAAAAACTTCACAAACTTATTTTTGAATGACTTACCTCGTTTTACACTCTCCTTAATAATTTCTGATTAGACTCTTAACTTGTTTTACACAACTCAAGGTTTCGAAAAAAAGCATCAAATTAGAAAAAAGAATTTATTGCGAAAATGAAAAAACTTATCAATTGTTATTATTTTACAAATAATACAAGTGCTGAACGAATAGTTATTTTTTAACAGCCCAGAAGGTTAGTCTTCATCCTGATCTTCAGAATCTGAACACTCATCTGCAACATCTTGATCACTTACTAGATTTTTATAGAAATCCCGCAACGATTCAGATATAAATGGTAATAACTCTACTAAATGTTGCTTTTTTTCTGTTGAGATGGGCACTGGCCTGTTGTAGGCCGCTGCCGGTTGAATCCGCAGATCACCTTTTCCACGCCTTTCAAAGCTCAATGTTTGAAAGGGTTCATTTTCGTCAAACGATTTTTTATACTTCAAAGTTTTATGACCTTTTTCGTATCGCAACCATCTGAAATCTCGCCAATTGATCTTGTTGCCAGAAAGATCAGTCTTACGGTTTATCAACGTGGTATTAAGAATTCCAGCGAAATTTAAAAAATTCTCCCTCTCTAACTCTTTCACAATGAAAGGCTTCCGCTTTCCTGTCTGTCGTATTAACTGGGCCCAGTCGTGGGGGTGTTCAATTTGTCCGTTGTATTTCTTTTTTTTCTTTTCTATCAAACTGTGATCTGTATCGCACTCCATATGGGTGTGCCCGGATATAAGAAATTTGTGGTCAATGATGTCAAGGTTCTGGGAGTCCTGTAAAGCGGCCATGCACATTACTGATAAGTGACTATTTTTGTTTTGACCACCACAACAATCTGAATACATGGTCAAATGTTTCACATTTTTATCTAAATCGTTGTTTATGTAGTAATATAAGCATGAAGCTATTTCATTCCCACCTCGTTTAGCAATAGCTTCATGCCATAGGCAACAGTATGCTTGCGAATTATCGCAGTCATGAACGGTTAAATCAAAGGTCCATAACTGGTGCTTGTAAAAGGCTAGTGAATTCTTTACATCCGGTGTCGGTAGACACTGCTGCAGATCAAAAGTTATCGTTTTTCTGTTTGGATTATGTCTAGAAAGATCCTTGTCGGCGGCTTTGGAACTGTATCCTAAATCTGCTGCAAGATGGTGGGCAACTAATTCGGCTTCTAGTTGTGTTTTGTCGTCTGCCATTTTAATTTGCATACTTAATTTATCACATGTAGAGCAAGTGTCTTTTTTGGGCTTTTTAATACTAATGTTCAGTTGATGAAAAATGTTTTCATATACTTTACGATTTACTGGTTTCTCCGGATATTTTAATTTGTAAGCGCTATAAAGGGCAGCTAAAGTGTAGTGGTGAGGTAAATACCTTTTAGTCGAATCTCTCCTACTGTAATGACTTTCGTAAGTTGGTACTGAAAGGATGTGATTTCTGGCAATGGCAATAGCATTGTCACTTATTTTCTTCACATTCGCATGATTTCTCCTCTGATCTGATATTACAATTCCAGATGCTGTGGCACGTTTCTTGTTTATAACTGTCTCAATAAACTTGTTGCTGATGTCGAAGGTTTTGACAAAGCATGATTTACAAACCGATATGTTTGAACCGTGTACATGCAAATGATACGCAACAGTACACAGACGAAAGCGTCTATTTGTGCAATTTTCCCGAATACGCATAGTCTTTTTATTCTTCAGTTCAATTAGATCCGCTATGTACTGCGCTCTTCGATTGTAACTGTTCATAGCCCAGAACTCATCAAATATCTTTTGCCTGACTTCTTCTGTGATTGCTTCGATGCATCGCTTTCTACAAAGATTTAAAGGCTTTAACGTTTTTTGTCTAATAACCTTTCCCTTTAATGTTTGGTATGCTTTTCCCGTGTTACGTTTCTGTGTTCTGTCTTGCCTTTTTTGTCGAGTATCTCCTTTTATTGTTCGTTTCCTTGAGCGACTCCTGTCTCCATCTAATTGTTCTTCACTTTCGATAATTTCGTTTGGAGCACTGTTGGAAATGTAACTGGATTCCCTTGAAGTCATTACAAAAATTCATTGATAGATCGTTTTGTGGGTGGTCTGGTTCAAAATTAGGATCTTTTAGACTGTCGTCAGAGTCTTCAAAAACAGCATCTTCGGGGATACTAGGAACCCCACTGGCAGCTTGAAAAGAAAAACACAATATTCAGTGCTTTTCTCTGATGTTAAACAAGGTTTGGTATTATTGATGGGTTAGTGATTATTACACTTACCTTCACGTTCACTTTCATCTTCTATCACGTCTGTGTCTTGGCGAACCATTTGTAGTATTTTTTTACCTCTACATAACATTTTTAATTCACACAATTTACTACCTGTCGATCAAAGCATCAAACAAGGTTATGAAAAGAGAGTTAAAGACAGGAAACTGGGTAGGTTATAAAGTGTTTAAGGAGATAACTAAACTTATCTCGTTCTGCACCAGTTAAATTCTATCGTATACTAGTGTAAAACGAGGTAACTAAACATATCTCGTTTCTCACAAGCAGTGTTATTATAAAATTTGACTTAACTTTTCATCATATTAGGATTAGGCACCCAAACATACATCAATGTACTTAACTCATTTTTCACAATGCTGTGCAATCATATTTTAAAACAGTTTGTCGACATAACCCGTTTACACCAATTTTTGACTTAACCCCTTTTACGCGCGCACCAGCGATTTAATAATATGATAAATACCTGACACTTATATCTACGCATAATTTTAAAAGGAATATGTAAAAGGTATATTATTTTTATTCGACACAATATAATGTGGAAAAACTTCAGTAATAGCAGGTTAAATCCAGTTTTATCCAGGAAAAATTCCGGAAATAACACGTTAAATTGGTTTAATCTCATTAAAATCTACAATGAAAAACAATGTTCAATATTGTTAACAGCTGCATACAAATCAACCTACATGAAGACGAGGAAAGATGGTTCGAAGATATGGATGAAGTTATCAAGGTCCAGGTTTATAATAACATAATTAATAAAAGGAGCATTCCAGTCGTATGCAATGTTTTTCCTGTTATTTTCAAAGGAAACGGCTGCAAAAGAAAAATACGAATAGTGTTAAATAGTGGTAAAAGAATGTATTTAAATAATGATGAAAGAAGCAACGAATTCATCTATAAACATAATGAAGGATGGCGTTAATGAAAAGGAATGTACCTACCAAGATAAGAAAATCGCAAATGTGCATAGACATTAACAATAATAAACAATTTGAGTGCGTGTATAATTTGTGTAATTTCGATATGTCAAACAATATTAGTGCAGGTCAGCCTAGGGAGAACGTCAAGAAAATAAATCTGAGCAGGACAATGCCAACATAAACGTTAGTGCGGAGATGTATGGTTTTTTCTGATGACCGAAAATTATAAAAAGCCGGGAAGAAGGCAAGTACGGGAGAAGTGGCAGAGAAGCAGTCGATGTCTAGAAGTGAACAAGTTGCCGAGCTCTAGTAACCGAACTTGTAAAAGTAGCGTTTGATTTTTCATTTCGTTCGATGATTGCAGGCGTTTAATACACTGCATAAAAATCATCCTTAGCAAAATGTATTAAGTTATTTTATTTTCAATAAGTACTTTTTATTTCATAATTAATTTTTGCCATTTAGTTTAATTTCATTTATTTTTTTTAATTATCACTATGATGGACCAATATAAGGAAGAATTTGATGAAATGTATAAACAGCATAAGTAAGTTTCACTTAAAAATAAATTATGCTAAAGATGCTATGTGGAAATATTCATCTTTAGCAAAGCGTTTTTAAAATTTATTTAATATTTTGGATGCGATTATTATCTTCTTTGTTATAAGTAGACTAAAGTAATAAATAATGGGATTATTGTTAACAATGTAGGGAGGCATCGATGACACAACGTGTGAATGTTTGTTAGTGATGTTATCTATGCATTGTTAACAATTTTTAGATACAAAATTTTATGGGGATTTCAAATATATTGGTATACGTAAAGATGGGAGCATTTTGGTGGACAGTGGCCAATTTATGATATGTACAACGTGTGAATGTTTGCATATGGTGATTGGTTATGGTCTTATCAGGGTGTTTTCTGTTTTGCGAGTTTTTGTATTTTCAAAGATAATTCGTGAAAATGAATGTCTTTGGTAAGGCAAAAATTTAGCGTCGTATAATAAAATTATTATTTCTTTGAAACTATATAATGTTAAAATTTGAATATAGCAAAGAGTGATATCTATTCTAAATCTATATGTTATATTTGTAATGTAATGTGTTTTCCGTATCTTTATAAAATACACGTTTGTTTTTTTTACTTGTAATTGGAAAGTAAAAAGGACAATTTCTTTTACGGCCACATGTGGCAAGAGAATTATTTCTTCGATGATGTTATTATAAGATGTTAAAATTGAATATAAATATTTTATGAGATTTAGTTTTTATTAATAACCTTATCCTATTAATTTTAAATAAGAAATGTTGTGGGAAAAGCAAAAGGAATATCACTGCTAGAACCTACAAGAAATATATGAATGTTGATGGAGATTGAACTTATAAATTTAATTAAGAATTTTTTTTTCATAACAACGTTATCTCTACATTAGTAATAAATTATGCAGCTTTGTATTATCGTAGTTTGATTAAATTATGCCGGTGCAAAATTATTATATTTAATTTGAAAACAAGGCTATAGCAATATGTACTTAGGTATTTCTATTATATTCTCTTTTACGAAAGATTAAGGATGCAAAAAACGCTTAGGCATTCCATCTGCTTAAGCGTTTTATGCAATGTCAACAAAAATTTTGAACATGACAACTAAATATATAAGGAAACTAATAAAAAGCCATAACGATAGCAATTGAGATATCAAGTAACTACTACTGTCAAAGTATGTACAATGAAACATGCAACAATGAACAAGATTAATTAAGATTAATATCCCTACAATTTTAAAAAGCTATGTTTAGATGTTTCTTCCAAAATTTATTAGGATACCACTAGTGCCATCAGCATGTAATACTTTTCAAATTCATGTCCATATACAAGAAACTATTTTTAAACCAATTCTACTTTATTTAGGAGGCAGCATCATAGAGGTTCGTGACACTGAAAGCTATCCTACTCCTGATGCAGTGAAATTTTGGGGAGTAACAATTTGCACAAAAAATCCTGCTCGTGCTATATTGCAAGTAAGTTTTGTTCTTTAATATGATCAACATGTGTAAATTTAAATTGCGCACGTGCAATTTCAGCCTGGAACACTACCCGGAGAATGTTGGGCTTTTAAAGGATCGAAGGGTTGTGCAGTAATTCGGCTCTTGGGTAAGGTCCGCATTACCGGTGTCACTTTAGAACACATATCAGCGAGTATGTCACCATCTGGGGAAATTACAACGGCGCCTAAAGAGTTCACAATAAAAGTTGAATGTTTCTTTAATCTTTTGTTACAATTATATACTTAATATTCATCAATTTCAGGGTTTATATTCTATAGAAGATCATCCACAATTTCTTGGTAAATTTACATATGATATCAATGGTAAAAGATTACAATATTTCAACATAGAAAATTGTGACAAGAGTTTTAACATGATAGAATTTAGAGTTCTCAGCAATCATGGTCATCCAGATTTTACTTGTGTATATAGGTATGTCCTAATATTTACAGAATAACGTATTTGATACATTTATTTATTTTTTAGGTTACGGGTACATGGAGAATTACAAAGATAATAAATACATATTATTATACTATTAGTGCTTACTATCTAATTTGATTTTTTTTGATTTATGTGGTTCTTAATAAATATTTTGAAGTAAGTTGCAATATAATATACCTACTTTGTAATTTTAGAATCTAAAATTTGGGTTAGTGATGCAAAAGGCTTCAATTTATAATGTCAAGGTCAGTTTTTGTACTAATTTATTTTCTTAAAAAAGTTATGTGTCTTAGAAATAACGACAAAAATGCATGAATTTAATTAATGTCTACTAAGGCTGATACACAAAAGAAAAAACAACCTCCACGTGCCAGCTGCACATTTGATGAACGATATAAAAAAGAAGAAAACCTGTAATTATTTTTGAAGATAAAAAACATTAAATAGTAAACATTGTCACACACATTTCACACGAGGTTTTTCCAAGCTATTGCATCGTCAATCCGGTATCTTTACCGGCCCTAGCGAAGACGAAAATCTATCGGAATCGGTCGGCTATTGCAGACTTAAATGCGAGTGACATTTTAATTACAAACTGTCACTCGCATTTAAATGTCATATATACCTATACTTATTATGATTGTAATATAACGATTGGTTTGCCAATAGTGACTTCATCACATATTTATGTATGAAAATTGTACACTCGAGAGCAATAGTATTGAAACGAAATGTCGTAAAGCAGAGCGAAACTCGCACTATTTGACAATAGGAATATTTTAAGGGGTTTACTACTATTGCACCTTCCATGACCCGTCCTAAGACGATTCAAATTACACCAATTTTTTATTGGTTGTGTAAAGCCAGGCACTTTAATCAAAGGATCGTGTATTAATTATTTTGTCTAATAATCGCACCTAATACTTTATCATTGTTTTCGTCAATAACATTTACCTTCAACAACAGTAATTATTATTTTCGGATTTCTTAATTTCGGTTCAGAAACTACATACTTATTTTCAATTTCCTTTATGACTTTTTCTATCAATTTTTGTTTAGAATTACTATCACTAGAGTTAATTGCGATACCACGTTTTCCAACATTTTTTATTGTTTCAATTCAAACTGCTAATTTACTTGGATCTACTTTATTTTTAATATCTTTTTTTGTTTCATGTGATTTTTTATTATCTTTTTTTTAGATTTAACAATTAACACATCATTTCCATTTTCAATATATCGCTATATTTAGAGGCAATCATTATGTTTTTGATCCATCTTAATCATTTTTTGACACTTCATGTATGTAATTATATCCGTTTTACTCAATTTCTTAGCTGTCTCGTCACTGACTGCAGCGCATTTACCATGTCTCTCTTCCTCACATACGAAACACTTTACCGTTCTTTCTGTCCTTCTAAATTCAACTCGACAAACATAGCACTTATTGTATGACATATTTTTGTTCTTTTATATACGTTGACCCTCTTGACAAATGATTAATCATCCATTTGATTCATTGATGCATTGATTTGTACTAACACTAACAGTATTCATCATCACAATTTCATGTATGTCTCAATAATAAATAATAATATTTTACTTTTCGATACTGCAATATTTGCAGAGCTCGTAAAAGTACGTCCTCATTGTTTGAATATTAAACTATTACTCCTATAAAGCATTAATTATACGTTTTTATAAATCGAAATGGAACGATCGTTATCTATATTCAATAATCTAATTTCACATATTCCAATATGCAGAATTCATATAGATTTTTATGTCTTCATGAGCTTTCTTTTTTCTATATTGTATTTTGTGTAAATATACAAATCCACCGATGACTCGTAATATCTAAACTGTACAAATGCTGAATTCATTAAAAATCAACTTTGAAAACAGAGGTTATTCTTATGTTGTGTAATCATTAGAGACGGACACGAGCGGCCGATGACTCATCACCCACGGACAACCCAACCCATACACAATTGCCGCAATGTTATTAAATCTGGATTTCTATTAAAAACTGTGTCTAACTTTTGCCGAAGGCCACATCCGAAGTCACTTGGAATACTTTTGACATAATTAATTGCCACATATAATGTGGTTAATCCATCTTTTAATTTGAGATTTCCATTTTCAAAATATGTGATTAGTTTAGGCGAATTTCCAAAGTCTTCCTCCAGGAAGTACAACTGATTTTTTAATCTGGGATTTGTTTGCACTCAGAAACACTTCGAGTAACGTCATTTAAACATGTAACGAAATTTTGTAAACTATCGAAATTCTCTGTATAAAAACTAGTAGCTTCCAACAATGTTCTCCATCTATTATCTCCATCACCGGCGAGGGGAGGCAGTGACAAAGATGAAAGTTTTTCTCTGGAAAGAGCTACTCTGAATGGTGCTTTTCTGAAAAGTTTTTTAAAAGCAAATACAAGTCTATCGACTTCCAGATAGCTGTCTCTGATATATTCACAGATTCTGTAGAGAGCATGTCCTACACAAGTAATATGCAGCATATAAGGATATGTTTCCTTTAATAGTCTGCCTGTTTTTAACATATATGCGGCACTGTCACTAACAAATAAAAGTATTTTTCCCTGTACCTGCCTTCCGAATGAAGCATTTTGTACAAATTCTCGTCAATGGTTTTAGCAACTGTTTCCGCATCAACTGTATTTATAACTTTAAATAGATGCTATTACATATGCGTTATATGGAATAGTAGGATGTAGTACACAAGCTACAACATTCACCACACAGCGTCCTAATATATCGACAGTTTCTGCACTTCCCCATAGGTACTGATTTGAAAGATGTCTTCTAATGCATTCTACTGCTTTCGTGAAGCACTTAGAAACACAATATTTGCGTGAGCTGTAATCATCAGGAACATTTCGACCAGTATATTTTTGGAGAAATGTTTTCAAAGTGGAATTGTCAAGTTTATTTAATGGGATATTAGCCTTAATCCAATTCGCCATTGTTTCACGTCATTCTCGAAGTTCTTTCATATCATATCTGAAAAAGTAAGATAAACAATGATCTAGATCTAAATAAATGATAACTAAAAATGTATCCGTATATACAATGTAAAAACGAAACTAACTCTACGTACTTTTTTATCTTACGAAATATAAGGTAAATAGAGTAAATTTTAAAATTCTTCACCCTTCTACCTACACCAATAAAGAAAGGAATTTAACAGTAAAATCGGCTTTTTTGCTATCCGTTTTCTCTACGTAAACAGATGTTGCAGTTCACTATATGAATAGTTCTATTCAGTAACTGCGGGATGTTATACCTATATTATTTTTTTCGTCTGTCATAATTTTGGCCTCATACGTCGGGTCTATATTAAACATTTCATATCTTGCAAAATAGATATTTGATTTGACGCATGCGCAGAACAGACCATGTGACTAATTCTATACTCCATTCAGTCTAAGAATAAAGTAGATGGCGCTACAATATGAGCACAGTTTACACACGATGAACTTTGTATTTTGAAAACAAGTAAAACATATGTTTACTGTCAGATGGATAGCAGGGATATACATATCTGATATCATTATATTTTGACATTTACGTACATTTTTATACAAGTTGGTAACTCATTCCTCAAGAAAAAGGAATGCACATGTCGTCTAATTGTACTTTTTTGTGCTTCATCCAATTTATTGTAAGTATGACGATAATTTCTTTTTCTTGGAGGAGAAATTGGAACTCCATATAATTCCATTTCTTTAATAATGCAGTACATTGTATTCCTATTAATACCCACTTCCTCTGCTGTTTGATTGACTGCAGCTGTTTTAGAC
This sequence comes from Amphimallon solstitiale, assembly GCA_963170755.1. Classification (NCBI taxonomy): domain Eukaryota; kingdom Metazoa; phylum Arthropoda; class Insecta; order Coleoptera; family Scarabaeidae; genus Amphimallon; species Amphimallon solstitiale. The sequence continues at coordinate 94,824,515 of OY720682.1, read as the reverse complement.
ATATTGTTTTTATCCTTAATGTACACATTATAAGCCATTTGCCTTTGTCCAGATCTTATGTGTTTCCCTTTACGATTTTTTGAAGGACCTGGTAAAACTGCTTCCGCCATACTATAGAATATTAGCGATTCCGAAAAGAAAGTTAACGAAATTGATAAAATACCTTAACAAATGAATATTTCACTTGCGAGTTCTAAGAAGAACTATTTTTTAAGAATATTAACAACAAATAACTATGTAAAATACGGAAATCGACAAAATCTTTGAACAAAACTGTCAGTAAACAAATTTTTGACAGAACGAGCTAAATGCGATTATTTTGCCGGTGTAAATGCACACTCGATTTCAACCAATCACAAACGTTTATTTTAAGCCCTATCTTTCCCAATGCTTTATTCTTAGACTGAATGGAGTATATTCTGTGTGATATTTTGCAATTATTTTGTAATTGCTCTTCAAATTCATCGAGATATGCAGTCTGTTCTCCGAAACGCTTTATTTTTTAGATGGCCAAAGAGAAAATTCCATTGGGGTTAAATCAGGAGAATTGGCTGGCCATCCATTTCGACTAATCAATCGGTCACCAAAGTATCCTTGCAAATAATTAATAGTTTGTTGCGCAGTATGTGCAGTTGCCCCATCTTGTTGGAAGTACCCCAGGGTTAATTCATCTTCTTGAAGGCTGTTAATGAAGGGTTCCAATATTTGTTCTCGGTATTGTATTGCGTTAATTGTATCATAGAAAAAAGATGGTCCAATAATCAATCTTTTCAACATTGCAACCCAAACACTGACTTTGATAGAATGGAGAGTATTTTCAACAAAAACATGTGGATTCTCTGCTGACAAGCTATGGTAATTTTGAGAGTTGATACACTCCGACAAATGGATCCAAGCTTCATCCGAAAAGAAAGTGTGATTCAAATCTTCTTCATGTAATATCTAATTAAACCAGTTGCAAAAATTCAATCTCTGCTCAAAATGATTGCCCCGCAAATGTTGTAGTACAGAAACTTTATATGGTTGCATATGTAAGTTTATTTTCCGTAGGAAATACCTACAATTTAAATACATATTGCTGCATAACAAATTACATATTGCAGTGACCTTGAGTTTGGTGGTAAATTGGAAATAAGCATAAATCAAGATCACTTCAAGATTTAATTTAATTAGTTGTTATTTTATTTATTTTTATCATGATGTGTATATAAATATTCATTAAGTCAATATTTTGCCAAAATTTAATTTTTTATTTACGCAAAACAATATTAGAATGTTATAATTTTTATAAAAACTATAATATTAGAATAAGCATAAAATATTACGTGAATGATAACAAGAAAGTGTTTCCCGCACGAAGAAACCGTGACTGGGAGAGATCGACCGTTTGGCCCGGCGAAAACAATATTCTTCGCTAGATGCATTAGACGAGTCATGAATATGTAAACAAGTTGATATTTACATATTTGTTTACCTTTTTGAAAGATTACTAATGGCACTGCTTTCCCGGGTGGTGCAGCACTGCAGCTATGTATTTCTGGAGGTGGTATCGGTATCGTACCGAGAAGAACCGGGCGTTTTTGTGAAGAAAAATATCGATATAAGTCCGGAACCGATGAGAAATCGGGAGTTGCTTGGTGTAAATCGCACTCAAAAGAGGAAAAAAGGAGAAGTAGGTGGAAACCTCTTCTTCCTCTTAATTGTTATATTAACTTAAAAGTTTATTCATGAATTTGAACTTAGAATAATTTTCAGAGATTTTTCAAAACTTATAAAATTTTCAACAAGAATAAGAACTTGTAATATTTTCCGTAATAATTTTACTGTACTTATAGAATTTTCTAACCGAAGTGGAACGGAATAATTTTATGAATTAGATATCGTTTTTAATTTGGAGTTTAATTTACATTGAGACTTGTAATTATTTTTGGAAATAATTATTTATGTTAGGAACAGTTTTATTGAATTGGAACTTTGAATTTTTTTTTTATTTTCTAGGATGTTTTGTTTTATATGTAGGGTTGTTACACCATGCATTATGATAAAGCATTTTAGTGACTGTAACGATCAAGTTGAAAAGCATAATAATTTTTTTTATAAACATTTTCTTTACTATTTTATTTACCAGATTAGAAGATTTGTGGTTAATAATTTTATTTTATGTATATATAGAGTAATTGAACGGTGATCAAGATTTTCTTTGATATATTTATATATGATGGATGAATTTGAAGCGATGTACGAAGAATTAAGGTGATTTAATAATGTTTGTTATAAATGTGTATATAGTGTTGTACAAAATTTTGTTGAGTGGTGTTTTGGAATCTCAGAGTGAGGTAAAGTTTTATTTTATTATATATATTTTTTTTTATATGTATATCAAGTATATTTTATAGTGCTTGTGTGTTTGATATTAACGTGTTGGGTAATAGATCAGGGATGTATGCGGTGAATTAAGTAGTTGTTTAATTCATAGCATGGAGTCCTGGTGAATCCTTAAAACACGAATTAGTCTTGGTGGTACTGTTTTGGGAGCGAGAAAAGGCGCCAGGCAGAACTAATCAGGGCTGAGTTAATTAAATGCACAAAGAATTTTTTTTGTTATTATTTTATTAAATTTAAAATTTATATATATGCCTTAAGGGGTGAGCACAAGTAGTGTATGTTCGGGTTATGTCCAACGAGTTGAAAAGCATACTCGTAGGGTGGAACTTTGGGGTACCTACCAGTGTGAATTTGCTTTCTGATGGTACTGTCTTGGGAGCGAGCAAAGGCGCCAGGCAGGACTAATTAGGGCAAAGCCATTTCCTTAATGTTTATTTTTTGTAAATAATAAATCCCGTAATTTTTTTTATTATTCATATTCCAGTACAATTCACAATATGCAATGAATTTTATTTTATTAAAGATGTTGATTGTTTACATGTATCTTTGACGAATATAAATCATGATAATCATGTTTATTTTTAAAACATAATTTTTTTTTCGATGTTATGCTTTCATTAATTATAATTTTTTTTTTATTTTGACTATTTGATCATGACATGTGTGATTTTATATGATGTTTTGAAGTATTTAAACTTTTGTGAATATATTTGTGTAATTTAAAATCTTTCTTTCTTTAATACTTTCTTTTAATAAATTAGATGATAAGATTTATTTTGCATTTTATTTTCTTTACCTGACCTGGTGATAATTAAAGACCATTCAAATTGATTGGAGAATTTATTAATATTTTCTGCTCCTGAGAGAACTTTTTCTGTAGTCATTCTAAACTGAGCTAGTTAAATGTAAAATTGCCTAACCTACTATTTAGCAGAAAATTTGTTGAATCTTAGTCTAGCATAAGGCCTAGCACTAGAATGCATGCTTGATTCTTACTTACTTACTGATTGAATAATTTAAATTATTTTTATATAAATCTCAAATTGCAAGAGTTACAGCAATATGTAAGTTAATTAGATATTTTTACCAGTTTGAGCAGGCTGCTTTCGTACAGATTTTGTGTAGAACTGTTGGTGCTGTTTCAGGTTTACATTTACAAACACTCCCCGTTTCCTTAAACCTTCCAATCACCCTATATTGCGATGACGAGTGAATGTGTCTATTCTTATTGCTGAAAACGCCATCCCAATAAACATTTTCATGAACCATCCTCTTGCAATGTTCCACTGCGAAAGTGCGACATTACGATAAACGTATCCTGTTGTATCGTAAAAGGCATGGTATACGAGGCATCTTTTTTTGAAATAGACAGAAAAGCGACAATAAAACAATGAAAATACGAAAGTACAATACACTTACTTATGGTTTCGACATGCAAACTTAATATGGACAATTCAACGAAGTAAATATTTTCTAGTTTTTGATAATATTGGGACTTTTTTGTTGCCAACCCAAGACAGTTCGAAATGATCTCGTTGTACATATACATTCTAAGGATTTATTATATATTGTGAATTCAGTCTTTCACTTATCAAGTTATCAGAAAATTAAATAAAGTGAATTATATTTTTTATTAACAGCACGGTGTGTACGAATGGGTACAGTAAACAGGAAATTATTTTATACAATTTATTTATTTTTTTAATTTACTTACTCGTATACATGAAGATAATAAATATAAAAATTATAATGGATGAATTAATTATGGATCCAAAATACCATGACAAAAATGATTATAAAAAAATACCTATATGATTACAATTAATTACAGTATATAATCACTATGATACATACAAAAAATTACTATGTAAATATATATGTATATAATTAGATATTTTAGATATAGGTAGTTTAGGAATGTATAAATATATAAAAAATGCGAAACGTTTGCACAGGTGATCGTTCATGATAGCATCTCATCTTCTCTTAAGGCTCATCATCACATTGTTCGTAGCGTGTCCATTTTTTCCGTATTCTTAATCTCTTGGCGATCTTAAGAAGCCACGACACATTAGATAAATTTCTCAAATTGACAAATCACAAAACAAAAATAAATTACAGTAAAATCGACAAGAGAATTATCACTAACTTAAAACTATAGAAATCTCAAAAACATCCACAGCTTTGGTATAGAATATGTAAGTTATTTAGTTCCACGATAATAACTTGTACGTAATTCTCTTAACATTGAGCTACAAGAAATAATAAATTTAGTAATTATCTACTATATATAAACATGCAATATAATGCAGAAAGGTATTTAAAATAATGTATAATTAGCGTAAAGCTAATAAATGCGCCGATTAAAAATGATTAAATATTTATGTATATTTTAATATTCTAACAAAAAAGTGAATTTATATAAATATGCATGCATATACAGTCTGTTATCAGAATGAAAGAACAAACATCAGATGGTAATTTCCGATGCACTAATATGTGACGGATGAATAAACCTTAATGTTAACATATGTGTACATTAAGGGTAAGATTATAGAATGGAGTCGCGGAATGGTAACGTCTTAACAATTCATTTATGTTTCTAATGTGCATTTAAATTTAGTTGGGATATTTTTGCAATCGAGTATTTGTTTAATTTGAAAATTTTCAGATATTTTGGCTTTTGCTTATTTTTCGCTACCTCTGTATATTGAATCACGTTATGGGACATTTAAGTTAATAATTCTGAAATTTTAATTTTTAGTTTCAAATATTCTTCATTAGCCTTATTTTACGTTGTGGGTTTTCGGGCTTGCTGCGTTACCTGTTAGTCCATACGTATACTCTGCATATATAGAATTTATAGATTTCGATGTGTTGTGTTTCTTGGATCCTCCTTTTACACGTATTTCTGTTCTATTATCATATCGCTCACACAATGTCTTTATAAAAACCGGAGTATGACCAGTTGATAGAAACGTAGATTTATTTAGCACAAGGCACTACCGAAATCAAAAATGTACACAATGATCCAGAAAGAAAACAACAATAAAATAATACTAACATTGACAAAGACAGAGTGACAGAGACAAAAGTAGCAATCCAGATCAAAATAATGATACCCAACTAAGATCATTGAAAGACTTATAGCAGTTTTGGACTAGCAAGCTCCAAGAGTATCATACCAATTCCTGTGATTGATCAAACGACGAAAAGATTACCATACAAAAACGAATGGAAGGAGTTCTTGCAATTGGGAGTCAAAAAAGCTTTTCAGCAAATAGGAAAACAGTAAAAAGAAAAATAGTAAATAAAGTGTAGTGATCAGTACAAAACGAAGAAAATGGGTGTGCTTAAAACCACACAGCAGAAGTGTAAACTTCATCAAGGCGAGGTTAATAATACGAAATACACGCGTATAATATTCAGTAACGTATTAAATAAAACGTATTCGCACATTTATTACATTTACACATGTACACACGCGTATAATATTCAGTAACGTATTATACGACTGATGCGTCAAGCTCTCCCATGTAACGGTCGCCGAACGAGTATAGGAGTGACGTATGTATACGAGGTGTGGCAGAAAAGTAATGAGACTGATTTTTTATTTGCCGAAGTTTTTATTTTTTTCAAACATCAATGTTATCCCCTTCAAAGTAGTTCCCTTGGGCAGCTACACACCGATGGAGACGTTGTTCCCACTGTTGGTAGCAGCGCTGGAAGTCTTGAATCGGTATGGTCTTCAGCATGTCCGTTACACTCTTTTGGATGTTTTCTAAAGTTCCGAAATGACGGCCTTTGAGGACATTTTTCAGTTTAGGAAAAAGGAAAAAGTCACACGGACTGAGGTCAGGTGAATAAGGGGGCTGGAGAACCACAGGAATGCCTTTTGAGGTCAAGAATTCTGTTATGAAGAGGGCAGTGTGACATGGGGCTTTGTGATGATGGAGCATCCATTTGTTTGTAATGTCTGGTCTCATGCGAATGACCCTCTTTAATTGTTCGCTCAACATTCTTATTGTTAAACGACGGTCTGATATCACAAGAGTGTTCATACGTTCGATGTTTTCATTGGTTTTCGAAGTTGAAGGCCTCCCTGAACGGTGTTCATCTTCAACGTGCTTTCTGCCTTCCAAAAATGATTTGTGCCAGCGAAAAACTTGAGCTCGGGATAAAGAATGTTCCCCGCAGGCCTGTTTTAGCTTTTCAAACGTCACACTTGCCGATTCTCCAAGCTTAACACAAAATTTAATGGCACAACGTTGCTCCAAATTCCGCTGTTCCATTTTCCGTGACGAACAACCACAACACAACTTCGCTAATAGCAGTCACAAAAATCACGTGCTTCACGGACAGAGTTGAAACTCGTACTGAGCTATGGGAGGGTACTGATATACGTGCTCTATCAAGAACAACAGCGCAGCGTTGCCAGATAGCTTGCAGTGTTGCCAGTCTCATTACTTTTCTGCCACACCTCGTATGTATAAATAGACGATATGAATAATCGATTACGTGTCCCGCGTTGGTCTGATGCAACGTGCCGGCGTCATACATTGGTCATATCCGTTCGGCTCGGGTTCGAATCTGCTCCCCCGAGCAGATTCATGACCAGAGGAAGGCGAGGATAATCCATCAGGGGTGTCATTTTGTTCCACGACAATGCCCGGCCACATACGACAAACCAAACACGTTTGAAATTGAAGGAAATGGTCTGAGATACCCTTGAACACCCACCAGTTCTGAGCTGTCGCCGTGCGACTTCCATATGTTCGGACCACTCAAAGAGGCTTTGGGAGGGCAGCGCTTTAACGCTAATGGCGCAGTGGAGGTGTTTGTGCGCAATTGGCTCCACACCCGCCCTATTTCTTTTTTACAGCGATGGTATACAAAAACTACCAAATCGGTGGGAAAAATGTGTAAACAAAGGGGAAGACTATGTTTTTTTAAGCTGAAAAAATCATTCTCGTTTAAATTTGAACGATCCTCGTAATTTCCTCTCGCCGCATATAGGATAGAAGGAGTTTCGATTATATACGTTTAATTTAAAAGAAAAAGCATGCTTTAAAAGTTTGTTCTTCCACTTTAACAACTTCCATAATATAAATGCATAAATATTAAATTTCAGACATGTTTTTTACTATACGTGTTAAGTTTGTATGATTAAATTTGACATAAAGTTTTATATAACTCTTAGCAACAAATTATAATAAATTTTTGACATTGACATATGACGTTTATGTATTTTTATACATCACATTTAGCACGCGCGTATGCGTATTGATGCGTAGTGATCATCTATGACTATTAACTTTAGGCATAGTCAAATTATAGTTAATAGTCATAAATGACAACTATACATCAATACGCATGGCCGCGTGTTAAATTTGATGTATAAACATGTATAAATATCATATGTCAATATCTAAATTTAGCATAATTATTTCAAAAACCATAAATGAAATAAATATTGTAAATAATTTATTAATAAGAATACCTCTCAGAATATCTTCTTTCATATTTAAGGAGCTTTAAAATATCTAAATCGACTTGGTAAATTGATGTTACCAACACAGTTTAGTTCAGTTATTCTAAATATACATATAATAGGTAGATCTAATGGCAGTCTAACAACAAAATTGATTCCTTTGTATTATATTAATCTCATATCAATTAATCCAATATACCAAACAAATCAATTTGATTCATTCAAAAATTAGCTCAATATTATTTTCTTTTCATTCCGGTTCGTTTAGATCAGTCACCTAAAGGTGAAAAATCTCTGCTATCTGCTCACGTTGCTCAATGGATACCACTCAGTCCTTTCTGTGTTCAAATCGAACGATCCCAATGGTAATTCTAAACCACCAAGGAACTGATTTTCTTGTAAGGCGTCATAGTTCCATACTGTCGCTTTCAATGTACGTCCCATGATAATATCTAAGGCCATACGATATTCCAACTAAAATTAAATGAAATTATAAATAGTGTCGGGCCTAAAAGGTAACCTTGTGGCACTCCATAGATATTAACGCTTACCGTTTCCATAAAACTCGGGTGACAGTTTTTCCTGACGACTTTGGTTTTTCTTTTGGTAGTTTTCGTTGGATCAGGTTGCAGATACACTTTCACATATGTAGAAGGTTCTTGGGAATTGTTGATCAAGGGTAAGCCCCTAGCGTGATGGACCATGACGCGGAACACTCCTCTTTGGAAATGTATCGATAATTTTAGCTGGCCTTTAATTCTATTAGCGTCACTTTTGTCGTCGATTCTTCGATCTGCTAATAGTAGTAATGATAATTTAATAAAGATATCGAATTAATAAAACTGATCTCGGAATAATATGAATTACCTTTGGCCTTCTTCGAATACTGTTCTGGAGTTTGATCTCGAAGCAATGGGTGGAAGAATGTGTACACCAAGTCGGAATGGCATATTTCTTCCGCGGTTTGGAAAAGGGAAGCAACGAACTGACTTACTTCCACGTACCTTCTCCGGGCAACTTGATTGGTGTTAGATCTTCCAACGTGTAAGCCGGTTGATAAGCTGGAAGCAAATTATCATATGATGAACACTGTTTACCTAATATTTCACGTTATAAATGCGCGTCACGGATGTGGACAAACATTTTGAAATTGTTGCCATCTCCCAAAATCATGTTCAGAACCATGAGGTATTTGTTAATTGTTGCAATAGTTGTGTTTATAATTATTCCTTTATTTTCAAGATAATAAATTATACCAATATAACGAGATTAACATATTCTCACTTATTGAATATCATATAATTCATTTTGATTTTTTTTTAAATCTAAAATGTACTCCTTCAAAAAAACTTTTAAAATAACGTATTACTCGATATCCCTTTATTTTTGTATCAAGAAATGCGCCCCACGATAACACTTCTTAAAAATCAAAAACATTTAATTTGTTATTTATAGACTGGCAAACTACATAATCGATTTTGAGAAAATGTTGCGCGTGTGTTCCTTATGTTGTGTGAAACGTTGTGGTCATATTTTTTCCCAAATCTTATCGCAAAATATTAAAAGATTAACAATATTTGAAATTACATAAATTTCTATAGGAAACGAAAGACAACTGTGTGTCTTTCGCACGTCATACACAGACACAGACACTGTCGGCATCGCTATAGAGATCAGCCACTGTGTGTATTGGAGTGATAACACTGATTATAATAAAATATCATTGATTCGTTGTTTAGCTAGAGAATAAACACGCATTTTATATCGGTCAATGGCAGTAAGCACAAAGCAAGTTTTAATTTTTCTACAGAAAGGGGCCCAGCAGCTGCACGTAGCCCGCAGCTAGTAATATATAAATTTTAGTTTCGTTTTATATGGTAGAGGGCTGTATAATTTTGATTCATACTGATACAAATTTGATATACATTAGATCATAAAAAGTAACAAAACTTGTCATTTTTGCATATGCTATATATTATTTTTAATTTTGTAAATGCGTGTTATTTGTGTTCCTATACTGATCGTGTTAAGAGTTTAATTGTTTATTCTATTAATTTATGATACAAAACAACTATGAAATGAATTCGATTTATAGTTAAGCGATTTAAGATAAGTATGTATGTTTTGTTCAATATTAAGTTCTAAATATGTTTATACTTTCATCAAATCTGTATTACATGTATAGTTTGAGAGATATTCGCAAGAAACTGTTTACTTACTGAAGATATTTTTGTGCATTTCTGTATTCTTTAGAAATTTGTCGAAACTTAGTAAGAGACAACAAAATTTGATATAAAATTACTAATATAAACTACTATTTCCGGTATATGGATTTTACTAAAAATCCAATCAGAACTGAAGCACATTGTGAACATTATCCGGTATTGGAGTATAAAAAAGTATCCTATAGCATCGCAATACTCCCATATATAATCGCTAAAACTAATAAACTTCAAATTGCATAATTAAGAGTAAATTGTAAAAATATGTTTTTGTTATTTTTAATTAATTATCACATTGCATGAAATACTTACGTTTATTTTTCTTAATTGTTTGTATATGATAAAATATTACGGCGACACTGACTACGCTCGATTTTTTATGATACAATCGGTCAAATGCAATACATACATATTTATGAATGCGATGCCTTATGTGTCGCACATATTTAATAACTGATACAGTTGATTGTAATATATGATTTCAAAAATATTGACTGGAGTAATTCTTGGCCAGTTCATTAAACATATTTGAAAGTAAACATTAATGCGTGCTCCTTGTAGGCTCCCTGTCGGAGAATGTTCTTACTCTGAATATAAGGTTTGGAATTGACAGCTGTAACAGTTTGGCTGCTATCGTAGTCACATTTGCGTACCACTTACTTTTATAGACGTTTGAGTTAAACGCACCCAAGATGTAGTAATTTGCTACTTTGGTAGTTTGCTCCTTCAAATAATAGACGGAGCCAGCAGAGTTTTGTTATGTCAGGTAGATAAAAATCTTGTATTCATTCAATTATCTACTAGAAAGCAATCTGTTACTGTCGTCCATTATCACAGTTTCCACTTAATTGTGAGTTAATTAAGATTTCGTAGTTTAGTCATGAGGTAATTGAAGTGCTGTTTCTTGGTTGTCCTATTGATAAAACAATGCTCCATCATCGACTACCAAATTGCGAGAAAAATCTGGATAGATACAGGGAATGGATGAAGATGATAAATAATTATAATTGGTTCGATATGGACACCCAATTAGTGTATAGACTAAAACGAGTTTGTCACTGAGAATCATTATTTTAGAATACCCACTATATTGGCAGCACAAACATTACCTGCCAAATTATAAGTTTTTAAAGCCCTACAAGGTGACTTTTAAAAATGTTCTTTATATATTACTATAGAACTTATTTACTTTTACTTCCATATGGGCACATGTAATTTCTTCCAAATTTTGGATCAAAGAGACACAATTAAGCCACCCACTTCTGAAATGCCCCAACAAAGTGATGTTACTGAGCCCTGCACCTCTGGAATTTCTCTTTACATAGGTAAATGCAGTTTTGATAGTATGTATTCACATAGACATGTATAACTGAAGCAAAGTTATTTTCGTTTATTTTGTGTGTCAAGAAAAAAAAAAGTCAACCCAGATATGAAGATAACAAGTGTAATACTATTATCTATTGCAGAGACACATCTTATAAGAAAAGAGACCCATTTTATGCCACATGGTATAATTAAAGAAATAGAAATAAATATACAGAAAGACTTCTTAAAAAACTTTTATCGGAAAATGAAAATAGTCTCCCATAGTAAGGACAATTTACAAAAAAAAATATTTGCTGCTGGAAGGTTTTAAAAAGAAAACAGTTTAGATAAATATCTTATCAGTACAATTTATTGCTTTCCAATTTAAGAAACCTGGTAAGTCGGAAAAGCAACACATTTAGTATAGATAAAAAAAATTCCGTCTCTATAACAACTCGCTTGGATAAATCTCATGTGGCTCTGGGTGTTTTTATTGACTTTTCTAAAGCTTTTGACTGTGTGGACCATGGGATATTATTGCATAAGTTGGATAGGTATGGTATAAGAGGAACACCGTCAAATTGGTTTACTTCATATCTAACAAATCGTAGTCAGCAGGTGAAGATTGGGGATTGTGTTTCTGAGCCCAGAAGTATTAATACCGGTGTACCACAGGGGTCAATTTTGGGACCAATTCCTTTTCTTATTTACATAAATGACCTACTTCTCCATCTTCAGGATGAAAATGGGCAATCAGTGGTTGTATCATATGCAGATGATACTAATATTTTAATATCAAGTAATAGTTTAACAGGCGCGGAACAACATGCTCGGAGCTTGTACAAGAAGACATGTGTGTGGTCAAAAGCAAATAAACTGTGTCTTAATAACGACAAAACTATTTGCGTTCTTTTTAAAACATCTAGATCCAGAGTAATATCTCATGATCAACTACACCTAAGTAACGGTAGCTGTATAGAGTATAACGACACAACAAAAATATTAGGACTGATCGTTGATAGCAGCTTACAATCATTATATTATTATATCATCAAATCAGTGTGGCCGCTCAATCATGCGTCAGTTATACTTTGGCTGCTTTCATACCGTTTTGAAGTATGGTATTATGCACTGGGGTAGGTCATCGAATTTCAACAGAGTTTTTTTGATACAAAAACGTGCTGTGCGCATTGTCGGAAATCTTAGGAGAATGGATTCATGTGTATCAGCCTTTAAAGAACTTGGTATTTTGCCCCTGCCATGCATTTATATATACGAGCTGTTTTGTTTTGTCCATAAAAATAGAAAATTTTTTCAGCAGCAAATTGTTGACCATGGTCATGATACCAGAAATAAAACATTAATGATGCCAATACAACATAGCACAACGTTATATCAAAAGGGGATCTATTATAATGGCTGCAGATTTTACAACAAACTGCCAGAGTGCCTCAAGGAAGAAACAAATTTTCAAAAATTTCGGCTTCGGGTTAAAAGGATTTTATTGGAAAAGTGCTAGGTACTACAGTATGGATGAGTGCCTACAAGACATGTCTATAAAATGATTGTCGTATATATTTTTTGTTTTTTTGATTTAGTGTAGCTATGTTTGACGAGATTTCATCAACTCATGTATACTGCATATCTAGTTCTCTGTTTTTCAATCAATAAATATTATTATTATTATTATTATTATTATTATAGTCCAAGAGATCATCCAAATCCACCCCAAGCAAATGCTTGCACCAAATATATTTTAAAGCTGAGTAAATCTAGCAATTTTCAAAGAGTTAAAGAGAGCCACACAAAATTATAAGTCTGATAAATATATTTCAGTTATTTTCGATAAAATTGTTATAATTTCTGTCATGACTGAGAAACAGGAGAAAATTAAGGAGACCCCAAAAGTTCAAACAATTAAACAAGGAGGCACATATAGAAGTTGGTATAACTAGTCGTAGCGTAAAAGAATATAATCTATAATGTCAATGTTCTTAATGTATAACCCAATGCTTCTGCGTTGAGTGTCTAAAGAGTTAGTGATTAGTGGACACACACAGAGAGAGAAACAGACATACAGACATATTTGTAAAAACCATTTTTTTTTTGTTTTCAGTGGACTTCAAAACTCGGACATCCACAAAAATCTCGAATTCGAAAATCTCCTCGTCACAGTACTTCCTTATGCTACACATAAGAAAGTAAGATAGTCAACTAATAATCATGTTAGTATTTATTGAAGGTAATCCGCGAGAATTACCTCATCAATAATGTGCGAAATATGTAATCTTAAAACAGTACTAATCCTAGAAATTCTATCTTAATCCATTCGATCAAAAGAAAAACGCTTCTTTTTATTTTTTAGTTTTGTTGTGATACTGACGAAGTGTTATAATTATGTTTTGTTTTAATCACTGTTCAAAAGAAGCTGTAGAAAAAAGTTGGTATTTCTTTTTATATCATATTTCTTTACTTATTTATTTACATATTCATATATATATAAATTATTTCTTTTTTTACCTATATATTGTATTGTTTGATGTTTGTTTATATTAGGTGATTTACAGGTCTGAATCAAAACCATTTCTTGTTAGAATCTCATAATTAATTAATTTCTGCCAAACATGTTTTTGTTGCCATAAATTTTAAACCGACTTTCTATAAGGTATATGTCAATTTTTATAAATTGGTATAATAAGCCTACAGCCTCGTTCAGATATATACATTACACCTCAAATACACCTCTAGTATATAAAAAAAAATCAAAAACCTTATTGACCGTGCTATAAGACTTTCACACCCAAGATATAGAAGAAACAATTATAACAAAATCAAAACCATCTTAAAATAAAACTACCTACAATTAAGAACAAAATATATGCAATTTATAATCACTCAAATAACAGAAATAAACAGAACAACTATATACCAATATCATGCATCCCTCATCTATCTGAAAGAATTAAACACACGTTAAAACCATATGCCTTCCAAGTGACAAACTTAATAACACCACCTATTTTCTAATACAAACATAATATCGAACAAAACAAACGCACACATGTTATCTATGAAATACCATGCAAAGACTGTGATATCTTTATAAATGGACCTCACAAATATTCTAAAACTAACAAAACCTCCTTCGTCGCCCATAAATTAGCAAAAGATCAGCACTTTGATTTTGAGAATATTAAAATAATTGGCACTGAATAGAATACTCAAAGAAGGGAAATAAAAGAAATGATTTTAATTAAACAAAACCAAAATAGCATTAACTACAGAAGTAATGTAAGAAATCTTAAATCAGTGTACTACAATGTAATAATACAAAAGCACTTGATCTGCACCTGCACTAAATATTACATATTATATGTATATTGAACCCTCTCCTATAATAAATAATAAATATCTGAAACATATTTACACAAATCAAGAAGGAAAAATTCCAGAAAGATATACCGCCAACACAAAAAAAACCACTTTGTTTTTGAACTGTAAAATATGTACATGTGTGTGAGTTTATCATTTATCTGTGTTCGTACCATATACGCGTGTTAAGGGGATTATAACACCCAATCATATTTTTGAAAATTCATATTTTCGTTACTATTCATCGGAATCGTTTAAAATTTGTAGGAATGATATAGAATTATGTGATCTAGGGCTGTGTGCATGCGCATTTGAATACGTTCCATGAGACCGGAGAAACGAAAAAAAAAATCAGTAAATATTAAGGTTTTGCAAAACCCATGCACATGCATGTAGAAAATGTAATTCACCATACGGTGTTAAAATTTAAACCGTTTACCTGCTGTCGTTTGTGTATAATAAATTTTCAAAATTCATAGAATTTTGTATCCGTAAAATGCTGCGATCTATTGGTACCGCCATAAACTAAGGTTTATTACGACCAGGTGCAGTCCCTGCTGCAAGTATATTGAAATTCATTTTATAATAACATTCGCATAGTTAATATCGTGGTGAAAATAGCTTTAAGATTTTGTGGTATTATACTTGTGGTGTGTGACAGTTCACAGAGTGGTTATTATTACTATTGCAGTAGTGTTTCGTATTGAAATGGGTAACAAACGACTGCAAAAACAAAAAGTGTGTAGCTCTTCAATAAAAAACCTGAGACAAAGGTAAGTACTCATTATTATTAATATATGTATATTGTGAAATGCTTTTAATATGCACAACACTCATTTTATATATAGGGTGTCCCACTGTGAAAATGAAAATAGTTTTTACTTCAAAAATATCTATTACTGAAATAATTTCTTTATTTTCAAATCAGTCATAGGCATAGTCAAAGTGGGTTACAAAGTGGGTCACAAAAAATGATGGTACGTTGATTACCAGAAAAACTGTTCACCTTTTACTTTCTAACAAAGAAATTACCGTGCATTGTCCTGTATGAAGCATTCCTTACTTGGTATTGTTTACAACATCGTAATATTTGATTTGTGTCATATGGCTGCGTTTCACATAATTATTCAAATAAAAAAGGAGGATATCCTAAATCTATTTTGTTATGTAGTATTTATAATCAATCTACATATCTGACAAAACCAATTGTCCTACTTGCTAAAACAAAATTTCTAATTCCACCCAATATTCTGAAATTAATTCAGGTTTCTTTTTCTGAGAAATGGGTTATTCCAAGCTACTTGGAAGGCTAATAATTGTATTTGGGTATAACCCGATTGCGCCGATTTTACCTGCTCTAATCCGGGTCTCAAAAGGGTCGGAGAGTTTATGATAGCCCAGTTGCGCCGATGGTAAAAATAATCCTAATCTATAGAATCAGCAGGTTAGGTTAGGTTAGATAAAAGTTTTTATGCACCTCATCCAGATATTTTTTAATTTGTTCAGATATTGAAGGAATTTCGAACTAAAACTTACATTAAAATTTGGCGCATTGGCGCAACTGGGCTATGCCCATTTTAGGGGCTGGTCGGTTGCGGGCGCAATTGGGTTATAGGATTACTTCTACCTGCTTAAAATCGGCGCAACTGGGCTATGCCCTTGTATTTATCTACTCAATATTCATATAATTTTAATTTCCATATTTTATTACTATAATTTTAACTACAGTTATTGGAGTCTATAGTATATGCTGAATTATGTATGTTTCATCCTACAGAGCAGCGTTGTCAAGATGGGGACAAAGACGACCATTATCAGAAAGACAAAACATCGAAGATCCGGTTCGAAATATTGACAATGTAAATCAAAATATAAATGAACAAGAAGTAGTCGACGATGAGTATCAGGAGGATTCTCTCGAATTAGAAACAGAGGTAGTGAAGAAGGACGAACAAAAAACTTTGGCAATAGAAGGTAGAAGAATTGTCAATATTTTATATTTTTGGGAACAAATTAAAAATATTCAGCATATGCCATTTTACGACTGTAAAATGGATAACTGTAATATTCTCAAGGAAAAAAGGAATGGTTTTTTGTCAACATTTATTGTAAAATGTAATATGTGTGGAGTGACGTCCTCACTAGAATCGGACAGGTGTGAGAATCAAATGGATATAAATGTGACATCAGTATTAGGTAAATATTATTCTATAGAGATATAAAATAAAATATTTAGTTCCTTGAGAATATCAATTGGTGATATTATTGCCGAGGTTGGTTATCGTACGAATTATTTTTACATTTTTATATTTCTTTATAGGCACTATGTCAATCGGTTGCGGCTACTCACAGTTGGAACAGCTAACTTCTTTACTGAACATTCCTTCAATAAGTCAAAAATACTACCTTAAAAATCACAATGATTTAGAGAAGATAGTCCAAGACGTATTGATGCAAGAATTGAAATTGGCTGGAGAGGAAGAAGCGGAACTCGCAAAAGAAAATGGAAATGTTGATAAAGATGGTACTCCATGCATAACAGTGATAGCAGATGGCGCATGGTCTAAGAGGTCATACAAGACTAATTATAATGCCCTGTCTGGAGTTGCGGTGATCATTGGTGAAGCTACAAAGAAAGTGTTGTTTTTAGGCGTGAAAAATAAATTCTGCATGGTTTGTTCAAGACATGAACGGAGAAACGAAATTGTATCTGAACATTCTTGTGCTAAAAACTGGAGTGGCTCGTCTACAGCTATGGAATCTGCTATCATCGTTGAGGGTTTTAAGAAGAGCATGGAAATGCACGGATTGAAATACACAAAATTAGTTGGAGACGGTGACAGCAGTGTCACAAAGAAGCTTCTAACTGAAAAACCTTATGGTTCTACACTGATAGAAAAAGTGGAATGTGTCAATCATCTTTTGCGAAATTTGTGCCACAAACTGAAAGATATTTCTAAAACAGCAAGAAGTTCTTCTTCCTTGAAAGTAGTACCAATAAAATTGAGAAGAAAACTAGAAAATAGTATTCTTAAGTTCAGAGTTGCTATAAAAAGAGCAGCTGTATATCGTGCAAAATGTGATTTAACTTATTCAGAAAAATTATCATGTTTCCGAAAAGATGTCCAGAATAGTGTCGATCACATATTTGGCTTGCATGAAAAATGTGACGAATATTTTTGTACAGGAGTAAAACCATCTGAAGAAAATTTAATCCCACAAATTACTGAATGTGGACTTAAGCAGGATATAATGAACTGCCTTCAAAGAGTATTAACAAAGTCTTCTTCTTTCTTGCTAAATAAGAATAACAATCCTGCAGAACTTTTCAACAGTTTAGTAAACAGATTCGTAGGTGGCAAAAGAGTAAGTGCATTGTAATTTCTTGTACAGTTTTATTTATAACAAAATAAGTTTCAATTATTTACACGGACAACTCTAACTGTTTTATTTTTAGGTAAACTTCTCATTCAAAGCGTCCTACCAAACAAGATGCCAGTTAGCTGTTATAGCCTACAATAGCAAAGAAAGGTTCATTGAAAAAATTATGGAGCTTGTCGGACAGTCACCTGGATTATACACCAGGCGTTTTATTATTAAACGGCAATTGCGCCGAGAGAGGAGCTTGGAACAGAAAAAGAAAAGAGGTTTTAAACGAAAACTTGTAATTAGTAATCCAGACGATGATTACGGCGCAGTTGAAGAACAGATATCTGACGAAGAATTAAAATCTAGAAAAGACAAGTTAGAAAATATACTAAAAAAAACAGCAGAAGAAATTCTTCACATTGAGCAAAATACCAGAGGTCAAAGTTCCAATCCCTTGTGGCATCAGGAGAGAACCTTCAGAATAACTGCGTCCAATTTTGGGCGAATATGCAAACTGAAGGCAACTACTAAACCTGATGCTACAGTTAAAAACCTCTTATATAATAAATTTATCGGCAACACTGCCACTAAATATGGACAAGAACATGAAATGATCGCAATTCAAGACTTCCAGGAACTCACTGGATTAACTGTAACAGAGTGTGGATTATTCATAGGACGAGATGACGAATATTTTCTTGGAGCAAGTCCTGATGGGCTGGTTGTTGACGACGATTCGATCATAGAAGTAAAATGCCCCGAAACACTAAAAAATATATCTCTCGAACAAGGAATTGCCGAAAAAAAAATAAACTTTATGACGATCGATAAGGATGGAAAAATTCGGTTGAAGGTGAACCATAATTATTATTTTCAAATTCAAGGGCAACTACATATCTCTGAAAAGGAGTGTTGCTACTTTATCGTGTGGTCACCTGCAGGCCCTTTACATATAGAGATGATTTCTAAAGACGACAACTTTTGGAAAAATAAAATGAAGCCAAAATTAACATCATTTTTCTCAACTGCTCTCGTACCAGAAATAATTAAAAACAAATTATAATTTTTTAAATAATAATGTTTAATAATCTTATAACGAGTCGTTTCATTTTTAATACGCCATATATTTTTTTCCAAACATCCTCAAGTTTTTTATCTGCAAATTTCCAACTACTATACTAGATTTCTTGAAGATGAATATTCTAACTGTACTCTTTCGTTATTCTATACAGGGTGATTCAGAACTTATCTAAAAGATTTTAGGAATATATGCATTCTTAAAAATTCAGTCGAATGCACCGAAAAAACTATAATAAAAGTCTTATAGATTTTTCGTAATTAATGTTTACCTGTAAAATTATACCGTTACAACGTACCGCTTAGATGGACAACAGTTGTTTGACAACGTGTCATACATTTCTGTCCGAACATTCGATAAAAAAAATGTAAAAACAATGTAGTTTAACATGGTAGCATCGTCAGTCTGCCTGACGCAAAATTTAAAGTGGATCAGATATCAATGGCGTGCAAGTACTTATTAGTACAGTGCCTTCATAACTGATTACAAGCCACGTGATCAGGGTCGAAATTCTCGAATCAATCTCGGAGCAATTCATATGCGAATATCCTTTTCCTCACTACGGCAATTGAGAGAGACAAGAAGAAATCTATTCGCATACGAGTTTCTCTTCGAGAATCACAGTCCTGGTCACGTGGCTTGTAATCATTTATGAAGGCACTGTACTATTTATTAATTTAAAGAGTGCGTACATATTAATTTCTTTGCGGTATCATATTTGTAGACGTATGTAGTACATCCCCTAATTTTTTCCACATAAGTTCTGAATCACCCTGTATAAAAACAGAAAAAGCAAGCGTATGTTTAAAAATTTCAAAGATACAAAATATGTTTCATTGTCATTATTCCAGAAAAGAAAATTAATTTAAATATATCTAATTTGACTTGATTATCAAAATTTAAAACCACAGTCCTTATCGTATTCAATTTGGTTATTGCAAAATAGTGCTGCAAAGAGGAAACTAATGTTACAATTAAAAAAGGTTTACCTAGTATTTTTGCATTTAAACAAACTGCTGGTGAAATAAATTTATTATATAGGTCGCAATTAATTAATTAAGTAATTAATTTTACCATACATAGGTATTTATATAAAATTGTTCCCGAGCTTTTTCATTATACAGTTCACCTTCTCAGTCAATAACAAAAAGTGTTTGTAATGTTTTTCAAGTGAAACTTCTTTGGGCACGTTAGACAATTTTGGGATGTTGGGATGGGGTGTCGGTCGAGAAACCGCATCACGCTGGAATGTGACGCTACGTCACCGGCACGCTCAAAGTCCATATCCCTGTAGCGTTACATGGAACGTCGCGCGCAGTTGGGACGATCTAGGGAATCCTTTCTCGTCCGACTGTACCGCACCGCATTATTTGCACTCGCTGCGTCTCACTCAGAACTTTACTGACTTTTCCAACATGAGGCAGACAGTCGGGTGCTATCATCGCCGGTTTTTTTCTTGTGGTAGCTACTCATTAGGAGCACATTTTAAAAATATTTTGTATTATACAGAGTGTTCCATAAGTTGGTGGCTGACCATAGTTATAGTTTTTTAAATGGATATTACATTTTTATGTTCCCCGTATAATTTTTAGGCAAAAAGTAATAAGATACTATAGGCCTAAAATCTAAAGTTTTTGACTTATTCTCATTTTTCTGAAAAATTCAAAGTTTTTATAAAATTAAACGTATTAGATGGACACAATTTTTTGTAGTATTGTTCATAATAAAAGGTCTTAATAGAAGCATATTTTTTTTTCAGTTACTAATTGCATGTGCAGAAAACTGGATTAAAATTACATGACACGTTTTGGTATAAAAGTCAATTTCTTCAAATGGAACCCTCTATATATCAGTTCATTTTTGAATTGCTTATTTAATTTCACATCAAAAACATGTAAGAAGTTAATACTTTAAAAGTCACTATTACAGAGCTACTGTCATTTTTTGATATAATTTTGCCAACTTCATGGTTTTTATTTGAATACGGCACAGTGAACCATGATATTTGTTGCAACATTGATAATTGAATGGATGCCATTTAATAAGTTGTTACTCAGTTGACAAGCATAATTTTATAAGGTCTAAAAATTAGCTTAGAGATATGATTTTTATACATATTGGGGAGTTACAAAAAAAATGTTTACTAACTTAAGATTTTGAGTTGTTTATAAAACTGCGTACCAAAAATATATAATATAACATTATTCTTCTTTTTCTTTTATAATCTTGGTAAGTGTTTCATTTCTATATCTACATATTTATACAAAAACTGGATATACTGTACTTACAATACAATCTATGCCAGCAATATATTTCATAAAATATATAGAATATGGTACAATAAACAAATTTTAAAATAAAACAATTTAATACCTTAATTATAGTAAGTGCAGATATAGGAATTAGGAGGTTATATCAACAGTAATTAGTGAAAAAGAAACTACAAAATAACAATAAATATGTATACTAAAATAAGCAAAAATTATTGCAACAAGTATTCACGGGAGTTTCCATTCCCTTCTAAACATTTTTCAATAAGCTTCTGAAATGATACATCGAGATTAAGAAGAACTTGAGGACTTATATTTCTAAATATTTCTCGAATATGCAGACCAGTGAATAGGGCCTCCACGAACTATCCATTTTCCAGGAAAAATGTTTAGAAGTGAATGGAAACTCATTTGAATACTTGCTGAAATAATTTTTGCTTATTTTGATATGCATATTTTTTGTTGTTTTGTAGTTTCTTTTTTCCTAATTACCGTTGATATAACCTCCTAATTAAGGTATTAATTTGTTTTGTTTTAAAATTTGTTTGTTGTACCATATTCTATATATTTTATGAAATATATGGCATCCATTCAATTATTAATGTTGCAACAAATATCATGACTCACTATGCCGTATTCAAATAAAAAACATGAAGTTGGCAAATTTATACCGTATGTGTCAATTTTACGTGCGATTTATACGTATACAAGTAATACGTGGCAACGTGGCACCCCTACTGTTCGTCACCAATCCCGGCAACAATCGACATCACAACGATTTTCTCCGATCTTCCCACTTCTCTCCACCAGATTTTACATTCAATGTTTAGCTACGAACACGTTGCGATCTAGTCTGCAATAAAAGCCGTCTTATTACTGGAACGGGAAACATCAAATTGCCGCCGCGATCTCCTGATCTAGTAGTTTATTATTGTTTTCAGAATCCTTTTTTATTTACCCTGTTTTTAATTTTATTAGAATTACGCTTTTGTTTGTGTCATGCAGCGTGAACGCAGCTTAATAATTCTCTGCATTTACTGAAAGGAAAAAGAAAAACAAATCCTTGCAACTCGTAAATATTATTTGTGAACGCATTACAAACACCCAAGCCGGTGGTCGAATAGTTACTGCTAACATGCTGCTAACCACGCTAACTTGTATTTACGAGCATGCATCGGTCGTGATGGCATTGGAAAGGAAAGAAGGGGTACTATGTTGCCACGTACTGTATGGATTAATCGCCTACGGCTAATGAAAATTGACACATGCTGTATAAAAAAACGACAATAGCTTTGTAATAGTGACTTTTAAAGTATTAACGTCTTACATGTTTTTGATGTGAAATTAAATAAGCAATTGAACTGATATACAGGATGTTCCATTTGAAAATTGACTTTTATACAAAAACGTATCATGTAATTTTAATCTAGTTTTCTGCACATGCAATTAGTAACTGAAAAAAATAAAATATGCTTCTATTAAGACCTCTTATTATGAACAATGCTACAAAAAATTGTGTTCATCTAATACGTCTAATTTTATAAAAACTTTGAATTTTTCAGAAAAATGGGAATAAGTCAAAAACTTTAAATTTTAGGCCTATAGTATCTTATTACTTTATGCTTAAAAATTATACGGGGAATACAAAAATGTAATAATATATAGGTTGTTCCATTTAAAAAACTATAACTATGGTCAGCCACCAACTTATGGAACACTCTGTATAATACAAAATATTTTTAAAATGTGGTCCTAATGAGTACCTACTACAAGAAAAAAACCTCTTCGAAATATCTTTACTCGTAAAGGTACAATCGGCCTTACTCGCGGAGATGAATCATCCTGTATATTAACATAGAAATATATGCTTATATTAAGTTTTAAATTTTATAAATTAGGACTACACCTTTATTTATATATACAAACTATGATTACAATTTAAATGTAAGAACCCACAGATGAACAGATTGTTAATTTTGTTATTTTCGATTTTTTAGTTGTACTAATCCATTGAAAAAAGGTTCCAATATATCATTTAACCTAGGGATATCCCTATACAGCACACATTATATTTAAATACAATGGTATGATGCCTTGCACAGTAATTAAATTAATTAACTAAAAGTTATTCATTAAAAAAGAAAAGGTTATAATATATACCGCTCAGCAGTTGAGCTTGCAATTACAAGAGTAACTACAATATGGATTTATCACTGAGTGTTAAAGACAAAATTGATCATTGAATGAACTGAATATTCATTAAGTTAATTTGGCCAACAAAGCGCGATCAGCTTATATTAAAAATATAAATCTGGTTGTTAAACTAAGCTCTTTCCCTATTGAATTGATTAGATAATTTTGTAGCTCTCGGATGTTCTATGAAAATTAATAAAGAATAAATCGCGCTATTTTGCAATAATGATATTGGTTTTAGACGAAATCACTGCATTTACATTTTCAATTCAACATTAAGTAAAATATTTTATTTTTGAATAGGCGTGTGTAAAACTATAATAATTTTAACTGTGGTGTTAATATTAGCTTAAAAACTATGCACTTTTGAGATTATTGTTGTAATAATGGCAAATAAAAGAAATATACAGTAAGACCCCGCTTAATGGGAGGAATACGTTCCAATAAGTTCCAGAGCTATGCGAAACAGCGTTATCCTAAGAGTGAAACAAAATGAAAAATGAAAATCTATTTTTTTGTTATATTTTGTAACATTTACAGTTGAATACCTCCTTTATTACATTAATTATATACTTATTTATTGATAGAATCGATTTTAATTCATAAAATATTCATGAAAATCAAAAGAAGTTCGAGTAAAGAATTTATGTTCATGATTACATCTTTTTCTTTTTGTGTGTTAGAAGTCATCTAACATAGCTAGCTTTTTCCTCTTTCTATCAAGTAATAGATGTTTTTTGAATCCGTTGAAAGTTTCTTTTATTCCTCGTTATCAGAAACGCTAATTTCATCTTCGTGCGCATGCTGTTCTACTGATTCTTTAAGACGTTCACCAGTTTTAACTTGTAAATAATTCTTTAATATTCGCGCGTCTGTATTATCTAACCCTGTTTCATCAGCTGAGCGTGACTATTTTGGTGTCAATATTTTTGTTTAGCTCCGACAGTACATTCTTCCATACTTACTTCTTTCAAACATTTTTCGGTCTGTCATTCCATGAAAGATTGCTGTTGCTGCCTACAGCTTCCATGATGTAGTTTTTCTCTAATGACTTGTTTTCTTCATCAATGGTTTTATTAATCAGTTGTCGGAATGTCTGTCGCAGTAACAAGCTTTAAAATTTGGCCACTTTCTACTGTTGTAAATAGATTGGTTCCAAATTTGTTTTGAATATTGTTGCAATAAGTTTGCTGGTTTTATTGAGTAACTGCATAACTTGTGAGACTCGCTTTGATATCTTCACCACAAAACGATATAATTAATAGTAATGAAGTTAAATTATCACATACTGTTGATACACATTGGGGATATTATTATAGCTATTCATAGAAAAACCTTTATTTAACATATAATTTTATTATTTTCTGGCGCTCTAACGCTACACTAATCTATCTTTTGTTCTTATTGTATTCATTTCTACTGCATAATTAAATATATTCGATTCCTGGTGTAATGCAGATTGTTAATACTAGTGTGCTCGTTTTCTTTTATTTAAACTTTTTAATGTCAAGGATAATCAAATAAGTAATGTTGTGGTCTTGAACCATTCATTGGTTGATTAACAAAGTTGTACGAGTGATACTTTTTAAATAGGGCCCGTTTGTGCATGAGACACATGACATACTCTTAGCTTATAAAAAATATTGTTTATAAAGAAGTGTTCATAAAACCCTGAAGAAACATTTATACATGCATCCCTACAAGGTATCTGTACTGCAGCAATTATTTCCTCGGGATTTTGCGAGGAGAATAAATTATTGTCAAAGGTTCAACACTACAATTATGAAATATTAGATACCAAATTTTTTCTAATCGGGTGTGATGTCATTTGCAAGGTTATGTCAATAGCCAAAATTATAGAACCTGGTCTACTGAAAATCCATGTTTTCCAGGAAATCCAATAAAGATTGGAGTTTGGATTGTCATCTTACGAAGACGTATAGTTGGACCATTTTTTTTTGAATGACACCATTAATGCACAAAGATATAGAGAACTGATTTTACAGCCTTTCATACATGATTTAAATGAAATCGAACTGCATAACAGTTATTTCCAACAGGATGGTGCTAGACTTCATACAGTTCAAATCAACATAAATTATGTGACTGAAATTTTCAATGATTGGCTTATCCTCTACAAAATGTTTTTAATAACATTAGAATTTGAAGGGGACCATTTTGAACATTTGCTATAAGTTTGTGTATTCTTGTTATATCTATGTTGCCTAGATACATATATTTTTCCATTTATTTCAAACATCGCGTTCTCTGTCATTGTTTTTTTCTTGTTATAAACATTGAAAATGCAATTTCTTTTCATTCTCTATACTGATATAAATACCGCGCGATCATTTAAATTCTAAATTAGAGCAGGCTGTGAAATTTAAATTAAGTTGGTATATAAGTACTAATTTACAATTTGAATTGTCAAGGTGACGTTTCAAAATGTTAATTAATCAATAATTGACATTCTGGTCAACCTAATAAAAAAAATCCATCCTGCTATAATTTAGCATTTAAATGATCGCGTGGTACAATATTACATATAACTAGTCAATGTTGCCAACTTAAAAAACTTAGGTCATGCAACCTTTACTTGAGATTGATCACACAGTAGCATATCGTTAGACGCTTTACAAATTTCCGAAAATTAGTGTTTTTTTCCTATGTGGTTGGCATCTCCCGCCATATTGACATCAATTTTTCTTAAAAACACTGATTGTAGATACCGCTCTGTACACTCTGTGATATGTAATTTTTACATGCACAAATACACAATCAATGATAAAACATAAAGATAAGCACTGTTACGATTAAACCTTATTTGTTATTATCATAGTAGGCTAATTATTTTAAAAGGTGATTTCACCTCTCGTTAGCGTGTCAGCTAAGAATTATTCATGCTCGTGCCAAAACTAATGATATAAATAAAACTAAATAAAAAACAAACAGCAGTTGAAGGAGATTTGTGTTAAAAAATGCGTTTTAAATTATTTGGTTTTAAAGGTAACATCAGTATATTAGAAGGGAACAAGGATAAGAAAAAGAAGAAGGCATCCAAAGATGACGGTGACTCTACCATCACATGTTTAGGATATAGAACGTATACGGAATTTGGTAAGTTAGGTATTTTAATTTTATTCCTAAATATTGTCCTTTTCTTTGCATTAGAGAAAACTCGTTTCAGTGAATGAAAATAATATCGTTATTAGATAAAATATTAGATATTAGAAATATTTAAAAAATTAATAAAACTATAAGGTGTAATCATTTGTATCAAACAAAAGTAGATGATGTACTTTTCTTAATTTCCATAGTATATGTCTCCTGGTTCGGTTGCTGAAACTATTTTCAATGTCATTGATGCAAATTGATTTGTACCAGAAATTGGCTCAAATGTAATGATGTATCTTCAAGCCTTTTTAAACAGAATTCTTGATATATTGTAATCAGATAAGAGAAACGTTTTTAAATATATCCGTCAAAAATATTTAAACAATTCATGGAAATTTCATTCATAATATTTTAGTAGAATTCGCATGGTTTGCTTCTTTGAATAAATAATCATCAAAAAATAACGACTTGCATGCTTCCCCAATTTTACTTTCTTAGGTCAAAATAAAACACCTGTCAGATGTTTTACTTTTAATTTAAATAATGACTATTTCTTTTCTATAAAAAAAATTATTCTAATCAGAGATAAAGTAAGGAAAATATTAAAAATTAAGTTCATATGTGTAATCCATAGTGAATTAACAAACATAGACTATAGATATAATTTGGAACAACTTTGACCTTAAGGTCTGGGATATGTTTTTATTCATGTATTCCGATACGATTTAATTGTTATTGTATTTAATTAATTAATTAATTATCGATGTAATGTATATTGACAATGTCAATACCTACTTGTTGGGTCTATGACAATAAAGAAATTTCAATATTTTATAGTTTTGAATTCTTGATTTAGATTTCCTTATACTGTGGCAAAAGTAAAAGCAAAACATTGTTGAACACTGCTATTTTTAACCATAATGTCTAAATTAATTTTATATAAAATAAAATCAGAGAAGAAAAAATTGTATTGCTTGACCTTCAGTGTTTCAAGTATACAGACATGTTTACTAAGATGTGAGATAGGTTAGTTTTGCCTATAGTTTTCTTTAAGAGCCCATACAGAAATAAAGAGGATATTCTAACGAGAGGGACAAACCTAAAAAATTGCGTTCGGTTACGTATATATGTAAATATTTGAAATGACATAAATAAACGTAATATCTTCACATATACTTTTCAAAATTGTTACCGTTACTTACGAATTTATCAGTGATAATAAAGTAAATTTTGAACGAGGGTACTGCACTACTATTGCAATTACAAGCATTACCAGATAACAACGACCATAGAGAAGCGACAAAGATGTAAAAAAAAACAGTTCCTGTTTCTTCGGTAGGTGGTTCTACCGTGGTTGTCTGGTGCTGTCATTGTCGCGTAATCGTCTGTCTAGCCAAATGTCTGGCTAGTCTGACCCTGGTTTGTCTCCCGTTAATCTAGTCAGATTGAGATTTTGTTAATTTGACTAAAATTCCTGGTTAATATTGCAGTTCGAGATAAAAAACATACTTATACTATTTATTATAATTCTAACTAATTAAAATTTAAAGTTGTGTTCGACAATATGAAAAGAAGAGTGAATTTGTGTTTGAATTTACACGGGCAGCATTTTGAATAAATGTTGTAATTCTCAAAATTTTAAATTTTAAACATCTTGAATAAGTATTATACTTTTGTAAAAATTTTCAACAAATGTTGTACGTTTGTAATAATTTTCATTGACTAATATAAAATTAAGATTAAGTACAATTTAAAATATAAACATTAGAAAACAATTTTATTGTAATTATCTTTTAATAAATTAACTAAAATTGTTCCCTTTCTCGCTTTTTTATGTTACACCTATGATATAACATATTTACAGCCTCAGAGATTTGACTAGGATTGGGCACCAACTTAAAGCAAAAAAAATAAAAAGGGGGAAATTCAAACGGCCTTCAATCATTTCCCACTAGATGCTTACTTGTTCTACATTAGCAAATACGTATTTTCATCCTTTCCTAAAAATGTGATTTTGCCAAGTGGGTTATGTACACTCTGTAGTACCAACAACAAGCTGAACCTATCAAAGACAGTGATTTTCTTAACCATGGTCATCCCTTATCTAAATAATTTTTGCTCATATGGTATTTTATTTAACAAAACGATAATATTTACACCCACTCTCAAACTTATTTGGTCTTTTCCAGGCTTACCGTCACGACAAACTGATTCCCGCAAATCGTAGATTGAAGTTATAAATTACTTCATTAGTTGTATTTCATCATCCGTCGCCAGTTCCAAGTAGTAATGGGACAACTCGATTGAAAAATAACCGGGTATAATGAATGCAAGGGATAATTGCCGGGTAAAGGAAGTGATTTACTATGAAATGAATTATGTACCCAATTGGCAGTTTTAATCTACGATTTGCGGCAACCAGTTTGTCGAGTCGGTAAACCCCTAACTCGCCACTCATTACTCGCATGCAGTAATCGAACTTTCACCCTTTATTTTGAATAAATTCGATTATTTTTCACTCAGTTGCTCCATCACTATTAGTAGCAGTCACTATAAACCTGCAGTTGCACAATGTGCCTTATTTTCACCTTACTTTCAACATGAACATTTTAGTCTCCGTGATTATCACCATTATGTCATTTTTAAGTTTAAAATTGATACTGTTTTAATAATAATTAAAATGGTTCTATACATTCTATATTGTTTACACATTTTTGTTATTCTCAAGCCTTTACATTTGATATTTTAAAATGAAGTTGTTTCTTTTTATATGTTCCACCAACTTCGAAAAAATAAAATTATAGTATTATAAAGTACGACATTTTATAGTTTTTCCGCACTTAAGTTTGTAGTTTGTAGTTCTGTTGATGCAACAAATTAATTGCAAAAGATCAAAGCATAATCAAAGAAGTCTTTCATTAATGCTTATAAAGGTCGCAGTTCTCGAAAATAATTAATTTTTCTGAATTTAATATTGAATTCTGTATTCAGTGTCCTTGTATTGCAAGGCTCGAAATAATAACGATTCAAATAGACAATAAAGTGTAGAAATAAAGTCATGAGATATTACTCATGTCTCAAAAACTTTAGTAAAGTAACTGCTGGGTTAGCACAAGGCAGTATACTCGGACCTTCTTTTTTGTGATGTTATGAACGATCTTATATTGAATATCCCAGCTTCCACTTCAAATATATGCTGGTATGCGGATGATACAAACATTATAGCGGAAGTTCACACTTTTGAATAATTACAAACAAATATCTGGTATATGTACGAAGAGACTGATGAATGGTTTACGTAGGATAGATTGCCTGTCAATAAAGAAAAAAACTACAGGAACTGGTTTTACGAATTATCAAAGCCATGAATTTCGAGCAATATTTACGGGGTATTTTTAAAGTACGGGGTTTGGCTAAGTGTCCCCGGATTTATTTTTACGAGTGCTTTGTTTTATTCTTTCTTAATAGAGAATGTGAACAAGAACACTATAGGCGTTTTCGGAAAATGTATAACATTTAACTGGCCTGGTCAGAAAGTACCTAACAGGTTCACAAATTTGACCCGGTTATTTGCATTTAACATTTCCGAACGCAACGGTCATTTATAGTAACGTAACGTAACGTAAACATAACCTATACTCATAGCTTCGAATCTGTACCGGCAGAATGAAGGAAGAAATAGATAACACAGTGAACGCTCCCTCCAACTCCAGGCACTCGTAAATAGTTTTAGCACAGTATAGAGCTGTATAGACACAGTAGCACAGTATATAGCTATGTAATAGAAACAGTAGTTTCTCTCGAGGGAAATAATTGTCCTCCTACCGACGACCTTGAACCGACGCGTGCGTGAAAATTTCTGAATGCGCAGTAGTCAGCCATCAGCTGTTGAATTGGCGGGATTATTTGATGCGATTTGTGAATGGCCGTTAATATAAGTTATGCTGTACACCAATTATACAAAATGTTTGACAAACAATTTATTATGAACACTAATTTTACAAATTAATGGGTAGTTGTACACAGATTAAACAAGGCATTTGTAAAACTAAATTATACATTCTTTTGGCATTTATAATTAACGTCAAATTAATTTATTAACACATTATTAATTTAGAATTTGTGTTTAAAATGTGTGTCAAAAATTTTTGTTCGATTATTGTGTATTTCCTTGAAACATTTCCATATAATTTAATGGATGCTGAATTGCTGACGTACTTCCAACATTTTTGACAAACAAATTGTTTTTTATAATTAGTGTGCACGCAGCATTACGTTTTATCAATAATTGTTGTGTTTCGTTTCGGGAATACTTGGAACAAAAATGCCCCATTATTGTTGTGCACCTCGGTGCAAGAATAGTTCGAACAATTCTAAATTAAGCTTTTTCAAGTTTCCGAAAGAACCAATGCGGTAAGATCCCCAGGCGCATTAAAATGTCCTCAACTGTTAAAATGTGCATATTGTGTATTGTATACAGTTGTGAATAATTACTCAAACTTCATGACAAATTCACCACCACCAACGCAAAATTTAATTTTCGAAGATTGATTACCGACAATGGGAAAATATAACTGAACAAAATGCCTTCACTTATTTTATAGGTTATTTGGGACACAAATGTTTTGAAAAGCATAGTTTTCCAACAATTATACGTTTAAAACACAAGAAATGAATTTAAATTTTACACTTATTTTAAGGCATGTCCTAACTTTGTGAAACAGCTTTACTAATTTGGCAACGCCCGACCATAATTTCAGTATACCTATATATAAATACCGCATTAGGAAAAAGTCTTCTGTGAATTTTTTTCTTCATTTTCCTTCGAACCAAATGTTAGCTTTAAATTAAAACAGAAGTTGGAGGAGATATCATATAAACATCCCTGCGAAAATTTTCCTACTGAATTTTTGATAAAGCTATTTATTCGTGTAAGAATTTTTTATACTTTGAAATTTTGCAATAGAAATTTCAAAGTTAGTGGCAATTCAAATAAAATAACAATTTTACAACACCATTGATGAATTGTGTCAAGAAATTTAAGTAATCTTTAGGTTAGAGGAGCCTTTTTTTGTGTTGTACGTATAATGTATTACATTTTAAATGCGTGTGTAATATGTACTTAATAAAAAGCAGTGTTTTATCATCGTTTTTTGTATTATTGATATAGCTTTTTCATAATTTTAAAAATAGATTAACATAATTATCTCATAAACGATTTGGTTCTGCGTCACTGGCTTATTCCTGAATAGAAAAATTTACTACGCCTCTGGTTGTGCGTGCGTGAATGCGCAGTACTATTTTGGGACACAAACATCAAAGGTGCCGACGGCGAGAGAAACTACTGTGTCTATACAGCTCTATACTGTGACAGTAGTTTCTCTCGCCGTCGGCACCTTTGATGTTTGTGTCCCAAAATGGTACTGCGCATTCACGCACGCGCAACCAGAGGCGTAGTCAATTTTTCTATTCAGGAATAAACCAGTGGCGCAGAACCAAATCGTTTATGAGATAATTATGTTAATCTATTTTTAAAATTATGAAAAAGCTATATCAATAATACAAAAAACGAGGATAAAACACTGCTTTTTATTAAGTACATATTACACACGCATTTAAAATGTAATACATTATACGTACAACACAAAAAAAGGCTACTTTAACCTAAAGATTACTTAAATTTCTTGACACTATTCATCAATGGTGTTGTAAAATTGTTATTTTATTTGAATTGCCACTAACTTTGAAATTTCTATTGCAAAATTTCAAAGTATAAAAAATTCTTGCACGAATAAATAGCTTTATCAAAAATTCAGTAGAAAAATTTTCGCAGGGATGTTTATATGATATTTCCTCCAACTTCTGTTTTAGTTTAAAGCTAAGCTAACATTTGGTTCGAAGGAAAATGAAGAACAAAATTCACAGAAGGCTTTTTCCTAATGCGGTATTTATATATATACTGAAATTATGGTCGGGCGTTGCCAAATTAGTAAAGCTGTTTCACAAAGTTAGGACATGCCTTAAAATAAGTGTAAAATTTGAATTCATTCATTTTTGTGTTTTAAACGTATAACTGTTGGAAAAACTACGCTTTTCAAAACATTTGTGTCCCAAATAACCTACAAAATAAGTGAAGGCATTTTGTTCAGTTATATTTTCCCATTGTCGGTAATCAATCTTCGAAAATTAAATTTTGCGTTGGTGGTGGTGGATTTGCCATGAAGTTTGAGTAATTATTCACAACTACAATAAACAATATGCACATTTTAACAGTTGAGGACATTTTAATGCACGTGGGGATCTTACCGCACTGGTTCTTTCGAAAACCTGAAAAGCTTAATTTAGAAATGTTCGAACTATTCTTGCACCGAGGTGCACAACAATAATGGGGCATTTTTGTTCCAAGTATTCGCGCAAACCGGTTGCCGAGCAGTCGCATCAAATATCCCGCCAACTCAACAGCTGACGGCTGACTACTGCGCAGTCACGCACGCGTCGGTTTCCGGTGGACAATTATTTCCCTCGAGAGAAACTACTGTTTCTATTACATAGCTATATACTGTGGTTTTAGTAGCAAGTTTGTTTGTCCTTGAATCTGACGATGATATTATACTCCCTTGCAACTCTGCGCAAAGAGGGAAAGGAAGAGAGTTTGCATTAAAAGCTATGAAACAGTTGTTGCAAAATACAATTTATTAGGTTCGTTTTTCGATTTGTTTCGGATCGAGAAAATATAACAGTTTTGTATATTAACACTAAGTTTTTGTGGGTTATGTTCGGAGACCAATCTACACTACCCTAGTCAAATACCAAGGTATGAAAACCGAATCGGGTTGCTGAATCCAGTTACATTGTCGATTTTACTAACACGGTTGTTTTTACCAGACTGAACACATTTGTGCTAACCATGTTGTATCCCCAATGACCGGGCTTGCCGTGAGGTAGGACGTAAGGGGGTGGCGCCACATGCGCTAATGTAAATTCTGGAGTTTAGAAGGTTTCGTTCAAACAATAGTACCGCTTTCATTTACGAAATGTCAAAACGAAATTTAAAACACAAATAAACAAAGGCCCAATGCATGCTCGACTGGAATTCGTTTCTAAAATAAAGTTTCTGAAACGGTGTTATGATGTAAATTTTGTCAACTTTGAGAGTGAAATGTAGGAGTAAATAATATGACTTATAAGAAAGTACTCCCAACGAAACCTTATGCGGATGTCAAAAGTGGCAATAAGAAAAGCCTTCCTAGTAAGAAATAAGTAAAATAATAAAATAAGTAGATGAAAACGAAAATCAAAATAAAAACAACAGGATAGTAAGACGACTGATCATTACTGGTATATCTTCTAGAAGCACCAACTTTCCGACATAAAAAAAAGCGCGGGCGATTCAAACGCCTTTCAATCATTAATGAACACATTGTACATGATAATTAAATGTCAAACATGCAAGATACGTTCAGAATTCCAAAGCAACCCTTTATCCTTTTATGTCCATAATTTTGTTTTGTGCATCACTTTTATTAATAATCAGTGGATTTAAGGAATATGAGAACCCTATACAAATGACAGTCCTAGAGCATTTTGTGGGTTCTACCATTTACAATATATACAGTGCTATGATGCGAGTGATAATTACTCAAGTGATAATCCGATTATTAAAATCACTTGAGTAATGTACACTGGGTTTTTAAAATAATTTCTGGTTTGCCCATCATTAGTTACTAAGAACAAAACCAAAATATACTCTGATCGCGTATTCCCAGCAGGTATATTTCGTTTTACGTGCTCCTAAAGTCGTAGACTTCCGAGTCAAATGTTTGATTAGCATATTATCGCAACATATTCGTTTCTATAAATACTGGCGTTAATCGTTGATTTGTGCATTACTGACATACGAGCATGTGTGAAATAATACGATTTAATTTTTTAATTTGATAAAGCAGACTATAAGAGGCTCTAGTAATTTTATCAAAATAAATCAACTTAAACAAAAAAGGCATACGTCTTCACAACAGGAAAGTACGTGTAAGTGCAGTACTTTTAGTTTCAATTTGTAGTATAAATACCTATTAAACAAAAATGTTGATAAGATATAAATACATGATTACATAATTGTGTGCATAAGCCAAAATTCCACAAAGCAATCGCGTATGTAAATCTATAAACAAGTGATGAATATATTGTTAAGAAATTAATTGTTGAAAAAAAAAGAAAAATGCCTAACAATTTATCATGTAATTAATGCCCTTATCGCTAAATAAACAGCTACTGTATATATCGTTTTGACCTACTTAAAATGAATATTTTATAAAGTGTGACACACTTTTACGAGTTTTTTTTTATTATTGTTTGAAAATATCTAATTCCATTGGAACAACTTATCGACATATACTTTAAATAGAAGAATTAAAACAATTTTCGAAAAAAGACGACCTACTTGTATTTTAAAATAATTTTGAGCATATAAATTATAAACATTTACCCAGGATTCTTCTATTTATGCCGTTACTAAAAGCATGTACGTCACATCTTGAACATGTTAGATATGTTACCGTAAATAGCCGAAATACGTTTTTACGCGTACTTACTATAGTAAGTACGCGTAAAAACGTATTTCGGCTATAGTAAGAATGCGAAGTAACTACGAGCATTTGTAATTTTGCGTTCTTACTAGGAAAGACACGAATTACAATTTAAATTCGGCTATTTACAGCAGCTTTCAGTTAGGACCCTTCTAACTACACGCATAAGAGGAACTACTGAGTAAAAACGGGTCGATGAATGATCTATACGCTGATTGGTTGCTTCTCATCACGTACTAACTAGTGAAGATGCCAAATTTTCTAAATACACTGTAATAAATAGAGATATATATGAAGAATTACTTCAGGAAGTAAAACAAGCTAAACTGGAATAGAAGAAAACTTCATCGCTGTATCGATGCGTGAACCATTTTTACATAATAGAAATGGGCGACGTTCAGCGAATAATAGCAAAGTCCAAGAGCGATGAAATATTATATTACTTCGAATGGAAACAATGTCTGCCAACATTACTACTAAAATAAGTAATTTGTTCCTGTCAATGTGTGAAGTCTGCAATAGTAAAAAATATAAGAAGAAGAAAGGATTAGTTTCTAAACCAGCTTTGCACAATGAGTTAAACAGCCAATGCCACGTAGATCTTATTGATATGCAAAGTCAAGCAGATGAGGGATATAATAAATTCATCATGGTTTATCAAAATCACCTAACCATGTTTATTTTAGAAATAGCTTATAAAATTAACGAAATATTTTTGGCGTTCAGAGCGTGATGTATATTACATAGTGATAACGGCCGAGAATTTGCCAACTGTCTTATAAACAGATTTGAGTCTTTAGGGCCAGAACTTAAAAGTGTACACGGTAAGCCATGCCACAGCAGAGCCAAAGCTCAGTTGAACAAGCCATTCAAGATGTTGAAAATATGACTGCCGCGTGGATGTCCCATAAGACCATTAAATGGTCAGAAGATCTAATACCTTTTGTACAGTTTAAAACCGTGCGTTTCATTCAAACATAAAGCAAACACCATATAAGGCTATGTTTGGCATCGAGCCTAAGGTTGGGTTAACTACATCGTCTTTACCTCTTGGCGTTATTTTTTCTCAAGAGCGGAAAAAAGATTTGGAAAATATTATTGGTGATGTCGAAATTAACATGACGGAAATTCATGGAGAAGATTCAAACGTAGAATTTAAAATGAAGGAAAAGAGCCAGAGGTAATATAATCTAGATTATGCTTTAAATGTAGTGCTAACTTAGATGCTAATTTTGACGAAACTATTGTTTGAATTGTGCAACTGAGAATAACATTACAGCAACGCGATCTGAAGCAATCCAGTCCCTAATTTAACAGGCTAAAAGGATGAAATCTTTCAGTGATAAAATGTACCCTCCTGCTAATGTCGGCGATAACGTCACTATATCTATTCCAGGCGTTGACAAAGCTAAGGGTGCATTCAGAAATATTATAGCTGTTGTTCTATTAAAGACCTATGACAACATGTACCAGTTAGGCACTAAGGATGATATTATAGATCATCTGTACACCAGATCAAAATTAGATATTAGTAAACAAAAATTTATTGACATTGGTGTGGTAAAGAAGGATAAGCAAATATCTTTACAACATGTGGCTTCCATGTGCAAATGCACAAAAATGTGTCTCAGTAATTTGTGTAAGTGTAAAAAGAACAAGTGTTATGCAATTCAAAATGTCACAATAGTAGCCCATGTAATAATAAATAAGTCAATTTATTTTTCATCGTATTAATAATCTTGAAACCAATCGTGTTTTATTATAAGAAAGAAAACTAAATGAAAGATGGTATTTGATATAACTTCATAAGTATGTCCGCTTGTTAACAGGTGTTTTCATTCATGTTCAAAAATTGTCCATTAAAGAGAAGTGTGAGCTATGGAAGTATGTCCGCTCTTAGGAGATATGTATTTCGCTTACTTACTGATATACGTGTAGTTAGACCGGGATCTAACGGAAAGCTGCAGTAAATAGCCGAATTAAAATTTTAATTCGTGTCTTTCATTGTAAGAACGGGAAATTACAAATGCTCGTTAGTTACTTCGCATTCTTACTAGTAAGTACGCGTAAAAACGGATTTCGGCTATTACGATCAAGATATATATAGAACTTGAGATATGGAAGGTATCAACTGACCTGTAGTAATTTCGATGTACTGCGATATTTACCAAATAAGGAAAGATTGTTTTCACTGTTTCCAGCAAAACTGTTTTTTAAAGAATGTTGGCAAAAGGAACATACTAGACCACAGTTCAGCGACCTTTTTTTTTTTGATTAGTAACAGGCTGAATTTTCGTGAGTTGCTTCGTTTTGACGAGACGCCCAACTTTTCCCTCTGCGAAAATTCGCGGTAGTGGTAGCTAATAAACTGCGCATGGGTCATATATGTCGATTGGGTGATTGTTCAAATTTTATTACTAACCGTTAGTGTTTTAGTTAAATCTGGAGATAATTTGATAAGAAACACAAAAAAACATTTGTCCTACAAAATCGTTGGTTAGAACGAAGCCCCCCCCCCCCCCACCCGCAACATGTACAAATAACTAGGTCACAAAAAATGATTACTAACCAGCTGATTTTTTTACTATTGCTTAATAAATGTTTCTAAAATGAAATGTCCACATTGTCCTACAAATTGAATGGTATGTTTTTCCAGTCCTACGCTCCGAAATTGTCAAATCCACGGTAACACTTTTCTCATTACTAACAACCTAATTCTGTTTTTTTTCTCTTGGGAATAAACTGTAGAACACGACTTTACTAATGTCCTACAAAAAATAAATATTGATAAAAAATAAAATAAAAACTGTCGCTTAAATTTGAAACATGCGGGCACTGGCTCCAGCTAGTCTATGCCATAAGCGTACATAGACGTAATGCTATGATTTTGTATCATCTATTCATATGAAATAAAA
Organism: Amphimallon solstitiale; assembly: GCA_963170755.1. Classification (NCBI taxonomy): domain Eukaryota; kingdom Metazoa; phylum Arthropoda; class Insecta; order Coleoptera; family Scarabaeidae; genus Amphimallon; species Amphimallon solstitiale. The sequence continues at coordinate 94,786,216 of OY720682.1, read as the reverse complement.
GTGATTATGGAGTGTTTTTTATGCAATTTACTGTGTGGAAAACCTAATTTTAGAGAAAAAAAGCCAGAAGCTGACATTCATTTATTTGATGGATTTTATTTATTACATACATTAAAAAATCTTCCAGACAGTTATGGTAAAATCTCAAAACATATTTTGAAATTACTTACATACAATAGAAAGGAAGTTCACATTATATTCGACAAGTACAAGAAACCCAATATTAAAGATTTTGAGCACGATCTCAGAGGTGAAGAGGACACACAGTATGGCATACGCAAAGGAAATTAACGTCCTGCAGAGTTCTGCCAATTATTACGAAGCTCAAATTTCAAAGAAAAATTTGTAGAATTTTTAATTGAAGATTGGACAAGTGATGAGTTTGTTACGTTAATTATAGGAAAGACTGTTAAACTGAATTACGACCAGTGCTATGTTTATGAGGTGTCTGGTGAAAATAAAATAAAAAGAGCGATTGACTATAATCTTTCTTGTTATCACGAAGAAGCTGACACCAAAATTGTTTTCCATATTTGCCAGTTTAACGCCAATTATCGTGTGCAGGTGCATTGTACGGATTCTGATATACCTGTGATAATGCTAGCGAATTTTAAATACCTGAAAAACAAAATTGAAGTAATTATTAATTTAAGTACAGGTAAAAACAAATTGTACCTTAACATCAATGAAATTTATGCCAAGCTTGGAGAAAAATTATCTTGTTCTCTCGCTATATGCCATATTTTTACGGGGAACGATTATAACCCTGCTTTCTATCGGAAAGGAAAAAAGAGGCCATTTAATATTTAAAAAAAAACACAACATTTCAAGAAGCTTTTATGCAACTCCTACAAAGTGGAGCGAGGTATTCCAAATCATTGAAGAGTATGTGTGTAGGATATATGCATGAAACACGAAAAATGACATTAATAAAGGACGGTACGAATTGTTTCAAAAAGGTTATAAATGCCGTAACGAAAATGAAGAAATTTTAAAAAAGAATATCGTAGGATATGATGCCTCTAGTTTACCACCAACGAAACAAGAATTGTTGCAGCAAATCAAGAGAACGCAATACATCGGCAGTGTATGGTGTGCATACATGCGCAACCCCACCAAAAAAACACCAGAAAATTATGGATGGACAATAATTGATGGCAAATACGAATATTATTGGTTTGATGGTCCTCAAAGTCCATCTTTTGAAGAATTATCTTCGGACTGCCAAGGTACCCTTTCAATCCCTTTTTCACATATTGATTATTCTGAATTTTCTTTTAATTTTAATACAGAGTCAGATAACATAAAGGATGAAAATGATAGTTGCCACGATGATATAGAGCAGGAAAATGATGTTTCAAGTGACAAAGATGAAGGGTCGACGGATGATTCTGATCAAGATTGATTTTTTTTATACGCAAAAATAACAATTTTGTTTTTATTTTTTATACAATAAAAAAGATTTGGTCAACTATGAAAAGTATGCGTATTTTTTTTCTATTAAAAGAAGATATTTTCATGATCATCTTTTTTACAGTTTTCCCACTTTTTTCAGAAACTTTTCAAATAAATTATGTTACTTTTTAAATTAAACAAACAATTAAACATTAAAATTAATATTACATTAGAACTATAAAGAACATTTTTCGGTTCTATAGTCGAAGTTTTAAGAAAACATAAAAGTGCGTGAAAAATTCAAAAATTCGCAATGAATGTAAATTTATATATTAGGGTTTAAAATCACGGGAAAAACTTCTTGATAATCTGAATCTATGTGTAAAATTTAGTAGATATCAGAATTCTGCTTAAGTAATAAAAGTATATTATTTTCTCAAAACCGCAATTATAAAATAATTCGTTACTTAAAATAATTTTTGTCGGACTAGTGTTACATACCATTTTTTTTGTAGGACACTATTTTATTTGGCCAGAGAATAGAACAACCTATCATGTGTTATCTTTGTCCTCCTGTTAGTAATGAGAAAAGGGTTACCGTGGGACTAACAATTTCGAAGCGTAGGACTGGAAAAACATACCATTCAATTTGTAGGACAATGTGGACATTTCATTTTAGAAACATTTATTAAGCAATAGTAAAAAAATCAGCTGGTTAGTAATCATTTTTTGTGACCTAGTTATTTGTACATGTTGCGGGTGGGGGGGGGGGCGCTTCGTTCTAACCAACGATTTTGTAGGACAAATGTTTTTTTGTGTTTCTTATCAAATTATCTCCAGATTTAACTAAAATACTAACGGTTAGTAATAAAATTTGAACAATCACCCAATCGACATATATGACCCATGCGCAGTTCATTAGCTACCACTACCGAGAATTTTCGCAGAGGGAAAAGTTGGGCGTCTCGTCAAAACGGAGCAACTCACGAAAATTCAGCCTGTTAGTAATCAAAAAAAAAAAAGGTCGCTGGACTGTGGTCTATACCTATTTTAGAATATAACATACAAGTAGCACGACAACATATCATCAGAGAACGACTATAGAGAATAGTTGCCCGATCATATGTGTCGACCAGTAAAAATGAAAATTTTGTATTTGCTCAAATACACAAACACGGACTTACAAGATTTATGAGTAGAGACCGAACACGAGAGGCCGATGACTCATCGCCCACGGCCGCACTATTGAAATTTTGTATTTTTAAAGCGTTTTTAATTTTATTTATATAATTAGATAACAAGTGGGTGATGATCTATAAAATACAAAATACATTATTATTTGTCCATTTTGTAGTTCAAGTCGAGTAAACTCTCCATACTTTATTTATCTTACGAAATATAAGGTAAATAGAAGACTTTTTTGCTGTCTGTTTTCTCGACGAAAACAGATGTGCAGTTCACCATATGAATAGTGGTATTCAGTAACTGCGTGGAGTTATACACTATTTCTTTTGCCCATCGTAGTTTCGGCCTGATACGTCCGGTCCTTATTTATGAGGAAATTGAAAATTCTTTCTCATATATACCTAATCTTATTTATAATATATATGTATATAAATAGATTTCACTTCGATAAGATAATAATATATGAATAATGAATGGTTTTTTATAAACGATATTAATTTACAGTTTACAGCACAGGCAAAAAACTCTCAATCATTTGGTTTTACTAGAGTCGCAAATTTATAAAACAAATACTATTGCTGGTATTAAATAGAATGTGATTAACACTATTAAGAATTTCAGATAATATACATAAGAGCACTACATGATTTAAAAGATATCATCATAAACAAATACACCTCTTTTATTAAATTTGTTTATAATGTTATGCTTTGACACAAACAACCACTTCGTTTTGTGTATTTCATCATTTGCCCATGTATTATAGAAGCAACATTATTTCAATGTAAATATAAATACGTTTTCTGAGTCCACTTAGTGGATGTTTTATCAGTGAAATACGACGGGATGAAAATGGGACACGAAACATCATAGGATCTGACAAAGCTGTCGCTTCTCTGTGGGTGTTGTTCTCTGATATCATATTCAAAAAAGTAATCTTTATGCTTTAATTTTCTGTTTATTCATTTTTAACGCTACTAGGTTCGGTTTGTCATATTATTATTTGGCAAAATTACACATAAATGGGGTGTGATAATAATACAGTAAAGACATAATCACTCCCAGGGCAAGAAGTGACACAGAAAAAGCAAACATATTTGCTAAACATCTTGTTCAAATTTTTATACCACACGGACAGCAAAGCGCCAAGCTATGATCTTATTACTAGAAAAATAGTAAAACGATTACCATACAAACTGTGATCTCCGGTTATCTTACTACCGAGTAATATGGAAATTTGCATAAATTATAATGGAACCAGGAAAATCTGTCAATGAAACCACTTCACATGGTCCCATCAGTTTATTTCCCACCCTATCAAAAATAATCGAAAACTACTAATGGGTAGAATTAAAAAAGATACAGAACTATCGACCATAATCCCCGATTACCAGAAAGAAAAGATCATATCCACAGCAACATTCGTAGACGTTGTACAGGCGTTCAGCAAAGTCTGGTACATCGGACTTTTATATAAAACCAAAAGCATTTTCCCAAGTCCGTATTTCCATATCCTAAAACCATACTTGTCGCAAATGTATTTTCAGATTAAGTTTGACTCCATATATTTTGCTTACCACCAAACTTACTCAGGAGTACCCCAGGGCAGTATTTTCGGTCCACTACTGTTTCTGATTTACATAGTAGACCCATAGTACAACAATTGCAACATTTGCTTATGACATAGCCACAATATCCATAAATAATTATCCAAATATTGTATTAGAGCATCTGCAATATCACCATGACATTCCTCGAAATTAGTTTAATAAATGGACAATCAAAATTAATAGAGCTAAATCTGCACAGGTCACATTTATCACACAGCACACAATATGTTCACTAGTACTCTTCAACAACCGTCAAATTCCTGTCCAAACTGACTTAGCACCTAGCACCTAGGACTACACTTGGATCAAATACTCACTTGGAAGAAGCACATCCAAACAAAACGGTTGATGGGGTGAAAATCTAATTTATCCTTGTAAAACAAGCTGCTTTTATAAAGCGCATATCGGTCATACACACGTGCTCAACGATAGAGATGCGCGAACCCGTCCAATACGAAGATAATTCACAGACTGCGCCCTGTATATAAATATCAAAAGGCTGCTGAATAGTAGTTAGTTTATAAAGCAATTACCAGGTAGAAAGGGAAAGTTAGAAGACTGTAGGTGGAAGAGATTCAAAGAAAGCTAGTTTCAGACGTTAGGATTGGCAAAAAATACATAAAATCGAGTTGGCAAATTCAAATTAACAATGGTCGCATTCAGCAGACACAACAGTTGCGCAACTGTTCATTGATCGGATTCAGATGATGTATATGCTCACTCTGAACATGTGTGGAGCGGTTGCTGTCTTAGTCAGAGGAAAAATTCTATGCTCACTAGTGAACGTATTCTGATCCACATGCGCACTAACGCATTGCAACACCATCGTAACACAACATTTTGAGACAGATACGTAGTAAGAGAAACAAACTAAAGGTATTGTGCTGAAATAAATTTGTTATGTTATTGGACCTACACTAAAAACTACACCGAAACAAATTATTATTGTTGTCTATTCGGTTTAATCAGTATAATTCTAACATATGGCAGCAGTGAAAAGTACCAAATGGCAGATTATCCCATGCATGAGAACAGTGCTATCAAAAATCATCTATACCGTTGTCAAGAGAACAGCTAGAGCAGGAACGGTTCCCGATGCGTGCTGAATGCGGGCAACATGAATATGTATAGTATGTTTCAAGATATAGTAACCTGTGGGAGCTTTCATTTGCACTATATCTTGAAACAGAATATATATGTATAGTCCGTTTCCAGATATAGTGCGAATGCAATCTCCCACAGGTTAAAAGTATCTTGAAATGGACTATACATATATATTCTGTTTCAAGATATTGTGCAAATGAAAGCTCCCACAGGTTAAAAGTATCTTGAAATGGACTATACATATATATTCTGTTTCAAGATATTGTGCAAATGAAAGCTCCCACAGGTTACTATATCTTGAAACATACTATACCAAAAAAACAAAACATAACCTCAATTTTTTCTTCATTTAAATAAGCATAAAAGGGAAAATCTGTAAAAATATTCCTTTCATATAGCATTCTGTCGGACGCGTCTTTTGAATCCCGTGACAAAATCGCCTCATAAAACTGCCTTCCTAATTATTATTACACTATTTCAGCTATAATCGAACAAATGATATTTATATATAATTTAATTTGTATTTCAGATCAGCCTCCAGTACCACCACTTCGATATAATAGTAATCAGGGTAAGTACTGCATCCTTTAATTTAATTCAAATTCTTTATCTTTGAATTATTCGATAAATTACCTATTGTATCATTAAAACATTAATCAATGATGATCTCTTATCAAAATATTGATGAATTAGTTTTACAAACAAGATGCCTTTATACTTGAGAGCACAACTCAAGTTTATAAATATAGCATCCTACAAAATTTATATAGTTTACATTTGATACAATCACATTTATTTAGAAAGAAAGGATTAAAATCGATCAAAGAATTCAGACAAAAGAAATTTCTAAATATATTGTCCTAAATTTTCATAGACAGGGTGAGTTATCTCCGCGGGAAAGGCAGATTGTGATTTTATGAGAAAAGATATTTGGAAGCGTTTTTTTTCCTGATAGACACTTATTAGGAGCACATTTTAAAATATACTTTAAAAATGAGGTGTGGCCACCACACGACTTTCTTATACGTATGAGCGCTTCAAACTGTACAATTTTAAAAAAAAATTTTAATACAAAACTTATTCAAAATCGTATTCTCTTAATAAATCGCTATAGAATGCATACTTCGCAAGATATCAAAAAAGTGCTCCTCGCTAAGAGTAAAAGTGCTACTTCCGGTCCGAATTTTGAAATTTCATATAGAGAAAAAATATTGCAAATATAGTTTTAAATACTTTTGTACTCTTGATAAATATATATAGAATGCATTTATACAAAAGATATTTAAAAGTACGTTCTAAATACTTTTATACTCGTAATGTACCTGCCTAGAAAGCATGACTTGCGAGATATTCGCAAAAAGCTGATTTTCGATAAGAGTAAAAGACCTACTTCCGGTAGGAACTTCGAAAAACTTTATTAATACAATTTTTCCCAAATTTAATTTTGAGTACATTTGAATTCTTTATAAATTTGTTTAAACTTAGTAATTGACGAAATATTTGCAAAATTCGATTTTTTCACTGAAGTAAACTACTACTTCCGGTCTGCCGATTTTGCTCAAAATCTAATCAGTTCTCAAGAGGGAGATTATATTCGTAAATACAAAATTTGGAATTGATATATACAGCGGTTTAACCGCTATCGTGGTCACACACACACAGACATTTTTTAAAAACCACTTTTTTGGTATCAGGGGACCTCAAAACGTGGACATCTGCAAAAATCTCGAGGTCGAAAATTTTCATCATCACAATACTTCTTTATACTACGTATAAGAAAGTAAAAGCGACCATTACTGTGCCACTATCGTTTTTTCTATATATATATTTCTGCCAACTTTACTACTACAAGTATGTTTGCACAATGAATATCTATTTTCTTTCCACAAAAACATCTTTTAAAAATAATTTTTCTCTTGCTTCCTCTTGTTAAAAAGATTACATTTAAAGAAATTGATGTTGTTCACTGTTTCTTTGTGGTAATCCCTATAATAGTCCAGTCGAATTAGACATGAAATCAAGTAAGTTCTATTCTGGAATATGGTTTCGTCACCGATTTTTTTATAGGTACAACATACCCTGAAAAATGCCAAGGTCCGGGTTTGGCCGTGAGAAATTGTTAAACAATTGAAAAGTGACATTTTCCGGTTAAACTTTTTCCTGTAGGTTAAATGTGAAAACTGTCCGTACAAAAGTTGTTCGCCCCATCATTCTCTAAAACACAAGCCATTGCACGATCGATTATCATTATTTGTTTAGCTGCAAAATGCATAAAACCATGGCAATTTTGATTTTTTATTTTTTGCATTCAATCAATGAATAATCAACGTATGGCTTTGAACCTTATGGTGCAGGCAATATAAAATGTCCCCCAGAGAACAGTGCAAAGTTCACTCACCTGTGTTGTATAGTTGAGCTGCAATAAGCGACAAGCCAAAATTCCTAAATTAGCTGTCCCTTCCTTGCATATTGTCGCACATGGTTCAAAAAAAATCAATGTTTTAATTCATTGAGAATACTTTCCGAAAATGGAAAAAAAATATTTTTTTTCTTAAAAATTGCCATTTTTTTTGAGGTTCGAAATTATTTGCTTATAAACAAATGAAATATCTCCGACAATTGACATATTATCGTAAATATTATGGTAGATTCTGCTTCCTTTCTCTTCAACGAGTAATTTGAGACTAACTTTATACGATTATCTTGATTAGAACTGGAGATAACAACGTTCTAGTTTTATTACGTTTATTATCGTTCTGGTGAATATTTAAGAAAAAAAAATATCAAATTTCTCTCAATACCTCAAGAAATCGACGTGAATTTTTTCAGATCTGTAGGAGCACTCTATGTAAGTCGAAGAAATTAATGAAGTTCGGCGCGCGCTGGCAGTGGGAAAAATTGCGGCCGGGCGGCGTGGTGGGGTAAGCCAGATGCTCCGCGCGCCGCCCGCGCCGCGCCCTACTCGCCGGTTATTTAACAAATATATAGCTCCGGGCGGCGCGCGGAGCCTCTGGCTTACCCCACCACGCCGCCGAGCCGCAATTTTTCCCACCGCCAGCGCGCGCCGAACTTCATTAATTTCTTTGACTTACATAGAATGCTCCTACAGATCTGAAAAAATTCACGGCGATTCCTTGAGGTATTGAGAGAAATTTGGTATTTCTTTTTTTCTTAAATATCCACCAGAACGATAATAAACGTAATAAAACTAGAACGTTGTTATCTCCAGTTCTAATCAAGATATTCGTATAAAGTTAGTCTCAAATTACTCGTTGAAGAGAAAGGAAGTAGAATCTACCATAATATTTACGATAATATGTCAATTGTCGGAGATATTTCATTTGTTTATAAGCAAATAATTTCGAACCTCCAAAAAAATGGCAATTTTTGAGAAAAAAATTTTTTTTTTTCCATTTTCGGAAAGTACTCTCAATGAATTAAAACCATGAATTTTTTGAAGCATGTGCAACAATATGCAAGGAAAGGGCAGCTAATTTAGGAATTTTGGCTTGTCGCTTATTGTAGCTCAACTATACAACACATGTGAGTGAACTTTGCACTGTTCTCTGGGGGACATTTTATATTGCCTGCACCATGAGGTTCAAAGCCATACGTTGATTATTCATCGATTGAATGCAAAAAATAAAAAATCAAAATTGCCATGGTTTTATGCATTTTGCAGCTAAACAAATAATGATAATCGATCGTGCAATGGCTTGTTTTTTTTAGAGAATGATGGGGTGAACAACTTTTGTACGGACACTTTTCACATTTAACCTACAGGAAAAAAGTTTAACCGGAAAATGTCACTTTTCAATTGTTTAACAATTTCTCACGGCCAAACCCGGACCTTAAACGTTTGGCATTTTTCAGGGTATGTTCGTGGGGGTCTAATGTACCTATAAAAAAATCGGCGACAAAACCATATTCCAGAATAGAACTTAATTTAATTCGACTGGACTATAACGAATGATACAAATAAATCACTTTTTACTCTCTTATACGTAATATAAGGAGGCATTGCGAAGACAAATATGTTGGACTTCTACATTTTTGCAAATGTCTACGTTACGAAGTCCCCTGATACCCAAGACGTGGTTTTTGCCAACACGCCTTTCTGTGTCTGACCACGATAGCGACCAAACGGCTAAATCTATCAATACCAAAATTATATGTGCGAGTATAATCTTCCTCTTGAAATCTGATTAGATTTTCAGTAAAATCGATAGACCGGTAGTATTTGTGTAATGCAGTAAAAATTCGAAATTTGCTAATATCTCCTTAAGTTTAAGTTTAGACACATTTCCAAAATATACAAAAGTACCTACTGAAAAGTGAATTTTAGAAAGATTTTTCGACATATCTACCGAAGTAACGGAGTAGGTCTTATCGAAAAACAACTTTTTGCAAATATCTCAAATATACTATACAGATTTATGATAAGTGCAAAAGTATTTGGAACTAGTTTTGGAACAATTTTTGTACAAAAGAAATTTTAAAATTAAGATTGGAAGTAATACTTCTATTTAGCAATTTTTTGTAAACAAATATTTCACAAAATGTGCATTATAAAGATTTATTATAATAAAATAAAAATAATTTGAGATGGATTTGGGAAAAGTTCGCAACGCTTTTATTCAGAAGTTAAACTTAATTTGAAGAACTTTTGTATACACATTTCGGAACACACATACGTATAAGAAAGTACCACACCTCTTTTTTTTACTGTTTTTTCATGTTCGTTTTCAACAAACGGTGTTTTGTTACTAAATTATACAAAATGACAAAATGTATTTGGAAAAAATTATGTTACATTTAACTGTTATTTTAATAGTTCGAAAAGTGCTCAATACATTTATCTGTTTTATTGCTAACTAGATTAGGAGAGTCCTCTTGTAAGTGTATTTCTAATGATTCTAAAATATTTAATTTTCGGTCATTGTCGCCCAAATGTAAAATTTTCATATTTTTAAAATGATAAAATTATAATATTAGACTATTGATGTCCTTGAGAAACAAAGAGAAAAATTGAAAAATCTGGTCTAAATTCTCATCGGAAGTATTACAAAAACTTGAGAAATCTCACGACCTTCGGTACTAAATAGGCAAAAGGCTGCTTAGTTTGACTTTTCCTTAAATCCATATGATTCAAGAATAATGTGGAAAACCTTAAAATCATTCAATTTATTAAAGAATAAAAAGGTAGTGGGATTCTGATTTATTTGAAAAAACCTAATGAGGTGTATAAGTTTTTTGTTGATGCGGGTCCAGCACCACATAATCACAAAGATTTAATATGGTATTATGATAACAAATACTCGACATCACATCGGAACTTTGGTTTACACTGTTTCTGAGGACGACGTATCCAAATATTTATTTAGTATTAAATCTATATTTGCTGAAATAAATCAAATAAGCACTAGAATGCTTAAGATTTTATATCCTATTTATAACGCACATGTGAATTCTTAAATCTTCGAAAATTACTTTTAATTTGTATGGTGTAATACTTGTCATTCCTATCCCGAAAATAAAGAACCTACAAGTTTATCCGATCTATGACCTATAAGCATTCTACCAATTGTCTAAGATCTTAGAGAAAATAATTGCGGTACAGATTAAAGACCACTTGCGTATTAATAATATTTTGTTTAAAATCCAATCTGGATTTTTTGAATATAGTGGATGATATTGTAATGGCTAGTGACAAGGACGCTATGACAGTTCTTAAAATTTTAGACTACACAAAGGCTTTTGACTTGATAGTAACACATCTCATATTATTATCTGTTTCATTATGTTAGTTTCTCTAAAGATACTATCGATTTTTTGGGCAACTACTTACAAGATCGTCATCAAATGGTAACAATATCAGCTACAGTATCAAATCTGCGTAAAACTATTAGTGGTGTTCCTCAGAGCTCTATATTAGGTCCATTATTATATACAATTTATACCGCTGATTTTTGTATAATGTTAAAGCATTCACATGAACGCTGATGATTATCAAATATATTACTCTTTCCTTCACACGAAATTTGCTTAGCGTATGTTTGAATCGATCATGATCATCTTCAACTTTATTACTTCTCCACTAAGAATTCTATTTTTGTTAATCCTAATAATTCAGTTGTCTTATTACTTGGTAATAAAAGTTATTATATGGAAATCACTTAAGCAGTAAGATGAATGGTATCTTAATGGAGAAAACTATAGATTTAGTTGTTACTTTAGATCCATGTCTGGGATTTAGAGATTATGAACCTCAATCTATTAAGAAGACTAACCTGAAACTTATTTATCCGTATACAGTATGTCTAAAAGCACATACTAGAAGGATTTATGATTCTCTTGTTTTGTCTAAAAGAAAAATATCGTTATTTATTTATAATATATATTTATAGCCTAAATTGTTCTTATTCCTAACGAGATAAAGACTATTATATGATCTGATATAGTTGGTTAACGTTTGTAATACCAAGATAAATTAATATCAGTGACATGCATTAAAAAATGCCAAAAAGCCTACGAAATAATGAAATAAAAAATAATAAGGGAAGAAATAATTAAAATAGCATACTAGGAAGCTATTTATACACATGTAGTTGTCATTTAATTTATGAGATATTAAAAAAACGAAAAATAAACCACATTCGTACCATCCATCTACCGCAAGTTCTTTTTTCAAAAATTATTATTAAAAAAGTAATTTTTATTTTTTAGCATCCACTTCGTCCGCTAAAACAAATGGTGATATATCTTACAATACGGGCAAACATGTAAAGAAAACAGGTAAGTACATAAATTAAAATAAGCGGTATGTAGATTTCCAATCATCCGTAAAACAATAACTCAACAATATACTATCGCGTGTTAGTATCACAAGTAATCGCTCACATTACCTGTGATACTTAGTATCACAAGTAATGTGAGCGTGAGATATTCAACACGGAAAAATATTCGAGATACTGTTAATGTTATTTGCAGTAACATCTATTAAATTTTTACATGGATCTATCATACATAGACCATTAGTTATACAGGCTGTCCCAGATAGTGTGCTCACCATTGGGATCTCGTGAACGGTAAGAGATAGAGAGTTGGTTAAATGAGACAAAATGTACGTGACACCTGGGTTTATTTTTTTAAGCAAAAAAACTTTTAAAAAAATGAACGATACGTGCGCTATAGGGGAAAAACTAAAAATCGGCAATTTTAATTTCGGCGTTTAACTTATTTCATGTAAAAGATACCGAAATACTATTTTGACATTGTGAAGGTACTTTTTTACGCAGAATTCAAATTTGGTATTGCAACCTCTGAAGCTTTTATACGTTTCGAGATTTTTATACAAACTTTCTTATTTTAAATACAAATCGTAGCGGCTTTGACTGTATCAAAAAGAGCATAATTTGCTGATTTCAGTGATGTATAACACTTTGGGTTTATTTGTAGAAATAACAAAGTTATAATGATATTTGTGCAATTTTTGGTATCCTTATGAATGCATAGGCTATACATCAGAGGCAGCATTGAATTATTAAGACAATAAGTAGTATCTGTCAAATTTATTTACAAGCAAGTTACGTATCCGTTTATTTTTGTGTTATTTAGTCTGCTATTTTGTTCGTTTATTTAAAAATCACCGCATTTGTTGTTTTGGTTCGTTTTATTACTTGTTTATTGTTGTTCACGTTATGGAGAAATTTAATAATGAAGAGAAATATGATATGCTTCAAAGTTACATATTGGCTCACAAAAATTCAAGGAATGCAGCTAATCATTATTTGGAGTTGTACCCAGATCGACGGCAACCACACGAAACTTTATTTCGAAGATTAGAAGTAAATATAAAAACATACGGTGCCCTTAGTAAACCGAAAAGAAATAGAAAAAGATTAGATGAGGAAACTCAAGTTATTGTATTAAATCAGGTGCGTGAAAATCCAAAAGTTTCCACAAGAGAAATAGAAAACAACACCGGAATCCCTAGAACATCAGCCCATAGAATATTAAAAAATCATCGATATCATCCTTACAAAGTCCACATTAGCCAAGGACTCCAACCAGGAGACGCAGAGAGGCGGATTCGTTTCTGTCATTGGTACATTAATCAGAATAACAAAAATGTTACATTTCTGTTTAATGTGTTGTGGTCAGATGAATCTCGATTTACGAACAATGGGTTATTTAACAGAAATAATATTCACTATTGGGGGACAGAAAATCCCCATGCTTTACATGAAGCTCGACATCAAGAACGTTTTGGGTTCAATGTGTGGTGCGGTATTATCGGCAGAAGAATAGTTGGACCTATTATCTTCAATAACAATTTAACGAGTGAACGCTATTTGAACTTACTTCAAGGTGAAATAGAAGATCTTCTAGACGATATTCCGCTTAATCTAACTGCGAATATGTATTTCCAACAGGATGGGGCACCAGCACATAATGCTCACATTATTACGAATTACCTAAATAATAGATTTGGTAATCGGTGGATTGGTAATCGAGGACCCATTTCATGGCCTGCACGTTCCCCAGACTTAACCGCAATGGATTTTTTCCTTTGGGGTTACATAAAAAATAAGGTGTATAAAACACAATTTAATAATGTGGAGGAACTGCAAGCTTGTGTTTTAAGAGAGTTTCATCGGATAAATGGACGTATTTTAGAAAAAGTGATTAATTCCACACTAAGAAGAGCTCAGTTATGTATCAATAACAATGGAGGACTTTTTGAGCATTTAATGTAATTTATCTATTTACTAGTTGTAAATAAATAGTTAGGTATGTGAAGTTAGTGTTTTATTAACTTTTCAGTCATTTTTATATTTTGTTTCCAGGAATAGGTAAGTATAAAACAAAAAAATATGCTAATTATTCTTGTAACTTTGTTATTTCTACAAATAAACCCAAAGTGTTATACATCATTGAAATCAGCAAATTATGCTCTTTTTGATACAGTCAAAGCCGCCTACGATTTGTATTTAAAATAAGAAAGTTTGTATAAAAATCTCGAAACGTATAAAAGCTTCAGAGGTTGCAATACCAAATTTGAATTCTGCGTAAAAAAGTACCTTCATAATGTCAAAATAGTATTTCGGTATCTTTTACTTGAAATAAGTTAAACGACGAAATTAAAATTGCCGATTTTTAGTTTTTCCCCTATAGCGCACGTATCGTTCATTTTTTTTAAAGTTTTTTTATTTTAAAAAGTAAACCCAGGTGTCACGTACATTTTGTCTCATTTAACCAACTCTCTATCTCTTACCGTTTACGAGATCCCAATGGTGAGCACACTATCTGGGACAGCCTGTATATCACTGATTTATATGACTAACGGCATTTAATAATATGGTATTTTTGAGGTAAAATTTAAATAGCGGTTTCCTGTTGTTTATGATTATGTATTCTCTAGATATGCAACCAAAGGTTAGTTCATGACAATGGTCACTTGGGGGTTTGTCAGTACAATCTTGGATGCAATAATACAAGCCTACATGTAAAAAAATAACGTTTTTGTGTTAATATCTATTCTTACTAATTTTTCAAACTGTGAACACTTGATATTCAGAGATTCTCGCTAAGACATCAGATTTTTCCGCAAAATTTTTTTAGTAAAAATTGTTATTTTCAATACTAGCTCCGAAATATCTACTACATTGCACAATTTGATTTTTATGTTTTATCTTTTTCATTGGACTAAAAAATATGTACTGAAGAGCTTCTTTTATAGATTGGTGCATGTGGAACATAAAGTTTTACCGACCACTAGTAGTCGGCCATCATGTTTACATTCTAGCCGCCTTAGACTCGCTTCTCCATCTACTTGCAACAAGCATTTTCCCAGTTCTTCGTTGAAATCACCCAGACTTTTAGGGAAGACATTTAAATGTGAGTCACGAAAATTAAGTTTTATGCTCATATTGCACCCCAGAAATGGTAAATTTTACAATAACCTTGCCACACTGTTTTTATAGTCTACATGCTTGTAATTTAAATGCATGCCAAGCTTCTAGCATGAATATGGTTTCTTTTAGTTTTCCATCGAAGAGTGAAGAAAATAATACATGCAACATTCTTCTCCCTTACTTAAGCCTTTAACGACCTGTACCTTTAAGTCTAATTTAATATGGAGTGGAGGGAACTCTCTTAGGAACAACCAAATTTTGGTGTATTGTTTTCTCAAATCTTTCCCGTACAGTCCACTCTTTCTTCACATAATACTGTGTGCTGCTGTCCCATTCGCATAAAAACCAATGGTATTTTTTAAGCCCTGACTATTGCCTTAGCAGCATTCATATCGACGCAAATTTGCCTCTCGTGGTTTTTATGAATTTTTTTTAGTAATAACTTTAAAATTTCCTAAGATTCTTGCAAGTTCATTGAATGAGCGGCAAGTACAAAATCATATTTATTGAAGGTGTGTAAAAAAATCCTTTTAAGTTTCGTTTCGAAAAATCAACAAGACTTCTCCACGAAAAATTTGCACACAGATTTTCAATAATAACAGGAATATTATTACAGTAAACTAACTTGTAAAAAATAAGGTACAAAATCTTCTTCACAGTTTCTGTACCAAGCAAAGTGTGTTTCAGGAGCCAATAAGTGTTTTGCTTGTAATCTGGGTTCAAGGTGTTGTGCACCGTTTGTGAAAGATCAAAATATTTAATTAAGTCATTTAATTTCGCTTGTGTGAATAGCGGTGATTGGTTCGCATGTATTTGAAAAACCTCTACACAATTATCACCGAACTCACTATTTTCAGAAGATAAACTCTAGGTCAACACTAAAAATGGAAGTTGTACTAGAGCCTCTTGACTCTGTGGAATTTCAGATGTGGCGGAATTCAGATTTATTTAGTTAGGATATTTTATTTCTTGCGTTGAAGCCGCTTACTCTGCAACAACAAAAATAGCGATCGCTAACATGATTTGTCCGTTCTTTCCACATCATGGGAATAACGATAAACAATGAGTTTCTTTGAACTTTGGTCCACTATCATAATTTCTTTGCTAGGGGACGTTAGTTTGACGAGTGACATTTCGTAACAGCTGACTGCTAAGTTACGTAAAATCTGACACCTCGGCCACCTTTGTTACCTTGGCAATCCGACAGTTCGGTATTTTTAAGAATATATATAAAAAAATATATACCTAAAAAAATAACCAAGTAACGTGCACAGTGTAAATATCATCATTATTTTATTTAATTACACTCGATAAAACTTAATAAACAAATTCAATATTGCCACTAAACCCTATGTTTCGATAAGCTTACGTTTGCCGCAAAAAAAAACTGTCAAATGCATTTGTTTAAAACTCTGATGTGATACGACAAAAATAATGACGGATTCGTAATCACTGCCAACTAATTAATAAAAATCACTGACTACATTCGAAACAATCGAAAATCAATTAGGTCTGTGTAATCTTTCAATCAAATGCAAACTATTAGACGAAATATGAAATTTCAGTGACATGTTGAGCATATGGAGCCTTAATACAAATTTTATACAGCCTCTATCAGAAGTAATTTAACCAAATATTGTATACAGAGTAACAACTTGAACTGCGAATATACACAGTTTATATGATTAGTCGCCGAGAGTAGAACAAAGAGGTGGGGTTGCTAGCTGCTTATTTCGTTACTCATAATAGGTTTTTGAATATAAACGTGTAGAATGTAGTAAAAATGTTTATATTATGGAAAAACTGAAATTGTATTGTATACTAAACTAAAGAACGTTAATTAAAAAATGAGTCCAACAAAAAAAAATTATTATCACAATACAACTGTAATAAACAATACTCTCAATTAATTAAGTGTTCGAATCGTAAAGTAATTGACATAACCACTGACATTCCTGTCATATAAACAGTTAATAATACGAAAATGGATACATTTTAGCTTTCGTAGTTCAAGTTGTTTACCAGTATATTAAGAAAATAGCAACATAACAAGTTATTAGTTGTTATACAAATTAAAAATACCGCATCTTATACTATCTACAAACTATAAAACAAGGCAAAAATGGCATTGCTCTGATTCAATACGTAGGTAGATATCAAAGTTTATTTTACATATATGTCAATAAATTGCAGAAATTTAAAACTGAGTATTACATAATCAAAGATTCTATAATCACTTATGCCTCCGAAAAAATCTTACTTAGTTTTGTTATATTTAAAAGACCAAATACAACTTTAAAATTATATAATTAAAATGATTTTTTTCTTGTTAAGCACCCACGCCTTTTGCAAAAGTAACAAATGGACAAACATCTAACAGCAAATTGAAGGATACCAAAAATACAGGTGAGTTTTCTAAATTAACATTTCTTTGCGATCAGATAACAGTTAAAAAACAACCATAAAGCGATTGTTTCTAGTAAAAAAATAACCATATATTACCATACTGAATCGCATATAACAAAGAAAACTAGCTTCAATAAAAAAAAAAGATGTCAACTCTCAGTAATTAGCAAATAACATAAAGCAAAACTTTCCGTTCTTTATGACAAAGTGAAGGAAGCCAGCATATTTTGCCAAGCTTATGCATAAAATACGTTTCTTTCTTAGAGTTTGATAAAACAATTCCTTTTCGTAGTTTCGCGGCTGTCAATGAACTTAAATAATGTAGATATTATTTTTATCTATTAATTGGAAACATTAAATTAGCACGTTAAAACATAAAACGTAAACATATCAGCAGAAGAAAGCCTTCAATGCCCATAGCGTGTAGCAAGCTTGTGATATACAGAGACCCACAATTGCTCCAGTTATTTTACTTTCATATACATAGTATAAGGAAGTACTGTGATAAAAATTTTCGACTTCGAGATTTTTGCAGATGTACATGTTTTGAAGTCCCCTAATACCGAAAAAGTGGTTTTTAAAAAATGTTCGTGTGTGTCAGTGTGTATGTGACGACGATGTCGGTCAAACCGCTATAAGTATCAATTCCGAATTTTGTATTTACGAGTATAATCTCCCTCTTGAGATCTGATTATAATTTCAGTAAAATCGGTAGACCGGAAGTACCAGTTTATTTCAGTGAAAAAATCGAATTTTGCCAATGTTTCATCAACTACTACATTTAAACAAATTTATAAAGAATTCAAATGTACTCAGAATTAAATAATTAATTTTGAGAAAATTTTTATTAAAAAGTTTTTAGGGATTCCTTCCGGAAATAGGTCTTTTGCTCTTATCGAGAATCAGTGTTTTCGAATATTTCACAATCATGCTTTCTAGAAATACCAAGTGCTTGCCGGCGACCTGCGGATACAGTTTACTGTAAGATAAAACGACGACACCGAGAGTTTGTATGAGTTAGTACGAGGAAGCAATAATATACAAACTGTTCTATTGGTCGAGTGTAGTGAGGCTTTGACTGACTCGCGTTTAGGAATAGCAGCTGTACTTGCCCATTTCATTTCAATTTTGTTCACGCTCGATCTCTAGTCGACTAATAATACATTTTAAAATCGCGTTTCGTCCATCTAATTCAGAACAATTACGCGCCAAATTATTATTTATAAGTTTTTAGAATTAATGATCATTTCTTTTATTAACTCATACAATTTGGGAAGCGTGATGAAATCCGTTACTAAAATTGTTTACTGCGATTATTTGATGCTTCAACAAGTTTCTTCTTATAAATTATCCAGGTAGTGATTTTTTATTGATTAATATTATTTCCATCTTCTCTAAAGCAGTACAGTAAATGACTTTATTCTTGGTTAAAGAATTTGTTATTAACAGTTACAGTAGCAATTTATACGGACTAACGCAGTAACGATTTCTGCGGTGTCGACTTTTACGTAGCTCTAATGTTAGTAACAGAGGTTACCCTCTTATTCGCCCACTTATAGTCGACCAGCTTGTCTAGTATATTCATCCGCAGGTAGACCGCGTGCACACTATATACATTACAACTATAACTATAAAAGTATTTAAAACATAATTTTCTTATCGAATAGCGACTTTTTGGAAATATGACTTAAAATATGCATTTTCTATATACCGGGCTCTTTTTTTATCATTACACATAGCATTTTCCCTATGTGTAATGATAAAAAAAAATTGTCAATGCATTAGCGATATAGTCACTGTATAGTAGACAACCAGTTATACACTAATGAAGAATTTACGTATAATTAATTTTTAAATCAGGTTGCCATGACGGGAAAAACATTTTTTATGTGTAATATTTCTGAATTTTTATTCAAACATAAGTCATAAATTAAATACATTTTATTAAAAAATAGATAATTTATTTATAAATCATGGATAAATACAACAGAAATGAAAAGGCGGCTATAGTAATGTGGTACCAGAAAAATAATAGTTTAAGGCAAGTTAGAGACATGTTTTCCGTCAATTATCCAGACAGGCCTATACCTTGTGCAAAAACAATTCTGAACTTTTTTAAAAAATTTCATGTGTTCTAAATTCTCACAAAAAAAGAAATAGAACCAATCATGTTCGAACAGAAGACATGAAATTAAATATCCTCTGTTACGTAGGATCTCTGTTAGATGTAGCTAAACATTTTGGAGTATCGTACAGTTTGGTATACAAAACTCTGAAAGAATTTAAATATAGGCCATACAAAATATCAAATCATCAAGAGCTTTTCGAAGAGGATAAGATAAAACGAACTGAGTTTTGTGAAATAATGTTTAACATGTTAAATGAAAACCAAGAAATTTTAAATAAACTAATTTTTACTGATGAGGCTACATTTACCGTAAACGGTGAAGTCAACTCTCAGAACTTTCGGTTTGTACCCTACATTTATCCATGAAAAATTATTAAATTTTCTATCCATTAATCCATTAGGTACTGGTCCCGTACAAATCCTCACGCTCAAAACCTGACCCGAACACAGTACCCTCAAAAAGTTAATGTCTGGATTGGAATAATAAGCGATAGACTTATTGGCCCATTTTTTATTGACGGTAACCTCACTGGAGTGAAATATTTGAATTTGTTGAGAGACCATATCATTCCATCAATTGAGATGATGAATGTTGATGAACCCTGGTTCCAAATGGATGGGGCCCCGCCACATTCTACTAACGCTATCAGGAATTTTTTAAAAAACTTATTTCAAAGACGGTGGATTGGTAGATTTGGTCCCATACTATGGCCTCCAAGATCCGCTGATTTATCTCCAAATGACTATTTTCTTTGAGGTTACCTAAAAAGTAAAATTTACGACAATGTACGAATACGCAACTTGAATGTCTTGAATGAACTAAAAGAGCGTATACGTACTGCATGTAATGGAATAAGGCCAGAATTTATTAGAAATACAATTCGTTGCTTTCAAGATTGCCTTGCTTATTGCCTTGAAAGACAAGGTGGACATTTCGAGAACTTGTTATGATATTATACTTCACATTTAAGTTCGTTTAATTGTTATAATAAACTAATTATTTTGTTCCAAGTGATATTCTGCATTTTCTTTATTAAAAACATAACCTAATTCTTCTAAGCTTTATTTTGCTCTGTATTGCTCTGTATCGCCCAGTGTTACCAGTACAAGTATTATTGCCGAATCAAATACTTTCGCGCTAAATTTTAACAGTTTCGTAATAAATGTAAAAGGTTTTATGTACGCTGCAAAGTTTTAATTTTTCCGTACAAATAATTTATGGTAGAAGTAAGAGAAACGGATCTCCAGAATATTATTTTATTTGTATCGGCCAGTGAGAAATGGCGGGAAATCCTTAATGTAGCAATTATGATGATGACGACGTGATATATTTCGAATTTTAAAATTGTAAGAAAAATTGTACAAAATTAGTTATTTACGATATAATTGTTAAAAGTGCTATTTTATTTTGCGAGTAAGATTTGCGACACGAGGGTGATTAGGAACTGGAGCAATTTAAAATAAGCAAAATAAAATAACATTTTAACACGTGTATCGTAGTGTTTCTGCTACAAACTCAATTTTGATTTTAAAATTTTAATAAAAAGTTTAACGAAAATTGACTGATAAAAATCTTATGACAGCTCACTGTTCCTGCTTGTCAAAATACGAGTGTATAACTGGTTGTCTAGTATACAGTGACTATATCGCTAATGCATTGACAATTTTTTTTTATCATTACACATAGGGAAAATGCTATGTGTAATGATAAAAAAAGAGCCCGGTATATTTACCAACAGTACAAAAGTATTTACAGCTGGATTTGCAATATTTTTTGTATAAATGTAATTTCAAAATTCGGACCGGAAGTAACACTTTTACTCTTAGCGAGTAGCACTTTCTTTCGAATATCTTGCAAAGTATGCATTCTATGGAGCTTCATTAGGAGAATAGAAGTATGTACATAGATAGAAAAGGATTTTGAATAATTTTTGAATAAAAAAATTGTTAAAATTGTATAATTTGAGAAGCTCATACGTATAAGAAAGTCGTGTGGTGGCCACACCTCATCTTTTAGACTCTAAGTTGGACTTAAATCGAAAAAAAGATTATGTTCGAGTTGGGCCGGAGTTTGAAGGTATTTCCGAAACGACCACCGCGCCAAACAACTGCAACTATCTTGATTTATTATTGCGACTTGCAAGTTTTGGTGTATGCCAGGACTATACAAACTTAACTAGAGTTTGCAATACATTACATACAAAATTAATTACTATGCAAGGTAATTCCACCATAATTGAAAGTTATTCACCAGTCATTCACTAGAAGATCTGAATTTAAATATTTATATGAACAGTACAAAACATTACATAAAGAATAATGTACGTACTTAAGAGATCTTGATAGAAATTAAAGAAAAACTATTTACAAAGCAGATCGGTGTATTTAACATTGATAATTGAATTTATAAACTTAAGTCACTTAGTAATCCTTTCCGGTTATTACTACTGTTATTTATCTTGACTAAAATGCAGTAGCCTATACTGAATTAAAACCATTTCTTTGACATTCGCCGCGACTGTATGTACTATTCAGGCTGTTAGATCTCATATTACACTAGGATTATGTTTGTTTAATGAACAAATCATCCTCATGTATATCTAGGCATACAACGTACTTAGTATCGTTTTTCTATTTATTTAAAGCATTAGAAGAGATAAAATAAGAATAAAAATGATTAGATAATTTAAAGATAGAATCCAGCTGCACATAGAACATTGTTATGTGAGTACGGTCATAAAAATTGAAAAACTGAAAGTAATTACAAATGTTTGCATATTAAAATCACTTTAAATTAATAAATTTACATTAAATTTATATATTGCTCAGATATAATTTATAATATAGTTTAAATTTTTCGATTTAAACTATCTAGTATTACAACATTACTTTATCTTTGGACTAAAGCATCATTAATTAAACTTTATCAGGTACAAATCTAAATTACTGTCAGAGATAGGAAATATTTTCTAAAATAATGTTTCTGGGAATTTAATTACGTGGATATTAGGAAATTTCTACTAGCATGGTAATTTGCTTTATGCTCTATAATATAAACCATTGCAGCTATATCTAAAAATTGGTTCGAAACTTTTTATGGATTTTTAAAGAACAAAGTCTGCCATCATTATATGAGAAAAAGAATATCTGGTACATAGCCTTTACGACAGAGTTGGCAGGTGTTTACTCTTTTAAGAACAATTTGCTAAAAAGTCGCTTCTATTTCAATGATGTGAAGTTGGATTTTATTAAACTGAATAAATAAACTACGTAAACTTAGTTTCAAAAATTATTTAATAATATCACTACAATATTGTTTCGCCAAACTTTGGCATCATCAGGTGATGAGAAACTGAGATCAGTTTCTCATCACCTGATGATGCCAAAGTTTGGCGAAACAATATTGTAGTGATATTATTAAATAATTTTTGAAACTAAGTTTACGTAGTTTATTTATTCAGTTAAATATGGAGTTTCAACATGTATCAGCCTCATCAATTAACTATTGGATTTTATTCTTTAGACCTGAAATTGATTGATGATTGTTCTTATAGACCTGACTTTTCAAACATGTATTCCTCAATTAAAAAAGTCTAAACAGGTCAAGTAGCACAATTTTGCAAATTCTAGTCTCCACACCGTGAAATTATTCGACACTGAAATATGCTTGGCAACAATTGCATAGTTTGTTTTCTAGTGTGGCAGGTCACACCATCTTCTTGTGAATAGCAATGCTTCAACATAACATTTATCAAATACGGTCGCTCGACGTTTACCATAGACCAAATGGCGGGATTTTTTAAAATAAAGTTTTTAATTGAACATCCATGATGATACTTAGAAAAGGTAAAAATCGCATGCTTGTAACCTCGAAGTTTATTTTTTCAATGGTTTTCTAATTTAGCTTATTGAATGATGAAATTTATGCTTATCAATTGAAACATCCTTTTATATAAGGTCGCCAGAAAGAAGCACCACCTATTTGTCACTGAAACGTAACATTACACTAATGTTACAAATTGTATATTCTCAAAAATAACGCTATGTTTACACAGACCTCCCTCAGTTCTAACACTAAATATACATAAGTGCATTTCTAAAGTATATGCATGCTTCCAAAAAAAAAGGAACGTATTAAGAAACGTGTATGGCAACATTATAAAAATTAATCTGTTTAATGACATCACGAACGACCACAGGTGGCGCTACTGAGATGTGTGATTACTATTTTCGTAACATTTGACAATTGATACTGCGAAAAGAGGGTCAGATTAGAAACTGGCCCAGTAGTTTGTTTACAGTGACAGTTTGATGAACGGTTGTTATTGCAAAAATCATAGAAGATTGTGTGTAACATGATTGAACGAGATCGGAATGTGAATTGCAGTGAGACAAACATCGTTAGAAAAAGACTACAATACATTAGATTTTGCATGAATATTTAGTTGTGAAAAAGATCGGTTCTCCATAGAGTCCAAATAATTTGAGCTCAAATATTGTTCGTGTTAATTGGTATAAGGAAATGATGAAAAAATTTGGCTGATGAACGGCAAAATCCGTATAAAAGATCGAAACTTGGATATATTCGTATAAATCTAAGCAACAATCCACTGTTTGGGTTCCAAGATAAACGCTTATCAAGCACTTCCCAGGAAATAAAATCTTGTTTCTTCGGTTATACCGGACATGTCGCAACATTACTTTTAGGGGATTGAAGAACAGTTAATTCTGAATGGTATACAGAATTTGTTTATCAGAAGTTATTGACAAAATCAGGAACAATGACCGAAACCGTCGCATCATTCTCCATCCTGACTATGTCATCTTAAACACAGCACGTCCTGTAATTGATTATTTGAAGTACAAAAACATTGACTTAAAGCTACATTGCCCGTATTCACTTGACTTACTATCTAAAGACTTCTTTGTGCTCCCGAATGTCAAATTAACGTACATACTTATGTGCGCTTAGAATTAAAAGTTATTTCAAATCAAGTTTTAAATACTTTTATCGCCTTAATAAAACGAAACTGTAAGTGAAAATGTTACTTCGGGTTAAAAATTTGTTTTATATCAACTGTTGTAAATCCAGCTCTTTTGCACTTTTAAAAAATATAAATATAATGCATAATTTACGAGATATTTGCGAAAACCTGCTATTACATTAGTGTAAAAGCACTACTTCTAATTCGATTTCGATTTTTTTTTATACAAAAATTATTCAAAATCAAGTTCTTAATACTTTTATTGTTTTAATGTATTTGTCTAGAAAGCATGTGCTATGTGGGTTTAGCGACCGATATCAGTTACGATATTTGTATGTATTTATTTTACTGATTTTATGGGCAATTCTGACGCGTACCTTCAAACAATTTTAGATCATAGATGTTACACGTGTTGCCTGTGTGTTAGTCTAACATTACTGATATTTACTAATTTTGATTACATTTAAAAAACGAAGAATAGCGGCCAATTTATGTATGAAAAATAATTTTTTGTCCACGGTAGATTGTTTTTCGTCTTTATTGTTCCGTTTTTACTTTCTTATACGTAGTATAAGGAAGTATTGTGATGATGAAAATTTTCGACCTCGAGATTTTTGCAGATGTCCACGTTTTGAAGTCCCCTGATACCGAAAAATTGGTTTTTAAACATGTCTCTGTGTGCGTGTCTCTCTCTCTCTCTGTGTGTGTGTGTGACCACGATGGCTGTCCAACCGCTATAGGTATCAATTCTAAATTTTATATTTACGAATATGATCTCCCTCTTGAGATCTGATTAGATTTTCAGTAAAATACGCAGACAGGAAGTAGTAGTTTACTTCAGTGAAAAAACGAATTTTGCCAATTATTCGTCAATTACTAAGTTTAAACAAATTTGTAAAGAATTCATATATACTCAAAATGAAATTTGAGAAGAATTTTATTAAAAAAGTTTTTCGAAATTCCTACCGGAAATATGTCTTTTATCGAAAATCAGTTTTTGCGAATATTTCGCAAGTCATGCTTTTTAGACAGGTACGTTACGAGTATAAAAATATTTAGAACTTAATTTTGAATACCTTTTGTATAAAAAAATAATTCAAAATTCGGACCGGAAGTAACACTTTTGCTCTTATCGAATAGCGATTATTGGAAATATTTCGTAAATTATGCATTCTATATATATTTGTCAAGAGTATAAAAGTATTTAGAGTTGGATGGGAATATTTTTTGTATAAATGAAAATTTAAAATTCGGACCGAAAGTAACACTTTTGCTCTTATCGAATAGCGATTTTTGCAAATATTTCGTAAATTATGCATTCTATATACAGGGTGATTGGTTTTTCATTGTCCAGCCTATATCAGCTTCATTATCAAACATTCAAAAAATTTTTAGAGGAAAATGTTTTTTATCTCGAAATGGTCTATCATATAAAATAAAATAAATGAAAACTTAAAATTCGGACCGAAAGTAACACTTTTGCTCTTATCGAATAGCGATTTTTGCAAATATTTCGTAAATTATGCATTCTATATACAGGCTGATTGGTTTTTCATTGTCCAGCCTATATCAGCTTCATTATCAAAAATTCAAAAAAATTTTAGAGGAAAATGTTTTTTATCTCGAAATGGTCTATCATATTGCATCATTAGAAATCTTTCATAGCCTACTGATTTTTAGCAGCGATAATCAACTTTAATTTCTTAAATGGAACACCCTGTATATTTTTACGGGATATGATTCTAAATACATTTCTCTTTATAACGATGTATAACAAGTAGGGAGCTGCCTTTAAATTATGCCTAATAATGGGAAAAACGAAATTATAGTTCGTTTCGTAAAAATATTACATTTCGCCGAGAAGGGTTAGAAATTAAACCTCCTAGACGCCCTAGAAATATTCAAATCCTCCCGCAATTCAGATATTATATTGCTTAACGATCAGACTGATTTGATATAACACCTCTGTTTACCTGTTGTACTTAGGTTATTTCATTTTACCATTTTACTGTAGTCAAATTTCTATTTTTTGGTTTTCCCTATAATTAACTAATAGTTATTACAATGTATTATATATTATTCCTTGTATCCCCCCTACTTTATAATTACCGCCTAACACCAAATTTTTAGCATACATTTTGTGTGTCTTCGTTAATGGCCATGTTGGTCGAAACCGCGGTCACACATTTGGATTAATATAGTGATATAACAAAGTAATAATGGAGCTGCAGTAACAAATTATCTACAAAATGAATTTGGTCTAAACTGGATCGGCAACCGAGGACCAATTTTGTGGCCTGCCAGATCGCCTGATTTATCAATTCTTGATTTTTTTGTATGGGGTTTTTTGAAAAACCAAGTTTATAATACTCCTCAAAATCTTCAGGAACTGAAGAATAAAATTACCACGGCTTGCTTGCTAATTACACCTGCAATGCTGCAAAACGCCAGGAGGAACATAATTACGCGAGCCGACAAATGTTTAGAATGTAATGGTGGACAATTTCAACAATTATTATAAGACACATTACTTACTATTTAGTATTTAATTTTTTTTATTTATAATAGAAATAGCAAATTTTAGCTTTCCATACTTTTTCTTATTATTTCGTTTCCATAGACAATTGCTACACATATGCCAACTTGTGACGTATCATAATAAACAGAACTTAATGAGGATTCATTTTTATGGAAAATAGACAGGGTGTTCCATTTAAGATATTAAAGTTGATTATCGCTGCTAAAAATCAGTAGGCTATGAAAGATTACTAATGATGCAATATGATAGACCATTTCGAGATAAAAACATTTTCCTCTAACATTTTCTTGAATTTTTGATAATAAAGCTGATATAGGCTGGACAATGAAAAACCAACCACCCTGTATATTTGTCAAGAGTATAAAAGTATTTAGAGTTGGATGAGAATATTTTTTGTAAAAATGAAAATTCAAAATTTGGACCGGAAGTAATACTTTTACTCTTAGCGAGTAACATTGATTTGCAGATATCACAAAGTATGTATCCTGTTGAGATTTATTAAGAGATTGGAAGTACTTAGAACAGGATTTTGAATAATTTTTGTATAAAATAATTTTTAAAATTGTATGATTTGAAACGCTCATACGTATAAGAAAGTCGTGTGGTGGCCACAGCTCATTTTTTTCGAGTTGTTTTGCGAAATCATTTTGCCGAAAGTATTTGAAATGAAGTCAGTGTCGGGCGGCGAAAAATCTCTCGACCACGTGGTGACTATTGTGAGTAAGATATTATTATATATCGTTTTAACTGGTGATTAATTAAAAAGTATCAATTGCCAATGCGTTTTTTTTTGTTACTGTTTTATTTTAATTAAAATAATTTTGCCGCGCAACAGTAGTCATCATAATCGTTAATTTCTTTGCACCTCGTTTAGTTTATACCAATGTATAATGTTTATTGTTTATTTTTTCTTTAACTAACTTAATTCTATACCCGTCTTTCATGTGTAACAACACTATTTTTTGTTGGTCTTGCTTCATTAATTCAAAATATTTCGTTTGTTATTCTGTACACGACGGATTTCGTATTTACATTTTATTTTTACCAATTAATTTAGTCCTGAAATTTTACACGTCAGTATAATTCAATGTGCTTATTCACTTTTGAATAATTAATTTAATCCCAGAGTGGATTGTTAGAGTGTAGTAAATACATATACAGAACGAGCACATGTTGGTACAGTGTTGTGTAGAAATTTAGCTGTGTTTTTTGCGAAATAAATCGATTATAAAGTTGTTTCTTCTTCTTCTTAAACTAATCTGAATTATTTAGTTATAACGTCAATTTGAACCTTAATAATATTTCATTCTTTCTGCTCCAATTCCCCTACCCCATTCCTTTTTTACATCAAGGATTCCCCATTGCTGGACGCTGGGGTCATCGAATCAAATAGGGTGGCGCTGTTACCATTCTTTCGAATTCACTGAGAGAGTGGAGTTTCTAGGCAGAGGCACTGTAGGTGTGGGTGTTGTACGGGGCGGGGGGAGAATTACCATAATAATTTCATTGATTTAAACATGCGACACACATGATTTGGGAGATATTATCTACTTACGGTAGGAATTTCAGAAACTTTTTTATACATTTTTCTCAAATTCGTTATTGAGTACTTTTGTATTCAAAATAAATAAAATAAAAATAAATTACTTTCAGTATACCGATTTGTCTGAAAATCTAATCACATCTTAAGACGGTGATTATATTCTTAAATAAAACGTACGGTATTGATAGTTTTAGACAGGGCGTTATCATGGTCACAGACACAGACAGAGATAGATATTTATCAGAAACCACTTATTCGGAATCAAAGTGACATCTGCACAAAATCTCAGGGTCGAAAATTTTCATCTTCACAATTCTTTCTTATATATAAGAAAAGAAAAATGCGTTGGCAGCAATTTTCATCACCTCATAAAGCTGTTGACTTCATAAATCACGGTTCTTAGGATACCAACTTCAAAGAGGAAAAAATGTTTCGGAAACTGTTGGCCGCAGTCGAATTAAATTAAGTTCTATTCTGGAATATGGTTTTGTCGCCGATTTTTTTATAGGTACATTTGACCCCCACGAACATACCCTGAAAAATGCCAAAAGTTTAAGGTTCGGGTTTGGCCGTGAGAAATTGTTAAACAATTTAAAAGTGACATTTTCCGGTTAAACTTTTTTCCTGTAGGTTAAATGTGAAAACTGTCCGTACAAAAGTTGTGTTCGCCCCATCATTCTCTAAAAAACAAGCTATTGCACGATCGATTATTATTATTTGTTTAGCTGCAAAATGGCAATTTTGATTTTTAATTTTTTGCATTTAATCGATGAATAATCAACGTATGGCTTTGAACCTCATGGTGCAGGCAATATAAAATGTCCCCCAGAGAACAGTGCAAAGTTCACTCACCTGTGTTGTATAGTTGAGCTACAATAAGCGACAAGCCAAAATTCCTAAATTAATTGTCCCTTCCTTGCATGAGTATTTTTTTTCTCAAAAATTGCCATTTTTTTGGAGGTTCGAAATTATTTGCTTATAAACAAATGAAATATCTCCGACAATTAACATATTATCGTAAATATTATGGTAGATTCTGCTTCCTTTCTCTTCAACGAGTAATTTGAGACTAACTTTATACGAATATCTTGATTAGAACTGGAGATAACAACATTCTAGTTTTATTACGTTTATTATCGTTCTGGTGGATATTTAAGAAAAAAAAATATCAAATTTCTCTCAATACCTCAAGGAATCGCCGTGAATTTTTTCAGATCTGTAGGACCACTCTATGTAACTCAAAGAAATTAATGAAGTTCGGCGCGCGCTGGCGGTGGGAAAAATTGCAGCCGGGGGGCGTGGTGGCGTGAGCCAGAGGCTCCGCGCGCCGCCCGGAGTTATATATTTGTTAAATAACCGGCGAGTAGGGCGCGGCGTGGAGCCTCTGGCTTACCCCACCACGCCCCCCGGCTGCAATTTTTCCCACCGCCAGCGCGCACCGAACTTCATTAATTTCTTTGATTTACATAGAGTGCTCCTACAGATCTGAAAAAATTCACGGCGATTCCTTGAGGTATTGAGAGAAATTTGATATTTTTTTTTTCTTAAATATCTACCAGAACGAAAATAAACGTAATAAAACTAGAACGTTGTTATCGCCAGTTCTAATCAAGATATTCGCATAAAGTTAGTCTTAAATTACTCGTTGAAGAGAAAGGAAGCAGAATCTACCATAATATTTACGATAGTATGTCCATTGTCGGAGATATTTCATTTGTTTATAAGCAAATAATTTCGAACCTCCAAAAAAATGGCAATTTTTGAGAAATAAAATATTTTTTTTCCATTTTCGGAAAGTACTCCCTATGAATTAAAACCATGATTTTTTTGAACTATGTGCGACAATATGCAAGGAAGGGACAGCTAATTTAGGAATTTTGGCTTGTCGCTTATTGTAGCTCAACTATACAACACAGGTGAGTAAACTTTGCACTGTTCTCTGGGGGACATTTTATATTGCCTGCACCATGAGGTTCAAAGCCATTCGTTGATTATTCATGGATTGAATGCAAAAAATAAAAAATAAAAATTGCCATGGTTTTATGAATTTTGCAGCTAAACAAATAATGATAATCGATCGTGCATTGTTTTTTAGAGAATGATGGGGCGAACAACTTTTGTACGGACAGTTTTCACATTTAACCTACAGGAAAAAAGTTTAAGCGGAAAATGTCACTTTTCAATTGTTTAACAATTTCTCACGGCCAAACCCGGACGTTAAACTTTTGGCATTTTTCAGGGTATGTTCGTGGGGGTCTAATGTACCTATAAAAAAATCGGCGACAAAACCATATTCCAGAATAGAACTTACTTGATTTCATGTCTAATTCGACTGGACTATATATACGTGTATTAGTAAAAAAAAAACCTTTGAGAAGTTGAAGCACTATAATCTATTTAATACATTTAGTTTTTAAAATATGGATTTCACTAATGATAATGCATATAGGTGTAAATGAAATACGTCAGATGTATTTAATATCTAATATCCTCAAACAATATATTTATTGAACAATAAACCCAAACGCACGGAAACTCTATCTTCAAGTGGATCGAAGATACAATATATCTAAAAAATGCCCGGGTCTGACCTACATGATCGATCACCTAAATGAAATTGCAGTTTTTTAGAGCATCTGCATATGAGCAAACATACTATCTCAGTTGTAATGGGGCACTAC
The DNA here is from genome assembly GCA_963170755.1 of Amphimallon solstitiale. Lineage (NCBI taxonomy): Eukaryota > Metazoa > Arthropoda > Insecta > Coleoptera > Scarabaeidae > Amphimallon > Amphimallon solstitiale. The sequence continues at coordinate 94,754,723 of OY720682.1, read as the reverse complement.
TTGTGTTATGTACATCTTTCAAACTATTCACAAGAGCCGACAGAATCATTAATGGTTATGCGAGCATCGTTAATTATACGACTCGGGAATTAAAAGGCATATTTATGTTATACGTCAAAACAAGTGGTAGTGGCATGAAAACTCGACATGTACATAAAGTACGTTTTCTGAACTGAAGATAGTCTTAGTACGATTTAATTTAAATGTCCAATACGCAGTAACAAGTAAATATTAGAATCGTTTCAATTAGCGTCTATATATTTAAAAATTATCCAGTACTAGAAAAAGTCAGTAAAATTGACCTACTGTGTTATATAAACAATATGTGTTTTATCTTTAAATCCAAAAGGGGTAGTAAACAATTCTGAAACTGACACATAAGAAGGCAGGAACATAGTAGAGTTCTATTTTAACAAATCTACAAAAAAAAACATTCAATGGTATTATAATTATTAATTGTGTTATTCACCTGCTATATAATTTAACAAACAACATTTCAGACAATGTTAATATCGTTATAGGCCATGCAATTTATTGATGAATAATTTTATAAGCAAGTTAAACTTTAAATGCTAAATCTAAAGTATGATCTAATTTAAAAAAATAAATATCACAAGCACATATTTAACTTTTCTTTTTCGTTCAGTTTCAGCATCACAGCCTGAATTAAATATTAGGCCTCGTTCACCACCGAACAACGTTTCTACCGCTACTCCTTCAAGTATAGACAAACCGAAAGTTATACCCGTTACTCCTCCAACAGTTCCTCAAGAGACTGCCACCGACAACAAAGCAGAGCAACTAACTAATCACACGAGTATAGCAGCAGCAAGTGAAGGTCTTGTTGTAGCGCAATCTTTGCCCAATCTTAGTTCAGTTGAGAAAAATGTCAGGTTTCATAATATAGATGATGATGATGATGATGATGATGATGACGATGATGATGATGATGATTATGACGACGAAAATGATTTAGAAAATCAAGCGGGCGATGGTGCCTTCTCAATAGTTACTGGTAAAACGACAAACACGACAGAGGTTGCTGATGATGGCACGAAAAAATCAACTTTGATTTTTATGACGGAGGATCACAGCAGTAGGGACGACTCTGAATCCGAAGATGACTCCCAAAGTTATTACGGTAGAAATAGTAAGTACTCTGAGGATACAGAATATGATAGACCAGGACTTAGTTCAAGAGCTAATGATTACAACGAATACAGTAGTCAGGCAACTAGTATATTTTTCAATGATTCCGTTCCTGAACCAGAACAAAGAACAAGAACGTTTAAATACAGAGACGATGATGATAATGGAAGCCAAACTAGTGCTTAAGATTTGTATGGAAGAGATATTTAAAGTATTTTAGGACGTTATCTATTTGCTATTAATATTATTAACTGTATTTTAGAGAAGAGTAATGTTATGTACTAATATTGTTTTATAATATAAATATTCTTTTGTATGTTGATTTTTTTACCATAACAATTGTAATTGTTAAGTGTTAGTCATCAGTTGATTCTTCTCTGACCTTTAGTAATAATGTACAAGATGTAGTGGCTGCGGCTGTCAACACTTAAGACTTTATATTTCACTAAGATACGTTCTAAAATGGAATATAGTGTGGGATGCATATTACTCTACCCATAAGTATTCAGTAGAGAATGTTCAGAAACGATTATTAAGATACTTATGATATAAAGAGCACAACGCTTTTTCAGTTACTTCTTTTAAAGCTTGCCGTAACAAGGCAGGCCTCACGTTTTTACATAATTTGTTTAAATGATTCGATCGAAGTTAGTCATCTTATTTCAAAACATAACTTTCATATACTAGATACATTTTATATCGACCAGGCTAGAAGTAACTTGTCATTTCGCTCACCGCTTTCTTTTATATGTATAAAGTTATTAATTCAGAATGCGATATTTTTTATTGTTCTCTGCAGCTTTACGGGTGAATTTAGAATAATTCTTTTAATTACAGCTATTGATTTATTACTTTATTTTATTTGCATCGTGCACTTGCGCTTTATTTCATTATAATTGAACATTTTTTTATGCTTTCATGTTATAGTGATTTTTTGTACTGTTCCGTTATATAAGCAATATTTTCTATTATATATACATTTGCTTTATTGTTGGATTGAACTGTTGGACAATAAACATTTACTATTAAACAAAATACATAAAACCCTATAAATTTAACCAAAAATCAGACAAAATAAATCGATGAAAATTAACAAAGAAATTCTATGATCAAACAAAGATATTAATTATCAAACATTAATTACCAAGAAATTAATCAAAAAAATGTAAGACCACTTACATTGTTCTAAAATAAAATAAAGCATTTCTAACTTCACTTAGATACTTCTCTTTTACATGTAACATACATATTAGGGGGCGTCCATTAATTAATATCTGCAACGCATAAGCCGATGTTATTGTGTTCCATCTTAAATATTGTCTATGCCCGGTGTTGATTTTGTAATACAAAAAACCAAATCCGTAGGGAGTTGTAGTTCAAAATTATAACCATATTTCATATAAATAAATATAAAGTTTAAATGAAGTGCACGGTTTCTTAAAATTAAAAAAATTACCTATAAGACACCTTTAAATGTAGAAATTTTTGTGATATGAAGTAAGCCAGACATATTTCCTTTTACAATTCGCGTAAGATTCAGTCAGAATATCGTAATATGTGTGGATAATAAGATCCTCCAAAATGCGTTCATAATAGCCAAAAAAAAACCTTTACTTCCCAATAATATTAGGAATTCTCTAATTTTGATCATTATAAATATACAGGGTGAGTCATTAGGAGCCGCTTCTGCGATTATTCTTTTGTGTTTTAAATAAAAGATAAAACAATTAGCAGAAGATCTATGGTTGCTTAGTGCGCATATTGTAAAAATACTTTAAGCTCTGACACACTTCCGGTTTCACCGGAAATGCACGGAACTTAATTTTTTTAAGTGACCCACCCTATATATTTTTAGATTTTCTTGTACTGCTTTAATTTGTCTGTTCAACTGTTTTTTCTTTTTCAAAATTGAGCCGATAGTTTTTGTGTTATTAATTTTTTTTGAAAATATTTGACCAAAACACGTGTTCAGGAAAAAATCATTTTCACATTGTTTTTGAAAGTAAAAACATTAACATTGGTGGTGTTTGTAGCCAAGAAAATTCTACATCATTTGGTAAAGTTGTACTCGACAATACCTCAAAAAACTTTGTTTTTTCAAAGCCTACTTCCTGAAATTTTCACATACCAAAAACTTATTTTTTTTAGATGGAACACCCAGTATTTTATTGAGGCATTTTGTTCCTTTTTTTATTCTCTTTCATTTTTGTTAACAATGTCCTATACCTATCTTTTGTAATTTTTGAGATAATCACTACAGGAGCAATTAGCGGTCAATTAAAGAACTACGGGCGCTGTTCTATGCACCCAAATATTCGTCCAATAAAGATTGGAATGCGACTGACTGCCTGAGTCAACTGTTAAGGAAAGTCGGTATACATCTATGTCAAGCATCGCTATTAGTTATCATCCAAATAAATTATTCTTATGAAGAGTTAATAGATATGATTGACGTTTTGAGTGAATCTGAAAGAAACTATTTGCTAGCATCCAGACTTTATGCACAGCGATTCCTGGTAGAAGTCAACCGAGGCCAGAAACTTTCGAAAGTATAAAGGGACGGTTTGAGAGAACAGAAAGCATTGAATATGAAAGAAAGAGCGGAAAAAGCAATAACTGGTGAGGATAAGACGTTTATGGTACTTGCGAGTGTAGTCGAACACCCCCCATACTAGTACTACGTAAATTAGTCGTCAGTTAGATGTAAGTCAAATTTAAAAATTCAGAATTAGGAAATATGAAATCCACCCGTAGCATATTCATACACAGGGTTAGATGAAAGAAATTTTCAGAATCGCTTACATTTTTGTCAATTGACAGCAGATACATTATACTGGCTTTCTCAATTTTTTGTTGTTTACCAACCCACCTTATATTAAAGTGAATACGTTCATCGTCACAATTTCAGTTATTATAACACATAAAACCCCCCCACTTAACCACACCTGTAAACTTTCAAAATCGTTGTTCATTAAAACTGTGGGAAGGAATAATGGGTAGTTACATAATTGGACCCTATTTCTTTGATGAAAATGTTAATGGAGAGACTATCTTCGCTATCTACGGATGAATTTTCAAAACTTTTTGAAGATATCTTCAAATATATCAGAAAACATAACCTTTATTTTATTTCGATGTTAACCAACAGTGTCAAAAATGAAATACTGCAACTGACGACATTGCCGGAATTAAAAAAAATTAATGCGATGCTCTTCATTCTGTAAAATTAGTACTTTTGGGATAGTTGGATTGAACATTTGCTTTGTTTGACAGTTGACTAAAGAAGTCGGCCGCCATTCCTGCCTTCCATTGGTTGAACGAATATTTTGGTGCAGCGCTCATAGTTCTTTAATTGACCGCTAATTGCTTTTATAGTGATTATCACAGAAATTAACATAGGTATAGGACATTGTTAACAGAAATAAAAGAGAATAAAAAAAGGAATAAACTGCCTCAATAAAATACTGGATGTTCCATTTAAAAAAAAATAAGTTTTTGGTATGTGAAAATTTCAGGAAGTAGGCTTTGAAAAAACAATGTTTTTTGAGGTATTGTCGAGTGCAACTTTACCAAATGATGCAGAATTTTCTTGGCTACAAGCATCACCAATGTTAATGTTTTTACTTTTAAAACCAATGTGAAAATGATTTTTTTTCTGAACACGTGTTTTAGTCAAATATTTTCAAAAAGATTAATAACCCAAAAACTATTGGCTCAATTTTGAAACAGAAAAAACAGTTGAACAGACAATTTAAAGCAGTACAAGAAAATCGACAAGTATATAGGGTGAGTCATTTAAAAAAATTAATTTCCGTGCATTTCTGATGAAACCGGAAGTGCGTCAGAGCTTAAAGTATTTTTCCAATATGCGCCACAAGCAACCATGGATCTTTCACTAATTGTTTTTTCTTTTATTTAACACACAAAAGAGCAATCGAAGAAGCAGCTACTAATAACTCGCCCTGTATAAAGAAAAACATTACATACATTTAAAACAAGGAGGATAGAAGAAAAGGGGAGAACATTCTCGACAAAAAGTGAAGCCGGGAGGAATATGTCTACATCCGCCATTGGTGGGTCATTACCTGCTTATTTGTCGAATATACCGATAGGTCCAGCTCGGAACGGGCCATAGTCAGCAATGAGTGGCAACACCGAAACCCCTCTACCCGCAGCAGCAGCACATTGCAGTTAAGAATTTAGTAAGACTTAAACCGCGCAAGGATATAGTCGTTTGCATATTCGTTCTGTATACGTAATTTGCCCATTTGTTTCAGACATAATAAGGTCCAATTTATTATTATTATTGTATTCTTAGCTGCTACGGAAAAGTAATTTTAAGTAATAAAAAAACAATAACGTTTTCTAAAAGATAAAAGTAAAAAAAATCAATAATTCTACAAAATAAATTCAAATTTTAAGAAAGTCACTCAAAATAGGAGCACGCGTACACACGTTGCCACATAGCACGTTCCATACGTATATTGTTGCCTATGTATGGCCCGTCGCGGGCTGGACCTATCGGTATATTTTGTATTTTATTCTTGATTATCCTGAATTACAAACTTCTAATGTTGAAATATAATTTATTTTTTATTTAATACCTTCAATACTATTCATTTGTTGTTAATTAAATTAAGGTTAAGAATATTGCATTAGGTTAAAACTTGAAGAATTATTTTCCATTTCATCTTTTCCTAAGGATGTAGCTGTTATGTCTTTCATTTAATACTTAGTATGGTTGGATGTGGCGCTTTTCATTGCACAAATCGGAGTAGCAAGAAGAGTAAAAGGCAATCAGAGACAGAGAAGAGCAAAATTATAACTTTCCGCAAGTGGGTACATACGTTTATTAATTTCATTCATAATTTGGGTCAATATAAATCTTTTACATATTTTTAGAATTAAAATTGTTGATTATAGGATGCCAAAAGTATGCATCTTAGTGAATGTGCTATACAAACACACAAATTGTGAATCAAATCAATAATTCTTTTTGTGGCAGTGGAATTTGTACAACAGAGTGAACGAAATACTTCATCAAGAGGTCCTTGAGAAGTTAAGGAAAAGCTTTTGGATATTATATTGTAAATAAAATCAATATAGAATTCTAATATACAACCTCGTAGATGCTGTAGATGGCAATCCATCAACGAGCACTCGACAATTATCAGCACAGTTAAATACAAATGTCTGCAATAGACTTATGCATTGCGATTTAGAATCTTTCATGTTATAAAATCGACAACATCAAAACGTGTTCCGCCATTTGTTCTACCCCCAGAGTCGTGCCCAAATATTTAATTTAAAAGAAACATCATTTTATACTAATGTTAAAGTTGATTAGTTTCAAAAACACTGCTAAAAAACCTAAATTTGACAATCAATTAGAATTCAAGCAGGGGTAAAACTTGTGAAACGTAAAATCGCTAAAATGTGAAATGGCGGATGTCCAAATCATTTACAGAGACATTATAAAGGGTCTTCCATTAAGACGTTTCATTTTGAATAGCCCGCCATTGTAACAGTTGTTTTGACTCAACCGGTAATTACTTGACAGATGAGAAGTAAAAGTCACGCCATTAATAAAAATGGAACGATACACGCTTCAACAACGCATTGAAATTATTAAAATTCATTACAAAATGGTGAAAATTTTGCGGTCACATTTCCTAGAACTAAAGCATTATTCGGTCGTCGTGTGGCACCTTCTCGGCCAGCAATAGTGAAACTGGTGGAAAAATTTGAGCTGTTGGGACAAGTTAGTGATGTGAAGAAGCGAACTCGTGCACGTCGCTCAAGAACAGATGAGAATATTGCTGTTGTAGCCCATAGTGTTGAGGAGAACCCAGATTTGCCCATTTCCCGTCGATCTTTGGAATTGGGCATTCCACGAACGACATTACACCGTATTTTGCATAAAGACTTAGGTCTTAAGGCCTACAAAGTTCAGTTAACACAACAACTCATGCCTACCGACCACCAACAACGTCGTGTCTTTGCTGAATGGGTCATTGAAATGCATCAAGCTAATCAGGAATTTCATCGAAAAATAATCATGAGTGATGAGGCCCATTTTAATCTCGGAGGCCACGTAAACAAGCAGAACTGTCGCATTTGGGGCTCGAAAAACCCAAGAAAGATGATTGAAAAGCCTATTCATCCTCAACGTGTGACTGTTTGGTGTGGTTTTTGGTCCGGCGGGGTCATTGGACCTTACTTTTTCGAAAACAAGGCTGGAGAAACTGTTACGGTGAATGGATTGCGCTATCGAACGATGATTAATGATTTTCTATGGCCGGAATTGGACGATATTGATGTCGACGACGTTTATTTTCAACAAGACGGCGCTACGTGTCACACAAGTAACGATACAACCGTGTGATTTCTCGAAGAGGCGATCGCAATTGGCCACCGATATCTTGTGATCTAACACCCTTAGGCTTTTTTCTTTGGGGCTACATGAAAGATAAGGTCTATGCCAATAACCCAGAAACGATTCAATATCTCAAAGATGGAATTCGTGAAGTTATCGGGGACATACAGCCGCAAATGTGCGAATTGGTGATGGAAAATTTCATGAAACGAATATGGTCCTGCCATCGTAGCCGTGGCGGCTATTTGGCGATATTGTTTTCCATTATTAATGGCATACTCTCCTCTTTACAATTAAATAAACATCCGCTGATTTCGCTAAAAAATACTCGTTTTATTAACATATAAAAATGAAACCTCTTATTGGAAGACCCTTTATTTATGCGGAAAAAGAAATTAAAAAAGAACTTACCTAGATAAATTTGCCAATGGAAAATGAATACATAATTTCTGGTGGAATTCACCGAATTCTTTATAAGTTCTTAGAACATCCATGTGTTGCGCTTGACCATGCCTGAATACCCTTAACACGTACACGTAATATTTATCGGGGTCGTACCGCTTCCTATAACCTAAGACCTGTACATGTGATAAACGACCATCAGTCTGCATTCTGTAACAAAAAAAAAAAAACAATGTATACTATTTGAGTACTACAACACAAAAAATAATAGATATGGGTCGATTACCCAAACAGACGATACACGTCATAAAGAATAATTTCGGTCCAAGACACATTAAAGTACAATAATACCTGCTAATCCTAATATTTTTCTAGCTTCCGGTAACGTTTTATGTTACCAGAACTGTACGCCGTTGCAACATATAAAATGGTAACATTTTATTCTGTCAAATGTCATACTGTCATAGTTGTTTACTTTTTTCAGTCACTTTATTATCATACGTATTTCTTCCATTTTTACTATATTTATACGCCGATTTCATTTTTAACAATCAGTTGTTTTCACAACTAAATCATGCCTAAACCGTTAGGTAAGCAAGCGAAAGAAATAATTCTCTCTTTAATCGGGTATTTTGAAAAAGAACGCGATAATAATGCGCCATTGCTACCCCTAACAGCAGTTCGAGAGGTAATATTTTCTGTTATTTATAGTTTATACAATAAACGTTTTAATAATAATATTTTTCATTTAGAGAGTAGCAAGTGCTTTAAATATTCACATTGCAACTGTAAATAAAATATCATCTACATCAAAACAGGGGGTTGGACCATCTAGCCCAAAGCGAAAACGGCCTAGAAGTAAGCCTGTTGTAAATGTTGATGACTTTACTCAGTGTGCAATAAGAAATACAGTATATGACATGTATAGAAACAGTAAGTTCTTAAGGATTTACGTTTATAAAATTAATATTTGAGTTTTTTACAGAACAACATATCACGCTTCATTCACTGAATATTACTCTTAAAGAAAAGGAACTCTTTTCTGGTGGCAAGTCATCTTTACGGACAGTATTACACAATATTGGTTTTAATTACAAGAAGGATGATCCTAAACGAGCTTTAATGGAACTACCACAAATTGTATTAAAACGTGTTACATTCTTGCAACAATATGTTTGTATGAAACATGAAAATGTTCGCCAGTTTGTGTTCCTTGATGAAACCTGGGTTTTCCAAGATGGAACAATTCGTAAATCTTGGCAAAATCAATCTATAGAAACCACAAAAGCTTCAAAAGTAGGTGGAAAAAGGTACATTATATTTCTAAGAATAACATATTCTTATCTTATGTATATTTATTATATTATCTTGTTTTAGATATATTGTATTACATGCAGGTAGTTCTAATGGATTTATTCCTGGAGCAGACCTAATATTTCCGACAAATAGTCAGTATTTAGATTATCACGGTGATATGAACAGAGACAACTTTTTATACTGGTTTGAACACCAACTTCTTATAAGTTTAAAAGAGCCGTCCATGATTGTTTTGGATAATGCCAGTTACCACAGTACTATTAATAATAATAATAATAATAATAATAATAATAATAATAATAATAATGGCTCACCAATAATAACATTGACTATGACGGAGCTGTTTTAAAAATACAATTACTGGATTTAGTTAAACGGTTAGTACATATATATTTAATTATTTTATTCAATAATTTCAGTTATATCTTTACGTAAAGGCATAAACCACCAACTATATATGAAACCAATGATTTAGCAGAGAAGTATGGGCACGTAGTTCTTCGACTTCCACCCTACCATTGTATATTTAACCCCATAGAACTAGTGTGGGGAATAACAAAAACATACTATAACAATCACATTGGAAAATATGGTAGAAAAGTGGATGAATGCATAAAATTGTGGAAAGAGGCATTAACACAAGTAACCCCAGACATTTGGGCAAATAGCGTTAACCACTGTGAAACTGAAATTCAAAAATTGTGGGATAGAGATGTAGGTTTTGAGAGACAAGATATATTACCTTTTATAATTAATGTAAATGATTCCGATTCAGAAGACAGTGTTAAAGGATGAAGAAAACTAGCATTTCAACTTAATATTATTTTCTTTTTATCATATGCTTATCGCAATGTTACGAGTTTTTTAATCACTAATATGTATAATAATATATAGATTTTGTGTATATTATTTTTGTGAATGTAGTCTAAAATAAATAAACTCACATGTATTTAGAATTTGTTTATATTTTTTGTAGACATAGTCGAATAATTTAAAACATATTAATAGTATTTGCTAATATTTTAAAATGTCAACCTAGTCCTAACCACAGATTATTTTCAAAGTACAACTTGCTCAAAGCAACGTTATTTGTCAACACTGTTATGACATCACAGTGACGTTTCATATGACGTGTATCGCCTGTTTGGGTAATTGACCTATATATAATTTAAAGAGACTTTTTTAAATGGAAAATCATTATTTGATTCTTATTTATAAGTATCGACTAAACTTGAATACATCACAAAATATCGGAAATAGGGGGCGGACATGAGCGGCCGATGACTCATCGCCCATGGGCGCACTATTGAAATTTTCTATTTTTAAAGAGGTTTTAATTTTATTTATATAATTGGATAGCAAGTGGCTGGTGATCTATAAAATACAAAATGTATTATTATTTGTTCATTTTGTTGTTCAAGTCGAGTAAAGGAGTATTAATATTTACTAGCAATACTTTCTCAAGGTTCTCTTCTGTAAGACTTGTTCTCTTTGAATTAAGTACATCCTTGTAGATAAAAAAACGTCCTTTCTACATCGCAACTGGTTATAGGTGCGTACTGGAAATATTCTTTTATTTCAGCGTATTTTAAAGTTTGATTTTGTGACATTGTCCCCATACACAATTGCCGCAATGTTATTAAATCTGGATTTCTATTAAAAACTGCGTCTAACTTTTGCAGTAGGCCACATCCGAAGTCACTTGGAATACTTTTGAAATTATTAATAGCCACATCTAATGTGGTTAATTCATCTTTTAGTTTGAGATATCGATTTTTAAAATATGTGATTAGTTTAGGCAAATTTCCAAAGTGTTTCTGAAGGAATAACAACTGATTTTTAAATTTAGTATTTGTGTTAGTTCCTTGCACTCAAAAATACATCTAGCATCGTCATTTAAACATGTAACGAAATTTTGTAAACTATCGAAATTCTCTGCATAAAAACTAGTAGCTTCCAGCCATGTTCCCCATCTAGTTATTACTGGCGAGGGTGGCAGTGACAAAGATGGAAGTCTTTCCCTGTAAAGGGCCACTCTCGATGGTGTTTTTGTGAAATCTTTTTTTAAAAGCGGATACAAGTCTATCAACTTCCGGATAGTTGTCTCTGATATATTCACAGATTCTGTGGAGAGCATGTGCTACACAAGTAATATGCAGCATATAAGGATATGTTTCCTTTAATATTCTGCCTGTTTTTAACATATATACGGCACTGTCACTAACAAATAAAAGTATTTTTTCCCTGTACCTGTCGTCGGAATGAAGCATGTTGGTTCTCGTCAATGGTTTTAGCAATTGTTTCCCCATCAACTGTATTTATAAATTTAGATGCTATTACATATGCGTTATATGGAATAGTTGGATGTAGTACACCAGCTACAACATTTACCACACAGCGTCCTAATATATCGACAGTTTCGTCGGCACTTATCCATATGTACTGATTTTAAAGATGTCTTCTAATGCAATCTACTGTTTTCGTGAAGCAGTTAGGAACATAATATTTGCGTAAGGCGGATTCATCAAGAACATATCGACCAGTATATTTTTGGAGAAATGTTTTGAAAGTGTGTCAAGTTTCTTTAATGGGATATTAGCGGCGATTAAAGCTTCACGGGTCCAATTTCCGTGTACGTTTTAGCGATGCTAAGTGACGTTGTTCGTGCGATTTTGGGGCATTCTGTAACGATATTTTACAGACTTTGAAATAAATATAGGAATCACTGACAATGGACATACAATCAGTATGACCCAACTCGCCATTGTTTCACGGTGTATTTCTCGACGTTTTTCCATATCATATCTGAAAAAGTAACATAAATAATGTTCTGGATCTAAATAAATAAAACTAAACGAAATCCAAAGCACACTTACGTCTAGATACTTGGGAGAAGTAGATTCAATGAAACGGGATTAAACAGGAACTATTACATAAATGACGAAGTACGTAAGTAACAGTCAAAACAATGAAAAAAGGAAACTAACGTAAGTATGAATAGGTATACACATATATAACTTTATTTATCATGCCAACATAAGGTAAATATAATAGATTTTAAAAACCTCTGACGCTCCTATATCTACGCCGATGAAAATAGGATATTTACGAGTTAAGTGGACTTTTTTGTGTCGCTTTCCCGTCAACATATAAGTCAATAACAGATGTCGCAGTTCACCATATGAATAATGCGTGAATAATGCTATTCAGTAAATGTGTGTTGTTTACATTATTTCTTTGCTCCATTGTAACTCCGTCGTAGTTTAAACCGGAGACGTCCGCCTGCTAATCGGAAATTAACGAAGTCAAAACATTGAACTGCCAAGAATACACCTATTCAAAAAACGCCTAGATGAATTATTGGATATAACGGTAATATTTTTGGGATGATTTGTTACACTTTTTAATGCATCGTACTGGACGTATTCATGATGACGTCCTTTTAGCGGCTTTCCCTTCTGGCTTTATGCAGAGCGCACATCTATAATGGTTACTTTAGAGAAGAATTTCTTGAACGACAATTTTTTCAGCATTTGGGTTAAACAGTTTAAAACTCGAGTCGCATCTACAAATACTACCGGTTTATTATTGTTTATGTTATTTAGCTAATGTTAATCAAATTTAATCCGAGTATCTTCGATAACTTTGCATGGGAAACACCAAAACAAATTTCCTATTTTACTTTTCCCTATCCTGATTGGATTGGTAATGTAATAAAATTGTACATTAATTTGTGCGTTCAGATAGTTATGTCTCTGCAACTTTTATCAATTTTTGAATATCTCATTCAGTATTAAGTAAAAAATAACAAATAAAAAAATAGTTGCAGAAGTCATGAATTATCACAAACAAAAAATTTTCGACATTTTGAAAGGAAAATTTCAAGGTGACTTGGAAAACCATATTAGATCCGCACACATAAACCTCAAATTCGTAATCAGCGGCCCAAAAAAACACTACATGTGGAATTTCCATTCGGTAGAATTACAGCTTCTACTGCGTTGTGATTATTTGATTTCATCTTATGCGTTTTATGTGGTGACAGTTCGTCAATATTTTAAGGCTTAAATATTTCATAAATACAATAAATTACGGAACTCAGTAAGATGTCTACCCATAACCCTTTTTCACATCCTTTTCTGCAACAATCCCAAACTACGCCAATTAATCTCATTAAAGATTTGAAATATGATTATTATTGCTTATTTCTCGATATTTATTATAAGTACTCAGATCTAGTGCTTTCTTATTTGTTAAATATCCCATCTCATTACTTCCAAATGTATTTTATATTAACTTTCATTTTAATATATTGTTGAATACAACTTTATAAATTAGACTAAATTATTAAACTATTTATTGTTGAAGTGACAACTAATGTTAAAATGATGTTTCCCCCCCAACAATTCCAAGTATAACGGTTGTCTGAGAATATTTAGATTTTCATCAAAGCCTATATTACAGAGCAAGACGTTAACTATAATTTGGCGGGTTCAAGACGTTTGATTATTGTTAAAAGTATACAGATTTAAAATCAGATATAGTTGAATCGTTATGACAACCGACAAAGCTGAAGTACGCACTAAAGACAACGACTCAATGCCACTACAAATTCTCATCGATCGGAACAACTTCAGATCAATAAAATTAATTAATTAATTTCGGGATATACCGATCACATAACGATAACACAGTTACGTGTTTTTTGAAGAAAAAAAACTCTAAGGGTTATTAAACTTGAAAATTGGTCAACAGCTGATACGGAAAATCGTCTGTAATTTTTATTTAGCTATTGAAAGTGTAAATACTTTTGTAACTTTTCACATTAAGTAAAATGGTGGTTCTGAAATGGACCGATATGTGAAACAGGTGGATTACTACTATTTCCTTCCTCACATACGCGCCTTGTCGCTGTAAAAATACATTGGCGAAGACCTTCTTCTGTATCAATTTCATTCCCATCATACACCAGTGTTTTCATGTAACCCCAAAAAAAGAAATCAAAAGTCGCGTTGCTGCAGTTCACGCGCTTATATATGGACTCGCATCTACCATATCCAAGAACTGCTGTAGTATTCCTCGTTCTCGTAACCTAAACACCGTGTCCATAATCACCTGATACGACGGACGCCTACGATCAGAAAAACGTTCCGCGCATAAACGGTCAACTGCTCGTCCGTTTCCACCTCTTTCACCTTAAAGATACATCAGGTTTGTTCCAACAAAGAAATCACTGACCAGTCTTGGATCGATCTATGACTGTTGCAATTGCGCATGTTTTATCAGAAACCAGTATCCGACCAAACTCCAATTAAAGTGTGTTGGAACACTATTTTAGCCTTTTAGTTAACATATTTGTGGGTAGATGGTACTTGTTCAGTGATTGACAAGTATTTGATGAATCGTATGATTACATAAAAGATTATTAGTCGTAATTCAAGTAAACTAGCATTAAAATTAGTATTACATACGTAAAGAAATTGAGAAAGTAAAGAAGAATCATTGTGTCGAAACTAATGTCACTATCACTCATGTTTATCGTTCATTCAAAACATTCAAATAATGCAGTAGATACCTAAAGTAATAAATTATTTTACCAATACAAAGCGTTAGAGATATCGTAGTACAATTGGCATTGGTGCGCATGCGCTAAGTATCCATAAATTTCAATTTGTAAAAGATCAGCAAACCGCTCGGACTATGTTTTGACAGTCCTCAAACTAGACCATGTTATGTTGGAACAGCTTGCAATTGATCCCGGATTTGCAGTTCGCGTTGTTGGAACAGTGATTATTCACTGCGCTTGCTCCGTACAATCACGGATCCATTCAAACGTATGTTGGAACAAACCTATCATTTCCCATAAATCATGCATTGTAAAAGCCATGCCGATAACTAAGAATGAATATACATTCGCGACTGAAAACATAATGAAAATGAACATTTCTGTCTCGTGTGCCTGGATGTGTACATGTAAGCGCGCGCTGCCCATTCTTTCATTTCGCGGTCGACTAGGCTCGGCATAAGGGCGATTGAATTTTTTGTTATATTTTCTGCCGTTTGCGTACGAATAAAGAATATAACTTTTCTTTATCTATAATTTATTTAATACTTGGCTATTCTGTGTAATAGAAAAGCACTGTTCACACATTTATATTCTTTGGATGATAATTATAACAAATGTCAAAAGGTGTATGAATATAATTATTTATAACAGTTTGAAATTGCGTTTGTAGGCTAAATTACTTGATAAATGACATTTTGCAACATTAAATTTAATGCCATTTTAATTTCTTGGCGCATGTAGGTTGCCAAAGCGATTCGACTATATCAATTTTATCCCATGAAACTTTCAATTACTTTCGCATGTGTGTAAAATACATACCATAAAGAAAAAACAAAATTTAACTTACGTATAACGTTTAGGAACAAAGGACAAGAGTTCACCACCTTCTTGTTCATTGGAAATTTTAAATTGAGCGAGATTGTGCAAAAAAAAGTTGATCTGTGTAAACCACGACTTCAAGGAACTCTCAATCAGTCTTGCGAAATTAGCGGCGGCTTCAGGATTCGACAAACCAGGCAAGAGTGCCTGATTTAAATTATTAACGGCATCGGCGGTGACACCTTTAATTCCAGAGGACGCCATCTGTACACAGAAAAAACAACAATCAATATTTATTAAAAATAATTTCAAATGATTTAGTGTTCATTGCAATTTTTAATAATTACTTAAGGGATATTTAATGAATCTGTTACATTTTATAGCTTACCAACGTAAAAAGGTATAAGAAGAGATTGCCATTATTTCGTATAATATTGAAAGCTTGACAACACAAATCGACGAACTTGTGAAACTTTTCCGACGGTCTATCACCACCATTGATCACATATGCCATATCTGATGTCAGAACAAAAGGCGCACGATCTCGTTTAAAGTTGCCAAACATTTGAGCGTCGCCCAAGAATTTACCAAAATCAATATGAAAAAGATGGCCGGATGTTTTAAGCATAATGTTATCGTTGTGTCTGTCACATATCCCCAGGATATAAGTAACGACGCAATAGCCAGCACAGGAAGCTGAAATAAAAGTGGACTTATAAGTGAAAATTTTTAATTTTATATAAACTACAAACATTATAAGTGCTAATACAGTACCCTGAGGTACTCCTACAAAACATTATTCCTAATGAAAATCTATATGGAATACCTGTAAAATTCTCAACAGCTCTACTATATTCCAATTCTGAAGGATTATGTTTTGCTAACCATTCAGCTATTGGTTTATCCTTAAAAGATCCTGTTAAACCATGCTCAACATGAATTTTTCTTAATGTTTCCGCTTTAGAGACCAATTCAATAATACCTAAAATATAATTATGTATGTATGTATAAATGAGAAGAATGTCTAAAAATTTAAACCAACCTTTCCTTGTTCCCGTCGGCACACATCCAAATGTCACCATTTTTAGATCTAGACCCTCCTTCAACCACAATTTATCCATCAACCGGACCATTTGCAAGACCAACATGTCTTGCTGTAGGTCGTCTCCAACCTGAAATAAATGGTTTTAAAGTAGGAAAAAGTATTTCGATAATTAGGTTACCTTGTAAATTGCCGGAATTGTTGAACCATCTTTCGCTAAGAATAATACTTTTAGTGGTAACGTGTTGGATTGAAAATACGAACTACTGCGAACTTGCACTCCAGAAACTTGCAGGGTGGGTGATAGCGGAAGACTCGTGGGATTTTCTTCGAGCGAGGCGTGCAGATTTTCCAGACCGTTGTATAGTACTTTGAGACGTTGCGATTCTTTGGATTTTTGGACATTTTCGGCAATATCTTGCAATGTCTGGAATAAAATTATATATCAAAAGGTGGTATAAGTGTATTATAGAAATTGTATGTTTTAGAAAATATCTAGTATGCATCAAGTAGATTGATAAGCTATTTTCGCTTAAATAAAATGCAGAAAATGCAAGAAAATCGTTCACATTAACCTTTATATATGGATTAAAAAAACATATTGTATATTAAGTAATTTTTTTTTGTGAGGACTGTTAAGAAAATGTTTATTTAAAATGTGCTGTCATCTTTAAATTGTTCAATTCTACAATAACTAATTTTCACCAAATACTCCAAGTAATTATTTGATTCAATTAATCGACGTTCTAATACCCTGTAACCTTATATTATGAAACTAAATCAACGAAAACTAAAAATAAATGTTTTACCATAGCAATATTTGTACCATTAACTATATAAGTATTCAGAATTTCATTTTTTTTAGCTCTATTAAAATAGCAATTGAAGAGTGTAAGTACCAAAGATACTAAGTGCTAAATCTCATTTTTCTAGCCTTTGAGTTAGAAAGGTACTATAGGCCATGTTCCTGGTAAGAGTTCTATGTGCCACCGTTTACATAGTGATTGAAAAAAAAATGTAAGATAGCGCTCGCAGTCACCTTTCACGAGTGTTGTTAAGTTCCACAACTGAAAAAGGAAATTCCTGCTAAAAAACCACCAGAGCAACAGGTGAGTTTGTCCAAACCTCGACATTAAGTTATTGTAATTTTCATAAGTATTTTCATAAGAGTACAATTTTAATGTTCTTGTTTTGAGCACAGATTGCAATCTAACTATTTTTTTATTATTGTTCCAGTGAATTTGCAAATGCTATTTTGAATGTAAAAAGCTGAACTTTTCAAAAACTTTTATAACCATCCAGAGGATAGTCATCGACGGTATTCTATACAGTACCCAGATGGTGATGGCAACTGTAACGGTAGGCCCTGTATATCATCAGTAAAATATAAATATAATAACATCAAAGATATTTATATTAAGGTAATGGTATCATGAAATTAATTTATATAATTAATCAACACAGATCGGGAAACATATATTATTCATTTATTTGTATTAAATTATTATATTCCTTTTTTAATGTGTTTCTATATAAATTCTGTATATGTTCGGAGTGGATAAAAGAGAAAAATAGTGCGTAAATGTATGTATGTGAAAGAAATACATTTGGCGTCAATCTTATCGAGGCTAGCTAAGAAGTTATGCGACATAGACAAGAAACGGTTTGTGTGCAATCGACACGTGGGCAACCTTGAACGCTACATATTTTGCGGAGTGTATGTTCCCACGAACAAAGTTTGAAGGAAAGTAAAGTACATAAGTGGCTCGGGGAATCCCCTAAAAAGAATACGGTGTGACATGCCTTAAGCAAGGAGTAGGCAGTCAGACGTTCCTCAATAAGTGAACAAGTAGGTTCACAGGTCCCTCTTGTCGAATAACGGCTGGACCACACCCGAGTTACCGGGAACGATCTCACAGGCTAATAATGCTAATAGAAATACAGTAAATTAAGCATTATTTAAAAGTAAAAGAAAAAGCCTAGTGAGAAAAGAGATATATATATTTTTAATAAAACAAATAGTGTGCTACGCGAGGTAAAAGTTTTATTAAAACAAGTGTGTGCCCTAGTTCGATACAAAGAAGGCGGCATTTCAATCTATCCTGGGGAAGCTGCTTGGAAAACACCGTTTCCATCATCATAGCATCTTCATAAAGGTACCGAACGTAATATTGATTTAAAGGCCTATATCATGCATGCATTTTCTGTGAATAATGAATTAAAATCTAGTTAAATTCATGGTATATTATCTATGTAAGGCAAAGTTGTTGTATTGACCTATTATATTTGCCTATTTTGTGAATTATGCGTAGTTTGTATTGATACATATCACTCTAATTGTGTTTCATTTTGTAATATTGTTTTGTAACCTGATCTTTGTTGTGTGTGTTTTAATCAATATATTCAGAATATTTAAATATCATTTTGCATCTCATTTAGTTACCTTAACATAAAAAATCTGGATTATAAAGAAGAAGTAATAGTACGTCTATAAAAATAATCTTAGTGTCTTAATACCCGAACCGCTTTGAAATTAAGAGTCTTATGCAAAACCGAACTATTATCTGAGCTAATTACGCGGAGCGTTCAATAAGTAAATTTTATTCATTTTCATGGCAAAATAAATCCGTACTATATATATATTACCCAAATTCAAATCCGTACTATTACATATGTCACCCCACATTGGGGCATTTTAGTCATTTTATTGTAGTTTAAAAATCCGTACTATTACACAACATTATTCATGTTTGAAAACGTTCAATGTTATTTTGGATCTTCGCAAGAGAAGATTAGAAACACAAAAAATCTCAGTACGTATTAGTAAAGTTGTTATAGTAAAGATTGATATTAGCAATCCCACTCCCATATCACTGCAACTAAAAGAAACTTTCAGAAAGGTTGAGACTTGGAAAGAAGTAAATATGTTTTTAAAAAAGGAGTAACTGTCTTGCAATTGAAAAAGCACAACTGGAAAGTAAAATCACGGAGGATAAAACATGTGATTTCGTTAACAGATTATCTTTAAAAAGAGAAGAACAAGAACTTATATCGCAGAATTCTAAACACTACTACCTAGTACTAATATATTTTAGGCGCTTTCCATTTTTAAATTGTCCTCGACACTTAGCATTTCTCCATTTTGTTTTTCTTATTTTATTTTTTATATGCATTTAGAATTCAGTAATTTCTATAAATCCAGTTGATGTAATGCCCCATTGTGTTATGAATATTTAAACATTTTTATTTAAGTTTAATAAAAAGTATTTACGGATTTCGTACAGTTTTTCTTGAATAACATGAATTTGTGTCTTTGCCACTTAGCACTATTACCTTACTCTTCAATTATACAAATTTAGTTATATTATATTTTTATAAACTAAACCCCTATTTTCAATGTAATCTATTAATCACGACTCATTTTTAACGTAAAAAAAAAAAAAAGAAAGAATTACCTTGTTTAGTAACTGTTGCGTCATAAAGCAATTGCCTAGCGCTTTTCCTGAAACTGCGAGAAGCGCTCTCAACATGAGAAGTAGTCTTCGATAATGTCTTACTTCGGCTATATACGTGTTGTCCCGTTCTACGAAATCATATTTACATTCCTGAAAATTAAAGATATCAAGGAGTATGTAGCTTAACAATATAACGAAATACAGCATGAATTGTTAATTGAACTATAACAATAAATAGCAACTTCCATCATATAAAATACATCAGTTTATAAACCTTGATTTTTTAAACAATTATTTGTCACATTTATTATGTATTTGTGGCAAATAATTAATTCACTTCTCATAACTGATTTTTTGCCTAGCCCGAACTACTTACTGTGAACAAAACTGGCGTATGCTGTGATCGGCCGGGTGCCATTTGTACAACATTCCGTGGTTAATGCCGTAGCTGTAAGTGATAAATAAATATGATTTAACCTTCCCGTGTCCTTTCCGTTAATGTTGCTAGCTTGTCTGAGAAGTGAGATGGTGATCCAGAGTAACCCCCTCCCCAGTATACAATGCTCTGGTGGCTCCAGTCAACATCTGCGCCCAACTATCGTCAATCGATAATAGGGGTTGCATATTTACGAGTTATAATGTATTTGTAGGTGGTTAAAAGCATTAAGGGAAAAAAGTAAACAAACCTGTGGAGTTACACCAGGCAAGCTATGACTTAGCAGCCAAAAGAGGTGATGTGCAACACGTAACGATTGCAGCGCTCGTCTTAACAAAAACGCCGATAATGGAGAGTCTTCGTACGTTTCGTGACGTAAAGCAACGACTAATTGTGGAAGGAAATCGACCAGTTCGTCACTCGTCAATCCGTTCATCCACATGACAGCGTATCGTCGTACTTCAACATCAGGAAACCTAACAATTAAAAAAAAACATTTATTTAAATAATACATGTTATATTTAAATGCATAAAGGTGTGTTTACACTATCTGATTTCGCATATGATTTATCATTTGATTTGTCATAGGGTCGATATTTTTCAGTCTAGACTATGTGATTTACCGTATTACGGAAATATTAAGAAAAGTCATAGATAAATAATAGCAAAATCATAGCGTTCCCGTAGATCATACCGCACCTATTTTGCTATGCTTTTGCATATGATAATTTCAAAATTCCCATGATACACTAGTGATTTAATAACGTGGTTTAACCTCACTTTTCCTGTGCTGCTTCGGTATCAAGCACACAACAAGTAGATGGCAAATAATAATAATGCTATAATTAATATAAAGGATGAATAACAAGGTAAGTTATTACAATAACACATGTGGGAGATTTTATAGGTACGAACTAATGTTTAAACAACTCGTAGGTGGAGTGGACTCAATCGTTGACGTCGAAATTGATCGATCTCTGGGAAGAAAGACCATGTCTTTATGATCCAAAAAATAAATTATATCCCAACAAACACGCTCGGGTGGATGCACTAAATAAGATTGGAGTAAGCCTCTCTACGGAGTTTAATATAACAGTATCATCCGAAGCGGTTAAGACAAAGTTAAATAACTTGCGATGAAAATTCAGTCATGAAATAACCAAAGAGAAGGAACTGCATAGTGGTTGGGCACTGATGAGGTTTATGAGACATCAGCGTGGTGGTTTCCGAAGATGTACCTTTTGAAGGATTTTATCAAACCAAGAAAGGGTAAAAGTAGTTGGGAACAGTCTCAGGTAATCAACAAAAACTTGTCGAAACTAATTAAAAAAATATTGTACTCGTATTTCAGAACGACAGGCAATCAACTGTAAATATGGAAGGCGACACATATGAAAGTGACACTCAATCAGATAATAGTTATGATTCTGGAGCAGTTGCTGCATGTCAACCTTCTGCAAGTGCCGCCATGAGTCTAGAAACTGTTATGCAAACCCCTAGTGCTGTAAAGAACTCAAATAATAAAAAATCAAAAAACGTAAAAGCCTGTGAAAATAAAGATGATGAGGTTCTAGGCGAGACACTATCAACTTTGAAAAACATGCAAGCCAATCATGAAAAACTAATACAGGAGACTTCCAGAAATAGCCATGCAGACTTTGGCAGATTTGTTAGCAACAAACTTGATGCAATTGATGATGTTGAATTGCAAAATGAAGCAAAATTTGACATTCATAACATACTGTATACATTTAAAAAAATATATATTGTGTTAACAAAATAATAAAATACATTCAAACGAGGTGAAAATTTATTTGTATTGTTATTAACATGAAAAGAAACATTAAAATTTGAGGTCGCTCTTCTTTTGTCAATAATACTCAGTGACATTAATGTTAGGTTAGGTATCTACTGCATAATTTTTGAAGTAAAAATCATGTGCAAAATCATATACAAATAATATAGGTATGAACGCGAATTTGATGAGTATTAGGTTTCGGTATGATTTGGACGGTGCTATGACTTTTCATAGGATATAGTCATATGATAAATCATATGCGAAATCAGATAGTGTAAACACACCTTTATATGATTAAAATGTACATTTGTATTACTTACGTTGGTAGTAACAACTGCACAGCTTCAACTGGTTTCATGGGTTTCCAGTTTCTGAGCATACCGTGTAAATCAGATAAACACGCCCATTCCCAACGATGAGCGGCCAACAGAATTTTCGGCAAGGCTTCTGGTATATTGAACAAATAATGTCGCTTTTCCCATAATACCTGTTAAAGATGATTTTACGGTTCAAACTTTATAATAGAAAATAGCTGGCACAGTACGAGAACCAAAACATTTCAAATACTAACAATGAACAAACGTAAGTGTCTCCATTAAATAAATGAATAGATAATTACCTCCCTGTCGTTGCTCGGTATTTTGAATAACATATCTTTTTCAACCACGTCCTTAAGCATTTGTTGCGTTTGTTGATCGAGACTATCAAAATCCAACTTCGGAACATCGACGAGCATATGAGGTGGAACTGGAGGAAAAAAGCAATTGGGTAAACCGGCAATGATAATGCTGAAAAGTGGGTGATTTGGATCAGGATGTGTTCCTGGACTTGGAGCTGGACCATATACGAAGTTTGCTTCTTTGGGCCATATCGACAGTAGCATACTACCGTTTGCCATAGTTCTGAAATAGAAAAGAATCTATAGCCATTGTTCATACAATACCTACATTTTGATTATACTATACAGAATATACAGCATTTGTTAATTTTCATTAGCCATAGGCGATAAATTCATGCAATACGTGGCAACGTGGCACCCGTACTTTCCTCTCCAATGCCAGCGCGACCGATACATGTTCGAAAATACAAGTTAGCAGTAACTATTGGACCATTGACTTGGGTGTTTGTAATGCGTTCAGAAATAATATTTACGAGTTGCAAGGATTTGTTTTTCTTTTTCATTTCAGTATATGCAGAGAATTATTTAGCTGCGTTCACGCTGCATGACACAAACAAAAGGGTAATTCTAATAAAATTAAAAATAAGGTAAATAAAAAAGGATTCTGAAAATAATAATAAACTACTAGATCAGGAGATCGCGGCGGCCATTTGATGTTTCCCGTTCCAGTAATAAGACGGCTTTTATTGCAGACTAGATTGCAACGTGTTCGCAGCTAACCATTGAATGTAAAATCTGGTGGGGAGAAGAGGAAAGATCGGAGAAAATCGTTGTGATGTCGATTGTTGCCGGGATTGGTGACGGACAGTGGGGGTGCCACGTTGTCACGTATTACTTGTATACGTATAAATCGCACGTAAACATTGAATCCCAATACCTAATGAAAATTGACACATACGGTATTGTACATATTTAGAACAAAATACTTAAGAAATTCAAGCGGTAAAAATAATTTAAAACAATAATTTTAGTAAGCACATAACTTTTAAGAAAGTTCTAAAGAATTATGTAATCTCATTCAATATTTTACCCTTCATAATTGAAAAGTTGGACAGCTGCCCAACCAATATCCTCTTGTTTGTACTGTGGCGGAGCTTCTTTGTCGTTACCATCAGGTGCCAGCAATGTTCGTCCACTCAAAATTAATACAAGTCTTGATTCTCTCGCCAATGAATTGACCGGTATATCTTCAAAGTCTAGCCTATAAAATAATATATTTGTTCTTCAATTTAGCATAAATTCGCCACAAAAGCTTTTATTTTCAATTGAAAGCAATACTTAAAATTATACCGCTCGGGAAAAGAAATTTATAAAACAAGTTTATAGGAAAGTATATTATTGTCAGCCCTACTAAACAAAAAACCCATTGTCTTATTTATTGATATCACCAAAAAGTTTACACAGCATTTTATCAATATATAAAAGTAGTTCAGTTCCAAGTATATATCCATCAATATATAGTTTATTTCAAATTATAAGAATACAACTTTGAACGGCTCTACTGCTTTTATTGCACCACCTGCGGCAATAACTACATGGCCGCTCAATACGATTATCTTTTACGCAAACAAACTGCTGAGGTCCGTAATGATAAAATTTAAGTAAACTGTAATTACTGCAATTTAGATGAAAAGTTCAAAATTATATTTTTATAATTTGAAATAAACTAAATCCGTGCCGCTTCATCTGCAATAAACCTTTGACAATTATTTAAGTTATTTTTAATATAATCTCGGCTTGGTGCGTCTATTAGTGATCGTGTAACTTCTGAACGACTTGATCGAATGTGGTCATATTCACTCAATATATTTCATTTGTCGGGACGATGATTCGTAGCTATGCCAGCATCCGATAAGTGCAGCTGTAGTCAAATTATTAACAAATTCTATATTTATGGACCAAAATGACGTAATTCATTATATCGATTTTTTGCCCAAAAAAAATCATAATCTGGACCTGATAGGTGACGCTGCGGTCGAGTTCTTAATAAAATTTATATTTATAAATCGAAATAATGTAAACAATATGATGTAACAAAAAATTGTTTTGGTATATGTTCCTGTCCGCTAGATGATACTTTATGATGAATTGATTTTTACATACGAATATCATTTCTCTTTGGATTTCGACGTTTGGGACTTTAGCCAAATGAAACTCATCGCCCCTACCGGAAAGACCGTCTGTCGGGCCAGCTAGTAAGTAATATGAAATAAAATTATATCTTTTGGTCAAAATAACATTTTCACTATAATTTCAAATAAGTTTACAAATTAATGTAGTTAAGTGAACAAGTTCCAAACAGAAATGATAAAAAAAACTGCATTTACGTAACAGACATTTCGACTTTAATCGAATGCCCTTTGGTTTAAAAAAAACAGCTCTTCCACATTTTCTATTTAGATGATATACTAATTTATGGAAAAACTTTAAATGTTCATAACAAGTCAATTAAAATCAATCTTTCAATGATTAAGTAACACCTACTTGACAGATGTATGACTTAGTAATGAAACACAAACCTTCGGGTTGGAACCACGTCAAGTTTGGCGTAAATGCCAATGTTTCGTCTACTACTGCAAGAGACATCTTCAGGACTGCAGGTAGATGTTCGTCGATTCGTAGGTAGACCGCTACCTGAACGAGCGTTCCCATCGTCATCGGCAAGCTGTCTTCAATACTCTTGTACAACGTGCGCTTTCTATCTCAAAACCTAAGATACTACCTACACCCTAATTCCCAATAATTATCGTGATCACGACATACACCGTACTAAGCCAGACATCGTAACCCTAAACCACGAATCAAGCCCCAGCCTAACATCAATATCGCTTTCTAACCGTAACCAAATAGGTTCTACATAAAAGTAAAATCAAAATCGTCTTCAGACCCCATTCTAAAGTTTCGGATCTATTGCTCTCAGTTGAAATCAAAATATATCCGCTCCAAGCACATGGTCTCTCGCATTCCTTGTTCGTGTGGCAGTGTTAAGTACAGCTGATACAAAACTGACAGAACACAAACTTAATTCCGGACATCAAATTCTAGTGTAAGATGTCAAACTTCTGTCCCGCGAATCGCATTTTTTCCATAGAAAAATCCGTAAATCAATTGAAATTGACAAACATCCCCTAATATTAATAGAGACGATGGCTGTATGTGACATCCAACGTGACAAGCTCTAATAAACTCCACTATAAAATCTCACGCCCATACGACGCATGCGAGTTCAGTTCAGTCTCTGCAGCGCATTCTCTGTAGTATCATTATTCAAGCTACTATAACTTGATGAACATCTACGCAGTACCTACCTGAAGACGTCCCTTGCAATAGTCGAAGAAAGTTCGGCATTTACACCAAACTTGACGCAGTTCCAACCCGGAAACCGAGATCTACAATTAGAATAGGACCGCGAAAGCTTTCAAAATTTTTTCTTCTTAAAGTTGTGTTCAACACTAAAACAGCAATTTCTTACCAAGTATTCATCAATATCCTCGGATATAAACTCGCTATAGGCGTGCAAGGTTGAGTTATAACGCGTTTACCAACCGGTCTGGTACCGTGAAACATTTGAGCTTGAACTATGAAATCGTCGAACTTCCAATCTGGTGAAGGTCTATGCACAGCGCTAACTCTCACTAGAACAGAATCTTGGATATCCGTATTAGCAGTTTTAGCTGGAAATATTAAGCGCACGTTACAAAATATGTAAATTGAAAATTATGTTCTAAATAACCTACAATCACAGAAATCGTCCCTTTTAATCCATTCGAAGTCAACACGAAACGCGTTACAGTACATTTCGATTAAACCCTGAATGGAACTTCGTATTTTGGCACAGTTTGTCTTTATTACTTCTGAAACGGCTTTATCATTCCACACTTCCTGCTAATTATAAAAATACATCAATAATCACTGTTATTCACTTTTTGCGAAATTAGACTCACACCAATTGCATTCGGCAAAAACTGATTACAACTATCTTTCAATGCTTCCAACGCTTCTGTTATGTCAATAGTTTCTAAATTTCCCATTAGATTGACTACCAACTTAACAGACTGGATAACACCAGATGGTTGTAGAGAAGGCAACGAAGTAGGGGACTCTATTTTATCAATTTGTCCGGCCGCCACTTCCAATTTCTTCATTTCTTTCTCCAACGTTTCCAGAAGGATTTTCAAATTATCGTATGATATTGGTAGCACTGGTTCGTGCGGTAATATATCTTCTAGTTTAATATCGCAAGTATCATCCTGAAGCTACAATAGAAAACAAATGGTATAGGTGACAATTTATTATATAATCGAAATTTTTATTTAAAATATTCAACTTTCAACAAAAATTATGACAGACTTGTATTATCTGTTATAAAAAATGGGAATTTTTACGATTTTGATTTGACACCCAACATTACGCGATTGCGTCGTTGCTGATCGTTATTTCGCAAAAGACCTTACAATGTCGCGAATAACAAAATCAAAAGAAGTAATATAATATCAGATACTTCTCAAATACTGAAGAAATTAGATGAACTCATTACTGTTCATCTGCCATATAGGCGAAGTCGTTGAAAAGAGTTGGACCAAAAGCAACAATTTTACTATAGGCTATAGGAATGTTCAATCTGTATAGGAGTTCGTGTCTTTGCTGATATATAGTACTGACTGGAAAAGTACTCAAGTATGAGATGATGGTAGACGAAATATCGACAGACAAAGACGTTAATGCATATTAATTTTTAATGTAATATCTCTTGCAGCTAGTTTATAATTTCACTGACCACATTCTCTTATTAATAGGCTCTACTTACAGTCCTAGCTAAAGATTTGTCCACCAGCCTATCCGGTATTAGAATTAGTAATACGTCTTCTTCCAACTTTATGCAACTGTGAACATATTCGTAGTCACATAATAAAGTGGTTGGTGCCAAGTATTCGTTGTAACCCCAAACTTTTAAGGTGTATTGGTCTGTTGTGGGTGCATCTAAATCGTAAGTCAGTTGCATGGTGACGTGTTCGACACTCGTGGTAACTTTAAAATCACAATGTTGTTACTGAATGCGTAAACGAAAATAATGTATGAACTTACCATCGCAGGTGAAGCTTATAGGTTTTTGAAAATCGGCTCCATCAAAGTGTGGATAGACACACAGTTTTATGCTCGTGCCATCACGATATTGATAGGTCATCATAGGACTGACAACTAAACCCATATTAGTGTTGGGATCGTTATGTTTAAATTGGCCTGAAAAATATACAATAGTTGAAGATTAGGCTTCCGCGATAGTTATATGTTGTTCCGTTTATGACGAAATTGTATGTGATATTTAGCCTTTAGGGCTGTGAAATACAACACGATTATGTAGTGGATTCATCTATTATAGACGAGCTCAAAAAATGTAAACATGCGATTATTATCGCCTAATTTTTTAATTTCCAGCAACTCATAACATCATAAAAATTTGTTTTACATAGGATAACCTATATTATATGGTACAAATTGATGGTTTCTCTAAAGTGAATATGGAAGTTATAATGATAATGATATTTTACGTTTTTAGGTTAGACTGGTAGTAAATCGATTGAGTTATAGGTTATGTATAATTAGGTAATCAATTGCAATTATTATTCACAAAAAAAAACTATAAATTCAACAACCTTTTCGTTACTTTAATGTTTTTGTGGACGTTTCTAAAAAATAAAAACTTATATTCAATTACTTGTGTTTTTCTTTTAATAACAGTATTTTTATTTAGTGCTCTTTAAATTTGTGTTTCAATAAGAGCGTGAGATTTGAATTGCCCGCCATATTTGATAGTCATAATGACACGTGATTATGACGTGACAGATCGAAAGTTGACCGATGGAAGTTAGTAAACATGGAGCATTACACGATCGAACAACGCGTCCTGGTTGTTAAACATTATTATCAAAATGGTGACATTTTGATTGCCACAATTCGTAAAATGGGTTCAATATTCGGTCGACAGAATGTTCCTAATTCAGCTACAGTGAAAAGAATAATCGAAAAATTTAAAAAGGACGGCACGGTTAGTGATGTGAAACACACGACACGAGCTCGTAGAAGTCGTTCAGAACATAACATCATGGCATTCGCGAGAGTGTGACCGAAAGCCAAAGACGTCAATTCGTCATTGTGACCAACTTGAGCAAACAGAAGTGAATGCCGATTTTGCGCACAAAATCATTTTCAGTGATTCCACCTCGTTAATCGGCAAAACTGCCCCTTGTGGGGCTCAGAAAATCCACGAATGATTCATCAGAAAGTAATGCATCCGAAACATGTTACTCTTTGTTGTGCATTGTGGTCTGGGGGAATAACTGGGCCGTATTTCTTTGAAGATGCGGCAGGTAATGCAGTAACGTTATCGTGCTATGTAACGCAGTTTTTTGTGCCTCAATTAGAAGATATTGCTCTTGACGACATGTGGTTTTAGCAGGGCGGTGCCACATGTTATACCGCCCGTAAAACATTGACTGTCTTGTACGGGTTGGCTCCTAATCGTGTCATTTCCCGGTTTGGTGACGCCACGTTCTTGTGAGTTGACACCTTTGGATTTATGGCTGTGGGGCTATCTGAAGTCACGGGTTTTTGCCGACCAGCCCGCAACCACCGAAGCATTGAAGGTCGAAATTAGACGCTCTATTAATGAAATACCGCCACGTGAATACAATAACGTTATTGCGAATTTTGTCAAAAGAGTACGCGTGTGCCAGCAAAGCCATGGTGGTCATTTACACGATATTGTTTCATACATATTTCCCAAATATATACATTATAAATCAACAAATATTTCAATACTTTGCTACACAAAACAATGTTTTATTGAACCTTAAAATCTCGCGCCCTTATTGAAATACCCACTATATTCATAAAAATTTTGAGCAAAACGATATCTTTGTAATACTCATAAACACGAATTACTTCTTTTGTATCGAAGGCTGAAATACATATTGATTTGAATGGCTCTGGATAGACTTCGCAGAAGTTTTACTTCATTTACCTAAGTCATTTTTTATTTTACAATAAAATGTGCTCTATATTAAACTTATGATACAATAAATCGTTTTTCTTCCTGAGACTAGATAGAACAGCAATAAAATTGAAAACTTACGCGATAGCATCACAAATTCAAACTAACGTGTTTTGCGTTTTTATTTATTTTATTACCGGGAGGCAGATGATACAGCTTATGCGTTTATTTAGAGACAAGTGTACGCAAGATGTTGTACAATTTGATGAGGTGCATCTAGAACTATAAAACGGCTCATACAAAATATTTATGAAATAGAGAAATATACTTACTTCTAACATCGATGACCATTTGGTAAAAAGCACTGACGTCAGCATCCCGCGTAGCTCTTCGCAAATTAATTGCTCGTATATTTTCGTATAGTAATGATGTTTTTTGGCTCTATGTTTAAAAATTAAGCAAACAATAGATAATTTGATCAATTCAATATACTTTAAATCTAATATACAAATCAGACTAGCAATTGGTTACATGCATATATTTCAATCGCGAACATTGCAACAATGTATTATAAGATTAGAGTTGCGTTCTAAATTTAATATGTAGGCACGACTCTGGCGGCAGAATAAACATCTCCTGCCAAATTACTAACACAAAAGTTTCTAAATGGTGATGAGGAAATTAATTAAATACATCCAGTACAGTTGTAGTTATTGTTTTTACCATCTCGGTATTAAAGAATTATAATTAAGCAAAAAAGAAATAGTTATTAGGCTTCTAGGTGTCTTTACTGAAACGTGACAAATAAATCTCTGTTAAGAAAAACTTACGTCTTGTTCCCTCTGTATTTTTCTGCGATCCAAAGTCGATAGTTTAGCTCTGGGAGGAACAGGCGGCGTAGGACTGGTATCAGATTTAGGAGCTATAGTTGCGTATACGGGATCTGATAAACTATTGCTGCCGGAACCCGAATAAATGTAATCAAACGGATCATATTCATCGTAGACACTTTCACACATTGAAGCAGATTCGTCCACTAAAATAAAAATGCAACATAAACATAAATTCCAATACATGGGACACGAGACTCGCTTTTGAAATTAAATGTGACGCCGTAAATTTCCTGCATGACATTTTATGATCATTTTTATATTAACAATTGCATTTTCGTTATCGCTTTCATCTTTTGTTAATAGTCAATGATAACGAGGGATCAGCAGTCAGTGAAATAAAATGCAAAAGGAAAATCCCTTACCACAAAAAATATATATCAAAAAATCTAAATACGTATTTCGGCAACTAAGTTGCCATCTTCAGTAGATATCTGTATAAAACAAAAAAGAGTGTTAAACGTGGTATTTTTGGCTAAGGTGTAACACAGTGTTATCCCACTGGTGATTTGGTGAAGAGCATATCTTCTAAGGTTACACCTTAGCCAAAAATACCACGTTTAACACTCTTTTTTATTTTATACAGATATCTACTGAAGATGGCAACTTAGTTGCCGAAATACGTATTTAGATTTTTTGATATATATTTTTTGTGGTAAGGGATTTTCCTTTTGCATTTTATTTCACATTTTTAGCCACAGTCTCCACCCATTATTGGATCAGCAGTCAGTGGTACAGAATTTATATGTTATAAATAGTTACACTTTAACTATTAGCAGAATTTGATAAGGCGAAAGGTGGTGGCCAAGTGTGCAAGAGAGATAAAAGTATCGGAAAATTATTCCCGTTTTTATAAACAAATTACAAAACTTATTTCCTTTTTTTAAAGTAGTATACGACTTAAAATGCTCTTCTAAAGAGATGCAACATCTTACTTTTTTTATTTTTTTTATAATAGTTGAGATATTTTGTTTAATTTCGGTATTTAATGTTTTTTTAAAATTCTGAGAAATCGCGCATTTGCAGAAAATATTTTTAAATATTATCCAAAAAAGAAAAAAAAATCTGATGAAAATTACTACTAACGAGGGATCAGCAGTCAGGGGTACAGAATTTATATGTTATAAATAGTTACACTTTAACTATTAGCAGAATTTGTTAAGGCGAAAGGTGGTGGCCAAGTGTCCAAGAGAGATAAAAGTATCGGAAAATTATTCCCGTTTTCATAAACAAATTACAAAACTTATTTTCTTTTTTAAAGGAGTATACAACTTAAAATGCTCTTCTAAAGAGATGCCAACATCTTACTTTTTTTATTTTTTTTTATAATAGTTGAGATATTTTGTTTAATTTCGGTATTTAATGTTTTTTTTTAAAATTCTGAGAAAGGGCGCATTTGCAGAAAACCTTTTTTAATATTATCCAGGGTTCGAAAATATCCGATATTTATTATAAATATCAAAATATTGGATATTTATGATATATGTCCGATATATATCAAAAATGTGATTGATATATATCCGTTCTGTATAGCAGCTATATTATACAACGTAAAACAGTTCTACCTTTAATTTTAGGGATATTTTGGGCAATTAACCTTTATTGTGTATGTATACTATTTGCATGTGTTTAATAAACAAGCTAAATTTTATTAAAAAAAAAAACAAAATTTGGTTGTCTTTTATATTGAGGTATTTAACAAATTAAATAAAAATTAGAAAAAAATCAAAAACATAAAATTCATTAGTCGTCTTATTCTGAAATACCTAACTACTTATAGGTAACAAAACAAGAAACAATACAATAAACAATAACAAAACAATAAACAAATATAACTGGAAAATATAATCTAATCAAAGTCTTTTATTAGTTCTTAAATTAGTTATATTTTAATAAACTATTAATTGTCAAATAAAATAATAAAAAAAATGCTGTTTATCGTTTTGACTGCAAGAAAGATAAAGGTATGTCATCTTCTGATTCTGTATCAGGACTGGTAATCATATCGCCGTCCACTACATCATCTTCATCGTATGTAGGATCCAATATCCAATCCAAGTTCGTTTTCTTTGTTGAAGACTTGTTGAGGCGTTTAAGCAAGTACACCAATTTATTAGCCTTGTCAATTCCCAAACGGTTTCTCAGCTTCGATTGCACCAGACCAAAACTTGAAAAAATCCTTTCAAGACCTGCTGTTGACGCAGTAGCAGTCAAAAGTTGTTCACACATATCCAGAAATTTCTTTTTGTATTCCCATTGCTGCCATCGAACATCTGTGGTATTCAAGTCCAAGAGCTTCCACCAATCCATTGGTGGCGTTGTTTTAAACTGAGACCCAAAAAGATATTGCGGAAAAATTGATGATTGGGTCATTATGAAAGTGACCATTGACATAAAGTTTATATCCAATTCCGCAAATGCTAAGTTTCGTTGATCAGGGGTCAAGTTTTTACCTGCAAATCTTTGATCAAGAATATTTGCCATGTAATGTGGTGCACCTAACGCCATATCGCGCCTTTTCTTAAAAGCAGATTTCACTTGAGTAGGCTGAGTTGATAAATCCTTCTCTAGATTGTTCCAAATTTCGACAGCTACTGAAATCGTCGTCTCATCTCGTTGGGAGCGATCTAAGGCTTTTGCTATCGGAACAAGTCTTGCTAACAAATCTAACGAATTATTGGCAATTTGAATGTCGTTGACAATTCGATAAATGTCACTGTCAATCGCTTCTCGATGATTTTGGCAAATCTGCACCAGAATTCCGCGATTTTCAAGGAATGATCGTACTGTATCACGAATAGAGTTCCAGCGTACGACAATAGGCATGATCAATTTTTTACCTTTGGCTTCTTTATACCACGCTGCTGGCAAATGTTTATTCCTAAAATATTTAACGACTTTTATGACATATTTAGTGACACCTTTAATTTCTACATCCTCAGCAAGTAGATTTAACATATGTGCACTACATCCATATTGAATAATGTCAATGTCTTCTTGCATTTCCAATTCACGTCGCATCTTATGGTGGAATTCTGTAACTTTCTCGGAAGCTCCGATTATCGTAGGCCCTGGCAACGAAGTGACGTTGCGATGACGATTTCAGAATTTTTACAGTTAGTGACGTAGAAATGTCAAAACGTTCGTGAGTAAAGATTTTGTTGGTTATATTATTGTGGTTATATTATTATTATATAATTATTGTTAATATACTATTCCTGTTGTTATATTTATAGTTTCTGTTACTTTATTTGTTATAATTATTATTGTTCCTGTTTGTTTATTTGTTATATCTATTATTGTTCCTGTTTGTTTATTCGTTATATTTATTATTGTTTTATATTTGCAAATATGAATGGCTTTATAGCATTATTATTAGATGAAGATCACAACAGGTAGGTAATCGATAATATAAAATATATAGAGTATACATAATATTCTCTATTTTCTTTATTTTAGAAATTATATGCGTATATTCCGAAAACGTTTAAGAAATCACGGATATCCTTTTGAAATACCAAACAGGCATTTTAAACAAATGTTTAGACTGAATAAGGGCACTGTTCAAAACCTGATCCAGTTATTGGATGGACATATAACAAACAAATATACCATTACATTTGAAGGTTATTATCATAAACATCACTTGAAATGCATATTAACTTTATAGTGCAAATTATATATTTGTTACAGGTCTTAACAACATTAAATTTCATAGCATCAGGCAGCTATCAGAATAGTGTTGGTATTAATAGCCTTGTTTCTCTCAGTCAGAATTCAGTAAGTCGAATAGTTCATCAGGCCTGTCTTGTAATATCAAACAATTTATTCCCTGAATGGATAAAATTTCCCAGTGATTGTGAATCGAAGAATCGTGTTAAGTAAGGGTAATTATGTTGTATCAAAATATTCTAAAAATAATTCCTTATTTTGTTTTTATGATAAAAAATGGGAGACCGGAGATGTATTTTGTTTAATTGATAGCACCCAGTTCATATATTTACCAAGGGCAATCATATCTTTTCTAAACGTTCTAAAAATTATTGTTCTGTTTAGTTTTTATGAAAAATGGGGTGCACGAGATGTAGGTGTAATTGATGGCACACATGTTGATATACTTGCTCCACCTTTAGCCGATGAAGAACACCCTCCTTTTGTATATATATTTTTTATATTCACATACTGTAATTTTTTTAAATTTCAGCACTACTTTTATGGTAAGGTTAATAAAAAAAAATATATTTGACAATAAAATGTGTTTTATTTTTCAATATTTATACAAACAATTTCTATTTGAGTACCTATTATTCAAAGTTCACATTTCTAGTTCAGTATTATTATTTTTCTTTTTGATCTTTATTGTTAAGATTTTATAGTAAACATATAATTCATATCCAATATTAGTATAATTATACGAGTCAAATCTCTTCTATTGTTTTATAATACTTGCTGGTAAATTTATTAAACAATAATTTTTTACATTCTTTTGAGTTGACAAAGTGCAAATTTCAGCCTAATGAATATTACTCTTCTGTAAAAACTGCAAATAAAGAGAACTTTCAATTACTATAATTTCAGAGGCTCGACAACAAAATCCTGCAATAATATCGAATGATTTGGTGTACCAAGTACAACAATACAGCACAGGATTGGTCGATTTTCTAAATACAAAATCATCTATATCCTTCAACCATTTATGTACTTTGGCCTATGCTATTAAAACTTAATGTTACCTTTTTGGAGCCTAAAACATTAATCGTTCAATATAGTTACATATTGATAAAATCTTTGCGGTTTGACTTACAAATAAAGAAATTCATTGACTAAACAGGTAAATTTCCTCTTTTCTTCTTCAACATAATATAAAGTTAAACATCCTCTCAATTTGATGTAGTTTTATTATTAGAAAATCTTATGAAAAAGTCAACTTTAAATTGTGAAGTTATTGTGAACACGATACCATAATAGACTTCTTCAAACAATTAGTTTGTGCACATTTCACATGCTTTATGTTCTGTGGATATTGTCTGCTAGGTTTATGTATTTTTTTGTGTTTAGGTACTCTTGTAAGAAAAACAATGTCCACTTGATAGGGATATCTGTTCTTGTTGGCTTTATAAAAAAATCACATTTCATCATCCATAAATGTGCCTGAAAAGACATTTATCTGCAAATTCACTATACACTAGTGCGATACTACGTCCTTTGAAACTCTCCTAATGATAGCAGTTCTTGTTGAAATTTTCCAAAGTGTTTCGTGCTATCTTGCTAGCAGTATAAACATATGGTTATACTATGTCTTGGCATTACAAAATGTTCCGTGCATTTTCTTTAAAAAAAAATGCAATGCAAAAAAGCAATCGCTATGTTATATTTCAAACAATTTTCTTATTAGTTAAAATTTTAAATTGAAATATTTTGGTATATGTTTACGAGATGATGTTTGTTTACATGTTAAACATAAAGGTTATGTGCAAAAAATCGTAAATTGACACTTCTACGTCACTAACTCTAAAAATTCTGAAATCGTCATCGCAACGTCACTTCGTTGCCAGGGCCTACGATAGCCGGAGCTTCCGAGAAGTTACAGAATTCCACCATTAGTGACATTTCCAGTATTGTCAGTAACAAAACTGCGTACTTTAACTGCGAAATTTTCTTCAGTTTTTTTTATTGATTGCCGAGCAACAGTTGTCAAATATTCAGCAGAATGCGAATTACCTGACGTATCAATAGTATCGACGAGAATGGAA
Organism: Amphimallon solstitiale; assembly: GCA_963170755.1. NCBI lineage: Eukaryota > Metazoa > Arthropoda > Insecta > Coleoptera > Scarabaeidae > Amphimallon > Amphimallon solstitiale. The sequence goes on along the minus strand of OY720682.1, from coordinate 94,718,050 downwards.
TCTCCTTCACTTGTTGTGACGCTACAACAAACAATCGGTTCATTGTGAATATTCGACCAGCCATCTAAGGACATGGAAACGGTTTTTTCACGTAAACATTTTTGGTCTTTTTCTACAACAGACGTATGTACTTTATCTAGCAGTGATCCAGCTAACTGGAATGCGGACGGTGGTTTGTATCCTGCTCTTAATGCCGTAATCATTTCTTTAAAGCGAGGGTGATCTGCATGACTAAATGGTGTATTTGTTGCATAAAAAAATGCTGCAATTTTTGTGTCAAGATTTTTAGACAATTCTGTTGAAGTAGATATTACTTTATCGTCAATTAAAGTTTGTTTCATATGGACAACTTTTTTCCTTTTTTGTGGTGTTGATTCAATGTCGACAGAACTTGTTCGGGGCGTACTTTCTGGATCAGGGCGTGTGGTGCAGTTAGAGCTGCCTTCTCGTATACATATATCTCGATGTTTCACCATACGCTCCGGAATCCCTTGCAATTCTTTGGCGCATTTTTTACATTTCGCCCACTTGCCCGTGTTGTTGGGTTTTGCTATTAGCTGAAAATCAGCCCAGACTGAATGAAGAGGCTTTGGCATGGTTTATTTATTCCTAAGAAAGGACAATAATTGCAGTTAAAACCATGGAAATGTGAGAAAAAAGTGTAAAGTGCATTTGACAAAAACTGTCAAAAGTCGTATACTTTTCTTTTTAAAACATTTTAGTATATGTACAGCTGGTGAGGTTGCAAATTTGAAAACCACTCTCTGAATAAAGCCGCAGATAGACAGACAAACAGACATTATATGCCTGTGCCTGTCTCTCTCTTGTTGTTGTACAACAATGTGTTAGAAAGAGACAGAAACCGGCATATGATTAAAAAACAAAGAATAGGTATCTGATATTTGTAACTTTAATAATATGTCTGTTTAAAAACAATAAAAACATAACCTAAAAATTCATCATTTAACAACAGTTAGTAAAGAAGTATAAATGAAGTAAAATCGTTTACGCATCATGTCAATTACTGTCTTTGTAAAAAATCACAGAATAAACAAAAAAACTTACTATTTAGTTTTTGCAATGATGCAATCAACTTCCACTGGCGCCAACAGATCGGAAGAACTAACAATCACAATCGCCGGTGTGATGCTGCTCTGCTAGCTATTCAGTGTTGCCAACGTTGCCATTTAACAATTAAAACTTACTTTTATGGTGTATGGTTAGAAATGGGTGAAAATTATTTCGGCTCTGCTAACGCATTAATATTTAGACAGTAGAAATGCAAAAGCAAAAATCTACTAATTGATATCAAAATAAAACATTTTTTCATTGATATATATCACAAAAATACCTTGGATATATATCGGATATATATCGGATATATATCATGATATATATCCATTGATATATATCCTCGAACCCTGATATTATCCAAAAAAGAAAAAAAATCTGATGGAAATTACTGCCCGAAACGCAAATAGTAATTCTCTCTCATGCTTTTTATTCATGTAGGTTTTTTACAGCGAACGGTTGGTTGTGGTTCTGTTCCATTATGCGTGATTATGAGACAGGGAGGTGTGGAAATGTCTACGTAAATGTTTAGTGGATGGATCGTTTCATAATTTTTAAAAATATACAATAGTAAGAGAACTGTTTTGAGTTACTAAAACAGAACAGTATGACTTGACACTAATGAAATTAATTATTAAAATAAATAGTGAAGAAAAAAAAATAGGTTATATGTTCGTTTTGCACTCGGGTTTTCAAAACTAGTAACTATGGTATGTTTTATAAGAGTTTATTTTCAAAGCGTGTTGTATACTACATTTTTAGATAGGTGGGTAATTTTTAAATTAAATGACAAAAACACCGTGATATAAATATAAGGGCATGTCAGAAATCTGATTTATTGTCATGACGTCATCTTCGAAGCAGCAAGTATGGTTTGTTTTCATGTTTGGATATTTATGTATGTGTTACTTGTTGGTGTGTTTGTAGTGGTAATTTATCAGATACTACGATCGACTCTTATTAGTTATTATACTTATTATCATCTAAAGGTGCCAGTCCACAATGAGAATACCTCATGAGATTTATGTCTCATGCAATAAAAATCGCAGGCTAACTCCAATTTCATTGGTCTTTCGACCGTTTCCACAATGAAATTGAAGCGATTTTTATTGCATGAGACATAAATTTCATGAGATATTCTCATTGTGGACTGACACCTTTAGAATGCAATGTTGTGCAGTTTTTGGGTGCTCAAATTACAACCGGAAAATTAAGAGAACTATACTCCATTCAGTCTAAGAATAAAGCATTGGGAAAGATAGGGCTTAAAATAAACGTTTGTGATTGGTTGAAATCGAGTGTGCATTTACACCGGCAAAATAATCGCATTTAGCTCGTTCTGTCAAAAATTTGTTTACTGACAGTTTTGTTCAAAGATTTTGTCGATTTCCGTATTTTACATAGTTATTTGTTGTTAATATTCTTAAAAAATAGTTCTTCTTAGAACTCGCAAGTGAAATATTCATTTGTTAAGGTATTTTATCAATTTCGTTAACTTTCTTTTCGTAATCGCTAATATTCTATAGTATGGCGGAAGCACTTTTACCAGGTCCTTCAAAAAATCGTAAAGGGAAACACATAAGATCTGGACAAAGGCAAATGGCTTATAATGTGTACATTAAGGATAAAAACAATATGTCTAAAACAGCTGCAGTCAATCAAACAGCAGAGGAAGTGGGTATTAATAGGAATACAATGTACTGCATTATTAAAGAAATGGAATTATATGGAGTTCCAATTTCTCCTCCAAGAAAAAGAAATTATCGTCATACTTACAATAAATTGGATGAAGCACAAAAAAGTACAATTAGACGACATGTGCATTCCTTTTTCTTGAGGAATGAGTTACCAACTTGTATAAAAATGTACGTAAATGTCAAAATATAATGATATCAGATATGTATATCCCTGCTATCCATCTGACAGTAAACATATGTTTTACTTGTTTTCAAAATACAAAGTTCATCGTGTGTAAACTGTGCTCATATTGTAGCGCCATCTACTTTATTCTTAGACTGAATGGAGTATAGTATACAATATTTTAGTTTCCTGAAAGATGTGGAATTGGCATATAAATGGATAAGAGCCTGTCAGTCAAAAGATAAGTTCAATTTAAAATATAGGAGTGTTCAGTACATACTGTCAAATTTTAATCCAAATTTCTGGTATTACAATTCGACATGAACGTTCCTTTCACATTCTTACAGTGCCTGTAATTTTAATTCTTTTTTTAGTTTAGCATGCATTTGTCCTATACACCACTAGTTTTTAATTTTGTCTAAAGCAGCATCTATTAAATTATGAACCAGAAAATATTCGCAAAGTAAAAAATAATGCCATTTATTTACTATCCTCATCGGTAAAGACTTTGACGAAAACTACATTTCGAATAAACAACATTGACAAAAGATATCAACAGAAATTAGGGCTCCACAGAACCTGTTAAATTTTGATGGCAAGGGTGTTGGTGGAAAATTGGAGGCAATCAATTGTGGGATTTAAAATTTCGGGAAAGAGAGCTTTTTCAAAAAAAAAATATTTTGGAAGCATCTTGTTTTCCCATAGTTCCTGGTCTGGAAAAGTTCTTTCAACATATATGTCTTTCGAGATCCATACAACAAATTCACAGAATTCTTTTATTATTACTTGAAGTTGCTCCTGTACCTGGTGATAATAATCGTGTTTTTTAAACAGATACTTACGAGTATACAAGTATTTAGAACTTAATTTTAAATACCTTTTGTATAAAAAAAAGTTTCAAAATTCGAACCGGAAGTAACACTTTTACTCTTATCGAATAGCGATTTTTTGCAAATATGTCGTTAATTATGCATTCTATATATATTTATCAAGAGTACAAAAGCATTTAGAGCTGACTTTGGAATATTTTTTGTATAAGTGAAATTTCAAAATTCGGACCGGAAGTAACACTTTTACTCTTAGCGAGTAGCAATTTTTTTCGAATATCTCGCAAAGTATGCATTGTTTAAAGATTTGTTAAGAGAATAATAATAGGATTTTGAATAATTTTTATGTAAAATAATTCTTAAAATTTAGCTTATTTGTCTAAGAAGAGAAAACTATTTAAAGCAATTTAGAACAATTTTGTATAATATGGAAGGCTCGTACGTATAAGAAGAAAGTGGCCACACCTCATTATTACGTCGAAGATAGTTTCTTCCCGTAGTCGAGTATCTTTTATCCATGTTATTCCTGTCTGTTTTACCACTACACAAATGAACACACAAATGCGAAAACTTTAAATTGATAACTTGTACTGCATCAGGTGCGTGACAGTTTTGAATCAAGACATGTGGTCACGACCGATCATCTCGATCTCGCGCGTTCGAGATGGGAGGTGATGAGGGGTGTTAAGGGACGGAAAAAATATGATAATATGCGTTTCGGACGTTAATATTCATCGTAGAAAAATAATAAAAACACTAAAGTACATAAAAATTAACTCTAAGACGTCTAAAACTTTCTGGAATTTTCTTTTTGTCTGTTTTCTTGGAAGTTATTGATTATATTTTTTTTATAGAATAAAATATAAAAAGAGTAAAACGTTGTATCATTTCTAAATACACTTAACTATATATACAATCAATGAAATTCATAATATATTGCATAGTTTTTGAAAAAAAGAACACATTAAATGCACACATCACATCGTGAACAAACTGTACCTTCGCTTAGCCTTTATTTGCAAAATCCACATCTATATCGCTCCGATATAAACACTACCATTCAAATCAACAACATAAGTAATTTTCTTCGGTTCGCAAGCATTGTTGCTCTTACTTCAATATAAGCAGGGCCTAAAGCGTAAATATCCGGTGAACCTTTCCTTTATTTATTTAAAAAAAAACCTATGGGTGTATGTTAACTATGAATTCCAAATTGATTATATATTTTAAAAAGTTCAAATTCTTTTATATATTTAAAATCTCTAAATTTTTGTATTGTTAGATATTTAAGAAATTATAATTATATAATTGTGGGGTCGTCTAAAACATGATTATATGTCAACAGACCTGACAATTTAGAAGATCTAAAAAACCGAATTGAATAATGACAGGAAATTTTAAACATGGTACAGCAAAATGTTGCCTAACGACTTACTACTGTCTCGAATTAATTGCGGGTACTTCATAGGAAAAGAAAACTCAAATGCCGCTAAATTTATTTTAAGTTTACTTATGTTTTATTGTTTTTCTTTCTGCATCAAACCTTTTTAAGTAATAAATTTAATTAGCCATTGTTTATTCAGTTTTCATTCAGTTGCACTTCCTAAGATGTTAAAATACAGCTGGTCCTGTCATTTTGCCTATAAAACATGTTTGGTTGATTTTTATTGTTTTAACAGTTTTTGCAAAAAAAAATTAAACACCCATAACATGATTGCGAAAAACTATGCTATCGAAATATGTCAAATTGACCCCATATTGCTATTTAATAAAAAAAAATTAGTTGGCTGTGTATTTCGTAAAGTAACAATGTAAAACAGGTGAAAAACTTTGAAACAATAGATATTAATTAATTTGTAAGTCCATATTCCTGTTGGGCTTACTATTATACGCGGGGCGCATACAAATTATCAAATATTAAATACAAAAGGAATCGAACCTGAAGAATCCGGACTCATTGTTCTCGTAGATCCATAATCAGAAGCACTTAATAATGGATCAAAAGCTTCCAGTATGCTGACCCTCACGCTGTTCTTATCATCAAAATCCGGTTTGGCTAAGTCTATAAGATTAGAGGAATCCGACGTTACCTTCGATGATGAGTGAAAACTATGTGACGGCAGAACTATAGGAGGTGGTTTAGCATGGTGACCTTTTGGTGGTAAGGGGGGTTGCTGTAAAAAAGACAACTACATATATACATACGGTATAAAATAGGAAAGTACTCAATACTTAAATAAATATTTAATATATTATATATTACATTCTACTGGACTAATATGCATTTTTTTCTATATTATGGTCAATTACTTTGTTTAATTTCGATATAATGTATAAACGAGAATGCAGCAGTAATTATGTATTCCGTAATAATAATACTAAATAGAGGAAAATCGATATGAAAGATTATAATCGGTTAGTCACAGTTATCTAAATATATTGCTGATAACTATATTTTACATATAGAGTCTATTTGTATATTGGTAAATTGACATATTATTAATTTCATATTTACCAAAGCTAATATTATATTTGCATTTCCAGTCGATAACTCAAATAGGTTTTTATTAAAATCGTTTATTTATTACGTCGTTGATGAGGATTTTAGATAAACGATGATACAGATATATGCAAGCGTACAAAATAAAACATATAGAGTCCACTATTTCATTTCAAAAAAGTGCATGCGTCTTAGAATGAGACAGATAAATATGTAATGAAATAATATAGTTCTGCTCGTGGCTATTGAATCAATATAACTCTAGTGTACGTTTTAAGAAATATTATTTTTCTATAAAGAATTGTTGAAATGTGTTACTTCAGGTCAGAATTTTGAAAATGTTTGAAAAAGTGCCACTCGATAAGATTAAAAGTGTTACTTCCGGTCTGAATTTTGAGATCTCTTTTATACAAACGTTATTCCAATCCCAGCTTTAAATAATTTTATACTGACAAATATGAACAGAATGCATAATTTACGAGATTTTTGCAAAAAACTGCTATTTACACTTCCGAATTTCGAAATTTTTTTGGCAAAAAGTATTAAAAATCAAGCTTTAAATACTTTTAAACTCATAATGTATCTGCCTAGAAAGCGTGACTTGTGAGATAACAACAAAACGCTGATTTTCGATAACAGTAAAAACCTATTTCCGGTAGAAATTTCAAAACGGCTGTTTTTTTATAAAAAAATTTTTTTTGAATACTTCTTTCGAAATTTGTTCACACTTAAGTAAACTAATACTTCTGTACTATAGATTTTACTGATACTAATCAGACCTTAGGAAGATAATTATACGTTTAATTACAAGGTTTGATATTGATAGTTTTAGCAGTTCGCCGACTTTTGTACTCTTGATAAATATATGGGATCCGAATTTTGAATTTTTTCGAGACGGATTTTCGATAAGAGTAAAAGACCTACTTCCGGTAGTAATTTCGAAGGACTTTTTAATAATCTTTTTTATAAATCTGTTTAAACTTAGTAGTTGACGAAATATTGGCAAAATTCTATTTTTTCACTGAAGTAAACAACTATTTCCGGTATGCGGATTTTACTAAAAATCTAATCTAACAAGCATAACTTGCAAAAACTACTACTTCCGGTCTACCGATTTTGCTGAAATTCTAATCAGATTTCAAGAGGGAATTATACTCGTAAATACAAAAATTTGGAATTAATTTCTATAGCTGTCCGACCGCTCGTGGCCAGAAAGAGGGAGAGAGGGGAGGGATGGAAGGCGGGGGAGGAGGAGAGAGGGAGGGGGAGCATGAGAGAGAGAAAGAGAGAGTGAGCGAGCGAGAGAGAAAGCAAGCGAGCGAGAGAGAGAGAGAGCGAGCAAGAGAGACTACGTATAAGAAAGTGAAAACAGATAATGAGGTGTGGGCACCACACAACTTTTTTATACGTACCATGTGCGCTTTTAATTTTTTTATATAAAATCTGTTACAAAAGTGTTATTTTCAGTGCCAATTTTGACCTTTTTTCTAAGCAAAAATTACTCAAATCCAAATACTTTTATACTGTTGACAAATCCGTATAGAATGCATAATTAGCGGGATATTTGCAGAAAACTGCTATTCGAAAAAAGTGTTACTTCCGGTCCGAATTTTGAATTTCTTTTACACAAAAACCGTTCCAAATCGAGTTCTAAATACTTTTTTACGGATGATAAATCCGTATATAATGCATACTTTGTGAGATACTTGAAAAAAACTGTTACTAGAATAACTCCCGGTCCCAATTTTGAAATATGTTTTACAAAAATTATTCAAAATCAAGCAATACTTTCATACTCTTAATATATCTGTCTAGAAAGTATAACTTGCAAGATATTTCTAAAAAAGAAACACATACTTTCTCAAACTTATTTCTGAATGCCTTTTTATTCTTCAGAAATTTGTCTTAACTTAGTATGTAGTTGATCAGATATTGGTAAAATTTGTTATTTTACTGAAATAAACTGCTACTTCCGGTATACCGATTTCATTCAAAATCTAATCAGATCTCAAGAGGAAGATTATACTCGTAAATAGAAAGTTTAGCTTTAGCAGTATAGCCGCTACCGTGGTCACACACTCTCACAACATCGAGACAGACACACATTTCTCAAAAACCACTTTTTCAGTGTCAGGAAATCTCACAACGAGGACATCTGCAAAAATTTCGAGGTCGAAAATTTTCATCACAATCCATCCTTATACTACGTAGAATAAAGAAAAACAACTTAATGATATAGGGAAAACCCCAATGCAGTTTTAAAATACATATTTACCTATATACGCAACATAAAAATTTTTGCTCATAATTTACATAATTTGTATGTGAAAATACTAGATTTCTAACTTAATAAAACTAAAAATGATAGTATTTCAAATATCCTGAAAAATAAAGTCAGGCAGTTTGTAAAAACTCATAATTGACAGAGAAAATTTTACAACCGGCGAAGATAAACAAAACCAAAACGATTACACAAGGAAACATATCTCAATTAATCTAAGACCGCAATTATTAGATATTACATAACAAAAACGTATCGAAAATTACAGATTCTGCTGTACAAATAAGTATATTCTTTCAAAAATGCACGAAAGAAACGTAGGAAACTATTTAAATAGGTAATCGTTCAAAACTCCAGATGTGCGTAAGTTAATTTGGCACTAGCAGTTAAGTAATAAACCACCTACAACAAATTACAAGGCACCCACAATTTTAAAGCACTGCACAACAAAAATTTTAAAAGCATAGAAGGCGGGAACAAACGGTGTATTTAACAAGCAAGATGCATACGATTGTTTTAAGGGGAATTTCAGATATTTTTCTCCATAAATAGAACTGATTAGAATAGCGATATGCTAAGTACAAGGAAGAAATATATATGACAAGAGATATTCAATACTGTTATAATAATAATTGGAAGGAAATATTTATGTACGTATAGGTATGTACAAGATACGTAAATGAGAGATGCATTGAAATAATTATAAAAGGAAATGCATTTCAAGTATTTTTAATAATTTTGATTTTATATTAATAAAAATATATGTATGTTTATAAAATGCAAAAGGTATACACACACGTATAATAGACAGAGACAGACGAACTATAAATAGTACAACTAGACTTCCCGCAGACGGTGTTATATCGTCAAACACGCCAAGACAACTAACTGGACTAATGATGGCATTGAACACGAACATGTATACTCCAAATATTACGCAAACCACGTGGACTCCGTAATAATAATAATAACTCCATAGGTATGTAGGTATATTAAACAAGTGCATATTAGATTCATGCATTTAGAGTTGCGAACTTTTATTAATGCTATGACGAATGTCCAGGTAATGGGGAAAATGCGGAATTTAAACAACTAAATAAACACGGGAATATCGGCGTCGTCTGGTAGGTAAATATACCGTCAATCGGTATTAGAAAGTATAGCAAAAGTGAAAAAAATCGAAAGGTGAATTGGCAATATTTGTGTGGTAGGTATACAATAGTGTTTTCAATGCTAATACAGTTTTTGGTTTATTTTAAATATTTTCTGCCAAATGCTCTTTAGATTAATTTTTATAATTTTCGATGCCGTCCAGTTTTTATTCCACAAAACTCATATTTAAAACAAAATTGTAAAACATTATGGCATAGTTTACATCTCTAATATTCTTTTTCATTTTTTCACGTGCAGTACACAGTCTTAGAATAAGGAGTGATTTAAATATCCCGCCAAAATCCGGCAAATAGCTTAAAATATAAGTAAACAATTTGATGACAAGTAAACAGTTGAGAATGTAATTTATCAACAATTTTATATAATAATATGTAAAATCAACTCAAAATTAGGGTTTAATCTGACATACTATATTCCGGTAAACTTTTAACTCTAGCATATAAATATTTCAGGATATTTTCTTTTTTCCCTGTGTGAATAATATAATACATTGTCCATGACTATGCGAGTATTTTCTGTTGACGTCACTATTATCCTCGGTCAGGGTTCACAATCCAAACAAACCGGACGGATACTTCTTTTTATTGCGTGTAATGTATATGGAGCTAAAGATGAGAGCATTTCAAAGTAATTTTTATAAAAAGTTGTATACATAGATTGACCTTTTCTGATGTTAAGAATGATATTTAAAATGTATTCTAACGATTCATTATAGTTTAACACATAAAATACTTGTATTTTTACATTTATAGACAATATATCTTTGTGTTTACAACAAACAGTGACCGGTTTTCATGTTCTTTTTTAAAGAATCTAAATGTGAAAAGATTAAATTACTTTATATGTGAGTATAAATAAATATATTTCAGAAAAAAACAGCTACAGTTTGCTGTAAACATAATGTTGTATTGTCTATAAATCTAAAAATACAAGTATGTTGTGTGTTAAACTAGAGTAAATCATTAGAACACATTTCACACATCATACCTATCACTAAAAAAGTAAATTTATGTAGGCCCTCTTTATTAAAATACTTAGAAATAATTTCTTTCTTTCACACCATATTATTTACGGGGGAGAAAAATAACTGTGCGGTTTGTTTGGATTATGAAGCTTGACGCGCATTACAGCATTATCTGGCAATGTATGTAATACTTGTTCAAAACATTCTTCAAAAATGTTACCATTCATTTTATCAGTGTAGTAAGCTTTTTTCTACCTTTGGAAAGGTTTATTATTAAAAAAAACTGCACACCATCTGCCGCACAGTAGTTTTGACAGATTTATATAATTCTCGTAGTTTCGAAAGACTGCCTATTCATTTTTTATGTCTTAAGTCGCCTGTTTCTTTATATACTTTAATTATGCGATATAAATTTGAGTTTAGTTACAACCTACTTTTGTTGTTACTCTATGATTTTATTATTTAAAATAATCAATTCGTTTTACTCTACGGAGATAGGGTCCAAGATATTTCTAGATTGATGCTTGATCAAGCTATTCGATACAGTTTATGTAAATCTTCTTTTTTATATACAATTAAATATATATTTAATATACCCGGATGATAAATCTAGCATCACCTTTGTTACTTTTTATTACTATTATTATTATCATCAAGAAATTACCATACAGGGTGATTCAGCTTGCTTCACTTTTGTAATTTCTGTTTTGATTTTCATTATTACATAATATTTGAACTTTAAAAAATTGCTCAATTTTTGGTTTTGTACATTTTGATTTAAAAACTACACAGTTAATATTTTACTAATTTATTTTTTTTTCATATTATTCATATTACTAATATAATAACTTCTGTGGATGATTGATAATTATTAATTGTTATAAAATTTTTGGAAATAACGATTTTGTGTGTTACTTTGGTGCTTGTTGCGATTTAATTCTCTGTATCCGCTTAACTACCAGCACTATGCATGCAGGTCTCGCGAGCGTTATACGTCGACGGGTTTTAAACTTGTGATGGCGTCCTATTTATCTCAACATGTTTTGAGCCTGATCATAATTTTCTGAGTCGGCAGTAGCCCGGATGAGAAGTTTATTCATAGGTAAGTAGGGTAGATTATTGGAATAATTTTGATTTCGTAACTTGGCGCGTATTAATAATATACTACCACTTAGGCCCTTATATTATAGTAGGTTTATAAATATTTATCAATTATTCGCAGATTATTACAACAATTATTGTAGAAATGATATCACTTCTTCGTCTTTGATGTTTGTTTATTTTAATTTGAACTTACAATTGTTTGGTTAAACATGCACTGATTTAATAACGAAAATGTCTGTGGGCGATCTACGATCTACCTTTGTTCGTGGTTGACTTGACACTGTTTCGAAATGATGCTGAAGTGGAGTGGAGCGTGCGGGTGCGCGCAAGCGCAAACACATGCTTGTCCAAACAATTATATTCTTGTGATATTTTATAAATAATTCGATACGATTAAAATTTGTCTGGAGATATTTAAAAAATGTATACAAAAGAATATGTTGGCCTGGCAATAACATTTTAGAACAAATAAGTATTGCAACTCGTCAATATTCTTTTCTCTCGAATGACAAGTTTAAAAAATATAAATGTGTAGTAATTAAATTAAATTTAAACATTTTCAATTGTACTTGCCATGTATTTGACATCGTATACGAAATAATTACATATTAAGTTTCATATGAACTCACCTGAATCGGTGATGTGATTGAGGACGAACTTGAAGAATGATTCAGACCAATATTATTGCTAATGGTCGACGGTACTTTGGGAACTGTATCAGCTATACTCTTCAAATTCAGATCGATGTTCCGAAAATGCTGATCAGGTCCCGACTTTGTTGCGAGATTGTTCTGATGGTAGGATCCCTCTTTGGGCAAGTAACTGCTAATCCATCCGAATTGCGGTGGCTGGGCAAACGCAGGCGATGGTTTTTGAATAGGAGGATAAATCAAAGACGGTGGGTATTGAAACGGATAATGGGATACAACGGGCAGGTGATTCGGCAGAATAGTTTGTGGTGGTTGGAAATTATTCCACCTGAAAGAGATGCTTTAAATATTAAATATGTTTCTCCGACTTTCTCCAATACTGCACTTCAACAAATTAAAAAAAAAATGAGGTGTGGCCACCACACGACTTTCTTATACGTATAAGCGTTTCAAATTATAGAATTTTAAGAATTTTTTTTACAAAAATTATTCAAAATCCTATTCTAAGTACTTCTATTCTCTTAATACATCTCTATAGAATGCATACTTTGCGAGATATTATCAAAAAAGTGCTCCTCGCTAAGAGTAAAAGTGCTACTTCCGGTCCGAATTTTAAAATTTCATATATACAAAAAATATTGCAAATCCAGTTTTAAATACTTTTGTACTCTTGATAAATATATATAGAATGCATAACTTATGACATATTTGCAAAAAATCGCTATTCGATAAGAGTAAAAGTGGCACTTCCGGTCCGAATTTTGAAATTTTTTTTATACAAAAGATATTGAAAATTATGTTTTAAATACTTTTATACCCGTAACGTACTTGTCTAAAAAGCATGATTTGCGAAATATTCGCAAAAAACTGATTTTCGATAAGAGTAAAAGACCTACTACCGGTAGGAATTTCGAAAAACTTTTTAAATTATTCTCAATTTTAATTTTAAGTATATATGAATTCTTTATAAATTTGTTTAAATTTAGTAGTTGACGAAATATTGGCAAAATTCGATTTTTTCGCTGAAGTAAACTGCTACTTCCGGTCTACCGATTTTACTGAAAAACTAATCAGATCTCAAGAGGGAGATTATACACGTAAATACAAAATTTGGAATTGATACCTACAGCGGTCAATACAGCGGTTTGACCGCTATCGTGGTCACACACACACACAGACACACACACAGACAGACACACAGACAGACACACTGACATTTTTTAAAAACCACTTTTTCGGTATCAGGGGACTTCAAAACGTGGACATCTGCAAAAATCTCGAGGTCGAAAATTTTCATCATCACAATACTTCCTTATACTACGTATAAGAAAGTAAAAACGGTTATACAAAACTTTATCATTGAATTGGATAATACACGAGAAAAGTGCCCAAAGGATAGTACGTTATACATACAATTTAAAAATAAATGAAATATTATTGTCTAAACACGTGTGCTACGTTTCTAATATTTCTAATATACTGTACTGACTTGACAATGTTGATATGTAAAATAAATCAGCGTACTATTAGTTAATTGTGCACGCCTGCAACGAATCATAATGCGTAAATCAATTACAGACACCTGTTACATATTAGAAGTTATATAACAACAACATTTACTGAGTGTATTGTGGCCAGTATTATATTTCAAGACCGACGTCAATCGGCAAGTCCAACAAACAAAAAAACTATTGAAAGTCCGTAGAATCTAGACGAGAGTTATGCTTAGAAAGTCTCAAAGCAATTGGTTTGAAGCCCTACAAACCAAAAAACGCCTGAATACTATACAAAAGAGTCGAAACAATAACCTAAACAGTTCATTGTTGTAAACGCGTCTTTGAAGGTTATCTTTTGATATTCCCTAGGAATTGTCAATACAATGCCAATGAAAAACAAGGAACCTATTACAGTAGTTTGGGGCCATTAGAAAAAAAAACTGCTAACTCGATAAACCAAGTCTGCATGGAGACATGTTGATAACTAATTGAACTGTGATTTTTACCATAGTTATAAAACCGCCCTTGAACTAGGCCAGGGGTCTCCAAACTACGGCCCGAGGGCCACATCCGGCCCGCGGACAGATTTTGTCCGGCCCGCGGAGAGCTAGCATACTTGAAAACTCCTTTTAGAGAACATATTTTTTATAGCAAATTAAATTTAGTTTACTGAAGTATTCTAATTTTATGTTGAATAATTATTAATATGACATCTACATTGATATGGTCATGGGCTAACTACTCATAACATTGTTGTAGGCTTATTGTTATTGTTTTTGTGATAAGTTGGATAAAGAAACACAGAATTGTAATGATTAAAGACATGTATAATATGCAGAAAATTTTGCTTCAGTATATAATAACTAACAAATTATTGAAATGAATCCAACTAACATTTTATACATTTTAAATAAAAACATAACTTATAACAAGCATAATGACATATGAAATACTAATGAGATTTGTGTAATTGAGATTTTCCACTGACAATAGTTTGTAGTTGTGGACTAATTTTACTTGTACCAATTATTAAAAGAGATTTAAGATGCTCATCAGTTAATTTAGATCTGTAAACATTTTTTGTGTACTTCATTTTGGAGAAGGTCTTCTCACACAAATAAGTAGCACCAAAAACAGAAAACAGCCCACGAGCAAATTTATGCAAATTATCAAATTGTGTCAGTAGAAGACTCTTATAAAATTCCAACAAAGATGAGTTTTGATATTTGTTCTTAATTATATCACTGCACTGTAGATCAATTATTTCCATTTGAAGTTCCGGGGCTAGGGTTTCAATGTCAGTATCAAAAGGATTCTGAAAAATCTTAATTTGATTCGCAATGGCATCAAAGTCCGAGAAACGAGTATCAAAATTTATTTTCAAAGCACTCAAAGTTTCGATTGCAAAATCGATAGGAAACTCAGTCTCAGTAGTGTGGCTGAATATTTCACATGTTTTAAAATGTGAAAAACATTTACTTCGTAGTTGTGATTGAAACAGTATCAATTTCTTCCGGAATGATTTGATATTAGTGTATAAATCAGGAAGATGCTGGTTTTCTCCTTGCAATCTCAAATTCAGTTCGTTCACATGTTTTGTCAAATCAACATAGAATGCTAACTTCCACAGCCATGCGTTGTTTTGTAATTCAGTAAGAGGGCGATGCTTTTCATTCAAAAAAATTTCGATCACTGCTCGAAGTTCAAAAAAGCGCTGAAGGACTTTCCCACAACTAAGCCAACGTATGGCAGTATGATAAGGTAAGTCATTTTCTCCAATCTCTTCAATAAATTGTCGGAATTGTCGGTGATTCAGCCCAAAAGATCTGATAAAATTAACAGTTGATATGACTGGTTTCAGAACTTCAGACATATCCAAACATTTTCCGCACAAAGACTCTTGATGAATGATACAATGTAAGACTAATGGTTTTAAATCACCGTCATTTTCTACAGCCTTTGACACAAGAGCGACCACTCCTTTATCTTTCCCACTCATGTTTTTGCCTCCATCAGTTGTAATACATTTCAAGTTTTTCCATCAAAGGTTCTTTTGATTAATGGCCATTTCAACTCCTTTAAAAATATCTGTACCAGTAGTTGTGCCATGAATACTATTCATATCAAGAAGTTCTTCATGCACTTCATAGCTTTTATCTACTCCTCGAATATAAATCAACACCTGAGCAGTATCTGACACATCCGTTGACTCATCCAAGGTCAAAGAAAACCACTCAACATGTCCATTTTTGTCGAACAGTTGAGGATATATTTTCAGCGATGTTTTCTACCCTTCGAGCCACAGTGTTTGCTGACATACTGACACTTTTTAATAAATTTACCTTTTCAGGGCACATTTCTTCGGCTACTGCAATTATGCATTCTTTGATCATTTCTCCATCGGTGAATGGTTTTCCACGTTTTGCAATTTCAAGAGCCACACGAAAGCTGGCACGCGTTGCAGCCTCTTGTTCAGTTTTGAGTTTTGTAAATGAAGATTGCTGCGATTTCAATCCGCGCTTCATAGCTTCGAATTTTTCTGTCCGCAAACTTCCTGTATATTTTGAGTAATTTTGAAAATGTTTTGTTTCATAATGACGTTTAATGTTATATTCTTTGAGAACGGCTATGCTTTCATTGCAAATCAAACATAGCGCCTTCTTACTGGACTCAATTACGAAATACTGAATGTTCCACTGATCTTTGAATTTTCTGCATTCACTATCAATTTTTCGCTTCTTTTCCATACTACTAAATCACACACAAAAGCAACAATTCAAATCAAAATACTGTTACAAAGATGTCTTAAACTTAAACACGCACAAACACGTTTTAAGGAGGTACGCACTATTTTATTTCACAACAGTGTCGTAGGAACTGACTTGTGGTTGCGCCACTAGCCTTCTTATATATTCCAATTACTGCCATCTAGAAGTGAGTGGAAGACACCAGAACTTTCTCGAACCAACGAGATTATTCTGTACGTGCTATTAGCGCCATCTGTTAGCGATAGAAGGTACTACCTATTTCCGCTTGTGTCCACCAGATGTCGTGTCACGTTACTCCTCATGGCTCGTACTCTACGACTAATCTAGAAATTACAGATAATGACAGGAAAATTAATAATATGCAGTGTTGCCGTTTTGCAGCCTTTTTTAAACGTTGCGTACTTTTTCGGACTTTTTTTCATCAGTGGAATATTTCACTTTTTACCACCGGCAACAATGATAATATGGTTTTGGCCCTCGGAACTTACTGGAGTAATCAGTATGGCCCTAAGGCTGGAAAGTTTGGAGACCCCTGAACTAGGCAAACGAGCTAAGTCAAAGATGATAAATAGAGGATACGTATCAAGGTAGTCGTAATGGCGTGTGAAAGAAACATAAAACACACACACACACACACACAAAATAGCAAAACAAACAAAACTATTATAAAAGAAAAAACAACGGAGAAAAAATCATATTTGCCAGTGACTTTAGAAGTATTGTTAACTTACGTGTTCATGTCACTTGCTTTAGAGTTTGCTGGTGGACTAACAAATGATATAAGATCAGGAGTGTTGGAATCCGTTATGGAGCTGTTTCGTCTTTGTGATATTGGTGGTGGAGCGATAAGCGGTTGCGCTTGGTTACCTTGTAAACAACCGGGCCTAGGTCTTGAAGTGATATGATGCCTTTCATTTTTGCTCGTATCTGTTTCATTCATCGAAGATGCTCGCATAACTGGAAATAATGTAAAAGTAAAACATTAGTAAAAACACTGATATTGCTTGTTCTGGCATAAAAGCTAATACTTATGCACGCGAATATGCTCGAATCACTTTCGCAACCCATATGCGCGAATAAATTAAAATAGCGTCAAATTTGAGAAGTTACAAAATTTTATTTGTCAAGTAATATAACCTACAAAAATGATGTCAGGACTGTCATAAATAGCAATATTCATACACCTGTTGATATTTGCCATAATAATCGTTTGATGTCTGTTATAATTGTCATCCAAATATTACAAATTTGTCAACAATGCTTGTCTACTAAACAGAATAGCCAATATTAAGTTATACAGGGTGAGTCATCTGCGCGGGGAAGATCGATTGTGACTTTATGAGAAAAGATATTTCGAAGTGGTTTTCTCCTACGAGGAAAGAATAGAACAGGAGAGATAATAAACTGGTAGGGGAATAGGTATTATTTAGACGGTAGTTACCACTTTAAGGCAGGTCAGTTATGGCAATATTGACCAATCATAATTTATAAAATGAGTATTTCGAATAACTTGTCATATATCCGGTACGTTTGATTATGTGTTCAGTGGCGTACCATATATATTCTAGGCAATCTTTTTTTTATGTTTTCTTTAATACAGTTAGAATAAATGTTACTGTGTTAAGAAGAATAAAAGGATTGAATAAATAATGCACTCACGATATTACTTTAATTATTATTGGACTAAGAACCTATTTTAAATGATTTTCGAGAACATACGAAATGTACATATACCCTATACAAAATATTTATGCACGCCTATGCATTGCGACGGCCATATTGAGTTACCACTTTGAACAAATATTATTATTAAGGAGACTCTCTCCTGTTCTATTCTTTCCTCGTAGGTTTTCTCCCTAGCCACTGATAAGGAGCACCTTCTAAATTTATTTTGTATTCTACAGAGTGTTCCATAACTGTGGCTAATCCCAGTTATACCTTTTTAAATGGAATACCCCATATATTATAACATTTTTTGTATTCCTCCTATAATTCTTAGTAAAAAGGCAATAAGACAGTATAGGCGTAAAATCTGAAGCTTTTGATTTATTACCATTTTTCTGAAAAATTCAATGTTTCAAACGAATTATATATCTCGAAAACGGCGTATTAGATGGCCACAATTTTTGGTAGTGTTTCTCACAACAAATGTTCCATTTGTTTGCAACTAGTAATTGCTTGCGCAGAAAACTGGATTAAAATTACACGACATATTTTTGTCTAAACGTCAATTTTTTTCAGTGGGACATCTATATATCGGTTCATTCATGAATTGCTTATTAAATTTTGCACCAACAACATGTAAAACGTTATTACTTTATAAGTGCCCATTATTGGAGCTAATGTCGTTTTTTGATATTTTATTGTCAACCTTTTTTGTTATTTGAATACGCTATAGTGATATTTGCCGTGAAATTGACAATTGGATGGTTGATATTTAATAAACTGATTCTCAGTTGACAAGAGCATGATTTTGTAATGAATTTTTCTAAAAATGAGCTTAGATATACGATTTTTGTATGTATTGGAAAATGTCAAAAAATTGGGTATATGTTATTTACAATACAATCTATACTAGTGTTACGTTTTCGGGTTCGAAATAAACGACTCGTGCAATTATTTATTTAAAACAGTCTGTATATTTATATACTTAAAATTATTTAACAATATAAAATATAAAACTAACTTATCACACTTAAACTACTACAATTTAATTATCACAGGTATTTATTTATTTAACTAATATCTCTGTCCGTATTTATTTATATAACAGTTCTATTTATATAAGACGGCACTACTATATTTATTTATTTGCCTACCACTATTTATTTCCACTGTTCCCACGAGACCACTCGAGACTACCGAATTACTCCGCGATTCCTTCTCCGCAATGAATCCCCGCCGCCTTATATACACATGCGAAGATTACTAGAACATACCAGCACAGTCCCGCTTTTTCTCCACATGTACGAGAAACGTTCTCGTCCCTTTCGCTATGCAAGCCATACGGCCTGGAGATGAGTCATCGACTTGTTTACCCGTCGCGCCGAATATGATTTATTGCTCGCCCGGTCTGCCTCTTTTTTTGCGTGTGACAATTTCGTTTTTATCGCGCCGAGAGATCTGATTCTTTTATTTAATGTAAGTCAATTCGTCTGCTGGTTTCGTTACATTGCCCCCTTCTTAAAAACTGCGTTTCGTCCTGAAACACACTATTCCATGTTCTTCTCGCTGGCGGATGACGAAATCCACACCGGGACCCACGGGTGCACCCAGCCGTCTTGTAGAAATGGCAATCTACCGCCCCAGGCTGCACAACGGGCTGATTGGGCTGACAGCCGCACACAACCATTTTCATACCAGTACACCGAAACACTGCTTCCAACATGTTTCTTACTGTTCTCCATTCCAAACGGTCTAATCCGCAGCACAGTTTCGGAATTGCCAGCCTCCTTACATTTCCCATAAATTGGCTCCTTACATTTCCCATAAATTGGCTCTCTAGGTTTTCCGGTAATTTGTCCCGCATCCGCCACTTCACCGCCGTCACGTCCATGGTATGGGCAATTGGTTGAAACACACCATCTCTGGCTCACTATGGGGTGTTAGTCTCATGCGATAAACGACGTCATCTATTTGCTCTAGTATTTCGTATGGTCCCCCCCAGTATTGTTAGAGCTTTGGGGACAGGCATCGGCTTGCACGTGGTAACGATTCTTCGTCCTGTCGCTGGCATCCTGAGTGTGATGGCGTACTCGCTCGTGGACATCCTTCAACCTTCGCCAGGATCCACTGACGCAGTCTTCTCCATTTGGGTTCTCCACAACACACTTGAGTAGATCATCCTCTACCTTCAGAGAGTCCCATTGAGCCCAGTAGGATTCCAGTTCCTGTGAACGAGGAGCCACTTCTTGCCAAGCCGGTCCGCGACCAATTCCCTTCCAAACCATCAATGAACCAAGGTCTTCATCAGCTTCTTGGCCAATCCGCAAATTGTCAGGATGCCACTGATCGTCAACCACGGCAGTTCAGAATGTGTTGGCCGATTTTTCTTCTAGTCAGTTACCATGCCTGCAGTCTTCTGGACGTTGTCTGCTTGCAACAGCATCAGCGTTTTGCTGTTGCACAGATGCCATTCGCGCTATTTATTTTGAGGCTCTACGATACTGAGTCGACGATTGCCTCTTCTCATCGACCCGTTTCATTTTTCGCTGCTCCGCTATGGTTTTCTTCGGCTTCTTCGCGCATTTACTATGCGCATGGCCCATTTCCATCTCCATTTCCATTTCCATTTCCAATTCCAACATCGGAGCGTTCTTCTCTTAGGTTGCACCTGATTCACCAATCGTCGGACTACCTGTCCCAGGTGTGCATGTCCATACTTCATCTCAAGACGCTTGATTGATTTAAGATAGTCTTGACACTCTTCCGGAAGTAAGGTCTGCAGAGCATCACTGACCTGTCTTCTTAATGACACAATCAGACCAGTATCTTTCTTCGGGGACATCCACCCATTTGCTCCTGCAGCGGCTTCGAATTGATTCCGGTACGACATCCATGACGTCTTTCCATCGAAGGTGGGAGGTTTTACCTTTACCTTCGCTGTTCGGGCAATCTCCAGGCTTCCGCTTGAGATATCATGGGGACCGCAGTCGTTCATCGCTGGCAACTGAAGCTGAACCCCAAACTCGTCCCCCATTCCGAACACGCGCTCCTCAACTTTCTGTTCCATGGCTTCGATGGCCTCAAAAAATTCCTGCCTCCCATTCGATGAATTCTCTTGAATGTCTTCCTTAAAAGTAGTCTCGAGTTGTTTTGAATTACTTGCAATTTCATTTCTTGAAGCTTTTGAATTATTTGCAATTTCATCATTTAGTCTTGAAATGTTCTTTTATAGTCTTCATATCAGTCTCGAATTGTTTTGCAACTGCATCTCTTAGAGTCTCGAATTGTTTTGCCATTTCATCTATTATTAAGCTTAAATGAGGCTGTACTTGAAACAAATATTTCTCGGGATCCTCACCTTCATTTATTAAAAGGTCACGAAGCCGGTCCTAGAGAATTGTTTTTTTTTCAGACGCATCTGCGTCCCTTTCTTCCAATTCTGCCCTTAACTCGGCGACCTTTAGTTCTTCCAAAAGTTTGGTAGCCATTTATTTATTTATTTATTTATTTATTTGCACTTATGTTTATCCCACTTCTGACACCAATTGTTACGTTTTCGGGTTCGATATAAACGACTCGTGCAATTATTTATTTAAAACAGTCTGTATATTTATATACTTAAAATTATTTAACAATATAAAATATAAAACTAACTTATCACACTTAAACTACTACAATTTAATTATCACAGGTATTTATTTATTTAACTAATATCTCTGTCCGTATTTATTTATATAACAGTTCTATTTATATAAGACGACACTACTATATTTATTTATTTGCCTACCACTATTTATTTCCACTGTTCCCACGAGACCACTCGAGACTACCGAATTACTCCGCGATTCCTTCTCCGCAATGAATCCCGTAATGAATCCCGCCGCCTTATATACACATGCGAAGATTACTAGAACATACCAGCACAGTCCCGCTTTTTCTCCACATGTACGAGAAACGTTCTCGTCCCTTTCGCTATGCAAGCCATACGGCCTGGAGATGAGTCATCGACTTGTTTACCCGTCGCGCCGAATATGATTTATTGCTCGCCCGGTCTGCCTCTTTTTTTGCGTGTGACAATTTCGTTTTTATCGCGCCGAGAGATCTGATTCTTTTATTTAATGTAACTCAATTCGTCTGCTGGTTTCGTTACACTAGTAATGTAATTTATAAAATATATAGAATATGGCAACATACAAATTTTAAAACCAGACAAATTAATAAATTGCTTTCAGTAGGTTTAGAAACAGAAACTGGAAGGTGAATGGATGAGTAATTAGCAGACCATAAATTATGAAATAATAAGAAATATGAACATTAAAATAGGTGAAAATTATTTCAACAAATGTTCAAATTCTCTTTTAAACTTATTTGAGCATGCTTCCGAAATAATAAATCGACATTAATAAAGAGTTGAGTAGTTATATTTCTCAATATTTGTCAAATATGTTCCCGCATAACTACTTTTGTGGTTACTCTTTTACAGATCCCTATAAAAAAAACAAATTTTGTGATGTCCAAAGGCCTAGCAAGCTAGTGAACAGGGCCTCCACGGGCTACAGACTTCCCTGGAAATATTTCATTTACAATACCTTGTGTCTGTAGCATAGAATGTGGGGGACCGCCGTCTTGTCGCATCCACATCTCTTCTCGTAAATTTAGGAGAAAATCTTTTAATAATTCCACTAAATTGTTTAACAGAAATTCCCCCCCCCCCATACATTTATGCTCCACATATGCTCATGATCTATTTATTAGTAAAGTAAGGTTTTCATTTGAATAATAATGAAAATGTCTTTTGTTAGCTATTCCGTCACAATGGAAAGCAGCTTCATCCGCAAATAACACATTCTCAAAAAGAATTATCCGGGCATTAATTTTAGTCATTTTCCATTGGCAGAACGCTCTTCTAGTTTTAAAATGAGGGGTGCGTGAAATGTACTCATTGCGAATGATCATTTACTTTAAGAGAACGGCGGGAGAATGGGAAGGTCAATGGTGTCCCGCTTTAAATCTGGCCACCTTATTTTAAGGTCCTTGCAACGATGGTTTGGCTAATAACTAGCAAACGACTTATTTCATTGGTACTGACATGTGGATTTTCTGGTACTGCCATAAAAATTCTTAAGTGATTTTCATCATTTACCACTTATTTAGGTTTTCTTGGTTTTGAATAAGCAATACTACCAATAGTAATGAGACTATTCATTACTCTTCTAAAGGCAACTGTTCGGGAACATCTTTTGTCAGGGTAACGCTGATGGTAAACTTTTTGGGCTAATAAATAAAAAAAAAATTCTTTGAAATTCCTCCAGTACACATATACCGTATTCAAATAAAAACCGTAAAGTTGGTAAAATTATATCAAAAAGCGACAATAGCTCAGTAATGGTCACTTTTAAAATAATGTCTTACAGGTTGCTGGTACGACATTTAGTAAACAATTCAAAAATGAACCAATATACAGAATATTCCATTTGAAAAAAAAATAACATTTAGACAAAACCGTGTCATGTAATTTTAATCCAATTTCTACACAGGCATACAACAAATGAAAAAAAATATTTTTTTATATTAGGACATTTTATTATGAACAAGACTGCCAAAAATTGTGTCCATCTAATACGTCGTTTTCAAGAAATAATAATATAATTATAATATAATTTTATAAAAACATTAAATTTTTCAGAAAAATGGTAATAAAGCCTTAAATTTTAGGACTATGCTATCTTATTACTTCTTGTCTAAGAATTATACGAGAAATACAAAAACGTATATAGGCTAAGGTATATACGCTGTTCCATTTAAAAACAAATATAGCTATGGGCAGCCACCAAGTTATGGAACACTGTGTATACTACGAAATAATTTTAAACGTTCCTCCTAATAAGTAGCTATCATAGGAAAAAACCGCTTCGAAATATCTTTTCTCATAAAGTCACAATCTGACTTCCACGTGGAGATGACACCCTGTATATTTCTATTCTTATCAAATAGCAGTTTTTTTGCATATGTATCGTAAATTTTGCATTCTATGCAGATCTTTTAAGAACACAAAAGTATTCAGAGCTGCATCTGGAATAATTTTTGTATAAAGAAATTTCAAAATTTGGACCGAACGTAAAGGGGCCCACACACTGCGGTTTTGTTCGACGAACAAGTCTGTCGAACAAAACCGCAGTGTGTGAGCCCCTATTAAAGAGATATGTTGAGCAGCTTTGTACGCCAACATCAACGACGGTTTTCGACCGGCACACTTCAGATTTGTTCGACAGACTTGTTCGTCGAACAAATCTGTCGAACAAAACCGCAGTGTGTGGGCCCCTTAACACTTTCATCTTTATCAGTTTTTTGAAAATATTTCTCAAATTATGCATTCTACAGAGATTTATTAAAAAAATAAAAGTACTCTGAGCTGGTTTTGGGATAATCTCCGTATAAAAACATTTTTATAATTCGGACAGGAAGTAACACTTATGCTCCAGAGGTTTATTTTATTAAGAAACTACAGAATTTAAAACTTAATTTGGAACAACTTTTGTATACACATTTCGGAACGCACATACGTATAAAAAAGAGATTTATTTGAAAAATGAGGTGGGCACCTTATTTTTTCAAGTAAATAATAAAAACAAAAGCTATTTCCTAGATATGCTCATCATTAAACACATTTACTATTTTCTTCGAAAAAATTACAGTTACTTGTTCGATCTAAAAGTTCTTTTCATCTTTCCGCTATATACCAGTATCAATTTAAATACTGGACCTACCAATCAAATTGGTACTCCTTAATCATCTAGGACAGGGGTCTCCAAACTTTCCAGCCTTAGGGCCATACTGATTACTCCAGTAAGTTCCGAGGGCCAAAACCATATTATCATTGTTGCCGGTGGTAAAAAGTGAAATAGTCCACTGATGAAAAAAAGTCCGAAAAAGTACGCAACGTTTAAAAAAGGCTGCAAAACGGCAACACAGCATATTATTAATTTTCCTGTCATTATCTGTAATTTCTAGATTAGTCGTAGAGTACGAGCCATGAGGAGTAACGTGACACGACATCTGGTGGACACAAGCGGAAATAGGTAGTACCTTCTATCGCTAACAGATGGCGCTAATAGCACGTACAGAATAATCTCGTTGGTTCGAGAAAGTTCTGGTGTCTTCCACTCACTTCTAGATGGCAGTAATTGGAATATATAAGAAGGCTAGTGGCGCAACCACAAGTCAGTTCCTATGACACTGTTGTGAAATAAAATAGTGCGTACCTCCTTAAAACGTGTTTGTGCGTGTTTAAGTTTAAGACATCTTTGTAACAGTATTTTGATTTGAATTGTTGCTTTTGTGTGTGATTTAGTAGTATGGAAAAGAAGCGAAAAATTGATAGTGAATGCAGAAAATTCAAAGATCAGTGGAACATTCAGTATTTCGTAATTGAGTCCAGTAAGAAGGCGCTATGTTTGATTTGCAATGAAAGCATAGCCGTTCTCAAAGAATATAACATTAAACGTCATTATGAAACAAAACATTTTCAAAATTACTCAAAATATACAGGAAGTTTGCGGACAGAAAAATTCGAAGTTATGAAGCGCGGATTGAAATCGCAGCAATCTTCATTTACAAAACTCAAAACTGAACAAGAGGCTGCAACGCGTGCCAGCTTTTGTGTGGCTCTTGAAATTGCAAAACGTGGAAAACCATTCACCGAAGGAGAAATGATCAAAGAATGCATAATTGCAGTAGCCGAAGAAATGTGCCCTGAAAAGGTAAATTTATTAAAAAGTGTCAGTATGTCAGCAAACACTGTGGCTCGAAGGGTAGATAACATCGCTGAAAATATATCCTCTCAACTGTTCGACAAAAATGGACATGTTGAGTGGTTTTCTTTGGCCTTGGATGAGTCAACGGATGTGTCAGATACTGCTCAGGTGTTGATTTATATTCGAGGAGTAGATAAAAGCTATGAAGTGCATGAAGAACTTCTTGATATGAATAGTATTAATGGCACAACTACTGGTACAGATATTTTTAAAGGAGTTGAAATGGCCATTAATCAAAAGAACCTTCGATGGAAAAACTTGAAATGTATTACAACTGATGGAGGCAAAAACATGAGTGGGAAAGATAAAGGAGTGGTCGCTCTTGTGTCAAAGGCAGTAGAAAATGACGGTGGTTTAAAACCATTAGTCTTACATTGTATCATTCATCAACAGTCTTTGTGCGGAAAATGTTTGGATATGTCTGAAGTTCTGAAACCAGTCATATCAACTGTTAATTTTATCAGATCTTTTGGGCTGAATCACCGACAATTCCGACAATTTATTGAAGAGATTGGAGAAAATGACTTACCTTATCATACTGCCGTACGTTGGCTTAGTTGTGGGAAAGTCCTTCAGCGCTTTTTTGAACTTCGAGCAGTGATCGAATTTTTTTTGAATGAAAAGCATCGCCCTCTTACTGAATTACAAAACAACGCATGGCTGTGGAAGTTAGCATTCTATGTTGATTTGACAAAACATGTGAACGAACTGAATTTGAGATTGCAAGGATAAAACCAGCATCTTCCTGATTTATACACTAATATCAAATCATTCCGGAAGAAATTGATACTGTTTCAATCACAACTACGAAGTAAATGTTTTTCACATTTTAAAACATGTGAAATATTCAGCCACACTACTGAGACTGAGTTTCCTATCGATTTTGCAATCGAAACTTTGAGTGCTTTGAAAATAAATTTTGATACTCGTTTCTCGGACTTTGATGCCATTGCGAATCAAATTAAGATTTTTCAGAATCCTTTTGATACTGACATTGAAACCCTAGCCCCGGAACTTCAAATGGAAATAATTGATCTACAGTGCAGTGATATAATTAAGAACAAATATCAAAACTCATCTTTGTTGGAATTTTATAAGAGTCTTCCACTGACACAATTTGATAATTTGCATAAATTTGCTCGTGGGCTGTTTTCTGTTTTTGGTGCTACTTATTTGTGTGAGAAGACCTTCTCCAAAATGAAGTACACAAAAAATGTTTACAGATCTAAATTAACTGATGAGCATCTTAAATCTCTTTTAATAATTGGTACAAGTAAAATTAGTCCACAACTACAAACTATTGTCAGTGGAAAATCTCAATTACACAAATCTCATTAGTATTTCATATGTCATTATGCTTGTTATAAGTTATGTTTTTATTTAAAATGTATAAAATGTTAGTTGGATTCATTTCAATAATTTGTTAGTTATTATATACTGAAGTAAAATTTTCTGCATATTATACATGTCTTTACTCATTACAATTCTGTGTTTCTTTATCCAACTTATCACAAAAACAATAACAATAAGCCTACAACAATGTTATGAGTAGTTAGCCCATGACCATATCAATGTAGATGTCATATTAATAATTATTCAGTAATGTTCAGAAAAATATAATGTCTTTACATTCTTATAAAGTACTGTCATCATGTTTTTATTAGTTTATTTCATCGACAATACTTGCTGCAAACATTGATAATACCGATCTAAATTCTTGTCTTAGTATATATGTACTTGCTATTAGGTACATATGTTCTAAAGTACAAATATATACCTAAATCTACTTTATTTACTCTATCATATCTAAGCTTACTCACTTTTCACTAACATTTCCCAATATTTTCTGCAATATACTTCCCGAGTTTTTAAACCGAGAAATATTAATTACATACATTGCATTTATATACAAAAATTCTAACAACTCATTGACTTTGTCTTAAATATAACTATTTTTAAGAGTATAATCAAAAGTATAACTGTTAGCAATCAATAAATATCAAATTCCATTGATATTGAAAATTTACCATGAAAAATTGCAAATTATGACAAAACTAGGCGACAACTGTTCAAATATCTTCTGCTTTTAAGTATTATATTATTGCATTTCGATACTAAATTCATATGCCAGCTAGACAAATGTTTTTAATTTATACACATTTATATGAGATGAGTTGAACAGAATTTGTATATTATTGTTATGTGAATGATAATAATGATAAACATCGGTAAAAACAACAAAATATTTGAAATGCTGCATTAATTTGATATTTACATAATGCCAAATACAAGAATTATTATACAGCGCACAATAACAATATATAGTTTACAGTGTCACTCATTTTTTTATTATTGATGGTGTTTTTATTTATAGATAGGCTTGCTATATTTTAGACATGAATTAAAGTTTCTAAATCTACTTAATTATTTGTTTTATAAAATAAAGTTTAAAGTATCAGTATATGTATCCATCCATACTAATTTCACTTAAAATCAAAATGTTCCATGTAGCTATAGTGATGCCACTTATATTTTTTTAAATATTGCCTAGTCACTATTGTGATAAGTAAATAATATAGATATTTATATACATAAGATACTATAAATAGTAATAATTAATATATTATTTCCTTATTTTACTAATGAAAATACCTAATTACTAATAACTGAGAAATATTTATTTTATCAGATATTATGAAAATAACTTCAGTATTTCCTCTTTTGTAAATGGTTTAATATATCCATAATTATTAAGGGAATTAGTTTTTTGATTGTCGGCTACCAAAAATACAAAATCAAAAGTGCCATCAATATCAAGTATCTACCTAATCTTGCACAAACAGGAACAAGTTCTTTTAATAAGTATTTTAACTACATACATTTCTTCATAGTTAATAATTTTATCAACTTAGTAAGTGTTGTATTTTATGCACCGAAAATAAACAGGAAAACACATATACTAAATTTTATTTTCTATACAGCACAAAATACAGAAGATAGATCTCATCTACCACACAATGTTTTTAACAATATATAAAATGTTTTTCACTGATAAAATTTTATTTTTTAGAAAACTGATAAGCCTATTATCAATTAGCTATGTGTGCACTTAATTAATATGCACCAGTGTCGACCATTTGGACATTTGATCCATAATATTAGATTTTATTAAAACAAACTGGATAAATCAGGTTATAGAATATATAGATCACAAATTGTGTACAGATCAAAACGTAAACATACCTGAAATACTTTTACTCCCTCCTTCTTTAAGGAGCTTCTCATTTTTAAACTTCTCCAAAGCGAGCGATTCCAAACTGAGGGCTTGTGCCCTTTCCAAGTCCTCCTGGTATTGTTTGTCATAATCAACGGTTTCTCTTGCCATCCTGCGCTATAATTGATGATTTACTAGGGCACTTTCATGATGCACTGCCGGACCAATAATCAAAAACAACAATACAAAAGGATGAGATTAATTAAAATATTTCTGAACACTGTTGTCGTGATAGTCATATCAATAAAACGTATTGTTTTCGAACATGCCGCAAAACTCACCTTTCCATTTTCACGCTTCGTATAATATTATTTATTACGTTCATTTCATTCTGACTGGAACAACACTAAAAATAATAATCAAAGGAGATACGGGACGATAAGACTGACGTAAATACAAACGTCAGTTTTCATCATATAAGTTGCAGTTTAATAGAATTACTATTTACTAGAATATATATAATATAGACATAGATATTTAGTTTTTATTAATCAAAGCTTTGAATAAATTTTATAGTTCCTACATTTATACGTATATTGTATAATTTACAATTAACCGTTACATTCAATATTTATATTTTTATATAATAAAAAACTTATTAAATACTTTTCTATAACAATTTCTAAAATTTGTCTAATGACATAGATCTTCAATAGATGGTACTGTAAGTATTATTACAAAAGTATACTCTCTAATGTTAAATGCAACCCAACGAACGAATATCTAATTTTTGTTTCGAACAACAGGTGTCACACCATCAGCATTTCGTTTAGAGCCTTTGTGATGAGAGTGGTGACACGAGATAGGAAATCAATGTAAAACAATTCGGCCATTATGTGGGTACCCTATGGCTACATGTCAAATGGAAAAATAACAAATAATTCAGTTTTATTAAATATGGATTGATATAATAACTTTATAATTTGCGTATTAAATGGATATGTATTTTAAAAAACGTGATAAATAAAGATCAGAATGTAACAATAACATTTTTTTTTAATATAAGACGCCATTATGTGGGTATAACTTGCGTCAACCAATCAGTACGAATCACATCCGTGTCACCACTCTCTTTCATTATAAAGGCACTCTAGTTTCGTTATCATTCTAGTTTCGTTTAGGTTGCCGGTAATACAGGCTCATACGTTAGATATTTAAAGTTAATAGAATTTTAGCGTCCTATATCCAATGTTTCCTTGTGTTTTTAGTGATTTGTTGTAGTCTTACTTTTTTTTAAACATAAACACAGTACTTTATTTTATATTTCAATACAAGGGCAATGCTGATGAAAATTATAAAAGATACAGGTTTGGTTAAATTAGATGAATTATTCCTAAGAATTAGTGAAATTATAAGATAACCTCCAATAATTTTCAAATTTCCGTGTATAGTAGCACTTATAGCAAGAAAATGGAAAATGTCATATTTCTTTTCCATGTAATAACTTTTTTGTTTTAGTAGGCACATAATTTTTATTTTCACTTTCTTGAGGCACTTTTTATGCAGAATTTAAATATCGACTCGGATTTTTTCTTCCAAATTCGGGGATTGGTAATCGGGGATCGATCTTATGGCCACCTATATCTCCAGACTTAAAAGTCCTATATAGTTGATATGTGAATAGTTGAAAAATAGGAGATTTTTGATGCAAGATGTTTTTGTTGATTTTAAATTTGGAGAAAACCTTTTAACGTCAACTTATGAAGAATTTAGTAATCTACCCCGCTGAATAATCAAATTTATAAAACATTGATCTGATTAAAGAATATTAATTAATATGTCAAAATATTAAAAACAAGTTTTCTCAAAAATCCTTTGTAGCAAATTTGTTTGCTTTAGTTCATGTTATAAATTGAATAAAAAACTACCCCGCTCTGCACTTATTTTTCGTTCAACTATTCTTTACTTTGTTTTAAATGAATATAAAATAAATTAAATTAGGCAACCCACATTACAATGAATTGTTATTTTAGTAAAAATCTTTCCCGCGGTTACAAATGCATATATATTTGCTGATAAATGAATTTTTATTGACTTAGATATTGAGTTATAATTTCAAATATTTATTATATATTTCCTATGTGTAATAAGTACTCGGACATCCTTGACTTATTAAATTATGTGCTATGCAACCAATATTATATTTCCGATCCACTATATAGGAGCCTTAACGCCATTGGATTTTTTTGTTTGGAGCACAGACAAGTTTGGAGATACGTTAAAAATGGGTGTACGTAAGGTGAGCAGACGGTCCCGCTTTTTGGCTGGATATTCCCGATCATTAACAATTTGTCCCGCGTCCAGATTCCCGCGGCGTTTTAAAAAAAGTCCCGATTTTTGGAAAGAATCCACGGCAAGCTAGGGAACGGCGCGCGAGAACGACAAGAGAATTTACGGTCACCTTAGTGTACGTGCAAGAACAAACATTTGATAATGCCGAAGATCTTCGTGAAGCTGTTTTTGCAGCATTTGGTAGCATTAAAAGGCAAAAACTACACAGTACCATTACGTCGACACTAGACAGGGCACAATTATGTGGATGATCAATTGTTTGAACATCTTTTATAATTATTTTTTTTAATATTATTATCCTAATTATTCTTATTATGTTCTTTTATTATTGTAATATATTATTTGTTGATTTCTCATGTATCACGGCCTACTTATTGTTGAATGTTGAACAAACTACATTTTTTAATATTTTTTTTGTTGCTCTCAAAAATAAATAGCACATATGCTACAACATTGTAAAGAGGATAAAAAAACACGTTCAATTCTTTCAAAGCCGACTTAAATTGACTTTCCATAAGAAAACTTAAAATTAAATAAAAAATGGAAAGTGCAAGAAAAATCTAAGTCGATATTTAAATTCTTCATAAAAAGAGCAAATAAAAATTATGTCTACTAAAACAAAAAAGTTATTTCATGGATTTTTTTTCTTGCAATAAGTCCTGAAATACATGGAAATTTGGAAATTGGAGAATATCCTATAATTTCACTAATTCTTAGAAATAAGTCATCAAATTTAAACAAGCATGTATCTTTTATAATAAGCGAGATTCCTATGCTGGAAATGTTATCTGGGAAACTTTGTATATTATGTTAATTGTACTATGTATTATTAATTTTATGTATGTTTCCAAATCAATATTATAATAAAAGTTGTTTTATTATCTTAATTTTCAGCAAAAAAAAAAGATATAAGTACAAAAGATAATTGTTATTTGAAAAATAAAAGGAAATGAGTAATGAAGTATAATGAAGATATAAATATGATTTATCATTTTTCAACTTCTAAAAGGAAAATTTAATTAAAAACTACAA
Source organism: Amphimallon solstitiale (assembly GCA_963170755.1). Lineage (NCBI taxonomy): Eukaryota > Metazoa > Arthropoda > Insecta > Coleoptera > Scarabaeidae > Amphimallon > Amphimallon solstitiale. Next base: position 94,685,279 of record OY720682.1, on the reverse strand, counting down.
AATTGTCAATGATATGCTTTATTTCTAAGAACTACTTTTACAATAGTATGACACAAGACTTACAAAGGCCTCACCTTTCCATGTATGTATATGTGAATTAAAAATAGATTTCTTTCAAATATCTAATCTACCATAAAGGAGGAGTTGGTATTATTTTCTTGTGTAAAACGTTAATAATGTTCAATTGCATCCGAACTAAAGTACGTCTTGTACTTCGTCAAAAATAACGTCATTGCTCAAAATTTTATAAATTAATAATAGATTTTAAATGTTTTCACGTGGCTCATAGTATGCAAGTGCGATATTTCTGAGGTACACTGAAACGAAATTCAGCTTAGACTAATAACAATTAGAAAATAAAATTTGATGATTCAGTAGAATATATAGAAAGTATATTCTACTGAATCAAATAAATACGTTCACAAGAAAATAATTTTTCTAAAAATAGGAAACGAAATACATTATATAAAACTACATCTACAAGTGTGTACGGCCACACATTAAAAAACTAAACAGTTACATAGAGATAAATTGTATAGCATTAAAAATGTTTTTTTTATATATATAAAAAATGTGTAGTAGAAATATTATGCAAATTCAAAACTGTAGGCTACTAAAAAATCACACTTCATGGAACCCATTGTTTTGCACTTTTTTTGTATTTTAATCGTTCATCATGATTCAATGAATTTATAATAATGATTTTATCAATGATCACACTGAATTTGAGAACAAGAGGGAAGAAACAACACTGTGTTTAAGGCTACCTTATATTTATTTATATATATTTTTAAATTTTAATGGAAATATGTCCACGATACAACGATTACACAATTTTTCATTTAATATAAGTTTCTTTTCTATGTCTGGAAATGTTCGATTTGGCATATTTTTATATAATCATATAGGAACTCTATTTGCGAAACCATAAAATTGCGATGTCATTATTGATATAAGAGTAAAATTGCTTTTTGTTGGGAAAAATATATACCGGGTCGTCCAAAAGTCTGGATTCACGTGGATTTTGAGTAAACTATTCACTTTTTTGGAAAACTGAATTCTGTATCTTGAATGGGAATAAAATTGCAACTCAATAGTATTTTTTATTTCAAAAAAATTGTTTATAATTTTGAGATAAAGTTAATAACAATGTTTTTTTAAATGGAAACCTACCGTGATTTTTATTTCAGAGAGAGTACTTTCGATAAGAATTGCATTGGCATAGAAATTTTGGCTATAAACCTTACGATTATTGTTTAAATTAATATTAAATTTTCGATCCGAACACTCGTTCGCGCTTGTTCGGAAAATACACGAACGTGTCTTCTCTTACCACGTTTCCAACTGTAGGCATGGGTCCACCCCCTAATAAAGCATTCTATTGAAGGCGTTACGTTTATCTTGAATGAAAGCATTTTTTTTTATAAAATGGAGATCTACCGCTTTTTGTCGCCGTATCCCACCATAATTAGAATTTCTATCCGTTCTCTCTCTACCAGTTCCATATTTACGCAAATTGTTCAAAATCACAGATCACAAAAATAATAGATAAAGTCAATACCAAAACAACACAATTAACAACAAACAAAACGTTCAAGAAAACAGAAAATAAAAATTCAAATTCGCTCCGTAAACGTACACTAGTAATACCAAAAACAGAATGAGATAAGATTTGGACCTTCCAAGTGTCTAAAAACGGAAAAAGACCATAAAATTATTTTTTATTAAACTACGTTGTACTTTCTCATAACGTTTAAATATCGTAATCGCGGTAGATCTCCATTTTATAAAAAAAAATGCTTTCATTCAAGATAAACGTAACGCCTTCAATAGAATGCTTTATTAGGGGGTGGACCCATGCCTACAGTTGGAAACGTGGTAAGAGAAGACACGTTCGTGTATTTTCCGAACAAGCGCGAACGAGTGTTCGGATCGAAAATTTAATATTAATTTAAACAATAATCGTAAGGTTTATAGCCAAAATTTCTATGCCAATGCAATTCTTATCGAAAGTACTCTCTCTGAAATAAAAATCACGGTAGGTTTCCATTTAAAAAAACATTGTTATTAACTTTATCTCAAAATTATAAACAATTTTTTTGAAATAAAAAATACTATTGAGTTGCAATTTTATTCCCATTCAAGATACAGAATTCAGTTTTCCAAAAAAGTGAATAGTTTACTCAAAATCCACGTGAATCCAGACTTTTGGACGACCCGGTATATATACATACTTAAAAATTAATTTTTATTTCCTAATCAATTTTTTAAAAATCAAGCGCCAATATTACCTCTTTTAAGTAAAATATTCGACTTAACCGTGGATAAAACCTTACACATACAAGTCAACAAAGAATGATTTCAAGGAATGACTTGCGAAACATCGTTCTATATACCGTAGTCGTAAAATTTTAATTTCGGTTTATACTTCTATACCATGCCGAAGATGACCTTATAATATGCAGCGATGCCTGCTTGCTAACAGTGGTGGGAGAGCAACGCAGTTTTGGGGGACCCTCACGCCTTACATTTCATACGAAACGTTTGTCGAGTGTACTGTCTTGGCAGCCTCGCTTATGTTTATCTTTAGTTTATTTCGTCGCGCTCTTTTCCTCTTTCTACTTTCGTATCAGAAATTAAAATATGTCGACTACGGTATAGGTACTACATTGTCTATGTTTTTGCTTTGAATTTTAGGTTGGTTGGTTCATATACTGTATGACAAAAAAAAACGAATCACCATGCAAACGTGTTTATTTTTTAATTAAATTTTGTACAGACGTTTATGGTGTTCAAAGTAATAAATGATAAAAGGAACAGATAAAAAGCAATAAATATTTATGAGGTTTTTTGCCGATCTCCAACGAAAAAATTCGATTTTGGTTTCCTTATTATATTAATCGGCTTAATTTTGTTTTCTCATTTATTATATTATAATACCTGTCATTTACTGTATTGAAATGACATGAGTTCGACGACAACCGAATTATCGCCAGCTAAGCGATTTTAAAAGGGGTCGTATCATTGGACTACATGAGGCAGGTATTGCATTTCGTGAAATCGCCAGGCGGTTGCAAAGAAACGTTGCAACAGTTATTCGTTGTTGGAGAGATTGGTCTAAAGAAGGGAGGCAACATTGTAAAAGAGGTTCTGGACGACCTAGATGAACCACAGAACGAGAAGATAGGAGGCTAAGATTGCTTGCCGTTAGAGATCGGTGTAGTACCTCAAGATCTATAGGAAATGTTTTTTCGGCAGAGATAAACCACGCAATAACAATGCGTACAATGTACCGCCGTATTCGATTGTTTGAATCGATTTCCTATCGTCCAAGATTAATACTGCCTCTCACTAATCAACATCGTACCTTTGGATTAGAATGGTGTAATAAACTGGAACATTCGGATGAAGAGTGGAACAGTATCGTTTTTTCTGACGAATCTCGCCTTTGTTTCTGGGCCCATGATGGTTGTAGACCAGTTAAGCGTCGAAGAGGTAAAAGACAGTTTTTGAATTTTGCCGTAGAACGTGAGACAGCACTTACTATGAGATTGTTGGTATGGGGTGAAATTAATATAGGAAGAAGGATTCTTTTAGTATTACTTCGAGATCACTTAAATGCTTAAATGTACATTAACGAAGTTCTGGAACCAACTGCTTTACCATATATCCGAGGGCAAAATAATGCCACATTCTAGCAAAACAATATATGTCCTCATGTAGCAGCAGTTATGTTACGATTCCTGCAAGAGGTGAACATCAATATTTTTCATTGGCCTGCACGATCACCAAATCTGCCGCCCATAGAACATGGCTGATATATGATGGGTCGCTGGCTTGGTATGTTACCTAACCCTCCTATGAACATACAACAGCTACATGATACCATACAATTTGATTGGAATGAGCTTTCGCAGGAGTCCATAGATCCAGTGGCGGCTGGTGAGTACGTTTTGGTGGGGCACGTACATAGACAAAACTGATTCGTTTATTAACGGTGATATGCTCGGCGTCTGGGAGTATGTCACCAATAATGAACGAATCAGTCTTGTCTATGTACGTGCTTCACCAAAACGTACTCACCGGCCGCCACTGCATAGTTCGACTAATTCGAAGCCTGCCCAGGCGAATAGCAGACAGTAGTCGACTACGTGGAGCATCTACTCATTTTGAATGTAATCGTTTATTACTCTCAAGACCCTAAATGTTTGTACAAAATTTGGTTAAAAAATAAATACGTTTACAGGGTGATTCGTTTTTTTTTGTCATACTCTATATAAATGTTTAAGGCATATCTAATGTATACATCAACGTGTATAATAATAATATATTTCAAGACCCTGGTATACATTATTAAATGTTTCCATAAGGTTAAGTGACCTTTTAAACATACCTTGACAAGTTGTGGCTTCCTGAACGGGGTGAACTTAGCAACGGGCAATTTAGTCACAATATGAAGTTAGCTCTAGATTTTTTAAATGCAATAAACAATTGAAACTCAAACAAGATGGTTGGCGCTTTTCATCGATCTGTCAAACTACCCCGACGCGACGTGGCGCGACAACAGACAAGTAATTTTACATTATTTTGATTATTTGCTGTCATGAAAAAGGTACTAGTATGACGCACGTTTTATAAACTCATTATTCACTCGTTTTATTAATCACTCGCTACTGACTAAAATGGAGTTTATAAAAGTTGATATATATTATACTACTTTCTACTCCCATACTTTAATTGTATTATTAGATATGTTGAACCTGTACTTTAATGATGTCCATTAAGATACAAGTTTATATCCAATAGGTATGCGACATTCCAATATTCATCAATATTCAATATGGCCACTTCATATCTGAGAGATATAAAAATTAATTAAATGTGACAGTTCTCTGCAATTTACTAGTAAGTAGTTAAAATTTGTGCTTTTTTGAAAATATAGACGGTGAAAATGAGGGATAATGCAGTGAAATGTAAAATTTGACTCCAACAGAAATTATGGAACAAGCCTTAGTAGCCACGAAAATTTTATTACCACAGCTAAATTCGCAAAAACGTACGGACATTTTTCCGCTCAATTTATGAAATGGAATGTCCAAAAAACAATGTGTTATTATGGGGTCGTATAAAAAATAGTGTATGCAACTCACATTTAATGGCTATTAAGACACTCGTATTCATTACGCAATTTTCTTACTCGTGTCTTTAGCCATCATTAAATGCTCGTTGCATAATATACTAATTTTGGGTTCTTTAAAGATTTGTTATAGTTGTGGTTATAGATATAAAATAGAAAACTCTTAGTAGATATCGCATTTTTATAGCTTCATCGCATAAGTAACCTATTATCGTAGAATTCGAATTATTAACATACATTTTTATCTTTTTATTTTTCACATTCCTTTTCATTTTCTGATTAATTGAGATATGTCAGCTGTCATTTTTCACTATTAACGATCTAAAACTATCTACATCATTATGAAAAAAACATTCAGTCTTACATTACGTTTTAAAATCGCCTATAAAGAAACGATTCCCTAATAATTAGGTATTCCGATTTTGTCTTCTTTTTAGTTTTTACTTTGTTCTAAGCGTGTCCTTCGTTTACATCTTCTGTGTTTACAAAAAATCATTTTGATGTTTTAAAATCTACGGAGAATTTCTTCTGCTACTTTTTTGGTTTCAATTTTAAATTCTCCTTGTCTTTTTATTATTATATTTTTTTTGGTCAGTTACACTACGTAGACTACTTAAAAAAATACAAAAATATATTATTACTGACATTCTCTCTTCAACATTTTTCTTTTTTTTTTGTCTGTTTGAGAGGTATATTATTTTATATAATATTAAATATATCTAACTATACAGTTGTAAGTACCTACCTACATAGTTACTAATGTCTAGGGGAAGAAAGGTTATTTGGAAGGGATGCATTTTTGGAATAATACTTGTATATTTTATGAACAATCACTAAATGTACATAGTCTTATAGAATTACTCACAAAACTTACTAATTATAACACAGAGATCAATATTACTTGCTTCATTTTACATTTACATAAAGGGGCCAATAGTCTTTGCCTATAATGGTTGTCTGTAATTGATTTATATACCTATTGTGATTTAGAAATTTTTATGTTATGGGCAATTTGCAAAGTCAGGCTAATTTAATTTATAAAATAAACATCATATCATATATGTATATATTATGATGATGTTAGATGCAACTATAAGATTGTTAATATTATGAAATAGCATTAATAATATATAATTCTAAATTGATATTACGTTTTAAAATCTAGGCTGATGTCGATAATTTTCAAAATATGGCTAAGCGACCTTTTAATGTGCGCGTCAAATTTGACAATTATATTATATTCAAGCAGGGGCAGAAATTGTAAAACTTAAAATACGGTAAAATGTAAAATGACAGTAAATCAATTACAGGTACATTATTATTATAATGCATTTTGGTAAATTTTACAGTTTAATTTTCTGCTCATGCAATATATTTTCAAAGTTATTGTTGGATGTAAGCATGACCATTGCATATGATTATAAAGTGAGGTTTATTTTATAGATTAAATATTTAAGTGCGACTCTATTGATATAACAAATGAAGGAAGACGTTTCCAAGTTGCCAATATATTAACATGAACATTTCTAAATTGCAATGCGCAAATCAAATACGTATACCCCTTACGTTACTAATATGTGAGAAAAAATGTAACTGATTGATGAATAGATAAACTATCAAAAGCTTTAATTTAAGTAATCGTCTTTTGTTCTTAATTGTTTTACTGTTATCATATAAGAATGTTACCTATATATAATAATCATGCGACAAAAAAAAGAGATTAATTTTCAGTTCATTTTTATTGTTTGGCATTAGCACTATTCACTGTGCATTTCCGTAATATTCACACCAATCAATTCATCACAGTATCTAGTTTTAATATGAAAACACAATTGTGTTTATATTTTTAAAGAGGATGAGCATGCTTTAAATTCTGGCTCTAAACAAATTGAGCAAATTGAAATAATAATCAAATATTTGATATAAGAAGTGTATTTTCTCGATAATTCTATTGATGTAAGAAATACGACAAGATGTTGAATCACATGTTAACAGTCAATTTTAAGTCATGACAAATGTATTATTTGTACACACTCTGATGGAAAGAAATAGAAACACTACCAGTACTGACAAATGCGAAAGAAAAACGGGTTCGAAAAATTGACGATCATGGCATATCTTTGAAGTGACCCCCCCCTGGTTGAGGTCTAGTTACGCCTATGGTTGTTGACAACTGAATCAAGTAAGCATTTTTTAAAATATCCCCTTTTATTAACAGTCTGCACCTGGGCAATAAGCTAATTTGGATAATTCGATAACCAATTAAATTAAATAAAACAACAATATGAAGTTTTGAGATTACACTAATTTATTAAAACACACATCAGCTGTTTGGCTACGTAGTAGCTTTTTCAATATATTAATCAAAAAAGCGACTCAATGTATGTTAATCATTTATTAGAAAACGACCACGAACTTAATTTACAATTTGATATTTTTCATGTAGAAAATAAAAGCAAAAAACTTATTCTCTTAGAGTATTTGGAAATTAACATACTAAAATATTCAGAATTATTATTAAATGATAAATTAGGCCTTAATTGGTCACCGTTGTTAAATTTGTACTTTCTACAAAGTATAGCTAAAGCCACAAAAATCGGGAAATGAAATTTATCCTATTTTAAATTGGGTTCTATTTGTCAATTGCCTACTTGACAATACCTGTCAAAAATATTTAAATCAATGTCATTAAATTTATACCAATTTGTGCAATGCCTTTTAAATGTAGTAGATAGAGCCAGAATCGTCTCTCACCTGGAAAATGGTAGTACAATTATGAATTTAACGGTAGATTTTGGAGTGGGAAGAAGTAGTATTTGGAGAATGAAAAGAAAATGGAAAAACGAGAGGACTGTAAAACGAAAGGTGGGTTCGGGTCAGCCTAGAACTACAAGTGATCAAGAAGATGAGGACTTTTTTGAGAGAAAGGCCTGTGGCCACTGCTGTAGAAGCAATTAATCTAACGTATTTTCCAGTATCATAAAGCACTGCACGTCGACGAATTCGTTCTACTGAATTGGACAACTATTATGAAGCCATAAAACCCTTCCTTACCGATTTCCATAAAGAAGAGAGGGTAGGGATTTGCTTTAGAATTTCTTGAAAAAGAAAATTTCTGGAATATGGTAGTATTTTCTGATGAAACAACTTTCAAATCTAATAAAGACGGTAGAGTAAAAGTCTATAGATCCAGAAACACACGTTTTGAACGAAAATATACCTAACAATGTAACTCTAAACGTTTTTCAGTTTATGTGTGGGGTTGGTTTAGTGCGCTAGGTCCGGGGGTACTATGTATTGTAGAAGAGCCTTTCTTCTAAGCAAACATTTATGTTAACATTCTTCAAGATGTTCCGTTACCATCAGTTGTTCCGTTCTTTCTTGACAATAACTTTATATTCCAATAGGACAATTGTCCAATACACACATCAGGACTTGCACAAAACTGGTTGAGAACAAATAATATTAATGTTTTGCCGTGGCCTTCGAGAAGCCCAGATATTAACCCCATAGAAAATGTATAGGGTTTAATGGTAAATAGGATGCGCCGGACAAATTTTCGCCTCCAAAACAGGCAAGAGCTTATAAATAATATAAATCAGGAATGGCAAAATTTAACACAAGAGTATTGCCAAAACCTGATTGCGTCTTTGCCTAGACGATTAACATCCCTCATAGAGAAGAACGGAGCTATGATTAAATATTAATTTGTTAAGTTTCTTGCTGTTACTAAAATATTATTTGTTCAAATTTAATCTACTTATTTTTATACTGACATACCGTCAACGCATTTTAACCTATTTTTAATAAAACATGCTCACACTCTACAAAAATTGAAAAAAACCTATCAAATTTTTTTTGGCATTTCCAGTTTTTTTGGCTTTAGCTGTAGGTATTGTTAAAGATCACAAATAGCAATTAAGGTAATAGTTCTCGGTAATTGAATATGGGGGTAACACCTGATATAATAGAATAGAATAGAAGTTTGTATGTAATATTAGTTTAAAGTTATCACTTGAAAAAGCTACTGTGTAAATCTTAAAACTTCATATGGTTGTTTTATTTAATTTAATTGGATATCATGGATTTACATCAAGTAAAGGTTGGAACAATTCCAAAAATCATTCGATAACTTCGAAAATAGCATGTATAAGATGTATGTGTAACATTAGAGATCCAGAAGTGAGATTTAACAATACGCTATTTGTTATTCCTAATATTATTGATTTAGGCACAATTAGTTGTTTTAACCCTGATAAGATTGATTTTAATTTCTGCGCCTTATACCCAGGAGGTGACATCACTTCAGACGATTTAGTTTACCTTTTGCTGTTGTGTATTACTAGGTAGTTCAAAGCGCGAAAGAGGTGCTTTTCAACGACTAGCACATAAGGATTTTTAAAATATATGTATTATCTTGTTACTAGTTACAAAAAGCATCAGGGTTTTTGAGAAAACTTTATCTTCATAGTGTCTGTATGAGCGTCAGCATATGATCACACCAGTTTAATTGTAGGTTGATGCACACTTACTTTTTTGCATACCAATGTATTTCGAACTTCCAAATTGGGACAGTGTTTTTCGTTAAGTTACGACCAAAGAGACAGGGCTTCATGCTTATTACGTTAACAATTTATCAACAAGCAATATAAGCTAAATCCATAAAGATAGGTATGGTGAGAAATTTTAGAAGCTGCGTTCCAGAATTACCTTTATTTGATCTAAATTTCAAGATCAGAGCGAGCAGATTTTAGATCATGTGTCGTACTATACTCCATTCAGTCTAAGAATAAAGCATTGGGAAAGATAGGGCTTAAAATAAACGTTTGTGATTGGTTGAAATCGAGTGTGCATTTACACCGGCAAAATAATCGCATTTAGCTCGTTCTGTCAAAAATTTGTTTACTGACAGTTTTGTTCAAAGATTTTGTCGATTTCCGTATTTTACATAGTTATTTGTTGTTAATATTCTTAAAAAATAGTTCTTCTTAGAACTCGCAAGTGAAATATTCATTTGTTAAGGTATTTTATCAATTTCGTTAACTTTCTTTTCGTAATCGCTAATATTCTATAGTATGGCGGAAGCACTTTTACCAGGTCCTTCAAAAAATCGTAAAGGGAAACACATAAGATCTGGACAAAGGCAAATGGCTTATAATGTGTACATTAAGGATAAAAACAATATGTCTAAAACAGCTGCAGTCAATCAAACAGCAGAGGAAGTGGGTATTAATAGGAATACAATGTACTGCATTATTAAAGAAATGGAATTATATGGAGTTCCAATTTCTCCTCCAAGAAAAAGAAATTATCGTCATACTTACAATAAATTGGATGAAGCACAAAAAAGTACAATTAGACGACATGTGCATTCCTTTTTCTTGAGGAATGAGTTACCAACTTGTATAAAAATGTACGTAAATGTCAAAATATAATGATATCAGATATGTATATCCCTGCTATCCATCTGACAGTAAACATATGTTTTACTTGTTTTCAAAATACAAAGTTCATCGTGTGTAAACTGTGCTCATATTGTAGCGCCATCTACTTTATTCTTAGACTGAATGGAGTATAGTAATGTGAGCTGTCAGCAAATAAAGAAACGAATTCGAGCAATGGGGAAAACTACGTAACCTCAAAAATTAGATTATGCTGTTATGAAAAATAAATGCTTGTCATTATTATGGCTAAAGCAATAAATTTGATTTTAAACGAAGACATCAGAAGACATTACTTCTGATGAAGAAGAAAAAAAGTATCATTGAGGAAATTGAACATTTTTGGGAAATCACTGTCCTTAATTTCAGTGATGAATAATAGTTTATGGAACATTTCAGGATGACCCCAATTACTTTTAAGGAACTATTATAGCAAGTCCATGATGCTGTTGCCGAAATACATCCAAGTACACAGAAGTCAGCCAGAGATCCCAATTAGAAAGCAAACTTGTATTTTACACAATACCGGGTGGTGCAATAGTGTGTCGGCGGAGCTTAGTGTGAAAATTAATAACACTGCAGCAATGAGACTTTACGTACGTATGTAGTATGCGACTGTGCATTTTCTAATTTTATTTACAAATATACAGGGTGTTCCAAATTTTCGCAACCACATTCAACTTTTTTATTTTAAATACATTGCTATACTTTCTAGATATTATAATGATAGTCATTCAAATTATCTTTGCAATGATATATGGATATGTGCACTTCAGACTGTTCGTTTTGATTTTATTGATAATATTGTTAAAATCTTGACAGTTGCAGCATCTAACATTTTAAGCTGTAGTCTGTAAATGGGTAGAATGCCTCACGTAACTCTTGTGTTACTAATTTATGGACTAACACGTTATTTGTTTTGAGGTTGAACAAAGTAAATAAATATACAGGGTGTTAAATATGTCGTGTCTAAGTTATCGATCTTTATTGGTTGTTTTCTCGTTTTTTTTAAATCTAACCTATAATATTTTTATAAGTCAGCATATTCCTTGTAAAATCGCCTTTAAAATGGTACCAATAACATAGTACTTATTTCTAGTATTTTCAAAGTTATAACCCTTTAATGGGATATACTCATGTTTATTATATGCAATATGTGGGGCATCTAATAGTTGGTTGGCCTTGGTTTAAAAAAAAAATGGCTGTACAACCAAACGTCAATTCTCTACTTCAAAAGTCCATAAAAAGTCGTTTTCTGTATTTTCTCTTTTCTGTAATTGCGTGTTGTTGTTATAAATTAAGTTCGGCTAGTGAATTATTAATTTCCGTTTGTTTGTTAGTAGTTGTTACGTGTTGTATTTACCTTGTTATCAGTTATATCGCTTTATTGACATTATTTCTCATTTAGATACCATAATAGTTTATTGTTGTTTTTGCTTTAAAATGAATTTTTCGAAAGAGGAGCTCATAGACATGGTATTTGCTCTTGGCGCTAGCAACAGAAATCCATTTTTAGCATCAAGAACATATGCGATGGAATATCCCGACCGAAGAGCACCGGATAGTAAAACGTTTGAAAATTTGTTAATAAGGTTTCTTCGAACGGGTTCAGTGAATTACGTCGAACATGAAAGAAGTAAGACTATGATTACAGAAGATAATGAAGTGATAGTCGTCCAGTCCATTGTGGAAAATCCGCACGTATCTACAAGGATAATTTCGAAACAACACGGGATAGAAGTCACTGCTGTAAAAAGGATTTTAAAAAAACATAAGTTTCACCCTTACAAAATTCAAAATCATCAAGGCTTATTACAAACGGACTTTGAAAGGAGACTAGTGTACTGTGAATGGCTACTTTTACAATTACGACACGATATAACTTTTCTAGATCGTGTGCTTTTCACAGATGAAGCAACATTTGCTAATTGTGGAACCACAAACAGAAAAAATACCCATTATTATGACACTAGAAACCCACATTTTGTTCAGCCCATTTTATATCAACAAAAATGGAGTGTTAACACATGGGGAGGCATCATAGGAAACACTATTATTGGTCCATTCTTTTTTGATAATACTTTAAATTGTGCAATCTACACAAATTTCCTACAAAATAATTTACCATTGCTATTAGAAGGCCTCCCAGATAACGTCATCAGGAGATTGTGGTACCAACATGATGGTGCACCAGCACATTATGGTGCTGCTGCAAGAGCACATTTAGATAGGGTATTCACCAATAAGTGGATTGGGAGAGGAAGTTTGATAAGCTGGCCACCACGATCACCAGATCTCACACCTTGTGATTTCTTTCTGTGGCCAACTGTAAAAAACATTGTTTACGCAACACCTCCTACAACGGCAGAGAACATGCAGCAACGAATAAGAAACGCTTTTCTTCAATTAAGTGAGAATAACTTAGCTGAGAATGTAAGTCTGTCGATACAGAGACGGTTGAGAGCATGTGTAGAGCAGAATGGAAATATATTTGAACACATTTTAAATTAAGATTGTTTTATTATCGAAAATTTTCAAAATGTATTTCTAAAACTAATGATAAAGCATTTAAAAAACAGGTGTTTGTTAAAATTACTTTGTTTTATTTTCATGGCCAACCAACTATTAGATGCCCCGCATTTTGCATGTTATAAACATGAGTATATCCCATTAAAGGGTTATAACTTTGAAAATACTAGAAATAAGTACTATGTTATTGGTACCATTTTAAAGGCGATTTTACAAGGAATATGCTGACTTATAAAAATATTATAGGTTAGGTTTAAAAAAAACGAGAAAATAACCAATAAAGATCGATAACTTAGACACGACATATTTAACACCATGTATATTTATTCACTTTGTTCAACCTCAAAACAAATAACGTGTTAGTCCATAAATTAGAGACACAAGAGTTACGTGAGGCATTCTACCCATTTACAGACTACAGCTTAAAATGTTAGATGCTGCAACTGTCAAGATTTTAACAATATTATCAAAAAATCAAAACGAACAGTCTGAAGTGCACATATCCATATATCATTGCAAAGATAATTTGAATGGCTATCATTATAATATCTAGAAAGTATAGCAATGTATTTAAAATAAAAAAGTTGAATGTGGTTGCGAAAATTTGGAACACCCTGTATATTTGTAAATAAAATTAGAAAATGCACAGTCGCATACTACATACGTACGTAAAGTCTCATTGCTGCAGCGTTATTAGTTTTCACACTAAGCTCCGCCGACACACTATTGCACCACCCGGTATATGTTCGTTAAATGCGTATTATTAATGGTGTAATTGACATTGATGATGCTGCTACTCATGAAGATGAACTTAATGATGAAGTAAAAGGTGTTGCTACTATTGCTATAAAAATTGTATTGTAAATTACATGTATAACCTTCAAAATGATGGTGTAGGCTCAGCATATATGGGCAACCTCCGGCCCGCGAGCCGAATACGAGATTGTTTACCTTTTTCTTTCATTAAGTAGCTCTTGTATTATCTATGTATTATAAATAAATGTGTGAACTTTTATCGCTTTTTATTATTATTATCTTCCTACGGCCCGCGACTTTATTAAAAGCCTGAAGTTAAGCCAAGCAAAGGTTGCCCATACCTGGGTAGTGGAATGTAAATGTCAATATAAAGAATAGCTTTATTTTTACACGGTACAATATTACTCTATCAAAAAAATAAACAAATAAAACACGAACAATCTCATATCTCTTAGGAAATATACCTAACACCAGTTATTCTGGCTTTTATTCATCTTTATTGACTGCATTCAATACAGTTAAGCATTACCCTATCCACGTATGCGTGCTATAACCTCAGATTTGTTAAACATCTCGCCCGATAATTTGAGAGGTAGCTCACAAAAATCGGAGTGAGCGAGCAACCTCTACTAGCTCAGAGATGTTTCAAAGAACGCAAACTGATTCAGCTCTGTTGCTCACGCTACAATAAAAGAACGAATTCGAGCACCCTGAGTAAAAAAATGTAATTCTGCAAGAGACGTTGACAAAATAATTAAAAATGTAGGATTTACAGACAACTTCTATCTCACACATTTTCTGGTATTCCTAACAGCAATAGATTAATTGAGAAAATAAAGCATCATCAAGAATCGACATTCTGGAGAAACCTAAATTAATTAATATTGCTAAACGTTAAACTCGCTAGATTCAGTCATTTTAAAAAGCTTTTAGAAAATGATCTAACTTCTTTCACGCAGATTTTGCTTAATACATACTTTAAATTAGAATAGTCATAGTTTAGATTCTTTTAATTTTTATAAAAATATTCTGGGATATTCCAAAGCAAGTAACAGTGACGTGTTTTAATAGATTTAATTTCTGGAAATAGTGTTTCTTTTTTGCAAACATTAATTTTCACATTTTGAGTTTATAGAATATTAGGTATTTCATGTGTCAAATGATATGTATGTACAATACATAGCGTTTATTTCAAAAGTTATAACTTCAATTAAAGTTAAACCGTTTATTTGTATGCCCGAAAATGTCTATTTATTCTATAAATGTTGGTAAAAAATAGAATATGTCAACGATATAAAACCACAAAATATACGACTACGTCTGCTAATCTGGTGGTAGAAGAACTGAAGGAAGGCATTACCAATTTATTAACATGAAAATTAAGGATTAAACATACCCATTTTTTATACACTATTAAATCAATTTAGAGCAAAGCAATATTATGGAAATACTATTCTAAAAATGATTTTTTAATGTTTCTTTTTTTTTTTACTTCTACGTGAATAAAAATACTGAATCCAGACATGGTAGGTATATTGATAACCATAAGGGGATAATAAAAACCGAACAAATAAATACCAGAAGTAAAAGAATTTCTACTCGAGTAAATCTAAAATAAATAAGTAAGAATTTTTTTACTCACTACTAAAACAACTACTCCCAGAAATTCCGCAGTTATCACATCAAACATTTTCAAAAATATATGGACGTCAACGAATCTATAAATATATTACGTGGGCATATACTATATTTTAAGATTCGTCAGTATCTGAATATATAGAACATTGAGGAAGGTATATAAGGAGATAAAACTTTGTATAATTTATCATATACATTGTAACAACTAATCGACACTACCATACTCTGACGAAAAATACACATTATATACATGTAGAAACAATACATAAATTTTATATTTTATTTGGCACGACTTTTGCCCTAAGCATGGCGATTGTTTGTTGGCTGACGGGTTCTGTCGGTGATTCTGAATCCGAACTGGTGCCGAAAGGTAACTGATTCTCAAGTGTTGCGTTCGTAGTAATGGTCGCCATCTTCGGCTCTATCATGGTCGGTTTGATTACAGTGCTATCTAGAAATAACAGAGCATTTGCGGCTATTTTAGAAGATTTAAAGATGAAACAAAGTACAGCAATACTGTGAACATGCGTTAATGGGCTGATGATAATAACTTAGGAATAAATTACAGGGAGACATACATACTCTCGTATTTTTAAAATGATAATGTGTAATATATATTATGTATGCACTTTTGTATAATCATTTACTGTGTATTTTGTATTTATTCATTTAGGTAATAAATACCTTTGTGTCCGAATATATAAGGTGTGGCAATTAAATAACATGAATTGTGCTGCTACCGGCAAACAGCGACCACGCCGCGGCAGATTTGAACATATCTGTGCCTATTGATGCGTCCCCTACCCTGAACTCGATGGGCATGGTTGTACGTCGCTCAGTTTCACGGTAGCTATCGCTCGTTCAAGTCGTTGCGCTAGCGACTAGTCGAAAAAATGCAACACTCAGATGGAGTAAAGGAGTAACATCAAGTTTCTTGTGAAATTGGGGAAAACTGAACAGAAACTCATGCCATGTTAAAGGAAGTGTGGGGAAGTCTGTTTATCGCGCATACAAGTTTATGAATGGATAAAAAGGTTTAAAGAAGGACGTAAAACGAGCGAAGACCATCCGCGTCCTGGACGACAATGAACATCAAAATCGGACGACAACATCCAGAAAATTGGTAAATTGACCCGTGAAAATTGTTGTCTGAGTGTCCGTGGAGGTTCTGACTGTTCTTTGTGTACGAATACGGCATCATCCTGTTGGACAATTCACCTTACCAGCTCTACTTGGCCCTCTGTAACTTTTTTTAATTTCCTAAGTTCAAATCTGAGCTTAAGGGGACAATATATGTCAATGTGAAAACGGTGAAAGCAAAAGCGACGGAGGTTCTCACCAAACCGACAGAATCGGACTTCCAGCACTGCTTTAAACTATAGAAAATTCGGATGGATCGTTGTAGGGATAGGAGAGTACTTTAAAGGCCATAAGCTTTCTAATATAATTGGTGATCAATAAAATTTTTTGCACCACCAGTCCTATTATTTAATTGCCATACCTTGTATATGCTAGACACAATATGCGAATTCGGTTAATACCTGAAAAAATGCTCAAAACTAGTACCTAATTAGCAAGTAAAATATTCAATACCTGACGCATCTATTTTCAGCTAGTATTGCTGGTTCTAAGCAATTTAACTGTATAATCACTAGTTGTACAGACTAAAAAACGTGAAAAACAATAGGTTGTAAATGTAGCGAAACTTGATTGTGAGGAAAATTTATTAAAAAAATGAAAATTCTTGAGAAAATATCTGCCCTATAAATTTTTTATGATAAAAGTATAACTTATTTATTGCTGTAAGATGTGCAGCAATGGCATTATAATTCCAAAGTACGTTCTTTTTCACATATGAACGTGCCTTTGTGCGGCAATTCTTGTTGCAACCACAAAATATAAATCCTTGGGGGATCCCCTAGTTTGAGTTGATGGAACCTTGATGCAAAATAATGGAATTTGAAATTGGTTTTTGATGCCGTTTTTAGTTCCTAACTTGTAGGTTCCTTCATATGTGAGATGTTTCCAATTGGCGTTGCATTTCTAGGGGATAGTCTTCCTTCATATACGTAAGGGAGAGTGGGGTATAATGATCCTGAAGGTGAAATGATTCCACCTCATTTTGCAAAAACTAATGATGCCATCTGGTTTACAGTGACAGAATATTGAAATATAAGTGTTCTGTACTCACATGTGATCAGTTCAAACCTGTTTAAAAACTCGTGGTTTGCATTTCGGTGTTGTGTGACTTTCCGATATAAGGTAAGTGCTTCGTAGTATCAGTATTAAATCTATGTATTGTTCTTTCTCGGATAGAGTTTGTGCACAACTTGTAATGGTACAGTTGGACTTCAAAATCCTCAAGTAGTTAGGGCCTATTTTGTCACTGAAAATTGTTAGGTTAGGTGGAAGTCAGAATGTACGTTTGGGGTTAAACGATCACTAGTGGGTCGTACAAAATGATCCCGGGATCATTTTATCCCCATTTATTGTTTTAGTTTTATTTCATTTATTGTTATTTAGATTTTTTACTTTTTCAGAATGCCACGTCACTACCAACGAAAAACGCAAAGACAACATTGGGATCCAGAGAGTATGCAAAATGCTCTGGATGAGTTTAAAAATGGAATGCATATCAAAATCGCAGCAAAAACCTTCAATGTTCCTATTATGTCATTAAAACGTCGAGCCAAAAATAACAAAATTGCCACGAGAAGTATAAAACATCTTGGCAGCAAGAGGACGGTCTTTAGTCCAGATCAAGAAGACGAGTTAGTACAAAGCATTCTTGATCTGTAAACAAGAATGTATGGCATCACAATCCTAGATCTTCGTCGTTTGGCCTTTCAGTTGGCCAAAAAAAAAAAAAACAATATACCACATCCATTTTCACGGATAAGAATGGCCACCGAGGAAGACTGGCTATCTGGTTTTCAAACAATACATCCAGATATTAGGTTGTCTAGAGTCTACTTCTGCTGCTCGCGCAAGAGCTTTCAATAAACCAGTGGTGACGAAGTTTTTTGGTCTTCTGAAAGACTTAAGAGAACGACATGATTATCCTTCCCACACAATATTCAATGTCGATGAGACATCACTCTCCACAGTTCCTGGAAAAAATTCCAAGACATTTTCGAGGAAAGGAAGAAAGCAAGTGGCACGCATTACGTCAGCTGAACGTAGAATATCTACAACAGCGGTCATTTGTATTTCAGCAGCTGGAAATTTCATACTACCCGTTTCTATTTTCAGCAGAAAACGTATGAAAGCTGAATTAATAATAATGGACGGGACCCCACCAGGAACAATTTTCGTATGTAACGAAAGTGGGTGAATGAAGCTTGACTGATTTAAATAGTGGTTCGATCATTTTGTGAGTTTTGTTAAGCCCTCTAAAGATGAACCTGTATTACTTGTTTTGGATGGACCAAAAATTTGGATGTAATTTTAAAAGCAATGGACAACTTTGTTTCTTTGTTGTGTCTGCTACCTCACACAACTCATAAACTCCAGCCGTTAGACGTTGGGCATATGTTCCCCTTAAATACCTACTTGGACCAAGCTCTAGAAAAATGGATGAACAATCACCCTGGAAGGACTATCACCACGTTTGAAATATGCATTCTTTTGCAAAGCATACTTGAAATATTCTACACCGATAAATGCTATCAATGCGTTTCGAAAAACTGGTATTCCTCCATTTAATTCAGAAACGTTTACGGATGTCAATTTCATAGCTGCAGACGTTACAGAAGAACCAAATGAAGAACGAAATGATCCGGTTTTAGATAACTTAGATGTATTACAACACAGACGTCTAGAAAATCCTGTTGCAAGTCCAAGTTCGCCTCTAGATAACGTCGTAGAAAAAAAACGTCAAGAAAGTCCTACTTCAGGTTCAAGTTTGCGCCCAGATACCGTCATTTTGGAAAAAGAAGTAGGAATAAACGCAAGTCAACTGGTACTGTAATCTTACGAGCTCTCCATACAAGAATAACTTCGAAAAGGAAAAGAGGAAAAAATATGAAGCAGAAAAAAGGCAGAAGGAGAAAAAACAAGCAAGACTGGGTAAAACTAAAGCAGTTAAGACTTCAAAGATAACAAAGAAAAGTAAAGAAAAAGAAAAGCTCCGGGAGAGTAGTGGGAGTAGTAGTGACGATTCAGATGACACTGAATGCATATTGTGCGGTGGAAGTTTTAAAAGGTCTGTCAGTGGAGAAGGTTGGATTCAATGCACTATCCGTGTCGCAGATGGGCACATGATGAATGTGCAGCAGTTAGCGACGATGATGAGGATTATATATGTACCAGATCATCAGATGTGTATTCCGTACTCAATAGCCCCTGCTAAACTACAAATTAAATTTTAGTTTAATCATTATTTTATGCCAAAGTTTTTGAGTTCCTAAAGAATATTTTGTGGTTTTTTTTTTTTTGAGAAAATATATTATTATTGTATTTGCAGTAAAAACAACTTTATTCAAAATCTCTACCAAATGTGTTGCTATACTTATAGTAAGTGTGTCAATCAAAAATTCTATTACTGGGGGTGGGATTGTTTTACCCGCCTCATGGGATCATTTTGCCCCTACCCTTGAGGCAAAATGATCCTTTTGCGAAGTATACATTGTATCCATTTCTATTCATGTTTTTTAATGATTCAACCTTGACGACCATACCAAAGTGCTAAGAAAAGTATGCTCTCTTTCATAAAATAAATTTAATTTTTTTGCTCGTACCGTATTTCCTCTACAACGTGTTTTGTCTTAGCGGAATCTTTATACCCCACTCCCCCTACGTTAATTCACACCAGAATTTAGTCGTTTGTATTCACCGCATTTAAATTTTATATTTGAGGTAACTAACATTAATTATCTTTTTTGGATTTTTCACAATTTTTAAACATTTTTTGTCAACAAAATAAATTGTTGCCATTGCAGAACCATTTTTTTGAATACGACTCCAGTCTATATGCAGACTACAATTGTAACACGCACATTTGAAGAAATCAACTACTTGATTATCATAAATGACGCATACTTGCTGGTTATTGGTCCCAGGCTGCAAGATCTTTGGTGAGATACTCTTATATACCTATTTCTCCAGATTGTTCAGTCCTCATTGTTTCATTTTTTAGATTCTCAGTATTTTGAGTTCAATATCAATACAATATGCGTGATACGCAGTGTCCTGGTTCAAAAACTCTTTGTCCGTAACACCAGTTCTATTTAGAATTAACGCATTCTAAGTGGAACACGCTTTTCAATTCATCTTCGGTGCTTAAATTCTCAAGCACTTCTTGTGGGAGATCACTGTCCACAAGGCAATTTTTTTACGGTACTCCAAACACGGACGCATAAGGCTATTGCTTAATATCATGATGGTATCTTGTGTTTATCTCTGCTCGCGCAAACCTAAGCCCATGACCCTTCTTTTTGAATTTTCGTAACATCCAGCAAATTAATGAATCTCCACCGAACCTTGATATTGAGAATGGCGTAATTGGCCGTTTACAGTTCTTAATGTTGGCCATTGAATCTTCAAATTATTAATCACAGAATTAGAATATTCTCGTCCATCATCAAATTGTAAGATGAATGAGGTGCGGAACAAACAAAAAATGCCAATGAAATTATCAGCAGTCTGCTTGATGATTCAATGTGAATTTGTACTCCGACTGCATATCGAGAACATCTATTTGGCATCTTGAATTCATGTGATTTGAAGTGATTAGCTTGACCACCAAACCTCTCCAAGATGATTTTTTTTATTCAAGTGACTCGCACAATTTTAAGTACAAGTAAACTACTTCTTTGGTTATGTTGGAATATTTTTTTCACAGTTCTTCAATCATATCTAAAGATTAATTATATCAAATAAGTTTAAGTAAGTAATTTCATTTAAAATGGCACCTTCATGGTGTTTCTACCCCGTAGACAAATATCAAATAATTCATCAAATATCACATGGTACCTACTTTATAACATTATCTTCAGAACCGGGGATATCTATTAATTTTTGATTATTTCTGATTGTGATAATATCGTATTCTTTTAAACGTCTCTATTGTGTTGTTGTTATCAGTTTCTTTTCGGCTTTTCATGTAGTCGCTAATTTCACCTCACTCTAAGTTTGTTCGTAGGTACTTTTCTTTTGACATTAGAATGTGTCTATATTTTATGTTATCATTACTTACTCACTTGTCACCACTTATCACGTTATTAAGCTGTTGATTAAATATATTTTTAAAGGACATTATTTCACTTAATATTGCACTAGTAAAATACAAATGAATATACAGTATACACTCAACATAACCTCATTTTACCGTTTTGACGTTTTGAGAAGCACAACGGGCTGAGTAATGCAACATACGCATGCGCGGAACTAGTAGTGCGCATATTATATTGTGCTAGTTGAACATATATAAATCAGGTATTGAATATTTTATTTGCTCTTTGCCAGTTTTGCGCATTTTTTTGAAGTATTATCAAACGTATATATTATCAAAAATATACATATATAATATATACGAGCCAGAATTTATGGGAGGTATTATTTATACTACTAGATAAGTATATATATTAGTAAACTTAAATCAAAAAGGACAATTTCCCTCATTCATAGTTTCAAGATAACTGAAAAAGTGTTATGATTGATGTTAAAAAATGCGTTTATAGAAATCTATAGTGGATGTTATTAGAAACAATAAACAATTCTATACAGGGTCCAAAGCTACTGTTCACCAATTGCTTCCTTATTATTAGAAATATGAAGTTAGTTAAAATATTAGCAAGTTGGTGGCATTTTTTATTTTGATTGAGACGTTCAAACAGAAAAAGCATGGATCGTTTCATTTAAGAGGTATTCACAAAACCATTTTTTAAATTATTTTTAACACTTTGTATATTGTCGCATATTTTGAATAACAAATTAATAAACTTCTTCTGCAAAATTATAATAAAAACATAACTCAATTTATTTTGATAATATTGTAATGCTTCTAATTAGATGTATATCTATCTAACATATCGAATTTTCTTAAATCGATTTATTGGCCTTTTTAATATTTAAAAATATACAGGTGCCCTATTAAAAAATATTATTTTGTAAATATCTCAGTAATGAAACGTTCAATTCTTTTTCCCCTTTCACCATCTCAATCAAAATAAAAAATGATAGCAATTTGGTAATTTAAATAACCTCATAGCTCCTTAACTATGGGCACGGTGTATATGATATAATATAATGGGTATCTGTAATTGACTTACGCATTGTAATTTAGAAATTTTCATGTTATTAAATCAGCAATTTGGAAACGGCTTCCTTCATTTGTTCTACCGCCAATGTCGTGCGTAAATATTTAATTTCCAAAATAAACATCACTTGATATCATATGATCATGTTTACATGCAACTATATAGTGTTGCCAATATGATGAAATAGCGGTAATAACCTGAAATTTTGAATTCATATTTTATTAATTTGTTTAGTTTATGCCGATAATTTGCAAAGTCACTACTAGAAAACCCTTTAAACTGTACTTATGGGATATTCTAGTATCAAAATTGACAATTAATTTGAATTCACGCAGTGATGGAAATTGTAAACCGTAAAAAAATGGAAATGGCGATGGCGTAAACCAATTACAGACACGTTATAATATGTAAACAAAATAAAATGAGTAGAAATATTGAAAGAACTTACATATTTTATTTCCATTTCCGAAATCCATGTTATCAATTCGATATTTGGCCGCTAGAGCGGTCAGCTGATCGACTTCGGCTTCGTCGTCCTCCAAACTTGAGTAACTTCCGGTGGTGCCGTCCCCGTCGGACGAGCCCTTAGAATGTTTATCCCCAACTTGTTCGTTTTCAACATCTTCTTCCTCTTCCTGTGTGGATAGTGTGAAAAAACAATAAACATTTTTATCGGCTCCCGAACAGTTAACGACAACAATACAATGAAATAAAAAAAAGGGAAGTACCTCAGGTTCTTCGCTGCTCTCTTCCGATGGCGTATTTTCACTTCCTGAATTACTCGAACTGCTGGTGTTCTCCTCGTTGTCGTCTTCTTCACTCTCGTTACTATTTTCTTCGTTGGTTTTCACTTTAAAATATTATTTAAAATATATATAAAAATGCATCCTATAAGATTAATATTTATTACAGCACATACAGCGTGTACCAGTTAGTGTGCCTACGTTGTAGGCGATATGAAATCGAAAAGTGGTTAAATTATTGCCTTTTAAATTGACATTTTTTAATATATTTTGACAGGTAGAGAACTCGGTACTTTCTTTGCTCAAACACATCTATGCAAGAAATTAAAGGGTATGGATAATTCTGAATTTTTGTTTTCACTCACTTTTGTCACATGTGCAAATATTCTTGAAAATAAAATAAATTATTATTATTATTGCTTGATATTCCTATCAGAATCTCTTTGAATCTGTTATAAGTTGTCTCAGAATAAGAAGGAGTGATGCAAATATCGCACCGAAATAGTAGATATTTTTAAGAACTTCTTATGTAGACAAGTTTAATATGGAAAAGTAGGTCCACAACTTTATGTTTGTAACCAAGCCATAAACTGTTGTCTTCTATTATTGCTTTGATTTATTATATTTTACTGTCTTATCAAATAAAATTCGTACTTTTAAGTCAACACGACCATGAATGATAAGCTAGTTTCCAGCAAAGCGTTAATCTCACCACGAAAACAGCGTCAACGATTGGGACATTTAACACGTCACGAAAACATACCATTCTAAATATGTATAAAATGCTAACAGTACAAACTCAAAAAATGGGAATAAAATAAATTGAGGATAAGTCAACTATACGGGTGCACGCAGGTTTGTTTTGCCTGCCATCCCACCCCACGCATGGAAGTAGATTTAAAACATTTCTTATACGTATGTGCGTTCCAAAACGTGTATATAAAAAATACTCTGAAGTAAGTTTTAAATCCAGTATCTTCTTAACAAAACAAAACTCTGGGTAAAAGTGTTAGTTCCTGTCCTATTTTGAATTTTTATACAGAAGTTATCTCTAGTCTAGTTCAAAGTAGTTTTATTTTTTAAATATATCTCTATAGGAAGTATAGTTTCAGAGATATTTGCAAATACTTTTACTTTCTTATACGTAGTATAAGGAAGTATTGTGACGATGAAAATTTTCGACCTCGAGATTTTTGCAGATGTCCAGGTTTTGAAGTCCCCTGATATCAAAAAAGTGTTTTTTAAAAAATGTCTGTCTGTCTGTCTGTCTGTCTGTTTGTCTGTGTGTCTGTCTGTCTGTCTGTCTGTGACCACAATAGCGGTCAAACCGCTATAGCTATCAATTCCAAATTTTGTATTTACGTGTATAATCTCCCTCTTGAGATCTGATTAGTTTTTCAGTAAAATCGGTACACCGGAAGTAGCAGTCAAAAAAATTTACTAAGTTCAAACAAATTTATAAAGAATTCATATGTACTTAAAATTAAGTTTGAGACAAATTGTCTTAAAAAAGTTTTTCGAAATTCCAACCGGAAGTAGGTCTTTTACTCTTTCGATAAGAGTAAAAGACCTACTTCAGTCTTTTGCGAATATCTCGCAAGTCATGCTTTTTAGACAAGTACGTTACGAGTATAAAAGTATTTAAAACATAATTTTCAATATCTTTTGTATAAAAAAAATTTCAAAATTCAGACCGGAAGTACCACTTTTACTCTTATCATTATTCATTTTTTAAGTATTTCTATATTCTCTATAAATTTGTATACACTTAGTAGTTGATGAGATATTAGTAAATTCAAATTTTTTAATTGAAATAAACTACTACTTCCGGTCTCCCAATTTTACTGATAATATAATCAAATCTCAATAGAAGGATTATACTGGGAATTATAAAATTCGGTATTAATAGCTTTAGTCGTTTGGCCGCTAACGTGGTCATACACACAAAGAGACAGAAAAAGAAACATATTTTAAGATCACGTTTTCGGTATCGAGGGACATTAAAACTTGGACATTTGAAAAAAAAACCTTGAGATACGAAAATTTCGTCATCACAATACTTCCCTGTGAAAGTGTCCCAATATCAGTGATGGTAACCCTACCGATTTTACTTTCTTATACGTAGTATAAGGAAGTAATGTGATGATGAAAATTTTCGACCTCGAGATTTTTGCAGATGTCCACGTTTTGAGGTCCCCTGATACCAAAAAAGTGGTTTTTAAAAAATGTCTGTGTGTCTGTCTGTCTGTCTGTCTCTGTGTGTGTCTGTCTTTGACCACGATAGTGGTCAAACCGCTACAGATATCAATTCCAAATTTTGTATTTATGAATATAATCTCCCTCTTGAGAACTGAATATATTTTGAGCAAAATCGGCAGACCGGAAGTAGTAGTTTACTTCAGTGAAAAAATCGAAATTTGCAAATGTTTCGTCAATTACTAAGTTTAGACTCATTTATAAAGAATTCATAAGTATTTAGAACTTAATTTTCAATATCTTTTGTATAAATAAAATTTCAAAATTCGGACCGGAAGTATCACTTTTACTCTTACCGAATAACGATTTTTTGCAAATATGTCGTAAATTATGCATTCTATATATATTTATGAAGAGTACAAAAGTATTTAGAGTTAGATTTGGAATATTTTTTGTATAAATGAAATTTCAAAATTCGGACCGGAAGTAACACTTTCATACGTATAAGTAAGTCGTGTGGTGGCCACACCTCATTTTTTCGGTAGATCTACCGAATATTGTGGACCTTTCTACCGATCTAGTAAAAGTCAGGGTTATTATCACTGTGTGTATTAAAGATAAGATCAGTTATCGTAACCCTGACTCTTACTAGTTCGGTAGAAGGGTCGGCAGTATTCGGTAGATCTACTGAAAAATCGGTAGAAGTTACCACCACTGCCCAATATGTAGAATTGTGAAATTACTACGAAAATGCGTATTCTTGTGTGAACACAACTTTGTTTAATGTTTGACCGTATCATGTACCAAATGAGAACGAATTCGCAATCTTTTTCGAACATTTGAGGTTACTGGTTCGGTTGTCGATGTGAAGGTGCCAATGCGTCCACGTATAGTTCTATCCAATGAAAATATCGCTAGAGTACGTGACCATGTTGCTAAAACTTCCAAAAGTAGTTTATATTTTATCTTAAACTTGTTCAAATTAAGTTCAATAATTTACTATGTATCCACGTGTTACTTTCATATTGAAAAGAAAATTCCGTGAAATATTTATATCGTCGAGTTTACCAATAGGTTATGTCAAATATCGTATTCAGTCCTAATTTTGAGTAGATTTTACATATTAATCCAAAAAGTCACTTTTGTACTATCCGGGTTTTAGCCGGATGTTTGAATCACTCCTTCGTATATTGAGACACAGGATATATAATAAATTCCCTGATATTTACTTTCCCGTGTATTGTTAGTGGCTGGAGCATTTTTATGATCTGCCGTAGTCTTCCTTGCCAAACAATTATGCAACATACACACATCAAATTACTTACATTGCTTTACTTTTTCCAAGATAAGTGGATAGAAGTCTTTGGCGGTCACATTATTTGGCTCGTATTGCAATACTGAAATATATCAAACTGATAACAAAATGAAAAGAAAATTTAAAAATAAAAAAATTGGAAAAGGAGATGAGATTCTTGCTCTGTAAGCATATGAAATAAAAGAACTGCCAGGGGCAAGAAGTTATTAACGCTGTAGGATCAAACAAAAGGAAACGCTTTGAAAAAAGGGGGAAAATATAATTAAATCGTAAACGTATACTTACTCAGTTTGCAATATTTGAGAGCACTTTCATAGTCTTTAAGCATGACTGCCGACAGAAACTGAAAGTAAAAGAAAACGGAAATGAAAAAGGGAATTTTTTACTGCCACTACATTTTCAGTATAATTTTAATTTTAAAAATATTTTTTCAAAAAAAAAACATACATTACATACTTTATTACAGTAGGGGAAGATTTTAATTAAAATTGGATGAGTTCCTATTTATAGAGTATTATCACACACCTCCTCTCTTTTCATCTTCTATGTCTAATTGTCAGTTTTCTCAGCTACACGATTTGATGAAAACAGACGAACACGTACGAAATCCATCGCTTTATGGATTACGCAAAGGAGCCACAAAGCGAAACATCCTGTCGTCCTTTATTCTGTATGTTTTGCATAATTAAAGTATGTGTAAATATGAAAGGTCTTCAAGAAGACTTTGAGCTGGTTTAAACAAACTTTGTGTAGCAGTAATATTAGCGCTACCCTTTTTTTTTGGAAGATGACTAAATTATTAATAAGTTGTTAAAGAAGCAGAAATATTACAAGAATGAGGAGCTTCACTTTCATTTAAACAATACCGATGATCAAAGAGATACGATTTGCTGAATATTGGACAAGAAAAAAAAATAATAGCCAAAGATATATTGATAATGATTAGGGTGCGGACACGAATGGTTGATGACTCATCGCCCATGGGCGCACTATTGAAATGTTGTACTTTTAAAGAAGTTTTAATTTTATTTATATAATTAGATAACAAGTGGCTGGTGATCTATAAAATACAAAATACCTTATTATTTGTTCATTTTCTCTTCTGTAAGCCTTGTTCTCTTTGAATTAAGTACATCCTTGTAGATGGAAAACGTCCTTTCTACATCGCAACTGGTTATAGATGCGTACTGGAAATATTCTTTTATTTCAGCGTATTTAGAATACACAATTGCCGCAATGTTATTAAAATCTATATTTCTATTAAAAACTGTGTCTAACTTTTGCCGAAGGCCACATCCGAAGTCACTTGGAATACATTTGAAATTATTAATAGCCACATCTAATGTGGTTAATCCATCTTTTAATTTGAGATTTCGATTTTCAAAATACATATGTGATTATTTTAGGCAAATTTCCAAAGTGTTCCTGAAGGAATAACAACTGATTTTTTTAATTTGGGATTTGTATTAGTTCCTTGCGCTCAGAAATACTTCGAGCAACGTCATTTAAACTTGTAACGAAATGTTGTATACTATCGAAATTCTCTGCATAAAAAACTATTTCTGTGTATGTTTTAGCAAAGCTAAGTGACGAACGTGCGATATTTTAGCATTCTGTAACGATATTTTACAGACTTTGTAATAAATTTCGGAATCACTGACAATTCATTTTCATATCAGAAAAAGTAACATAAACAACGTTCTAGATCTAAATAAATGATAACTAAAAATGTACGCGTATGTTATTTAAACTAAACCAAATCCAGTGCACACTTACGTCTAGATAATTGAGAGAAGTTGATTCAATAAATCGGTATTAAACAGACTATTACAAAAATTACGAAGTACGCAATTAACAGTCAAAACAATGAAAAAACGAAACTTACGTAAGTATGAATGAAAATTTTATTTCTCTTGCGAAATATAAGGTAAATATAATAAATTTTAAAAACCCCTCACGCTCCTATCTACGCCGATGAAAAAAGGATTTTACTCATAAATTCCTTATTTTATGGGCATTTTTTGCGCTCATTCTCGGGCACTTCTCGGGCGTAAACAGATGTTGCAGTGTACCATATGAATTAGTGCTATTCAGTAAGCGTGTGTTGTTTACATTATTTCTTTGCTCCGTTATAACTTCGTCGAAGTTTAACCGGGTCATGTCCGCGCCCTACTCATGATTTTAACTTGAACTGATCGATATGCAAACAGCGCCTTTCTTTCCGTTTCTTAGAGAATATTAGCGCTGGTGGTACGTAAGAATCAGATGCTCTGAGGGACTAAACAACAGTAATCAATTGTCTCACTTCTTCAAGTACTATTTTCCCTATACAAGGTTCGTCAGTGAAGAGGGAAAATTTAAAAACTCTGTAATTCATTTGACGTTTAAGTGAGAGCGCTGAAGTTAATGATAAATTGTCAGTCATTCATTTAGTTAGTAATGATGGAACAGTGGTCAGGTGCTCATCGTGCTTTCTGTGTTAAATCGTTTTATAAAAATGGTGATTCCGCGAAAACCGTGAGAAGGTTATTTCGAAATTAGTACAATATTCCGTGTCATGGTCGGATTCCGTCTATTCAAGCAATTAATTTGTTGGTACAAAGGTTTAAAGAAACTGGATCTACTTTAAATTTAAAACATAAAGGAGCAGCAAAAAGTGTTAGAACGCCAAAAAATTATGATAAGATTTTGAACTGCCATAAAACGTAGTCCAAAACGTTCTACGATTAGACATACATTAGCCCCGATGAAATTCAAGTTGTCAAGTTGAATTAAAAGAAGCTGATTTGATTAATCGCATGAATTTTTGTCAAGAAATGTTGCAGCGTTTGGATAAGGAAGAAAACTTAATTCACTATATGTTTATGTCATATGAAGCCTATTTTCATCTGAACGGCTATATAAATAAACAGAAGAACCGATATTGGAGCGCTGAAGACCCGCTTTAATTACAAGATAGTCCAAGAGTGACAGTATGGCACCGTAAAATGGGATGGCTTTGATATTTTTCTCCACATTTTGTTTGTTAAAATTGTGATTTTTAGTGTATATTAGTCAGAAAAAAATGTTTTAGTATGGTACCTGTGATTCCCGAAACATTTCAGTTAAGGATTCATTTATATATTTTATAATAACACGAAAAAAAAAAAACTTTCATGCCGTATCAAAGTCATACTGTGATTGGGGTTACTTTGATAGCCCCTTTTTTATTGCATTTTCTTGAATGGTTTTTTCATGGAGGCTATCGATTTTATCCACAATCAATTTTGCCAAGTAGTTTTTTATCAATTTTAATATACTATGAGGGTGACTTTGATAATGCATAACAATAGCATATGTATCAAAGTGACCCCATTATGCCAATGTGTTAGCTCATAACAACGACATTAACTACAGAAATAAATGACAAAATTGACATTATGTTATATTATGTGAGGAGTAAATAAAAACTCAAGTTATTTCTTAAAGGTATAATTTAATATATAATACCTACCTATATTATAAAATATGAAAACAAAAACGAGAACAATATAAAAAAAAAACTTCAATCAAGAAATAAACATAAAAATAAAATAAGAGTTAAAACTCAAAAACATCAACGCTGTTAGTAAAGACTAATTTCTTACTTCTTCCCCCAAGGGTTTTAATAATCGGATTGGGCAGTATGGATAGAATATCATTGAACGTAGCCTCAAACAAATCGTTCTCAACTTCCTGAAATGTTTTTTTTTGGTCTGTCGTTGCAAGTTGTAGTCACCATCTGCAAGGATCTCTTGCACTTTGGCTGCGTACCGATAAGATATGGAATTCTTCTTTCCTGATAAGACTCTGAAAAGAACAAATATGCCCACTGTTATGTTGTTTGCCTCAGGAGCTTAATAATCTAGTTCGTCATCGAACGCTTCGTTCTCCTCATGTTCTTCTTCCTCCACTTTTGATGCTTCACTTTGAATGGCATCCAAATTTGCAAAGTCCTCCGAATCATTAGATTCTTCCTGAGCACAACACACACTTTTGCCAGGGACAACATTCAGACGGGTTTTCTTTCTAGTTTGAGTGCGCAAAGGGCTGCTAGCAAAACGTTTCTCCTTTAGAAACGTAACTAGAGCATTTTCGTAATTGCCTTGAAATTGTGGATTGTCTTCTTCATTTATATGTGGTATTTTGTCCAACACTTTTTGAGAATTCAGGGGGAAATTCCGCTAGATTGAAAACCACTTACCAAATCGCGCTTAATGGAATCTGGCTCGCTGGGATTTGCATGTTGCATTTTTTCCAGTGTCCTCTTCAGTAGTCTTGGAAATTCTTCTTTCTTCACTGTTATTAATTTAGGGTTGTCCATTTTCCATTTGAGTAAGATAGCTCTCCAAGCAACTTTTAATGGTCGAAAAAGCACACATCCAAAGGTTGTGTGAGGTGGGTTGAGTTGAGTGGCAGACAGACAAAGTTAATATCATTTTGGTGGCTCAATTCTAAAACCTCATGAGTAAAATGAGAAGACAAATTATCACCAATGAGAATTTTTATCCCTGTAAGGCACGTAGCATGGGCAAGAATGTGCTTTTAAACCAGTCTGTAAAACAATTAGCGTCTATCCATCCACTTTTAGTGCGATTGTAGCGAGAACCAGAACGGCAGCGTTCGTTACAACATGGTTCACCTTTCGGCCCAATTTCCGTCCATCTATCCCACAAGTGTTCGGATTTATAGCTAACGTAGGGCGGTAACATGGTTCCTGAGGCAGACCCGCAGAACATTACTGATGTCGCGGACTTACTATGATTTATTATATTTTCCGGATACTTTTTATCCCTTTTAAACAATAATTTCTTCTTTCCCGGGTTATCAGCCACATTTGTTTCATCGTAATTAAACAAATTATATGTAGGTACGCCATCAATAGATGTTTTCAAATGGTCAAAGTAATCCTTAATCGTATGGGTTGACACTGAAGCCCGAGTGCGCTTTATGTTACTTGCAAGGCGTTGCGTAAGGGTGTCCTTATGTCTCAGCAATAGTGAGTAAACCCAGTCCTTTCCCGGTCTGTTATCTTTGAATTTGCCAACAATTCGTCCCTGACGTTCTGAAAACGACTTTGTTACCATTTGTAAGTCTTCCATACTCATAGGAGAACCCCAATCACCACACGTGACTGCAGCGTTTATTATTGCCCTTTCTTCTTCTGGTTTGAATACTGTTTGTCCACCATGTACATTACGGTGTAAGCCTTTAAATTTATTATATAGAGTGTCGTATGGAAGTCCATAAGTTCTGGATGCCTTCAATATAGACCAACCATTTTCCGCCACTTTTGTTAAAGCCTCTTCGAGTTTCTCTTGTCTGTAATTTTGGTAACTTCTAGCACCAACTTTTTTTTTTTTTGTAGATACGTCCCATAATTCCAACATCCACTAGTACAAAAAGTGCTTTAGATTAGGCAGGGATGACTTCTCAAAGTGTATTTTAATGTACTTATTGCACGGGGTGAAATTGATAGTTTTATCAATCAAAGTGACCCCAACATTAAATGGTCCCTTTTTAAATTAACCGGTATGATTTTCAAGCAAAACCAGACAAAGTGAGGTTAAATAAGTAATTCGTAATAGCATTAGCAAAAAAGATTCAAGGTTTTTTTATCAAAATCACAAAAACGAAGGGTGTTTTTCTCGAGTTGCCATTTTACCATAAATCTATTGCTGTAGTTTGCTAATAGATAAAAATAATAGCCGCCTTACTTACCGTCAACAAACTGGTGCACGTTATTGCTGGAAACTTAATATAACCAATAGCAGAAGAGCGGATATTGGCAGATACTTTATGGCGGTCTATATAAATTTCACGTAAAAGTACGATTGATTACAAAGCCAAAATCAATTTCACCCCATTTTACGGTATGCTCTTTCATCGTCTGGCATTATTGCACAATTCTTTTTTGAAGATGATCGAGAACATGTTACAACCGATACTGCAGTTCGTTACATAAACATGGTCACAACATTTGTGAGGCAAAAACTGGTTCGATTTCCAAAGATTACGTGGTTCCATCAAGACGGCGCTACCAGTCATACTGCGTGTATGTCTATTGCTGCTTTAATGGAACTCTTTCCGAACCATATCAAAAAATGCTACATCGCCGGATTTGCCCACATGCGACTTTTATATTTGGGGTTGGCTCAAGAGCAAGGTTTACGTTGAGCGACCGCAAACCTTAGACTAAATAAAACTAAAAATTCATGAAGGAGTTGCACGTATTACACCGGAAATATTACGGCAAGCAATGAAAAATTTTCGAATAAGAATGCGTAGATCGTAATGATGCCCACCTGTCAAGTATTGTTTTTAAAAAATAAAATGGCAAGTCTGACCTAACAGAAAACTGCAAAAACATTAATGTTAAAATAAATACTGCTGTAGATGCAGTAGTTTTAAATTTTCCCGCTTTACTGACAAACCCTGTATATATTTTTCTTATATTTGTCACAATTTTAGGGATTTTATTAGGGCACGTTAGTAAACCGGTTTCGTCAATGCTAATTATAGACTTTGCAGTAAAATTATATTTTTATATACAGCTGTTAAGATTATCAAGAAACCTCAAAATTCTAATTTTGTTGGGACCCATTGCCCGCACAGCGCTTACTTTTTTTGACTTCCTAACTGACAAATTGTGTCTTTTGCAAAATAGGGTTATATAGGTTTTTGTTGAAAGAGTGGTCTAGTTTGCACATCTCTGCGTATCTAGACGCTATAGATTTTCCTAAGCACTTTTTTTCTCTATAATAGTCGCTCATTGGGTAAATTTGTTTTGTATTATACAAAGTATTCCATAAGTTCCTTTTTTTGTTGTAACTACTAATTGCAAGTGCAGAAAACTGGATTAAACGTACATTCCACATTTTCCCTAAGTCAATATTTTCAAACAGAATCGCCTGAGTGTTGATTCATTTCCAAATTGCTTACCAAATTTTTATGCGCATGCAATTAGTAAGTGAAAATAAAAGTAAGTATAATTGTATTAGGACCTTTTATTATACAATACTAGCAAAAATTGTGTCTATATAATGCGTCGTTTTCGAGAAATATAATTTTATAAAAACATTAAATTTTACATAAAAATGATAATAAATCAAAAAAACTTCAGATTTTAGGTCAATGCTGTCTTAATAATATTTAACTAAGAATTAATTGGTGTTCTATTTAAAAAATAATAACTATGGTCAATCACCTAATTATGGAACACTCTGTATAATAAAACGTATTTTTAAAAGGTACTCCTGTGGGTATTTAAAAAAAACATTCAAAATATCTGTTATCATAAAGTCACAATCTGCCTTCCCCATGCAGATGACTCACACTGTATATTCCACGGCGCTGGTGAATGAATAAATATATAAAGGGTTTGTACGGAATGCACAACCGCATCCACGTTTAAAATTGCATTTACTGTACCTATTCTAGTAAGTCTTCGTAATTGCTTACGTAACTGATTCCAAGGTAAGGGAATATAATCTCAAACAAATCAAAGAAGATCCCATAACGTAAAATTCCATGTTACTCTTTTCTTCACAAATAAAAGTATACTACAAGGATTGAAATATATTCCATTTCGATTTGACACAAGAAGTCGATTCCTTCAACGTAAATTTAATTACTTTCCATTCAATGTCAAACTCTCTCTGAAAGACTTCCAACTGGAGGTGAACCGACTTTGCCGAACAGAACCCCAATAATTAAAGTCCGTTGAAATTAGAATTATTTTTCCCCTGAGAGCCGCGCGACAATTTTAATTACGTGTTCTCATTTCGCTCGTCAAATCATATTCTGATTAATTTTCCGTTCCAAATTGATAACGAGGGAAGGAAGGTGACCCACCTTCCTTCCCTCGTTATCAATTTGGAACGGAAAATGACCCAGTCATATTACGGAAGATCAAATTTGACGAAAATTGAATTCTCTAAATGAATTCCGAGATGAATATATGCGAGGCATTGGGGATGGCCGTGCGCGACAAGCTGGTAACTAAATTGACACTTGATGTGTGCCGATATTAATTGGTCATTTATGCAGCGTCCATGAGTTCAGTGTTCGAAGTTATTCTGGGATTAAATTGGATTTCAATGAAAATTAGGATTACCATTTCATTCGACAGCATTAATTCCATTAAAGTGAATACAGTTAGAGTACTTAAATATGAATTTAAAGGACACACACGCAACTTCCATTTTTAGTTACTAAACCAAAAGTAGTCACTGAAAGTCAAGACAGGACCAAGTTGTTACAATTCACTGTCAGAAATTACATAGTTTGCAAAGTTTCTCACAAATACAAGCTTGATGCTAGCACAAAAGTTATGATTAGTGTTATCCATCAATAGTATGTATTTCATTGTATAGAACCCATCTAAAAATTTTATGACAATTATGCAAGAAGGACATGATAATTTTTTTGGCGAATAGCGACAATATAGCCTTTAGGTACTGTTCCATAAACATTCAATTTCTAAAAAAATAATGCTAGAACATCTTTCATTTCCATTTACAATACTCCCTAATATCGGCCGTTTTATAATATACTAGCTGGCCCGACAGACGTTGTTCTGCCCTTTCCGATAGGTGGCGCCATGAGTCGACTACAGCGCCACCTATCGGTTCCAGATTCTTTGATTTTTTTAAGTACTAAACCAACATACATCGTGAATATGAGTCATTTTAATCCATAAATATAGAATTTGTTAATAACTTGATTACAACGCCACCTATTGGATCCTAGCATACCTGTGAACAATAGTCTCGACAAAACCAATCTGTTATATAGTGACAAAAAATTGATGGATAATAAGAAATAAAATAGCTAGATTTGTTGAACAGATCGCGAAAAAACACAAAAGTAAAAACGAATGTGGTTTTATTTTAATTTAGAAATTTTTTTTCCAGATTTTCTCCAGATCTTCCAAATTTTTTCTTTCCATTGAAAATATTCAACTGAGTTATTTACAACCCTGGAGCATAACGACAACACACAATAAAAATAAAATAAACAAATATGTCATTCCTATCGTCAGTTATGATCTAGAGCGCGTACAGAAATTATTGTGTTTGTAGTTTTTCTTAATTTTCCTACTTTCCTTTGTAATTGTTCCGAATTCCTTTTCCTGAAACCATTTCCAGGACATAACGAACAAACCAAAAAGAGGATTACGTATATTCATCGTTCCAATTGTGAGTTTATACAAAAATCGTATAGACAAAAAGCACTTTCAGTTTTTCCCGAATTTTCCAATTTTCCGGGCAAAAGCCAAATCGGTCCAGCCGTTCTTAAGTGATGCGCTACCAACGAACAGCATTTAATTATTATTTATATAGATTAATACCCATTTTATCCTAAATTCCATAAATTAATATATACTTTTTCATAGACAGTCATGAAAATAACGTTTTTCATATTTACGGTAAATACATATGACAAATTTGTTATATAGACTAATTATTTATTACAAGATTATGAAAAATATTACCTCTCACTAACAATGTACCTAACATAATGGAAAAATTCAATAAACACTTTTCTAAATGAAACGAATAAATTAATCTTAGTAACATAAATCTTAGTAGTAATTATCTGAAAATTACATCGTTGCATGTTTCTTTGTGCTCTAATAACACTAATGTTACTTGACACTTTAGCTAATATCATTATGGCGTTTAATTACTTTTCAATTTATTTGACAGTAAGAGTCAAGAAACTAAACTTGGAGTCTGTGGCAGTAAGAGTCAAAATTATCGGTGAAAACATAGAGAGCTGGAATGTATAGCCTCAGTATTTTATAAACAATATTGGGATAGTGGTAATACATTTTCCGTATAAATATAACTCAGAATAAAGAACGTTACACCGTTATGCTGTTGTCATTCTCGTAAAATACAGACCTCAGTTGTTATAAGCAACGCTCTTAAATAGTAAAAGCAAGAGAAAATTAAGTAGTACTAATTATTTTTTTAAGGTATGTTGAAAATGAAGCCATTTAAACGTAATATTGATTTCTACTCATTTTCTACCTAGGTATACATTGCTAAACATGCAAATCTAAATATTTACGTAAGACATTATATAGTATGCATTTTATAATGAGTAGAAAGTTTACTCAGCGGAAATAATGAGTCTCGAACCTAACCTTTTATTGAGAGAAAATTATGTTGATGAGCTATTTACCTGGAAAAGTAGGGAAGTAGGGTCGGAACACAGATAATATTTGAAGCAACTCACAACAAAACAAAAAAGAAAGGTGAACACCATACATGTTTCAATTAAGAGCTATGTTTTATTTAGTTTATCAACAATAATAAAAAAAGAATATGCTGAAATATTTAATGTGAATCAGTAATTAATAATGTTAAATATGAAAGTGTGTTAATTAGTTGTACAGCAAATAAGCAAATTTATAGTGATATAATTGTTATAAAGAAATGAAACATTTAAATGAATGTAAATCACCAAACAAAGAAAAACATACCTTACAATCTGGACACAGATGTTTGGTGTCACACAAGAGGCCCAAATCAAAACACACAGGTAAAACCCCAAAAATTACGCAACACAAGTAGGAGACTCCTTAATGAAACACATTCTATATGTATATCCACAAGTTAAATAGGGTGTCTCTAGCTGGTACTAGATAATTTGTGCTTCCAGCTCATACTAGTTCCCTTAAAATAAAAGAAAATAGATGAATATTACCAAAAGAAATTAATATATATCGTAAGACCACGTGGGGTCGCCATAGTTAATAATTAAAATATTAAAGTTTGAAGAAAGAACTCAAATTGGAATAATCATAACCTACCTCAAATATTAGCAATTTCTACATCTGTAACTTGTACATATAATCAATGGCAGACGACCATAACTTCTAACGACAATTAAACTCTTGTGAATAAAACTTTCCTAAACAATTATCTGACATACAGTCGTTATAATAAAAGATACGATAATTAATACTTAAACTTCTGCAGAATTTTTCTATTCAAATGGCTGACGTCAAACGACCGGATACTTGATCAAAAGGTCGTGAAAAATAGCAGGATAAAACCACAACGTGTTGAACGAAATCTTACGAAACAAAATTCAAACTAGAATGTTTAAAAACTTAAAATCAATTAACTGTCCACGAGAAATGAATTTAATTAGTCTTTTAAAAACAAATAATTAAGAATAACTACACCAGTTACTCACATATGTCGCAAGAAGGCTTAAACGTATTAAAAATATTGAAATTAATTGAACCACGATTTATTCAAAATTAAAATAAATTACACAATACGTACGAGGGCGACCTGAAATGTTTCCGAAATCGACAAGAAAAACACGGTCTTGCTGTGGTTTTTTATTTTTATTTTTCGATGTAGTCTCCTCGAAGATCAATACACTTTTTCAAACAGTGCTCCAGTCTCTTCAAGCCGTCGGAAAAGTAGGATGTTTCGAGGTCTGCAAAATAGCCATCTGTAGTGGCGATGACTTCCTCATTTGAGCAAAATCTCTTTCCTGGCAGCGATTTTTTCAGGTTTGGGAATAGGAAAAAGTCGCTGGGGGCTAGGTCCGGTGAATATGGAGGATATGAGAAACTAATTCGTAGCGCAACTCATTCAATTTGGACAAGACGATGCGGGATGAATGAGCCGGTGCATTGTCGTGCTGAAAAGCACTTTCTTCCGCTGCAAACGGGGCCGTATCTCCTTCAATACTGCATCGATCGGGTCGATAAATCGCTGTAGTATTGCCCCGTGATCGTCTTTCCCTTGGGAATCCCAAAAAATGGTGGCCATGACCTTTCCGGCCGATGGAACGGTCTTAGCTTTCTTCGGAGCTGATTCGCCCGGAAAACACCACAGCTTCGATTGTTCCTTGGTCTCCGGTATGAAGTGGGGATATGGCCAACGCGTTCTTCTGAGATGCCTGTTGTCTCTACTATCTCTTTCAGCTTCAATCGGCGATCGGCTAACACGACATCATGAATCTTGTCGACCCTTTCATCGTTGGTAGCGCGTTTTGGGCGTCCACCGCGTGGTTCATCACTTGTGCTTGTACGGCCACGTTTGAACTCGCTCACCCAGAAGCTGATGGTCGAAAATGACGGAGTAGATCTGCCATGAACCTCTAGCAAAATATTTCGAATTTCCGTGGCCGTTTTCCCAGCCATCCAGAAGTGCACGAAATTCGATTTTATCAATTTTTGCAAAAGCGCCTGACTTGCTACATAAAACACACTCTTAAATAACAACTATTGACAGTAGACGTCTGAAATTTTGAGAGTTGCCCTTGCCGACCAATGAATCCACTTCAACCTTCGTGTGCCGATTCCGGAAACATTTCAGGTCGCCCTCGTACTAACATCGCGTTGCAAAATACTAACAAAAATTAAATGTTAATCAACAATTCATAAGAGACCTAGAATATTCAATATTTAACAATAAGTAAGGACTTACAAAATGACGTAAATATAACAACATATATATATATAGGACGAATATTTGACCGCAACAAAGAACAGTAGTTTAAGAGGATAGCACTAAGTCAACAGATGACGTGGATATTTAATGTAAAAAATTGAAGCGTATATACATACACTTAAATTCCACCCAAACCTAGAACACGCTAGCATAATAGCATATGGTAACAGTTTTTAACAATCAAACAGAAAATATTGTTTTTTATTGGTGTACCAATCTTGCAAAACTGGTTTAGTAGTTTCTTTTGACACTCTGACCTAGTAAACCAACGCAATCTTTGCAAATCTTCATTGTTTTACGGTCAATGTCCCTCTAATTTTATAACCAATCATATCTGATCACTTCTTAGAGTCAGAGAGATAGCTGGCAGAATAGATTTGCTAGGTATATTGTTCATTGTTACCAATCGAGATTATAAGTTACCTAATGTTAAATCACCAAACATTTAAATTAACACGTAGGTATTTGCTGTAGGATTTGATGAAGTTAACTGATCCTTCGATTGTGCAGTTGGTTGTAATTGGTTCCAATTTATCATCAGTGTCATACATAGATATGTATGTACGCACTTCCAAACGTACATGCAATAAATAAGAGGAAATATAGGTTAACCATGCATCACTTTTATCACACCTTCCGGTGTAATAATTCTCTTTAATAAAAAAAAGAGGTAGGGTATGTGGGCGCCGCGCTCGGGCGCGAAATACCGCATAGATATACTGAATATACCGTCCCGAAACACAATTTAGATAAAAAAAACATTTTTCGCTTACCTCCGCAAGAAATTCCGTCGGTGCCGAAATGCTCTCGTCCGCATCGGTGTATTCGCTGAGGTCTTCGTTACTGCTCGATGTCGGCTTGTGCAGGCCAACGTTCCCATTGTCCTCCGTTGTCATTGCGTCGTCTGCTGAGTGGTCCTGCAATATAATTTAACGACATCGTAAAAAAAGTGGAGACCCGGAAGTAGAGGTAGAGAAGAAATCGGGAACGTTTAATGGGAAGTTTTGCGGCGTGCGGTGGCTTAAAGTGGTATTCCTTAACCTCTTCCCTAATGGTATCGTAAGTTCATTTTTTCCGGATTATTAGTGATGTGTTACGCCGCCTGCGGATGACATAATTTTAATAATGTTGGTAGTAAAAGTAATTTACCCGAACTCAACGAGCTCCGGGGATATAGTCATGGGATACAGAGGAAGGTTACCCGTGGTACCTTTTACAAATCGAGGTCACTTTATATATTGAAAACAGTTTAAATTTTTTGGCATGTGTCATAGTTATGACAGTTAGGCGTGTGTTCTTTATTTATAGCAAGTACTGCAAATATGACGTAGTTGAGAAAAGTTTTCTGTTTTAAGTAAATTACACCGACGAACCAAAAAGGAAACCTTTCTTTGTTTCAGAAGCAAAAATATATGATTCTGAAAGCACTTTTTCTCCTGAATTCAAATATGATATTGGTTTCCCCCCATCATGCAAGATTTCCGAGAGACAGAGATATATAATTTCAAACATTTTAATACCCCCTACATTCTTAACTACACAATATTCACACATTCTAACCCACCGGAAAAGTAAGAAATGATATTCTGCCATATTTCGCATGTATAGGGATGCTCCACATGCGAAATATGGTAGAACTGATAGTCCAAAAATAATTGGACAGCATCTTAGGAATACAGTTGCTTTGATACATCCTTTCCATAGCTGGAATCGCCTGATGAAAGTGTTCCCTCCGCTCATCGCTCACTGCGTCAAGATTTTCGGAGAAGAAATCTAGGTGCGAGTGCAGGAATTGTACTTTTAAGCACATATTACAATCCAACAATTATTATAAGATCGTTGACAATATCACGGTGATTTTGCGCCTTTCGATTTCGCAAAAATATGTAACGGAGGTAGATACACATTTTGACAACATCAAGGAAACCACTTATGGTGATGTTACTCCGATATTTAGTATATCAATAGATTTCATTCAAAATTTATTTTGCCTTCCATACTCATTCGCAAATGTGGAAAGCGTTTTTCAAGTATTAACTTATAAACAGCGAAAAAATTAGCGACTGCAACAATATATTGATTATTGCATACCAAGAAATTTATTTAGAAAAGTTGATATGATTTTGCAATTGAAGATAAGTTGCTTTTAAAAATTAATAATCATAATTTATATAAACCTACCTTTATAAGTATTAAGTAAAGAGAGGAAACTAAAGATAAAATCATATTTTTTTTCCAGATTGGTTGTTTAGAAAGGTATAAGTATTAAGAATATATAAGTATGTATGTCAAATCCTATACGTAAGTAATTATTTATTATTATTTAATAAAGCTTATATAATGGGTGACTCAGAATGAAATTCGATTTTGTTTTTGAATCGAGGGAAAACTGTCAGTATCAGATTATTTTTATTGCTACCAGTCAAATTATCGTTTTGTGGATTTTTTTCCAATGGAATGCTTTAGTGGTAAACAACGTACTTTTTTGTTAAAGCAATCTACAAAAATGCTCATTCTTACGTGCATGTCCAGAGAGCGTTCCGAAATTACTACAATTTGCGGTGTGCTCATCAAAGTCTATCTGCTAATTTAATTAAGCAATGGATACGCAAATTTGAAGTAAGTGGTTCTACAATTTCTTCTAAGCCCCTGTCCGCAGAAGATCTGTTAGTAATGAAATCAACATTGAAGCTGTAAGTGCTGCTGCAATCAATCTCAGTAGATGCACAACGATATTCTTCGATATTCCGCAATTTTATAGAACCAGCATTACAAGCATTTGAAGGGTAGATAATCGCACATGGTTCCAGCAGGATGATGCCACAAGCCATACTGCGAATAAAGCTTTAGAGGCAGTAACAATGTTTTACCATCAAAACTTAATTTCGCGTATAGGTAACATTGACTGGCCTGTAAACAGTTGTAATTTGTCACCATTAGATTTCTTCCTATGGGGTTTAAAAGGATTAAGGTGTATGAAACTCCACCAGCTAAAGCTAAAGTAAGACGGAAACTTAGAGAGAGTAGACTGACTTCACGGAGACCGGCAATAGAAACACAGTTACAACTCAAGCATCGTAGAACACGCCTTCATTTTGCGCATTTGCATGCAAATTTGAATGTTCAACAGTGGAGTGAAGTTCTGTTCACAGATGAGTCGCGCTTCTGTTTACGATCTCCAGATGGCAGAGTAAGAGTGTGGAGAACATTTCGGAACGGGTGCCTTTTAGGGGAGGTGCTGTTATGGTATGGGCTCGAATTTCTACTGGAACACGTACCGACCTGATATTTATAGAGAATGGTGCTTTGAATGCTCATAGATACGTGGAGGAAGTTCTTGAACCAGGCGTAGTTTCATTTTATCATTTTATTGGAGAAGGCTTCGTTTTAATGCACGACAACGCAAGACCTGACATTGCACTATTGAACATTTATGCGATCATGTCCAGAGGCGTATTCGCCAACGCGCAGTCGTACCGGAAACTCTTCAAGAGCTAAGATTTGCGCTTGAAGAAGAATTTGAAGCAATTCCTCAAGACTACATAAGAAATTTAAATAAGTCAATGCCGCACCGATGCAGTGTTTTTTAAAGCTCGTGGAGGACACAGACGGTATTGATATTAGACTAGAATTAAAAGTTACCAATTTTATTTTTAGAAGTCGAGAGAGATATCTTGTTTAAACTGTTTTTCTTAATTTCTAAAATTAAATTCACTTCTGTCAAAAATTGCCTTATTACTTCAAAAACTTTGCTTATGTTGTACATACAACGAATAGTTCTTTACTAAAAATAATAATCAAAAAACACTCATATATGCAAACGATATTAAACAAATTAATCAACAAAACTTAATGCAAATGTTTAAGGTACCCCGTCCAACCATTTGGCATTGATCAGTGCAACAGTAAACACTTTCTATACTGCACTCAATAATATCCGGCCTAATTTGTTGCACTGCATCACAAATTTTCTGTTCAAGTTCTTGGGTCTATTGAAATACACTTTTGATTTTAAGTATATAACTCCATTGCATAGATAAAAATCTTAGGGCTTAGGTCGGGGGAACGCGCTGGCCACTCAATTGGTTCCCGCCGCCCGTTTTTCTCTAAATGTAGCATCAAGGTATTGATGGACCACCATGCCAAAATGAGGAGGCGAAACATCGTCTTGAAACCAAATATTCTGATTAGGTACGTCGCCATCTTCATTATTAGGAAGAATAGCTGCCAGTGCTAGCATCCACTCAAAATGCAAAAAAAATTAAATATCGAGCAGCAATCAGGTTTCATTCAAAAAAAAAATATTATAAATATTGCTTTTCTATATCTATATTTGGTTTAATACTTGGCTATTCTGTATAGTAGGCAAGCATTGTTGACAAGTTTATATTGTTTTAGATGACAAAGATGACAAACGTCAAAAGATAATTATGACAAATGTCAAAAAGTATATGAATATTAATATTTATGACAGTCCTTAAATGGCGTTTTAGGTTATATTACTTGACCAATAATAAAATTTTGCAACATCTTAAAATTGACGTCATTTTAAATTACTGGAGCATGTTGGTTGCCAAAGCGACAACCATAAATATATTTTCAATCAGCAGTAATTTGATAATATGTATTTATTATTTAAAAACTTATCCACTCTGGAAACGTAAATAAAAAATCGAGAACATATTTTGTCGGAAAAACGTCCATGACCACGTCTAAGTAGTGTTGTCGTCCTCCCACTGACTAGAGGTTTTCAAGTTTCTACATCTTCTTTTTTCTCAGTAATATTCCTTCTTCAATTGGCTTCCGATCTAAGCTTTATTTCTCTCTTGAAGAAGATACTGCAATATAAATGTCGGCTATTTGTTGTTTTAAATTTTTCGTTGTCATTAGAAAACCTCCAAAATCCCTACAATACTTCTCCATTAATGTAATAATAACTTTGATTCGGTAAACATCCGCGTCCAATTAGTTTCGTAATCTTTCACAATTACATTTGGCGGTAATGGTGTGTTCCATTAGAAACTTGCCCGATTTACTTGATTGAATTTCCCATCCATCGCA
This sequence comes from Amphimallon solstitiale, assembly GCA_963170755.1. Classification (NCBI taxonomy): domain Eukaryota; kingdom Metazoa; phylum Arthropoda; class Insecta; order Coleoptera; family Scarabaeidae; genus Amphimallon; species Amphimallon solstitiale. Next base: position 94,640,701 of record OY720682.1, on the reverse strand, counting down.
AGGCATTGTTCGAAGAGCTTCAATAACTCTGTCGAAAACTCAATTAACAGAACGGCGAGTCGAGTACATTTCAGGTGTCTGCGAGAAGAAGATACATTAGCGTTAATGCATAATTTTGCCGGATGTTGATCGAAAACGATTGCGAAACCATTACACGAGAATGGTTTTATGTCGGTGACCGAATAAGCGTACGCGTGGGGTTCCTTTAAAAGCTTTTGTCACCGGTAGAATTGGTGAGGAGACGAAATATCCACAATCTATTCTAAACGAAATGTACGTTATTGTATGTACAGGGACTCACAGTCAAAATTATAAATGAAATATAGAAAGAAAGACTTACACGATGTGGTATACGACGGAGCGTTTTTAATTCATTTTTAACCAATGTTGCGTTCACGCAACACAGTTTTTTCGATTTTTTTTTTAAAAGCAGCTCTTGATTTATTTTTTAACATTTAAATTCTGTAATTTTGTTGTTAATGGTTTGTTATCTTATCACTTCTTAAAAATCTGCTACAATATTTCCCAAAGCTGTCCAAAAAAATTCATTGAAACAAATAATTACGGTTTGTAGGGTTAGGTCGCCGAAATCGTACCACTTAATGCATTCTGTTCATTTCCTTCAAACATGGTATTCTGTAGCGGTTTATATTTTTGTTTTATTTGACAGGTGGAGTATTATAACAGAAAAAAATAATAAGAACGAAATACATAGGCAAAAATATATTTTATGGCACTTTTATTGTAATCCTACAAATGGTTCGATTTGGAAACATTGCTTCCTAAATCGTCCCTGGGGTATTTTAAATCATACCATTCATTATATTACCTACGTGCACTTATGTTTTTTTTTTGTTTTGAATACAGGTTGGGAATAAAATGTTATTTTTATTGAAGACTCTCCTGTGCATTTTCCATGTTCCCATTTTTTACAAAGATGTATTCTCTTTCTTTTCTTTTATTTAAATTTTCTCTTCTAGTACATGCTTGTTTGGGCGAGATGTTATTAGAGTAGCCTTCTGTGGTCCTTTTGTAAGACGTGTAACATGTCTTTTTGTTGGTTTAGGAAGAGGGCTCACTATATCTAAAGTGAGAAAAAGCTGCCTTCTCTCTTTCTGGTTCTACTTGTACTATAGTTGTTAGTGGTACATGGTTATTATCTTGATGATTTGTAAGAATATTTGCCTGTATTTCATTGTTGGGAATATCCTGCACATATTCAGAATTTTTTGGAATGTTTACTACCGTTTCCCTCACAGTTTTCAACATCGTCTACGATCATTTCTCCTGGTAAATTCTCACTTGTTACAAAGTCTGAGTCCTTAAAAACATTTCTATCAATTGGCCATACTCTATTAGCCCGAAACCCACCCTTTACATTGTGTGTTGTTGCAGCCTGGACATATGCCTCAGTTAACAGCTGGATAACTTCAAATTGGGTAACCTTTTTTGAACGTGTGCTATGCCCATCTAGAAGAATCAGTACCTTTTGGTTTTCTGTGGGTTTCACAAATAGAATAAAATGTTTAAGTTATTTATGAAACAATTTTGAGTTTATATATCCAGTTTTACTAACTTCCGTAAGACTATTTGGGAAAACGTCATTTTTTAAACCTGGATGCATACGAACTCTTTTGAAAATAGTCATCGAAAGAACAGTTGCATTGCAACAGCACACGATTGCTGTGTTTGCGCTTCTTTCTCCACTTGCTATGAATCCAACTATTTTGTTCTGTGGAGTAGCCAGATTCATCAACGTTATAAATATGTCGAGCTTCTATTTTGTTGTTCATCAACAATATTTTCCAATACATCAAATAATTCGGACACATTTTCTCTATTAAAACCCTTACAACGAGCTATCGATGAATTTTCAGGTTGCCGCAAACCTAATTTTGGTTCTCTATACATACATTTCTTACCATCTAATTTATTTTTATTCTCAAAGAAGGTTTTTTTTTAAATGCACGTGAATTAGCCTCCATTAGATCATACGTAAGTTTCCTAACATCTGCATTATGGTAAGTCCGAAAAGGCACTCTTCAAATAACAAAATATGATTTACTAGACCATTTTCAAGTAAGACAGGAATAGCAGGTAATCGACAATTACCTCTTCTTTTCTCCTTCAATTTTGTGATTTTTTTTGGGTGGTCCTCTGCTTGTGCCTGTTCCGCTCTTTCCAATTCACACCTTGTCCTTTGCCGTCTACGTGTCTTCAATGTAAGCTTAGGAATGTTATACTTTAAGCAACATTTATTCAACTTAATTTTTTCACTTGTATATTCTTCTAGAGCTCTTTTCATGTCATCTTTATTCTATTTTCCATATTGCCTTCTTGCCATCTTTAGCTTAAGTAACCATAATCAATAAATACAATAAAAATCGTACCTGTACGATATACAATACTCAACAACGGGAAGATTTATAAAACTCTGGCATATTATGAATAAATTACAATTCCAACCTATAAACTAAAGAAATCTTTTTCTTTCTTCTTATTGTTTTAACCTACATACTACATTTAATCTTCTTTGCAACACAAATTTACCTGGATTACGAACACTTTTTTTAACGGCATGTAAAGAACAGTAAACGTCGCTTTCTGAATGCATATTACAACAGTCAGCAGTCAGCATGTGTGATATCGTTTATAATCCCAGCAATATTGATTCTGGAGAAGATGTGTTTACTGTTATACGTAAGTACGTATTTCTCTATACGGATTTTGATTCGCGTGTGAAAAATGTCGTATGGCGGAGATTTATGTTGTCCTAGATGCGTCCTTGGAACTGGCGTCGTGTAAACCTGACTTCCGATCCCTAGTCATTAAGGTCTAATTAGTCGTTAAGCAAACTCTGAAAGTTGAATTCCTTTGATTATTTCTGTAACTAAATAAATGTTAATTTATTCTTTTATCTAAATTCCTCCCCGTTTGGTCAATATCTATTTTATAACACTCTCGGCTTTTTAATTTATATAGGGTGTTCAGAAACTCTCCTGACAAACGAAGACCGGAGATTCCTCAGATAATTTTAAGACAATTTAACCCAATTCACTCTAGTCCGAAAATGCTTCCTAAGGGAGCTAGAGCTCTTTGAAGATGGCGCCTTGTAATTAGTTTTTTTTATATCTCCCGAACGCTTCTATTTAGCAAAACAAAAACTGGTATGCTTATTTATCCTCCAGAGATGAATCGATTCCATCAATTGCGAATTTCTAGTACCGGTCATAGGCGTCCGTTTTGGGTAGGTAAACGGTTATTTTAACGCATAACTTTTTTGCCCTTAACTTTTAAGCATTTGTGACACTAGATTATTAAATTTTCAGGTATTCTAGTACTAAAAGGTACTCTTACTTTAAGTCGGTAGGATACACCGTTTTCTAGAAAAGTCGATTTGAAAATTTTTCGTTTTTTCGTCATTTCATCTTTCGTCATTTCAACTTCGCGAACTGACAACAATTTGACAATTAAAAACGTAGGTTTTATTTCTGTTGGCAGTTCAGAGCGAACTAGTGCAAAAAATAATAAATTGAATTTTAATGACGAAAAAACGAAAAATTTTCAAATCGATTTTTCTAGAAAACGGTGTATCCTACCGACTTAAAGTAAGAATACCTTTTAGTACTAGAATACCTGAAAATGTAATAATCTAGTGTCATAAATGCTTAAAAGTTAAAGATAAAAAAGTTATGCGTTAAAATAAACGTTTACCTACCCAAAACGGGCGCCTATGACCTTAGGAAGCATTTTCGGACTAGGGTGAATTGGGTTAAATTGTCTTAAATTTATCTGAGGAATCTCCTGTCTTCGTTTGTCAGGAGAGTTTCTGGACAGCCTGTATACACCTCACTTTTTTTTTCTAGTACGATAGTTTTCGATTTTTGTTTTGTTATAAATTTTCCATGAGAATTATCAGTTTTTTAAGCTATGTTTATTGAGTAATTTACCTATTTTCTCACTAGTTGATCCAATGTTTGTAAAAAATATATAATTATTTGTTGTTTCTTTTAAGTTTGGGTATACCATTCCTATCGCTTTTCTATACCTTTTTCCCCCTTAAAGTTTGTGTTTATTGCCCGCGGCTGTATTTGCTATTTGTTTTATAATATTTAGTTCCTTTTGGAAGTTTTCTTGATTTAGTGTCAATGTTATTAATGTATGGATCATGCAATGAAAAGTTGATAATTTATATTTTAACGGATATTTTACGGATGACATGAGCTATTATGAATAATACTTGCTAAATTTGAAGGTTTATGATGAACTGGAAAAACATGCTTATTTTTTGTCTCGAAATAGTAAGATCCAGGAAATTTATACAATTGTTTACTTCTTTTTCTATAGTGAAGTTAATGTTTTTATGTAAGTTATTAATGTATTCCAAAAATTGATTTCACTATCACTCTGTGTCTGTAAAACAAGCTAAAATATCATTAACATATCTATGCCAATAAATAAATTGAACATAGGATGTTTTGAAATTAGTGTTTCTAAACGACACAAATTTTTAGAAACTCAAATTTCAAAACTCTGTTTTACTACATACCTTGATAGACAAAATATGTTTTCTACTTCGGTGTTATAAAATTCATTTATCGCCAACCGTCAGTAAAGTGATGCGTTACCATAGCGTTTTACGGAGGTAAACACACACTTTATCGTACTGTACAATAAAGTACTTTACCTGCCGCTAATATCTGTCAACGTAGCCATGACTGATGACTTTAAACATAAATCGTTTGTCACTGTCATAAACTGTCATAAGTTATTATATCTTTATTTTTAAAATTAACAATTTTCACGGTTGGCGATAAAATTTTGTATGCACCATGTCAGTAAAGTACCTTTATCCAACTCGTCTTTTACTCGCCGCGCTCGCTTCACTCGCTTGGCTCGTAAATCAGACTCGTTCGATAAAGTGTCACTTTACTGACTTGGTACATAAATAACTATTATCGCCAACCGTCAGTAAAGTGATGCGTTACCATAGCGTTTTACGGAGGTAAAGAAACACTTTATCGTACTGTACAATAAAGTACTTTACCTGCCGCTAATATCTGTCAGCGTAGCCATGACTGGTGACTTTAAACATAAATCGTTTGTCACTGTCATAAACTGTCAAAAGTTATTATATCTTTATTTCTTAAATTAACAATTTTCACGGTTGGCGATAAAATTTTGTATGCACCACGTCAGTAAAGTACCTTTACCGAACTCGTCTGTTACTCGCCGCGCTCGCTTCACTCGCTTGGCTCGTAAATCAGACTCGTTCGATAAAGTATCACTTTACTGACTTGGTACATAAATAACTATTTTCGGCACTCGTTTTGGTTGTATAAAGTCTTACTTTATCATATACTAATTTTATTTTTTTGTAGTTGGCAACAAAAATATGGAACCAAACCATATTTAAATGCCAAATATAAACATTTTAAGGCGGGTTTTTCCAACTCCGATTAAAATGTCGACTAGCGTATTCATTGATTAAAACACCGGATAGTACAAATTTACGTTTTTCCATCACCATCTCTAATCACTAATTAAGAACGTCATTAATGGAAGAAATTTTAAGTGGTGTTTGTAGTCAAAACAGATTGTTGCAATTTTATATTCATTATCTATAGATAAACAAATGCTCTTTAAAGTTGAATAAAGAGCATTATTTGAATGATAGTAGGAATGATATTAACAACTACCGTTCTGTAGTTGTTAATATCATTCCTAGCTCCACTTTTGTAGACAGGAATAACTTTTGCCCTTTTTAACATCTCAGGAAACGCACTTGCCACGTACGACAGGCTAATCAAAAACGTCAACGATATGCTATTTTCTTAACGACATGCCTCAAGATATTACATGGAATACCATCAAGGCCACAGGAAGACTTTCCCGATGAGACCATTATTTCATCAGACACCTCCTCAACACTCGATAGATCCAAAACAATCGTGTCAACATATGAAACAGGAAGAGTATTTTAATCGGTGCTGGAAGAATCATAAACGTAGTTGGATGGTAAAATTTCTAATACTATTATTGAAATTTATTTCTCAGTACTGCCGATATTCAAATATTTAAATTGTTTTAGTTAAAAATTAGTTACCAACTTCAAAGAAACTAAATTTCTAAAATGTTCGAACAAAACATGTCTCTCATTTTAAGACTTTTTTGAACATTTAATAAGAGAAATGGAAAAAATAATATAAGATACACGTATCATAAGACATTTTAGGCAATTGTTCTTTCGAAAACTCGTCGCGGTCATTTCGTTCTCTATTGAACGCGTAGGCAAATCTTTAGTCTTATAAAACTCGAATTTAAAAAAAATAAAATAAAATAATGGTATATTTTATTTTTAAGAAGCGCCTTCATAATGTATGTACAAAAAATGCTAGTAGTGATTCACAGAGCTTTAACACGCAGAATATTATAAGAGAATGGTTTGTCTATTTATAATTTTATACACAGTATTTATAATCATTGTAGGTACATACGTTTTTGATATGTTTTTGTAATTCCTAAGTACCTAACTATTCATGAAAATTTTAACAAACTTTTAACAAAATTTTAAATGATACATTTATTTCGATAATTACATTTATTTAAACATGTTATTCATACCTTAACTTAGACATCAGTTTTAAAATTTGACATATTTTTTGCCATGTACTTGATATATTTCTTCTTGAATTTTAATAAATATTAATTATTAAAGAACTTTGTAACAATGTTTTACAACCAAGGTCTGAATATGTGAATATTTTTTTTGTAATTAATTGTCAATAACAAATTCTGATTATTACACGAAGGGCCACACGTAATTTAAATGTAAAAATTTTTCGTAATAGCATTTTACAATTTTAACTGTAAGTAACTGTACACATAGAAAAGTGTCAGGCTGGCTGAGTTTACCAGACGTGATTTATTAAATTCGCTGTCGGAAGATTGATGCGTTCGGTATGTTAAAATGGAAGCTGCCGGATCCAGCAGGCAAATTTTCCCTTTTATTTGTTGGATATTGGACATTTACGTTGGAACCTGCTATTTCAATGAAAAATTCTGGTAATTAGGATGTATTTCGACGCTGTTTTGAGAGTTTGTTTGCTGGGAAAAGAAAAAAAATGAGGACGTGAAAACTGTGTTGCTCTTCATGCAAATTTTAAGTATCTGTTGCTTTTACTTTGAAAGCGTAATATTTACATATTTTCGGTTACAAAAACTGTTGAACAGAATGACAAGCCTCTGAAAATGTAAATGCATCTCACATGTAAAACATTTGCTTCAATATTTGCTTTATAAATCGTGTTTTTGGCCAAATATTTTCGGCTTTGTTGGGGTGTGTATTTGCTAAATTATTTTTGTATGTTGCATTACTATAAGTGAATATATAGCGTAACACAATACTAGACAAATTTGAATATAAAGAAATAAATGCTTCTTTATGCCGCTACCTACTTGCAGTTGAGTGGTTAATTTTGGCGCTTTTCTGAAAACAATCATCTAGCTATACATCATATTTAAGGGTCACAAAGCTTTAGAATATATTTAATGACTAGCTTCGTTTTACACAGGAGAACTACATGCCTCATAAAGAAATAAATTGGAGCCTCCAGATAGCGTGTCTCAACAGTAAGGAAGTATAAAGAAAGACAGGTTAAAATTACTAGTATCACTAAGATTGCAAAATTCAAAACAATTATAACTATTTTTTCTGTGACGGGAAAAAAAGTTGACATTTTATCCTTCTTGACAGGTAATAAAATGTCAAGTTCTCACTTTTTGCCCGCATAAATTGACAGATATTTGATTATTTTACAGGTTTCCATTAGCAACGCAGGTGTAATGTCACTTGAAATGTCACATCAATTGATTTTCTGACTTTAATATATAGTATTTACGTGTTTTTTCAATATTAAATCGTCGTTTTTCCCATCACAGAAAAAAATAGTGTATTATACACGGGAAAAAATTAGATTTTAGCTCTCGGTAATAAAAAACCTTACCTCGAGCTAAAATCTAATACTTTTTTCCCTTGTATAATAAATAACTATTATTTCATTATCTACTAAAAAATAAGAACGGTAAAAATCATTTATAAAAAAAAATGGAAATATTATTTGAAAAATTTTAAGAGCTGACTAATAATACCTTAACTAAACATCTGAAATTACAGACTAATTATTTTTATGCGGCTGCTACTGCTGTGGTAACAGCACCAATTAATGACTAATTACCGGAGTATATTAGAGCAAGTGGGTTGGCCACGTATAGAAATACGTTGACTGTTCACAGAATAACATTTGCAAAATGGACTTTAGACATTGATCGGGCTGCGATTGGACGTTATAAATGACAGACGACTGAGATCCACCCGGCTGAGATTGGTGTCGTTGTCCTTTTTAGGGCGAAGGTGGGGTCACGGTATTTGCGGCTGCTTCTAGCCGTGTGTGGGATTTTTAGTATATGTAAGAGGTGAAGAGAGAGTATGTGGACTAAAAAGTTTATAAACAACTTTACAAAGTTTAGGTTACTAGACTTACAGTTCCTCTAAGAAGCAGTGAGGATAATTACTGGACACGGCAATTTTGTAGCATATTTGTATTGTATTGGTCAGCGTGAGACAAGGTAGGTAAACAACTACGTATTCCGCAAATTCACTCACCACACACATTCTGGCAATGAGGTATTTTAATTGATTCTACTAGATAGTCATTGTCATTTGCCAGTCAGTGATGTAAAATTACCGTAATTTATATTTTTGGTAAATTACCGCGGTAAATTACCGTTCTTTAAATTACCATGGTGATTTACACAAGAAATGGTAAATTACGCAAGAATAAATATTGGTAAAAAGAGTGCGGTAATTTACCGAAAAATATAAATTAGGGTAATTTTACATCACTGGTCCGGACGTATCAGCCCGAAAATACGACGGACAAATAGTGTATAACATCAAGATTTATTCTTGCGTAATTTACCATTTCTTGAGTAAATTTCTATGGTAATTACGCAAGAATAAATCTTGGTAAAAAAGAGTGGTAATTTACCGAAAATATAAATTACGGTAATTTTACATCACTGGATCTGCGAACAAAACCAATGGATTCTCCACCACCAATGGTCCCAGAATGGATCCCTGGGGCATTCCTTATATAACATTTTGCTCATCTGATCTTATAGATCTTCCTTTGGTATCACTAGAGAGACTGCTTTTTGTCACTAAGAGAGGATTTAATGCAATCTAAGCCGTGCACTCTCATCTTGTCTAGCTTAGCCAGATATTCCCTATGGTTACACTCTCAAAGGCTTTAGTCAAATCCATCATCACTGTTACTGTAGCGTCTCTGTTACTCAACCGTTTATTACTTCTTCAATCAATTAAAAGAGGGCACGCAGTTGTTCGACTCTCTATGAACCTATTCTGGTTTTTGCTAAAGATGTTATTTTTATTTATCAAGTAAACCAATCTATTACATATTATTTTATCTATAATTTTAGACATATTGAATGTCAGAACAATTATTGATCGATCGTCCTCAATATAGATTTATCATTTTTATTTATGGATTTTATCATTGTAAGCTTCAAACAATCCAGGAACTTGCCGGTTGTTAGGAGTGTATTTATAATATGGGAATCAGATTTCACAATATTGAAAACAATCCGTCATAAGGAAAACAGTTATTCCATCATCTCCCAATGCTCCCGTATTCTTAATACTCTGGACAACATGCCATGCTTTTATCTCGTCTGGTAAATACAATGTTTTTTAAATTATGGCACATATCTAACATTTTTTGTAGGTGATCACCTGTTCTTATAAAAACTGTTTGTAAAATATTTATTCATATTATTTCTCTCCAAGTCATTTCCGTAGCTGTCACTTAAGTCTTTTAAATAAACGCCTTGTTTCTCGTCCTGACCTTTTATTTTTTTAACTAAATCCCAAATTGCTTTGGATTTATTGCTAAAGCTTAGTATTTGATTTTCAAAACATCTCTGTTTTGATTTTTCAATTTCTTTTTCATTCTATTGCAAAAAAATATTTTATAGTGGTCTCTCTTAATTTTGCCGTTTATTAGATCCTCATATAACTAACGTTTGATGGCCGGCATGATTTTCATTACTTCAGTTACCTATCCATTTCTTATCGTTTTCCCGTAACGGTAATCATCCTCTTCGGATCATATTTGTCTATGCCTTTTATTAACATATCAATAAGCAGTTGACAGTACGAATTTATTTCATGTGAGCTAATCACCGGGGTCGTTTTTATTTTATTTCTCATTTATTAATTATAGTTGTTTTGATGAAAATGACCTTTAAACTGTAACTGGTTTCGTAGAAAAGATACTTTTTGCGATGTGTGTTTAGATTGCTGAAACAATCAGTTCATTTGTATTTATAGGTAAATATATTAACTATCATGCTCTTTGAAGTGTGTGTTATCCTTGTTGACTCTGTTATACTTCGTATTAAAGTAACCTACTTATTGTTAGTGAATTTAAAGCTATACCGTAAGCGTCAAATTTTAATTTCGGTTTGCACTTCTATCATATGCAGAAGATGATCTTATCATATGCAGCGATGCCTGCTTGCTAACAGTGGGGGGAGAGCAACGGAGTGGCGGGGGACCCCCACGCCTTACAAATGTCCAGTGTGGCAGCCTCGCTTATGTCTATCTTTAGTTTAATTCGTCGCGCTCTTTTCCACTTACTACTTTCCTATCAGAAATTAAAATAAGACGACCTCGGTATATCGGGTGTTAGAAAAATTCGTCAAAGTCAAAGTAATGCTTGAGAATTTACTGTCATGTCTGAGATAGAGTATAGTAGAAAGATACATTTACCTATAACAATTTTGTAGATTATCGTATACGCATATGTCAGCTTATGATATTCCATTAAAATTCCACATTAAGAAATTAATATTGGAGTCTGTGGCTTGAAACTACACAAAAACACTAAAACACCTTCACCACACTAAAGCACAAAAAGGGGTAAATACGTATTTCGACAACTAAGTTGTCATCTTCAGTAGCAGTGAAATAAAAATCGCGTAGACAACGCAATTCTTTTTTAAGCCACAAGGTCAATTCTTAACCGTAGTATGTATACTATTTTTTGTACCAGTAGTCTAATTGGATCTTGAAACCTTAATAATTATGAATAAATTTACTCATATACACCCTGTCCAGTTTAAAATGCAGTACATGGGGAGATTGGAAACCGTTGGAGATACAACGTCGGTTAAATGGGAGAAAAGTTGCGTATTCATTTGTCCATGAATAATCCGACATCAGATTTTGATATTTTTGTTTCATTGGGCAGATACAGGATGAAAAAGAAAAAAATGCATTTTTGAAAATCTTCCATATTTTGTTTCCTAGAAGACATAAATTTACAAAAGTTGTAAGCTAGGGATAACAAGTCATGAGGATTTTAAAAATGATTAAAAAAAAATCTAGGTCTGCTAGATTTTGCGTGACAATAATCAACTTTTGTTTTTCTTATGGCAGCCATATTGGATTTTGACATTTTTAATATCTTCAAAAAAAAGCTATTCAATGATGTATAACATGTTTATGTTCAAGATAGTAAAAACATGAAAAATAGAGAAAGTAAGATTTTAACATAGTAGGCCGTGATAATAAATGTGACGTTTGTATTAAACAACTCTAAAAGCTGTGAAGTTTATTCTGAACTGTCAGTAATTTTTTTCTTATGGCAGCCATATTGGATTTTGACATTTTTAATATCTTCAAAAAAATGCTATTCAATGATGTATAACATGTTTATGTTCAAGATAGTAAAAACATGAAAAATAGAGAAAGTAAGATTTTAACATAGTAGGCCGTGATAATAAATGTGACGTTTGTATTAAACAACTGTAAAAGCTGTGAAGTTTATTCTGAACTGTCAGTAATTTTTTTCTTATGGCAGCCATATTGGATTTTGACATTTTTAATATCTTCAAAAAAATGCTATTCAATGATGTATAACATGTTTATGTTCAAGATAGTAAAAACATGAAAAATAGAGAAAGTAAGATTTTAACAGTAGGCCGTGATAATAAATGTGACGTTTGTATTAAACAACTGTAAAAGTTGTAAAGTTTATTCTGAACTGTCAGTAATCTTATTGTTAGTCTCATTGTATTGTTATAAGTATCTGTACTGTGCAAACCTAAGATGGATCGTTTTACAAATAGTGACAAATATTAAATGCTGGAGTGTTTTATTTTGTGTGGAAGAAATGATGAATTGGCTGCAGAAATGTATTTCGATAGATACCCTGAAAGGCGGCAGCCAGAAAAAAGCATTTTTCGCCGATTGCGTGATAATTTAATAATGCATCGAAGTTTTGTCAAACCCAAAAAAAGGCAAAACAATGAAAATATTGTTCTTCAAGCAGTAGTTGAAAATCCCCGTACGTCTTTACGAGTAATTGAAAATACACTTGGCGTCGCTAGGTCAACAGCTGGTACTATTTTAAAGCGTGCCAAATTCAAACCTTATCGTGAAAGAGCCAGTCAAGGGCTTCAAAATGGTGACGAATTACGGAGAGCACAATTCTGTCATTGGTTCATCGAAAAACATAATGAAAATCCAAACTTTTTTGCGAAAATTTTATGGTCTGATGAGAGTCGATTTACTAACTCTGGAATGTTTAATCGTAAAAATACTATCTTTTGGTCCGATGAAAATCCACACCTAGTTCGTGGCATTAGACAGCAAGTCAGATGGGGATTTAATGTCTGGATCGGCGTTATTGATACCCATGTTATTGGTCCATTCTTTTTCAATGAGAATTTAAATTCTGAAAGTTATTTAGAACTTTTGCGCACACATGTTGCTGAACGAATTGAAGAACTTTCACTTGCCACGTTGCAAAATATGTATTTTCAGCAAGACGGAGCGCCTCCACACAATTCCTTGTTGGTTACAAATTATTTAAATAATCAATATTACAATAACTGGATTGGTAACCGAGGACCAATAGGGTGGCCTGCTAGGTCCCCGGACCTCACACCTCTTGATTTTTTTGTATAGGGCTATCTGAAAAACAAGGTGTATTCGAGATCTTATGAAAATGTGGAAGAATTACGTCAAGCAGTTGAAGAAGCAGTGAATGGAATGACACCGAACATGGTTAGACAATCTTGTGGGGCAGTACTAACACGATGTAGATTGTGCATACGAATGAACGGTGGCTTATTTGAACATTTGTTACACTAATGATTCAGCTACCTAACCACCTTTATTTAAAGAATACTAATAAATAAAATGTTAAAGATATTTTAACAGTACTTGGAGACGTTATTTTTTGTTTTTTTTATCAGTATACACTTAAGATATCCACAGTTCCATGGCCTACTATGTTAAAATCTTACTTTTTCTATTTTTCATGTTTTTACTATCTTGAACATAAACATGTTATACATCATTGAATAGCATTTTTTTTTGAAGATATTAAAAATGTCAAAATCCAATATGGCTGCCATAAGAAAAACAAAAGTTGATTATTGTCACGCAAAATCTAGTAGACCTAGATTTTTTTTAATCATTTTTAAAATCCTTATGACTTATTATCCCTAGGTTACAACTTTTGTAAATTTATCTCTTCTAGGAAACAAAATATGGAAGATTTTCAAAAATGCATTTTTTTCTTTTTCACCCTGTATCTGCCCAATGAAACAAAAATTTCAAAATCTGATGTCGGATAATTCATGGACAAATGAATACGCAACTTTTCTCCCATTTAACCGACGTTGTATCTCCAACGGTTTCCAATATCCCCATGTACTGCATTTTAAACTGGACACCCGGTATATAAGAATGCCCTTGAAATAAAATTTCATATAAACAAATAAGTAGGCTATATTTTGATATTGACAAATAAGTTTTGACATAAATGCTGAAACTAAAAGCCAAGTACTTATTAGGTTATTTTTCATTCCATTTATAATGTCTGAAGAGTTTAGATGTACACCATCTGAAATGCGCGAGATTGCAGAACAGGCAGTTGAGTACTTGCTTCCGCATAAATCTAAGCACTTATGCATGAAAACATATACAGAATTTAAAAAAATGGTGTAATTCCAAAAATACAGTAGTAATTTCTGAAAACGTACTTCTGGCTTATTTTCAAGAATATTCAAAAAATAAGAGCCTCGACTTTATCGGCGCATTATTCAGTGTTGAAAGCTACACTTGACCTAAAAGAGGATATTAACATATCAAAATATTTTAGATTAGTACCCTTTTAAAAAAAAAAATGATAACTATAAGCCCAAAAAATCATTAGTATTTACTCAAGAGGAAATTATAAAATTCCTTACTGAGGCACCCGACGCATGTTACATTGCAACTAAGGTAGTATGTTTATATATTAATACTTTGAAATTATTGACAATTTATAACCCTGTAGACTGCTCTTGTAATTTGTGCTGCTGGTGCATGCCGAAGTGATGAGCTGTGTAATTTATTAATTTCTGATGTCATCATGAAAGATGATTTAATTATTATACACACCCGCAACAGCAAAAATGGTTCGCCTTGAAAGTTTGTAATAATGGAGCCACTTTGGATCAAAATAATTAAAAACTATTTAAAAATTAGACCAATTCCAGATATAGCAAAATTCTTTATTAGTATACGTAATGGTAAATGTAGTAGACAAAACATTGGACACAACACAATAGGACAGATGTCAAAAAAAATTGCCGTTTACTTTCTTAAAAAATCCAAAGTTATATACTGGTCATAGTTTCCGTAGAACCTCGGCTACACTTTTAGCTGTCAATGGTGGTAATATCCATCAGTTAAAACAACTTGGTGGTTGTAAATCTTCTAGTGTAGCTGAAGGTTATATAAAAGATTCCTTAGTAAATATACAAAATATAGCATTTATGTTACAAGGTCTACCTACATCTACTTACGCAACCACACCTGCAATAAATACAGGAGTTTTCGATATAAATCAAATTTCATCAACATCAGCAGTACAGTCAGGATCTATTTCAACTAAAGATATCGTAAATACTTATGGAATTAACTCAATTAATAATACTGTCATTAATGTGCTTACAGATCTGCATAATCCTGGATTTTCAATTAGAATGGAACCATCAATAAATTTGAGATGCCATAATTGCACTATCAATTTTTATAAATAAATTTAATATTTCTTTACATTTGTAATAATTACGTGTTATATTGTTTTAATATTATACTATCATACATATTTTGCTATTGTTAACCTAAAATACAGTTGTTTATTTTACCTTAGAGGTAAAGCATTTATAAGTTTTCGATTTTAGGTATAAATCGACGATGATATGCAAATATACGAATTCGAAACTGGCCAACGGGTAAAACTACAATGAATTTTGACGGCTGACATATTACTGCGATTGCATGGTTGCGGCATGCTCTTTATTTGTAGTCATTATTCACCTAGGTCAATAAGATGCTCAGTATTTACCTGTTTTTAGTTCAGGTGGAGAAATAACATTTCATGGCGTTTTATTATGTGTAAAAATGCTATGATATTTTACTACTGGTATAAAAATATAATTGCAGTCATTTTATGTTTAAAACACATTTAAATCATAGTATTTATCGAATTCACGAAAACCATTTTTGTTTGCAAAATTCACTACATATTAATGAACATATTTTCACCTGAAACCCACCATTGTTATAATCCCTATAAAATAGTTGGTTTGTTTATATTTGAATAAATACATATTTATTTATAAAATAACCTAGCTCACCGCATATCCCATTACCGCGGGTGTTTATTCTGGATTATTGTATTGAACGAGTAGGCAATATCATTAATCCCAGCAAATGTTGAATATTCCACTGAAATTTAACCAAATTACACATTATTTTGAAAACGGCCACATTCATCTGTAAACCACCTGAATAGAGCGAATCTCCTGCTAATTTGCATAATTTGCATATTTATTGGTTCTTAAAAGGACTCGACTGTCCTCCGCAGACCAAAAAAATATCATTAGTTTTTTTCATTTGTTTTCTTTCTTTTCTTCTTCCACCGTTATGGAGTTACCGAAAATTGGATTCTCGCAGAAGACGACTCGGCAAAGCGGACAGAGCGAAATATCTTGAACGAAATGAGGTCCCAAATTAATTTCCCACTCTCGATATTGCCCAAACAATACAACAGCAACGCAATATCCTGACGTTATATAAATTTTCTTTTATTATTCATCCGGTACAGCTATGCGTACAGGGACTTCTCCCTCTTGGTCGGATTAATATGAAAAAGATAAATTATCTTTGTAATAAATACAAGGATTTGTTTCATGACAGTTTTATTGTATGTTAGAAATGAATTGGAAAATGTCGTGTCTTTTAAGATTTCTTTTTGCTGGCTAATATTTTTCTTTCGTCTGAAGTTTCATCAATTTTAAAATTTAATGACAGTATAGACGACGATTTAATACCACTACAAATTCCAATCGACTGGAACAATTTTAGAACAAAAAAATTCAACTATACTATGTCTCAGAATAAGAAAGTGATTCAAATATCCCGCCAAAACATGGAATACATAGCTTAAAATTTAGTAGACAATTTGATATGACATCAAGACAATTGAGGTTAGCAAAACTGCATTATTTCTAACTCAGGATTTAGCTGTTTTGTGTTTAATTTACTACTTTGGTTAAAATAGATGGATGTGCTGCTTTTCATTCTACCAATTGAGGCAGCAATACGAGTGCAAGGCAATTGGAAACACAAGAGTAAAGTTATAAACACAAGTAGGTACATACATCTATAATTTGATGAATATATATCTTTTATCTAATCTAGTTTTTCAAACAAAAAAAACCGTTAGAATAATCTATGGAGAAAGATATAGGCTCAATTTTCAAATAAAATAATTATTACACATTTTAGTGAATGTGCTATACCAACATGAAAGTTAACTTAAGAACTTGCTGAAAAGGTTTTGCTTATTATTTTCTATTTTAAATATCAATAAAGAACAAATAAATCATTCGTATTACTGCTACAAACCTTGAGGAGGTAAATTCAGGCAACTACTCTTGGAAATGTGAATCTCACATACAACAGTAATAAATAGAAAAAATTACATCGGCTGAAGTTGTTTACACGACCTGCAAGATAATTATATAGGTATATTGAAATGTAATTAAAATGTATGTATTTTGAAAATATATCGAAACATTTTTATTGAATAATTTATAAAAAAAATTTATATCTATTATACATTGGAAATTAACAATAATTTAGTGTTCACATCATGTTAAAAAGATTAAAAATTTACATGGTCGGTACAATTTTCCAAGTACTTGTAAAAATTGTAACATTTGTAATTGCTTCTGTCAAAAGCTCTTGTATAAGTGATATTCTGAAAGGGGATTTTTTTGAAGCAACTTCACCTTCTAGTTGGGCCCAAATCATTTCAACCGGATTGCGCTCGCAATAATATGGAGGTAACCTGTGCAGTTGCCCTTTCCAACTTGGGCAAAATTTGTTGTAACATCCTTTAAAAATGTTACCGTTCATTTCATGAATCAATACAATAGTGCTTCTCCCACAATTCAGATTCTATATGAAGTATTCTTAATTGCTTACCTTTATCAGTATGGCTTTTTGATCCTACAGGCTCTCAACAAGCCTTGGCGTGCGCTCATTATACTTGCGGCAATCCAAACTTTTTCCCATCAGATATTTTCACCTTGTTCTATTAGTACAGGTTTCTTATTACGTTTGACATAACTGAACTATAACATGTATATGAACATGTGGTAATATAATTAGTACTTAATTAACATTTACTTAAAATTAATGAGTTAATTTAAGAATCTGTGTGAGTTGTTCAGTTCATTTTTGGTATGGACTCATCTAAAGTTATTTTTGCAATGATATTAAGTGTTGGACGTTTGATTTTTGCACTGTCGTACAGTATTTTTGACAGATTCATCAAATTCAAAGTTTCAAATGCCTGATCACTTGTTCCTTAGATCTTAAACTGTCTGATCACTCATGTTCATGTTGTACATAAAAGTGCGGATTTAATTTAATAACACAATAATGTATAATAAACCAAAGTAAAAATGTAAGAGACTAACAGTCGAAAGCAAAAAAAGTAGACAAAAATGCAGGTTTCTGTGATAGACTTTCTCAAGATGATTAGTGTAATAGTGGCTTCAAAGTTATTTGTCAATATTTGATTATGTATCAAAATTGACAACCTAACAGCATTAAATTATTATAAAGATGCCTTCTATAAATGAAGATATTAAAGTCAATGTTATTGTAGATTTGAGTAGCGATTTCAAAATACGTGAAATTGTGGAAAGAAATTAAAAAATGGCGAGATCACCATAGAATTTGTAGAATTTCTGGTTCTGGCAGCAAAAGAATATCAATAGCTGAGCAAGACCGCCATCTCAGTGAATTCAGCCGATGGAAGTAGCTTTCCGGGTTCTGTTTTTACTGCTCGAGGAAGAGTTAGAGAAGCTAATTTGCCATACAACTTCCGACAAACTTAATTTGAATGCGACCCACAAAGAAACTCCTATAGTCGGGTCGTTTTCGCAACCGACACGGCAAAAGTACGAACTAAAAACGCTGATTCAATACCACTACAAATTCCAATCAACCGGAACAATTTTAGAAAAATAAAATTCAACCAACTAATTAATATTTTAGGATAAATAGCTACGGCTAGTAAAATACTATTACATGAAAGTCAGTTAGAAATTAAATATTATAGATAAAATTATTAAATATTACTTTTCTATATCAATATTTTATTTAATACATGGCTATTCTGAGCATTGTTGTCAGATTTTAATTTTCACGGAGCGGATGACACTTGACAAGCGTAGCGTATGACAAGCAGGTGACTAGTGGTATTCAGTATAGCGTTTTTCGAACAATTACACCAAACTTGGGCTACAATCACTCATATTGAACAAGAAATAAAGACGTGGTGGGAGAGGGAAATAGAAATTGATAAAACAGATATTAATCCAGTAATATTTTGTATTAATGATAGCGGTAGTAGCGATTGTGAAGTTATTATTAATGTTAATGAATGTCACACTGTGGTCATATTTACTATTATAGTTTTAAGTCTTCCCTTAATGACAGCGCGGAAGAACTGGTAATTTGTGATGGTAACCAGATAGCGATGCGAGTTTGTGGTTAAGTTGGACGTGAACTGATTGCAAGATTATTTGCAAAGAGTAAGATTATGTATAAGAAACTGAGCAAACAACTTTTATTTCACATAATTAAATGACCTTGCTATTAATAGTGTTTGAAATTTTTCTGGCACATAAATATTTTGCAGTTTGGATTTTATAACCTACGATTATCTGACATAAAAGAATACAAGCTAAATATTGTCAGAACGTGTTTTCCAATTTACTTATAAGAAGCATTAGAAACGCTAACTATTATTATTCTGAAGGAAATCTGTTCTTAAACAACGTCATTAAAAACTAATCAGCACACTTTCCTGTTCAGAAATAAGTCAAATATATTGATCTAAACCAAATTATATAAGAGAAGGTAAGTTTTATTCAATAGAAATGTTTGGTTTTACTTGAAATTGCTTTATGTTATTTAGAATAATCATGTAACTGATAAAACGAATGCAGCTTATAAAGGATTGGAGACGGATTAGATTCAGTATCTATATCAAAAGTCAAAGACAGATTTTGGAACCTGTTAACATATTTGTTCATAATGCTTTGGCAGAAGATTACGATAGTTAAAAGAATTTGTTCTTATATTGATCAGTTGAAGAAAGAACTCTGTCTAATCGAAGAAGTAGATGTCTCTAACTGAAATAACAATTGTTTGAAGATCACATATGTAATACTGTTTAGAAAATTTTCAAATTTAAGAAGGTATAACCATGTTGACTGTAATAGAGATGGATGATTGAATTCAGAATGAAATAATGATCGAGTTTATTAATGTGACAACAAGATAAGCATTTGCATGGGGGGATGCAGTTAAAACATATTTCTGTTATATTATTTTTATAGTTTTTCTAAAATAACCTTTGTATATTTTCTGTAGGACTTTAATTTTGTAATTATTTATTGTTATTAATGGAATTAAGATTATATAATTTCAAAAATATGTGATAGTATTGTAATAATATTAAGGTACTATATTATAAATCAGGATAGTAAAAATACTTGTTCATTATTGTATTATAATTTAAAGTTGCTTGGTAAGTTAAATTCTGATCAGTAGCAAAGATTCAGCTTACGAATACTCAACATTTGAAATACTTTAAAATATGTTTGAATTGTTTAATTCTGCATTAAATATAATATTTAACAACAAATTTATACTAGTTTAAAGCTTAAGTAAATAATAATGATGTTAGCTTAATCAAAAATGTTTGATTAGCATGCAAAAATTATGTTGTAATCAATGATATACCTACGAGAAATGTTTCAAACAAGTTGCTTTTAGTACACCAGTGATAATGGTAATAATCATAGTGAACAGTAACAATCTGGCAAACAAATGTTTTTATAATTAGTGAAATACTTTTCTGACCTTCTCGCTGTTGCATGTAAAAATACTTTAATTTTGATGCATTTAATGGAAAAGCAATATAGCACTATTGGTAAGGATATTGCTGTACAGCTGTCTTTGCTACTAAATATCTTTATTGTCTGCAGTAAAACTAACTCGAACATAATTATTAAATACATTCCTGAATGTTTACATGAATTTCAAAAGTTCAATTTTCTCTGAAAATGTAACCTTTTTTATATTTATATCTAATTACTAACAGCAGACAAATATAAAATAATCATTATATTCGACTTTTCAATAGTACTTAGCAAAATTATTATCAAATTAATAGTTATATATTAGAATTATTGTCGGTAGTGCTAAAACCACAAGTCTAATTGATCATTTAGGGTTATAGTGTCAAAATTAATGTTACTTGACAGATCAAATTTTGCAACGTCTCAAATTTGACGCCATTTTAATTTTGGTGGCGCATGTCGGTTGCGAGAGCGATTCTAGTATATAGGATATGCATTTGAACCTCTGGTAAATAACACACTTTTGGAAAACTAATTGTTGCGGATGAAAAATTATTTCAAAGCAAGAAAAATGGACCGATTCATGTATACAGATCACGAGATACCCGATATGAAGCAAACTTTATTAATAATGTGTATCCAGAAAATGTCAAAGTAAACTTTTGGGGTTGGATTTCATTCATGGCACAGGTATGTTATATATATCAACATTCTAAGTAATGTCATGTTGCCTTCAGTGGAGCTATTTTTTCCAAACCGCAATTTATAATTCCACAGAACAATTGTCCCATCCATACATCGAACACAGTGAAAAAATGATTCAGAGAAAATAATATCAATGTGTTGAATTTTCCGCCAACAAGTTCCGATTTTAATATTATCGAAAATGTGTTGGGGTTGATGATCAAAGAAATAAAGAAACTAAATCGAAGACCTCAGAATCGACAAGAACTGATAAAAATAGTCCACACAGCATGGGAGAATGTAAACCAAAATAATTATACCAACCTTTATAATCCTATTCCAAATAGATTACAAGAAGTTTTAAACAAAATCGGCTCTATAACCAGATATTAATGCATATATTTCTTCAGGATGTTTGTTAATTAGTATTTTGATTCGTATTAACCAGATAGAAGATGTTTTGATAATTATTTGATACTCCATCGAATAATGATTTAACACTAATGACAAGTAAATAAAGCCATGTTTACGAAGTAAGGGATCTCTTGTCTACTTTTTTTTGCTTTCGACTGTAGGTTATGGCTTGGATATAAACATAAAATGACGTTTTGGCGATCTTATTTTCCTATGTTAAACTTGCCTACGCATGAACCAATGAAATACCTTACAAATATACACCATTTTGGCGCGATATTGGATAACTCCTTCTTATTCTGAGGCAAAGTATAACTAATTAATATTTCCAGACAAATAGCTTCTGATAGTAAAATACTATTACATGAAAGCCAGTTAAAAAGTGAATATTACAAATAGCGTTATTAAATATTACTTCTCTACATCTATATTTTATTGAAGTTAAACTTCTTTAGGCGCATTGCGCTGATTGTAGGCAGTGAACAAGACTGACCTGCAACGCTCGGATATGTAACGCTCGGATATGTGTAACGCTCGGATATGTGTAACGCTCGTTCGGGTAAAGTCGGCTAAGGAAACAAGATAAATATATCATATAGAAGTATTTAATTTCAATTAAATTGAAATTTAAATGAATAAATAAATTCATGTCCCCGAGCAGTTTCGAAGCCGAGCCGAACGGGTATGACCAATGTATGACGCCGACACGTTGCATCAGACCAACGCGGGACACGTAATCGATTATTCATATCGTGTATTTATACATATACATACGTCACTGCTATACTCGTTCGACGACCGTTACATGGGAGAGCATGACGCATCAGTCGTATAATACGTTACTGAATATTATACGCGTGTGTACATGTGTAAATGTAATAAATGTGCGAATACGTTTTATATAATACGTTACTGAATATTATGCGCGTGTATTTCGTATTATTAACCTCGCCTTGATGAAGTTTACACTTCTGCTGTGTGGTTTTAAGCTCACCCATTTTCTTGTTTAATACATGGCTATCCTGTATACTAGGCTAGCATTGTTATCAGACTTTTATTTTCACGGAGAAAACGACACTTCAAGAGAACGTCAAGCGTAGCATAAGACAAGCGGATGACAAGTGTATAGCGTTTTGAGTAGTATTACGCGTGAAACTTGGGCTAAAGCCGACTTTACATTTACGTAAATCGTATACGAGTGAACGATACGTAGATTTATCGAAATTTATAAAACTATGAGGTGTTTATAAGACAAAAACTAAAGAATATCGAGATATTAACGCTAGGTATAAGACTTATGAAGCAATTGCTAATATAATCGACATTAGTATCGATGCAGTTAAGAAAATTAATAATTTACGCTCTACTTATATGTATAATAAAGAGAAGAAAAGGATTAGTGTAGAAAATGTGGTGTAGTTCATGCTCATGAAACTTTTATAGTCACATGCTTCCAACAGGTGTAGTAACAACCTTCCTCAATTTCAAAAATTTGTCTTTCTTCTTGTATTTCTTTTCCCCCAAATTGGTTTCTTTTTATATCGCATGTGACTATTATGCATTTTCATTTTAGCAAGAGAGTAGCTATACCTACAAGGTTATAGGCGCCATAAATTCTCGGCCTGACAGGCGTATACAGGTTCAAACGTGTTCAAACTCCGTCACGTCATGCATGGAATTATTATTATTATTATTATGCATATACGCGAGGTGTACACTATAAAAATGACGGTTTTTTTAGTAACGAGCCAACCACCGTGACTAGCGCAAGAAAATCTCTGAAGTAACGAAAATTGAGTACCGCGCGGTCTTAAAATTTTTAACAAAAGAATGGCATACACCTAATCACATTAAACAACGTTTAGACGGCGCTTACGGTGATTCGTCTTCTTCGTATTCAACTGTAAAAAAGTGGGCAAAATGTTTCCGTTTGGGACAAGAATCCCTGGAAGATGCTGACCGGTCGGGTGGACCAATTGAAGTGATAACGCCTCAACAAATTTTAATTATTGAACATTTAGTACTAAAAGATCGCCGTTTGAAGGTGAAGAAATTGCCAGTGATAATAAACATTTCCGAAACAAGTGTTCGCTGAATTCTCCATGACCATTTGGGTATGAATAAAATTAATGCTAGATGGGTACCGCGACTTCTTTCTGCTCTCCAACGTGAACGTCGAGTCGAATGTGCGCAGTCGTTTTTAAACATGTGTGGACTCCACACTGTGGAGACGACCTAAAATCGATTTCGGAGTCCATTGTCACAGGGGAAAAACAATGGTTCTGTTTTACGATCCTCTATCGAAAAGGGAGCTCATGGAATGGCGGCGACCTGATGAACCTTGTCCCAGAAAGGCGAAAGTCGTTTAATCAACGAAAAAGGTGATGGCCACAATATTCTGGGATTGTGAGGGTATTTTGCTAATTGGAACATCCACCTTATAGTAAGGATATGGCTCCTTGTGATTTTGGTTTGTTTTCTAATTTAAAAAAAGACCTTAGTGGACGTAGTTTTAAGGACGACAGTGAGTTACAAGCAGCTGTTATAGAACATTTTGACGGAAAAACTTCAGATTATTTTTACAAGGGTGTCGAATTATTAATTAATCGTTGTAATAAATGTATAGAAGTTAGGGGAGATTACATTGAAAAATAAAAATTCTTATATTGTTCTAATTTTTTTTATATCAGACCGAGAATTTATGGCGCCTACCTCGTACATGCTTTCTTTTACTTGGAGCCATATTTAAAGTACTTTATTCAATTTCTTCAATATATGATACCTATATGAGATAATGTAAATATAGTATCGTACTCGTATACGAGTGCTTGTAAATGTAAAGTCAGCTTTACACCATCATACTGACCAAAAGATAAAGACGTGGTGGTATAGGGAAGTAGGAGTTGATAAAGCAGATATTAATCCAGTAATATTTTGGATTAATATTAATGACAGCGGAGTAGTGACTGAAATGATTATTAATGTTTATGAAATGTATATTGTGGTCATCTTTATTATCATAGTTTTAAGTCTCCCTAGAACATTTTAAATATGAAATTGTACACCGCACAAAGTCAGCCTAGTAATGATAGCCCGGAAAAACTAGTAGGTAATTTGTGAGGTAACAAGATGACGATGCGATTTTATCGTTGAGATGCAAAGAGTAAGATTATGTACAAGACATTGAGCAGGGAATTTTTATTTCACA
The DNA here is from genome assembly GCA_963170755.1 of Amphimallon solstitiale. Classification (NCBI taxonomy): domain Eukaryota; kingdom Metazoa; phylum Arthropoda; class Insecta; order Coleoptera; family Scarabaeidae; genus Amphimallon; species Amphimallon solstitiale. The sequence continues at coordinate 94,615,806 of OY720682.1, read as the reverse complement.
TAATTACATGACGTTGACCTATTAATAGTGTTTGAGATTTTACTGGTACATAAATAGTTTATATTCGTATATATATGTGACATAATTGTCGCCCAATACGTGGGGCTTTCTGTATTAGAATCTGTTACGGTACCTCCGTCAATTATAAAACAGACCATACACGTTTGTGAGTATTTCCGAGACATATATTTTGATCAAATTAATACATTAATTTAGGCAACGTCTTGATAATGCGGAAATTTTGTTCCTTTCAGCCTGTTTAATTAGAAGTAATGAAGCCGATTTAAGCGAAAGACAAAGGAGAATCTACTGCGTATAACTCGCATCGCAAATGAACTTCAAATGAGCTTTTAAGGTAAACGACACGTTTTTGGGCAAACTTCTAATATTAGATGGCTGTGGAGAGGATAAATTTGCATAGTCACCGGTTGAGATTGGAATACAAAGACGTTCGTAACAAGTTATTCTCTGGAAGAATATATATACTGCTTTCAAGATTTGCGACTTGTTTTTAACATATTTATATTATAATACTCAGTCAATTTTTACCAATCAACATGAACTGAAAAATAAATTTTAGCGTATAGAAATATAGTGATTTAGTCTTATAGTAAGTTGGTTTAATGACGATAATAATAATAATAAACTTTATTGTCCAACAGACAGAATCCATTTACAGGACAAAACAATGATTATAGTACAGTATTGCGCAAAATAATAATATCAGTGTAATTCCAATAACAAAATAAAGAATTATACTACTTGGTACATAAAAGACAAAGAGTTAAATATTTAAGCAAAATACATATCAGAAATAATATTGTAAGACATCAAACACCTCGATTCAATCCAAGGTCCGTTAACTATATAGGTTGCCTTATCCCGTCTCAACCAATGAACGTGCGAGTTACGAGTGACGTATGCCAGTTTCCCATATTTAAAAGATGGACAGGAGTTAATGGATAAATGCATAAATAAAATAATGTATAGGTAAATAGGCTTCTTACTTTTTGCCAGTATTAACACATAAAAAGTGAGCACTGCTATGTTACTTCATAATATATATTAACATTATTAAAAGAGAAATACACGTAGGCAGGTAAAGAGTTATTTATTTACTTACATACATGCTAAATTCACTATTAACTAATTTATTGTTGAGTACAAAAATAAAAAAAATAGTTTATTATGGGAAGATTTATTTCAAAATTATACTGATTTTATTTTTTTTTTATTATACAGAAAAAGAATATTATCTATATACACAGCTAACAAACAAGAAACAAATTTTGTATTTATTATAAAACTAATAACAGGAAAACGAGATTGGCCAAAAGGCTGCTAAAGAATTATAATAGGAATATGTTAAATTGAAATGTGATTGTACAATGTAGATGGATATAGATTTTACTACAAAATATTAATTTTTATTAATGCACAATTTCAGAATATTTTGCTTCCAATTTGTTTTTCTGGCCAACACATCGACTTTATTCTTGTTTAAATATTTAATTCAATATACAATATACTTTAGACGTAAAGTTTCATTATCAGATTCATTACTGCATGAGGGAATATCTTCATACAAATTGTATCATCAGCTTTTAGCATAGTTTCCTTAGACACTAATAATATTTCTTCAACAAACTCTTTCTTTTCTTTTCTTTGCATTCGTTGATCACGGGCATCTTCAGCTTGTAACATAGAAAAACATAAAGATGGTACAGCCAAAAAAATAAGATACTTTTAATTCATTACAAAAAAATGGTTTAAATAATTTCATAATTTTGTTGAAAGCAGTATTAATCAAGAAATAGTTTTTCTTTTATTTTATATCTTATTTATAATAATATTTCTGTGTTTACCTGTAGGTTTTAGAAATCTTTTATAATTCAAATTAAGTAGTTCAGCTTTTAAATTTCTTTTAAAATCATCTTCTGTGCTGAACATATTCGACTGGTAACAGGATTCCAAACGTCATTTCTACAACATGCTATTATCCACTGTTTCTTGTATATTTCCTCTTTTGGAAATGAATAAAAGGAGATATTCAACCCTAGTTTTTTACTTCCTATAAAATTGTTTTTACAAAGTGCCACACCAAACCGTTGACCTGGCATATTGAAAAAAGTTTGCCACCTCTCTTATAACAAGTTACTGAGTTCTTAAAAGAACTATTTGCAAATATTCTACTTTCAAAACAAGCCGGAAAAACAATATATTTATCACAAACATATACCACAAGATAGGTTAAATTACCAAGTGGGAAACTCAACTACGTCATTGCCCGCGCACCTCACTTCATTCCCCTTGTCCATAAACTTACGGGATCGGGCAACCTATATAGTTAACGGACCTTGGATTCAACCTACGTCAGGGGTGCGTTCAGAAATGTTGGATAGGATACTGGCATGGTCAAGTCATATTTTATGACGTCATCCACTTGGTAAACTTGGAGCGCTTTACAATTCTGAACGTAGAGTGAGTCAAGTTAGTTTGTGGCAAAAGTCAAAGGACAAAGCTTAGCATTGCAGAGTTAGGGGTTATGTATGAAAAAATAAAGTCATCAAAGAAATAAGTCGAAAATTAAAACTAATTAGAACAATGGATCATAATCGATAGTATGATCCATTTTTTGATAAATTTTTTGTATCAAATTAAAATTGTCCAAAAACAAACTGTTCACTCTCAAAGAAACACACATATGACCATATGATATGAAATGACATCAAAATATAATTATAGCCTTAAAACCACTCAGAACCGCGTTTTAAATACCCCGACCCGAATACGCATGAATCGCCCGCTATTAACCATCACAAATAGGTGGGTGATAGAAGGAACACTCCGAGTGTCGCACCAATCATTTCTAAATAGCAATGACGTCATAATTTTAGGACATCTTATTTCTGAACGGCAAGTGTGAAATTGGAATGAAACTTGGATAACATTCTTTCCTTTTCTGAACGCACCCCAGTAGTGCACTGGCACTACTACTATATTAAAGGAAGGTAATAAAGGAAAGGCGTAGCAGCAGGGAAAGAATTATATGTGAAAGGAGTCAGAAGAAAAGATATGTGCGTTTTTGGTTATGTAAGTTAATGGTGCTATAACCATAACATTGGTTAGTGCTCTGGCATCTAAAAAAGTATCAGTCGAATGCGTTGCATACGTTGAAACGAAAAATTCTAGACCCGACAGAAGGCAGGTCGAATCAATTTGATTATTATTAGCCGACAATTTACATTTTTTTTAATAACTGTTGTAAAAATGGGTGTACAATTCTTACAGTTGTTAACTGAAGGCATAACCAAAAACCAAATCTTTCCACCATGTCTAGTTTTAGAGTTATAATCAAACTCCGCTAGTAGATAAACAATAATACTGTATTTATAAAATTTGTTATACAGAAGCAGCATGATATTTCACTGCTATCATTTGGGTGTGTGGCTGTTCAGAGGCACATTAGACCCCACATGACCCAAAACATACAATATATCGCCCCCTCACTTCAGACACGTTCAGTATAAAATAATTAAGATAAAAATTAGTTTTTGGATCGCAGAAAATAATATCGCATCAATATTGTATGGCAATCAGTGAATCATGTAATCTCTTCAAATAATAAGTATGTACTTCCTTCAGGCAAACAAATTTCAGAATGATAGTTGAAAAATCGCATCAAATTAATATTATGATATTAGGTATTACGTATGACAGGCCTCTTCAATCATCTTTTTATAGAGTATTAGGATAACACACACAGATTTTTAAATCCCTTAAAACCTAAATCTTTCCCTAAAATTAAGTTATTATATTCTTACACAATGCAAACATGAGGTATTTATTCTTATATTTATAGTACATTTATTGCGTTTTTTGGTTTAAATACAAACAATTCCAAACTGCCAATATGAATGTCGATGTGGTACAAATAGATGGCGCCACAATTTTTTTCGAAGAATTTTTAATTATTACTCCTATTTCCCCAACTTTTAGTAAAGAATAATGGAGGGAAGTAGTATTTTATACACTAAATTTTATTACTACCAAGTTAGATTTTTTTTTAAATGTCCCAAAGTGCGAGTGTTTTTTTCAATTTTTACAGTCGCCTCAACCGGGAAAACGTATTTCCCAGTCGAGCTACACATGCGCCAAATGTGACTTTACATGCGGTGAGTACAAAAAAATTCTTTAGCTTTCAATAAATTAATAGCTGTTGTAAAAATGGGTGTACCGTTATTACAGTCTTTAACTGAAGGTATGAAGAAAAATCAAATCTTTCCATCACATCTAGTTTAGAGTTATAATCATACTCCGCTAGTAGATAAACATTAATATTGATATAACAAATACTAGAATGTTTAATTGGTACCTATCAACAATCAAAAACAATTAACTGCATCCACGCAAAGGAAAATTGCTTGTCTTTCCTAAATTAACAGTAAGAAATCCAAATGTGAATGCAAAAATGAACTTTGAGCGACATTCGGCACTCTTAAATTTTTATAGTTTTCTAGCAAATTAGCCACGATATCTGGGTAGTTTTCTCTCTTTCGATTTCCCAGAAAATATTTGCAAACATTTTTAAAAAAGTCTATGCGCCCAGCTCTCTAAATCATTCATGTTACGTTCAAAATCTTCACTTTTGTTCAGCGTTGTAACTTGTAGACCAACAAATTTTCCTTCACAAACTTTCCCGCAGCTTTTTTAAAACATTTGCCTTCTTCTTCTAGTGCTTTGCCACTGTTTAATCAATCCTAATTTAATGTGTAGGGAGGGTAGTAGAATCACCAAATTAGAATCCACTAACGGCTCAAATTTTATATTAGATTCTCCAGCAACAATGCTGGTCTGTGAGTGCCATTCTTTTATTTGGTAATGATCATTGTTGTACACATATAACAATTTTTTAATCTAGATAAGATAACAGATAATTCCGAAAAATATTATCTAGATACACATAAAAGATGACTTTGCAAATGATTATCTAGATAAAGATGACAGATAACGTATAATTTATCTAGATAATTCAATAGATAATCTTGTAAAATCCTCAGAATTCAGAATTTTATTTTAGAATTCAACGTGGTTTAGGTATCGGCTGATATAGGAAAGATGAGGATGAGATTTTTTGATATAGGTAAGGCAGCGTTAAATACGAACAAATTTAATATACATTCTTATGTTATTTACCATTATTAATGCTTTAGGGGCTGATTTCAAGTCAGTTTTGTGTGGTCGCAACTTTACGTCACTGATTTTCATATTCGTATAACTAGTGACTAACATTTATGCTATTCCTACAGTCTTCAATTTTTTCGGTTTTGAACACAGGTAAAAAAAATGGCAAAATAACAAATACAAAAATTAGTGATGCAAAGTTGCGACCGCACAGGTATGACTTGAAATCAGGCAAATTAACAACATTTCGAAATGTTTGTCAGACAGTCGATAGTTCGTGCTGAAAAGTCTTTCGACCACTGTTGAATATGGTAGCGTCATGTTCTATTTAAAGAGTATTTTTTGATTAGTTGGGTATGCATGTAATATTTTTAGTTCTTTTTTTACAATTTAGTTAACAATCAACCTATAAAATATCTACATTTCGGTTCTCTTCTTTTCGGACCCTTGTCCCGTAGCAGAAAGCGTCGCTGTTGTCAATTTTGGATTCCCTATCTGTAATGGAATGTAAAGCCAAAAAGTAATTTTATTTACCTTTTTACAGTAATTAACAAGTCTCACAGGAATCCATTTGATTTTAAATTTCCGGTGACTCATTGCTGACAGAATGAAAGCTTTACTTTCGGCTGGGTAGGTTTCCAACGTCAAACAAGTGTTAAAATCTCCGTTCAATCCCTTTGATTATGGCCACTTTCAAAGCACTACAGTAAACAAGAGATGATACCTCAATCAACTTGATGTAGAGAATAAATAGAGTTGGCGCAACAAAACCCAGAAAACATTGTAATTCCCCTTGCAGTCTATCTAATGAAGTGGCTCTATCACACTGCAGTACTTTTCAATAAATTTTCACTCAATATGTTTTAGTCTTTGTAGTTTCGACTTTGGGAACAATTCTTATTTTGCAAATTTTTTTTGTAGCCATAATATGAATTCCATCGAGTCATGATGGAAGTCTGAAACAACTGTGCTTCTACTTCTTAAATTCCAAAAAGTCTAGTTTCCCAAATGTAAAACGATACATTTTCTTGTAGTTGGTTGATTTTTCCAAAACTTCTATTTACATCAGTAGTGGCAAATAAGGCGCTCCAAATTTATTGCTTGCACATCTTCATCTTAAATAAGAGAAGTAATGTTATTGACTAGATTCATTCCAGAAAAAATTAACCAGTTTCCAGATATTCCACATACATTCTTCTTTATTAGCCATTACATTACACACTATAAAGTTAAAAAATGAGGAGTGGCCACCACATGACCTTCTTATACGTATAAACGTTTCAAATTATAGAGTTTGAAAATTTTCTTATATAAAAGTTATTCAAAATCCTATTATAAGTACTTCTATTCTCTTAATAAATCTATATAGAATGCAATAGATTGCAGTGTTGTATCATTACGTTGTCGCGTCTTATTAAGGAAAATGGCTTTAAATTTAGTATAGTTAATAAGCTTCATCTCTTGGAGCTATTCCCGTTAATTTTAGAGAATTTAGTAGATAAGATAATTTTTTTTATACCATGCATGGCCATAAATGCTTGTTTGCAAACCTGAATTTCCTGTGGGGAATCATTCAAGCTAAAACGAATTCTGTAGGAAAACACAGCAGTGCGAAGATTTGCTTCCTCCTCTGGTTTTCTAGGCCTTCGTCGGCGTACCGGCAGAACCGAAATTAAACCACATAAGTAGGAATTCTGCTCATCGTTAGACTTCAATGTATTGAAATTCCTTAATACAGTCATTTTAGCTTCAAACGGCACCTTTTGAAAACATTTTTTCTTACAGTTACAGGACTCACCCAGCTCATGACTTTGTAGTTTCATTTTCGTCATAACCTCTTTCATTCGACCGTGTTTTTGCCTTTTCTTTCCTCTATTTTGACACGGCACTTTTTCACACTCTCTGTCACTATCCATTATCGTTGATTACCGTCTTTAAGTACACAATCCAATGAAAGTTTATTAAAAAACCAAACAGCAACGATGATAGCAACACAATGCGATGCAGTAATGGCGTATTATGCAATGAAACCTGTATACGAACTAATGGACTTAGCTCCTTTCGGCCGTGTACATGTGGACTTAGCCCCTTTTATTGGTGTACACCAATATTTCAAGTGTAACTTTCACAGTGACTTAACCTCCTTTTGGACGTGTGCTATACACCATCGAATTCTACTCCCAACAATCTACAAGATGGCGTACTCAGTTTCATTTGACATAATTTTGGACATAGCCCCTTTTGGACCTGTACCCTTCAAATGTAAAGCAAAGTGCAAAGATTATTTATGTTCACCCTTTTGAAATAATTTTCCAAAAATAAAAAAAAGTTGAACTTAATTAAAAACAACTTGTAAGGTGGACTTATATTATATAAAAGTACTAAATTAATCAAAACTTTACAAAGGTCTCCGATCTGATAGAATCAACGGACTTAATTCCTACAATTACTAATTGACATTATCCAGTAAACTTATTTTAATAAATAATGACACTTAGCTGGGTCTATAAGGTCTTCATCAGCCGGTAACAGCGATAAAATGGCAGTTTCAACCCGTGGCCCAGAAGGGATGGTTCAAATTTCAAGAACAGACATCCAACATCCAAAAAGAGAGTTAATTCACAATTTCACGTCTGTAAAATTTAACGTTACCAAAAATTTAACGTCTAAAGTTTCCCTAATTAGAAAGAATAATTAGTTCTGAAGATCATAAGAAAGTCGAACGACACAAGAGATATATACGTAATGAAAATGCGATATTAACAAAACTTTACAAAGGTCTCCGATCTGATAGAATCAACGGACTTAATTCCTACAATTACTAATTGACATTATCCAGTAAACTTATTTTAATAAATAATGACACTTAGCTGGATCTATAAGGTCTTCATCAGCTAGTAACAGCGATAAAATGGCAGTTTCAACCCGTGGCCCAGAAGGGATGGTTCAAATTTCAATAACTGACATCCAACATCCAAAAAGGGGTTAATTCACAATTTCACGTCTATAAAATTAACCAAAAATTTAACGTCTAAAGTTTCCCTAATTAGAAAGAATAATTAGTTCTAAAGATCATAAGAATGTCGAACGACACAAGAGATATATAGGTAATGAAAATGCGATATTAACAATACCAAATTAATTAAAAGATAATTAAATACCTGACTAATTGTTCTTATACTCCTCCAACGTGCAATCGACAATATCAAGCATCTGATAAACAACGAAGTCACATGTGATTTAACCAGACACATCCAGCATGGCCGATATGGGAAAAATTGTGCTCCAAATCAATCCAATATATATAATAAAATTTCCAGAGCAGTATTTCATTCATTGAAATTCCATCGCTATGACGATGATGGTGGATTCACCATTTACTCCAAATGATAGAATGGAAAATGCACAGTTAAAGACCACGTGCTACCAAGCTTGTTGTTAACACGATAATTCGACACTGAATGAATATGACCGGACTTGCGCGGCGAGACATTCAACAAGTGCTGCCGGTAAGAGTGGGGAAGGAAGAACAAACCAATTTATAGAAAATTACCATTAAAGCGGAATTAAGTAAATCATAATTTCAATCCAAAATATTATTAAATTATCAACGAATGAAAATAACAAGTAACTTAAAATAATATTAAAATTATTCCATTTAAAGAATATATATTTACAACAGGTACCTGCAACAACAGCTTACCGACTTAATAGCGAACATACTTCAGTTAAGTGATTCAAGACAAATGACGCTACGATATGCGAAAATATAAATAATAATAATTGATAATTAAAAATAAAAGAAATTAAGCCTGCGATTTTTGTAGCGGTACAACATATTATACCATCAATAGTCAAAAAAAGTTGATCCCGTACCCTGACAGTTCATTTATATTAGAAAATGTTTCCTATTTGTATAATAATCGCGCTTGGTATTATGTACACATTTACTATGTTTATTTTTTGCTGAAAGTATGTGCTTTTTAAAACAGGAAAACGCTTTTTCAGAATATACAAGTCTTAATACAGTTATTATCTTGCAATTTTCGTGTGCTTAATGTTTAGCTTTCAAATCAATATTTACATGCTATTTCGATAAAAGCTTCTTTCGCAACTAAATAGAAATCATTCGAAAATAGATTAGAATTCTATATTTACTAAACTCTGAATTTAACGTTAATTATTTTCAGAGAGACGTTTCAAAACTAACATGAATCGGAACATGTTCTGATTATCTATTCGGACGACTTAACGGAAAATAGGGATTATGAACACCCGACTATATTATAATAAGACGATATCTACAAACAACAGACTCACTGCTGCAGTATTTGATGTGTTGACGGCACTGACACAATCGCGAGAAGTTATATTCAAAGGAATAATAATGCCGGAAAATTGATTTTCCGCTACACAGAGTACATCCGTATCTCGAGCGAACAGAAAATTGGGTCTACATATCCTTAACTTAAGGCGACCGGTTCACTACATGTTGTATGCCGCCGCTTCGCTTAATTTTACGGGACTAAGCGATTCAAGGGTCTGTATTATTAAACAACCTTAGTCGGCACTCAGGGAGGCATGACGAACTTATCTTTTCAGTTTTGATGTATTTCGACAACCATAAAGAACGTATTTTACCAATTCCCTTCATATAGGTAGTACGTTGACTTTATTATATTGCGTATAGTCAAGTCTTCATTGGTGAACCAGTTATAAATGACAATGGTGTATTTTTTTAAGATGGATTCAATTGAATTTGCTTTTGCTATTTGCATTATTTCCTCAATTTCTTGAATATTTTTCTGGTTTGTTTAATTTTTTGATTGGAATATACTTGACAGGAAACTGTGAGAAATGAAAAAGCTGTACTATAATTTTTATTTTTACGTACAATAAAGACACTAGTTCCGGTCTGCCGATTTTACTGAAAAACTAATCAGATCTCAAGAGGGAGATTATACACGTAAATACAAAATTTGGAATTGATATCTCCAGCGGTTTGACCGCTATCGTGGTCACAGACAGACACACAGACACACACACACACACAGAGACATTTTTTTAAAAACCACTTTTTTGGTATCAGGGGACCTCAAAACGTGGACATCTGCAAAAATCTCGAGGTCGAAAATTTTCATCATCACAATACTTCCTTATACTACGTATAAGAAAGTAAAATGCATCAATGGATGTAATGCATTTTCTGAAGAAGAAAGAAAACAGAATTTTACACTATTTTAGGAAATGGAAAACAATGTGAGGTAAAGAAATTTTATTAACAGTTGTGTTAACGTAATTCCAGTGAAAAGGAAAAGAACTCTATCCGAAGAGTCTATAGGAAACCTAACATATCAATATCTCCTTTCATAAAACAAGGAAAAAGATGTTCAAATACGAGTATGTCTTCAGCTTTTCTTAAGTACTTTGAATATAACACAGAAATTGTTTAGAAACTACGTTCAGGGAAAAATGAAGTCAATAGAGAAAAACATGAGCCGAATTAATTTAAAAAGTTTATTGATAGCTTACCATTCGTATCGTCACAGTATATTTTATCTAGCGTAAAATTATAGTTCCCTGCAGAGGTTAAAATTAGCACTAATGTCTATAGAATGTACACAAAAGTGATGACAGAAACAATTACCAGTTTCAAAAATTCTTTAAACGTAATTACAACATGAATCCACGTGACTAAGAAAGGTTAATATGATAGATGTTAAAGATTCAAAAATATGCCAGAAGAAGAACAAACATATCATCAAGAGGAAAAAAAACCATTATAAGCAAATTTGTCACTATGAACAAAGTAGATCTGCACAAGATGATTTCATTGTTGTACCCTTTAACTTGCTAAAGAATGTATGAACTGCATTGATACTTCTACAAGCTGTGCTCCAGATGCTACCATTCACGAAATAGACTGGCTAATCAGAAAAATTCATTCTCCTCCTCAACTCTATTCATCGGAGTTGCCGATCAGTAAAGAAAAATTGACAAATTTAAGGGATTTGTGCCAAAATCTAACAATTGAGAAACAAAGTCATGCTAAGTATTTTACTCTTTCTTCACATGCGAATGTTCTTCACGAGCTACCAGAAATTGACATCGAAGGTAACACAGAATAGTTGAAATTGCGTTAGGTTAATTATTATTCAAAATATATCAATACATCGTCGCCGTCACGATAAAAAAGCGTAAACGGGTTTCACTAATTTCTACAGCAGATGAAAAACATAGATCGAAAAGCAGCAATATTCGTAAATGCCTTACCCACGCGCATGGTGAAACCCAGTGATTTAAATGCACACGATGTAATATTTAAAATATGATTGGAGAAACTAAGTTTCTCATCGAAGGTTACACCCAGATCCTTCACGGCAAATACGTAGGCTACCATCAATCAGGTACCTGGAATCGATTTTATTACATCTGCGAGTGTAGGATGCTTAACAACAATTACTACCATTCTGTTGAAGTTTATTACTAATACACCATTCGTGAATTATATCCAAGTTCGACTGCAGACGGCGAATATCAGAGCACTGCCTTATCGTGTTATAGATCTTGAAATCGTCAGCATAGGCCAGCACCGAACATTTCAGGGAAGTAATCATGTCATTTATAAATATGTTAAATAAAATTGGGCCATGGTTTGACCCCTAAGGCACACCAGCCACGGCGATATAACTCTCAGATTTATAGCCATTGTAGTAAACGTAATTCAATCTGTTTGTTAAGTATGACCCGAATAACCTGATCAGAGGAGTGAATCCAAAGTGACTTAATTTCGCTAAAAGAAGCTTGTGATCAATATTGTCAAACGCTCGCGAAAAGTCTATGTAAATCACATCCAGTTGCTCTCCATCAGGGGTGCGTTCAGAAATGTTGGATAGAATACTGGAATGGTCAGGTCATGTTTTATGACTTCATCCACTTGGTAAACTTGGAGCGCTTTACAATTCTGAACGCCGGAGAGTGAGTCGAGTTAGTTTGTGGCAAAAGTCAAAGGTCAAAGCTAAGCATTGCAGAGTTAGAGGTTATGTATGAAGAAATAAATTCATAAAAGAAATAAGTCGAAAATTAAAACTAATTAAAACAATGGATCATAATCGAAAAAAATTTTTGGATCAAATTAAAATTGTCCAAAAACAAACTGATGATCATATGAAACACACATATGACCATATGATATGAAGTGACATGAAATTATCGCCTTAAAAAAACTCAGATCCGCGCTTTAAATACCCCGACCCGAATGCGCATGAATCGCCCGCTATTAACCATCACAAATAGGTGGGTGATAGAAGGAATACTCCGAGTGTTGCACCAATTATTTCTGAACGGCAATGACGTCATAATTTTGGGACATCTTTTTGTTTCTGAACGGCAAGTGTGAAATTGGAGTGACACTTGGATAACATTCTTTCCTTTTCTGAACGCACCCCAGTAGTCGAAGAAATCTCATGTGATCTCATTTGATGATTGAAGTAATCAACTTTGTCTTTTTCAGTCTGTTCTTCTTCTTCTGGAATGTTTTTGAATTCTTCACATTTAACACATTTTTCTTTTTTAGGCATTTGGATTCCTATATTGTACTCACAATCATGTTTGAAAATTTTTCGAAACTGCTAATTTTGAGCGGGGTTGCTTCCATCCTGTCATCACTTTTGTGCACATTCTATGGTGATTAGTGATGCCTTTAACCTTTGAAGGGATATATAATTTTGCATTAAACGACCAGCATAATGAGAGTACGATAAGTAAACTCCCAATTTTATTCTTTGAATGGAGTTTCTAACCAATTTTCATTTTATATTCAAGTCTTTTTCTTTTCAGTGGAATTATGTGAAGTTTTTATCGTACGTAAAATGAATAATATTAAATATTTCCTTTTCATCTCAAATAATTTTGCCAGCATTATCATTCGCTTTTATACCCCTATTTCACGCAAAACTTGGCGTTCACAGTCAGCATAAACAAACAAAATGTTTTTTTTAAATACGGAATTACACATTATTCCAGCATCGAGCAATTGCTTATCTCCGACTTTTTATCTGGCGGGCATAGATTAAAACGGTTGTGGGAGTCACAAAGAACGGAAATGTAAAAGCAAGCGAGTGTACGTAACCGCGAGCTGGTAGTATAAGTCGCTGTATGATTTATCGTGGAATTAGGTAATATTTTTCGGTCGAAAAGTCGGGATAATATTAACCGCGGATTACTGGCCGGGGATCGTCTGTTTGTGACGGTATTTACAATTCATAGCAGTACAACATTATTCCGGAACGTACGAATCAAATAAATAATCAATGGTATATATTCACTGTGAATGCCGCACAAATCGTGTTGCTGTTTGATCTGCGGAAAAACAAACAAAAGGATTTATTATAAACTGAATGAAATGAATAAAATAAATCAAAGAGAATATTTAAAAATTGCGTTAATTCGGCAGATAAATGGAGAATCTCTAAATCACAAAACAAATGAAAATAAATTGTTGGATTACAGGCAAAAGCAAATGTGGTTTTAAACATAAATGGAGGAAATAGAAAAGGAAAACAGAAATCATAACTCAAGAAAGTTTTATCAATGCATAAATAAAAAAAAGAATAGCAGTAAACATGATCAAGTAACAAAAAGAAATACGGAAAGCACAGAAGAGGTAAATCAAATATGAGAAGATTTCTTTCAGATCTACTAACTGATAATAATGAAGTGAATATTGGTGAAGCGCAAGAACTTGAGTTTGACGTAAATGAACCAAACCTATAAGAAATAAAGACATAATAACTATAAGAAATAGTGAAAATGGAAAAACCCCTAGAGATGACAGATAAACATAAACATGGAAATGAGAAAGATAACTGGAGGAAATTTATAAACTCGTTAAAGAAATATGGATCGAGTGGAATAAATGTTGTACACTCATAACAATACATAAAAAGAGGATTAGTCATTATTAGGGAGCGGAATCGAGCGAGTCATGACTCATCGCCCATGGCGCGCTATTGAAATGTTGTATTTTTAAAGAGGTTTTAATTTTGTTTATATAATTGAATAACAAGTGGCTGGTGATTATAAAATACAAAATACACTACTATTTGTTCATTTTCTCTTCTGTAAGACTTGTTCTCTTTGAATTAAGTACATCCTTGTAGATAGAAAACGTCCCTTCTACATCGCAATTGGTTATAGGTGCGTACTGGAAATATTCCTTTATTTCAGCGTATTTAGCATACACAATTGCCGCAATGTTATTAAACCTGGATTTCTATTAAAAACTGCGTCTAAGTCCCTTGGAATTATTAATAGCCACATCTAATGTGGTTAATCCATTTTTACTTTCTTATACGTAGTATAAGGAGGTAATGTGAAATTTTCGACTTCGAGATTTTTGCAGATGTCCACGTTTTGAAGTCCCCTGATACCGAAAAAGATGTTTTTAAAAACTGTCTGTGTGTCTCTATGTGACCACGATAACCGCTGTAGATATCAATTCCAAATTTTGTATTTACGTGTCTAATCTGCCTCTTGAGATCTGAGTAGTTTTTCAGTAAAATCGGTAGACCGGAAGTAGCAGTTTACTTCAGTGAAAAAATTAAATTTTGCCAATATTTCGTCAACTACTAAATTTAAACAAATTTATAAATAATTCATATGTACTTGAAATTAAAATTGAGAACAATTTTATTTAAAAAGTTTTTCGAAGCTGCTACCGGAAGTAGGTCTTTTACTCCTATCGAAAATCAGTTTTTTGCGAATATTTCGCATGTCATGCTTTTTAGACAGGTACGTTACGGGTATAAAAGTATTTAAAACGTAATTTTCAATATCTTTTGCATAAAAACAATTCCAAAATTCAGACCGGAATTACCACTTTTACTCTTATCGATAACGATTTTTTGCGAATATGTCGTAAATTATGCATTCTACATATATGTATTTATCAAGAATACAAAAGTATTTAGTGCTAGATTTGCAATATTTTTTGAATATATGAAATTTCCAAATTCGGACCGTAAGTAACACTTTTACTCTTAGGGAGTAGTCCTTTTTTCGAATATCTTGCTAAGTATGCATTCTATAGCGATTTATTAAGAGAACAGAAGTACTTAGAATAGGATTTTGAATAATTTTTGTGTAAAAAAAAATATAGTATGGTTTGAAACGCTCATACGTATAAGAAAGTTGTGTGGTGGCCACACCTCATTTTTTAAATTGAGATTCGATTTTCAAAATATGTCATTAGTTTAGGCAAATTTCCAAAGTGTTCCTGAAGGAATAACAAGTGATTTTTTAAATTTGGGATTTGTGTTAGTTCCTTGCACTCAGAAATACTTCGAGCATCGTCATTTAAACATGTAACGAAATTTTGTAAACTATCGAAATTCTCTGCATGAAAACTATTTCTGTGTATGTTTTAGCAAAGCTAAGTGACGATATTTTACAGACTTTGCAATAAATTTCGGAATCACTGACAATTAATTTTTATCTCAGAAAAAGTAACATAAACAACTTTCTAGATCTAAATAAATGATAACTAAAAATGTACGCGTATGATATTGAAACATACATATTATATTGCGAAATATAAGGTAACTATAATAAATTTTAAAAACTCGTCACCCTTGTACCTACGCCGATTAAGAAAGGATTTTATTCATAAAATTCCTTATTTTGTGGCAGTTTTTTCTCTGATTCTCGGCCGTAAACAGATGTTGCAGTTCGCCCTATGAATTAGTGCTATTCAGATATAATGTAAACAACACGCAGTTGTTTACATTATTTCTTTTCACGGTTGTGGCTCCGTGGTAGTTTAGCTCGCTCGATTCCGCTCCCTAGTCATTATGCAGAACTATAGAGGAATCATATTGATGAAGAATGCTAATAATATCATAGCATCGATATAAAAAATAATAAGCACATATATACCAAGAAAATTCATTGCGGCAAAATTGGTCAGTCAGCATGTTGTCAAATTTGTCATTTTTTATAAGTTTTCGTATTTGTGGTCCAACAAAAATTAATTTTTGCCTAATTATCTTTCGGAAGTATCTGTTTCAGATACAAGAACCGTCTACCGGTCCGGTCTAGTGCTCTAACGAAATTCTTGATCAAACTCAATTTGATATGTAGTGGTGGTAGAAATACGTGTTTAGGGTCAACCAGTAGTTCATTAGCAATACTTTTTTGAGCTGGATACTCGACGTAGTAGCCATTCTTTCTGTATATAATGCCGACTTCGTGCACGACTGTCCCATTCACACAGAAAACCGCAGTATTTCGTATAGTCCAGCTACAATCCAAGAAGAAGCGCTATCACTTTTAGGTCTCCACAGATTAACCATACTCTTTATATTGGATGTGTTCTAGAAGATATCGCATATGCTTGTATGATTCCTTCATATGAAAAGCATGCTTTTAAGCTAAGTTTACTGGAATCAATAAATAAATTGCTTGGTTTATGTTTTTGTCCCAAAGCATCATATAAGTTGTCAACATTCGTGCAGTATACCAAAGTCCTTTCTTGAGTAAAACAATGGCAAGTCCGTTTTCACGTTTTCACGTACATCACCTTTGAGAAAAAACTTCCATCCTGACTGCGATTTTGCTAGTTTTAAATCTCTGACTAAATCATTTCGTTCAGCCTATGAAATCAAATGCATTGTCATTAAACATTCTGGTGTTTGAAAGTCTGGATCAATGTCGATTTCCTGTTCGAATTGCATAACATTATTTGAATCACTCATTCAAGTTCTTCGTCCAAACTCCACGATTCTGGTGGTTTTGGGATAGGATATTCTTCATTACGTGCGAAAGGCCGTAAAGCGGATGGTAAATTGGGATACTGCACATTATGCTTGGACTTCGGGCCAATGCCCTGTATGTTAGTGAGGCAAAAGTAACAATCTGGTCTTTTGATTCTCTCCACACCACTGGTACTGCAAAGCGCATAAGACATTTTGTACCTCTCAACCAACCTGTTAACACTGTTACACAAGTTTTACAACATATGTGAGGAGCCCATGATTTATCCTGATCCCCTACTTTCACTCCAAAATACAGTTCGTAAGCTTCTCGCACAAGTAGGGTTAAATTACGTTTTTGGTATTTAAAAGTCATTTCCCCACATACATAACAGAAATTGTTGGCATTATTTATACATACATAAATGAAAATGTAGTACACCAACACATTAGTAACGACGTTTCGGGACACAAGATATAAAATACACTAACCTCATACGTTGGTAAATGCCTACTAATGCGCAATATCTGAGTCACAGTATAAACATATGCAGTAGTTGCAGTCGTTGTCGGCACCTTTGATCTTTAGAAACCAAGTTGTATGTTCGCGCATTGTAAGGCGCAATGTCGCATAGCGGAGAGATCGGAAAGTTCTTTAATAAACAGGTCCGGATCTAGCCCTATTTTAAAATAGTCGGGGCCGGATTAACTAAATTTGTTGATAAATGAATGTATTGAAATTAGTAATATTAAGACAATAATTATGTACGTCATGCATATTATTGTCTTAGATTTGAAACCTGTGGCCGATTTAACAAATTTTACGAAATGTTGAAAACTATTTTCGAAAACAGTCTACTACATAGATGGAATAAAATGATTTGGAAGAAAATTATACATTTTAATGTTATTTTGAATATATGAGTTACATTTAAATGTTACAATATTTGATTTATTTTGTAAAGTTGCAAAATAACTTTAAATTAAAAACTATCTTGGAAAAATGTCTCATAGATGGAATAAAGTTATATATTTTAATGCTAGTTACATTTAAATTTTACAATACTTGACATATTTTATAAATGTTGCAAAATTACTTAAAATTAAAAACCATCGTGGCAAAAAGTCTCATAGATGGAATAAAATTATATATTTCAATGCTAGTTACATTTAAAATTTACAATACTTGACATATTTTATAAATGTTGCAAAATTACTTAAAATTAAAAACCATCGTGGCAAAAAGTCTCATAGATGGAATAAAACTATATATTTTAATGATAGTTACATTTAAATTTTACATTATTTGACATATTTTATAAATGTTGCAAAATAACTTAAAATTAAAAACCATCTTGGAAAAAAATGTTTTTGTAGTAGTTTCTTGAAAGCCTATTATTTCATCTTTAGATCTATCATAAAAAAGAAATGTCTTTAATGACATTTCGTCAATACACATCACACA
The DNA here is from genome assembly GCA_963170755.1 of Amphimallon solstitiale. NCBI lineage: Eukaryota > Metazoa > Arthropoda > Insecta > Coleoptera > Scarabaeidae > Amphimallon > Amphimallon solstitiale. Next base: position 94,597,407 of record OY720682.1, on the reverse strand, counting down.
ATGCCTCGCTTCTTCACTCATCATTTCAACTTTTCTTCCTATTACCATAAAAGAAGAAAGTAATTCAACCCCACTGTTATGTTCCATTTACTGGTTAATCTGCATGGAGTTGCAGATAAAAATCTATAAACTTTAGGACCGAGAAAATATATAGTCAACACAAACTGTATAAATTCATTTGTATATCTGAAACCATTTACTTTTACTTGATAATTTCTGCTGCATTTTAAACAGATTTACCGTGGCTTCATTGAAATGGCTTTCACAAAATGTAATAAAATCTGCATCAGAAATTGATCGGTAATCATATTAACATCTTTACTTGTGCCTGGTAGGGGATTATCTTTTAACACAGGTGTAACATCTGTACATTCTGTAAAATAGAATCATCATATAAAAAAAAGATGTATGTGATCTTGGTTTTTAGAAAAATCACAAAGGCATCAAAATTAAATAAATATAGCAAAGGTAGTTGCAATCAAGGTATTTGTAATTAATTTGATATAATCATCCTTTAAAAGCATTTCTAATTAATAAAAAGATTGATTTCAAAAAATAAATAGATGATTTTATAAGTTTATCTATCCTTGGGCTTACCTGTAAGAAATAAAGTGAGCACCGCAGTAATTTCTAGCCTATTCTTCACTACATTTTTGAAGTAACACTCTTCAAAATGAATGCTACAAACTTTGGCATTTTTCTTTACAGAACTTGTTTCTCCAATTCAAGCAATCCATTCCTTACGCCTAGTGCAGAAAAAATTATTAATCATATGCAACTATTATTATATACAAGTATGCTTGAATGATGTAGCAATTTAACCATTAATAATTTACGTCAATATTTGTCTTATATTTTACAATAACTTTTTATAAATTCTATAATCCTTTATGTCGTACTTATGTTCATGTATATCTGAATGTGTATTTGAATTTTGCGCTTACCTTATTTCCTCAGAAGAAATATTAAAAAAACTAATGTCTTTTATGTCCTTTGAATACGCACTTTTACATTGTGGTACACAACACTTTATACTCATTGTGCTCAATTAATTTAACGCACTAAATGAAACAAATCCTTCGCAATTATACACATAAACCTGATTCACTTTAAAAATGGTTGGTTATGTTCAAACGTTCAAAGATCTGTTGGCAAACAAGTCTAATTCTGTTTCTTACCGTCACTGCGACACTGCGCAATACAATGCGCAACAAACTACTTGGTCTCAATAAATTTTGCGAATGCAACTACTGGAAAGGTTTATACTGTGTCTGAGTGGAATGCGTATTTAGTACAAGAAATATACAGGCATGGACATGTCTTCGCACGGTATATTTCTTACTGCTGACACATCATGTAGAGTGCTGCAACATTTATTCACTTTTGTAAACAAGTCTATCCAACATGCGTTGAATACATATAAATATAAAAATACTTCTTACTAAAATTTCGTGGGTGGTAGACAATTTCTGTTTTTAATTTAGTTTTTAGAATGCCGAAATACATATTGCTGTGGATGCAGCATTGTTACAAAATGGTAAATTTCTTATTTATGATGAAAAATGTAACATTGTCCCAGGTTGGGTCCAGCCATATAAATTATGATTATTGCTGATGAATGATAAAATTTATAATAGTCTATTTATTATAAGCTTGTTCCTTAACAGCACAAATTTCTTCCAAACTACTTGGTCTCAATAAATTTTGCGAATGCAACTACTGGAAAGGTTTATACTGTGTCTGAGTGGAATGCGTATTTAGTACAAGAAATATACAGGCATGGACATGTCTTCGCACGGTATATTTCTTACTGCTGACACATCATGTAGAGTGCTGCAACATTTATTCACTTTTGTAAACAAGTCTATCCAACATGCGTTGAATACATATAAATATAAAAATACTTCTTACTAAAATTTCGTGGGTGGTAGACAATTTCTGTTTTTAATTTAGTTTTTAGAATGCCGAAATACATATTGCTGTGGATGCAGCATTGTTACAAAATGGTAAATTTCTTATTTATGATGAAAAATGTAACATTGTCCCAGGTTGGGTCCAGCCATATAAATTATGATTATTGCTGATGAATGATAAAATTTATAATAGTCTATTTATTATAAGCTTGTTCCTTAACAGCACAAATTTCTTATTTATGTACTTATGAGTACTTGCAGTGATTTACTTATTATGTTCTGGTACACTTCCTTATTTTGTTTTATTTGGGATAAGGTCAAAAATTAAATGAAATGTCTAAATTTCATATAAAAATTATATTTAATTTTTTTTTAATGCCAATCGTAAATAACATTACCCCACTGTATCTATTTATTTTTGTTTTACGAAATAAAGAGAAAAGGTAAAAAACATTTATACTCATTTTTAGAGTTATAATGCTTGTGTAATACTTATTTATCTATAATAATAGTTGAAAGAATAATTATCTTGTTCCTTTAAATAAAGAAAAATTATTAATTCTTGATAATTTGTTTATTAATATGAAGCCGATTCTATTTCACCAAAAACATACATTTTTACATAGTGTCTTGGTAAACTAGAACCTTGCAACGTGAATGCTCTGAAAACTGGCCTATTCTAATCGCTAGCTGTGAACATTCTCACATTGTACCTCTAGCAGCTTAGCATATGCAAATAAAAAAAAACATTCCCGCTTATTCGTATTTATATTACTTGAATTACTAAATTAAATGACTATATAATAATTAATGATGCCCAACGATTTACTAACGGCAAATATTTTCACATAGTACCTTCAGCATGCCCAACACCATTAACTATCCTTTTATTATTTTAAAATAACAAATTATTATTATTAAACAAGATAATATTCATCTAATTAATGATGCCCAATGATTTACTAAAGGCAAATATTTTCACATAGTACCTTCAGCATGTTTAGCACCAAAAACTATACCTAAATTGAATTATTTATCTTATAACTTACTTCATATCATCGTACATTTTATCAAATCTATTCTTATTGATGTCCTCCATCTTAAAATTTAAAATAATAAAAATGAAAATCAATTGAATGAATTTGGTTTAAAGGAAACTAAATAAAATAAAAATATAATTCTTAATACAGATTCTCAAATCGTGAGATGATAAGTAGTGCATATAAACCCCTACTCTCACTTTCGCTAACTCAAAAATTTTATTCTTTTCCAAAATTAACGTCTTTACTGCTTGAATTATAAACTTCATCTTCGACAAGTCTATTCTTGTTTTTGCCTTATATACTGAAACAAAAGCCTATCGACAATTTGTAGCGCATCTGTTATCTAATTAAATTTTAGGTTGGCACTGATTTTAAAACATTCGTGATAAAATGTTTCTTTTTCGTTTTCTTTAAGTTGTCATATTCGCACCAATACGCGCATATCGTCTTGACAGCTCACACACTAATGGCGACGACTCGAACTGTTTGTTATTATTGTTTTTCACCAATTTGTTATATACCATCTTCAGTAAGTATATTTTTCTTTTCTTTCTCTTCAGTATAGTTCTTCATTGTACTTGTGTATGAATGCATTGCCTTTTTCATCGTTTATTATATATTTCCTTTTTCCATTAACTAATGTTATTCTTATTTTTCCTTCGATTTGGTAGTATGGGAAAGACGGTATAAACAACAGGAATTTTTCTTGCGAAGCCCGCATTGCTAAGATTGGTTGCTTTCATCACAATGTCGCCAATTCCTATCCATGCTCTCTCGTCAGGTAATAAATTGATTTGCAGAAAGCTGTAAACAACATTAACACAATATTTTTATTTTGCAGTTTTTAAACCACACATGACCTTTTCCATTGTCTTCGAATTTATTTATAAGTTACAGATATTTACTATATTTTAAGTTTTATTATTAAAAACTTTCTTATGAATTGGTACCATTATTTATATTGTAACGTTTTTGGGTTCCAATAAACAACTCGTGCAATTATTTATTTAAAACAGTCTGTATATTTATATACTTAAAATTATATAACAATATAAAAATATAAAAACTAACGTAACACACTTAAACTACTACTAATAAATTATCACAGGTATTTATTTACTACTACTATTATTTATATCTCTGTCCGTATTTATTTATATAACAGTTCTATTTATATAAGACGGCACTACTATATTTATTTATTCGGCTACCACTATTCGTTTCCACCACTCGAGACTACCGAATTACTCCGCGATTATTTTTCCGCAATGAATCCCGTAATGAATGAATCCCGGTGACTCAGTCGCCTTATATACACATGCATGAAATGTTCTCGAACAGTACCAGTAAATTCTACAATATACCAGTGGAAATCTGGACCTTTCGTTGCTTACGTCGCACATCTGTGAGATGACTCACTGCATTTACGATATTTACCAGCCGAGAGAGATGATTTATGGCGGTGTGTAAATAAGAGCGTTTTTATACGTTGCCCGGTCTACCCCTTTTTTTGCGTGTGACAATTTCGTTTTTATCGCGCCGAGAGATCTGATTCTTTTATTTAATGTAAACACATTTCGTTACATTGCCCCCTTCTTAAAAACTGTGTTTCGTCGCGAAACACACTATTCCATGTTCTTGACGCCGGCGGATAACGAAATCCACACCGGGCCCACGGGTGCACCCAGCCGTCTTGTGGCAATGGCAATCCACCGTCCCAGGCTGCACAACGGGCTGATCGGGCCGACAGCCGTACACGACCATTTCCATACCAGTATACCGAAACACTGCCTCCAGCATGTTTCTTACTGTTCTCCATTCCAAACGGTCTAATCCGCAGCCCAGTTTCGGAATTGCCAGCCTTCCCACATTTCCCATAAGCTGGCTCTCGAGGTTTTCCCAGCAATTTGTCCCACATCCGCCACTTCACCGCTGTCACGTCCATGGTATGGGGCAATTGGTTGAAACACACCATCTCTGGCTCACTATGGGGTGTTAGTCTCATGCGATAAACGACGTCATCTATTTGCTCTAGTATTTCGCATGGTCCCTCCCAGTATTCTTGGAGCTTTGGGGACAGGCATCGGCGACGTTGAGGATCATATAATCAAACAAGATCCTCTTCTCGGTAACCATCTCTCTCGGCTTGCACGTGGTAACGATTCTTCGTCCTGTCGCTGACATCCTGAGTGTGATGGCGTACTCGCTAGTGAGCATCCTCCAACCTTCGTCTGGATCCACTGACGCAGTCTTCTCCATTTGGGTTCTCCACAACACACTTGAGTAGATCATCCTCTACCTTCAGAGAGTCCCATTGAGCCCAGTAGGATTCCAGTCCCTGTGAACGAGGAGCCACTTCTTGCCAAGCCGGTCCGCGACCAGTTCCCTTCCAAACCATCAATGAACCAAGGTCTTCATCAGCTTCTTGACCAATCCGCAAATTGTCAGGATGCCACTGATCGTCAACCACGGCAGTTCTGAATGTTTTGGCCGATTTTTCTTCTAGTCGGTTACCATGCCTGCAGCCTCCTGGACGTGGTCTTCTTGCAACAGCATCAGCGTTTTGGTGTTGCACAGATGCAATTCGCGCTATTTATTTTGAGGCTCTACGATACTGGATCGACGATTGTCTCTTCTCATCGACCCGTTTCATTTTTCGCTGCTCCGCTATGGTTTTCTTGGGCTTCTTCGCGCATTTACTATGCGCATGGCCCATTTCCATTTCCAATTCCAACATCGGAGCGTTCTTCTCTTAGGTTGCACCTTATTCACTAACCGTCGGACTACCTGTCCCACGTGTGCATGCCCATACTTCATCTTAAGACGCTTGATTGATTTAAGGTAGTCTTCACACTCTTCTGGAAGTAAGGTCTGCAGAACATCACTGACCTGTCCTCTTAATGACACAATCAGGGCAGTAGCTTTCTTCGGGGACATCCACCCATTTGCTCCTGCAGCGGCTTCGAATTGATTCCGGTATGACATCCATGACGTCTTTCCATCGAAGGTGGGAGGTTTTACCTTTACCTTCGCTGTTCGGGCAATCTCCAGGCTTCCGCTTGAGATATCACGAGGACCGCAGTCGTTCATCGCTGGCAACTGAAGCTGAACCCCAAACTCGTCCCCCATTCCGAACACGCGCTCCTCAACTTTCTGTTCCATGGCTTCGATGGCCTCAGAAAATTCCTGCCTCCCATTCAATGAATTCTTTTGAATGTCTTCCTTGAAAATAGTCTCGAGTTGTTTTGAATTATTTTCAATTTCATCTCCCAAAGCTTTTGAATTATTTGCAATTTCATCTTTCAAAGCTTTTGAATCATTTGCAACCTCATTTCCCAAAGCCTTTGAATTATTTGCAATTTCATCCTTCAAAGCTTCTGAATCATTTTCAATTTTATTATTTAAAGCTTCCAAATTACTTCCAATTTCTTCCAGAGTCTTCATATTACTCTCGAATTGTTCTGCAACTGCATCTTTTAGAGTCTCGAATTGTTTTAAATTATTTTCAATTTTATCTTTTAGAGTCTCAAATTATTTATCAATTTCTTCCGCTATTAAGCTTAGATCAGGCTGTACTTGAAACAAATAATCCTCGGGATCCTCACCTTCATTTATTAAAAGGTCACGAAGCCGGTCCTGGAGAATTGTTTTTTTTCCAGACGCATCTGCGTCCCTTTCTTCCAATTCTGCCCTCAACTCGGAGACCTTTAATTCTTCCAAACGTTTGGTAGCCATTTATTTATTTATTTATTTGCACTTGTGTTTATCCCACTTCTGACACCAATTGTAACGTTTTTGGGTTCCAATAAACAACTCGTGCAATTATTTATTTAAAACAGTCTGTATATTTATATACTTAAAATTATATAACAATATAAAAATATAAAAACTAACGTAACACACTTAAACTACTACTAATAAATTATCACAGGTATTTATTTACTACTACTATTATTTATATCTCTGTCCGTATTTATTTATATAACAGTTCTATTTATATAAGACGGCACTACTATATTTATTTATTCGGCTACCACTATTCGTTTCCACCACTCGAGACTACCGAATTACTCCGCGATTACTTTTCCGCAATGAATCCCGTAATGAATGAATCCCGGTGACTCAGTCGCCTTATATACACATGCATGAAATGTTCTCGAACACTACCAGTAAATTCTGCAATATACCAGTGGAAATCTGGACCCTTCGTTGCTTACGTCGCACATCTGTGAGATGACTCACTGCATTTACGATATTTACCAGCCGAGAGAGATGATTTATAGCGGTGTGTAAATAAGAGCGTTTTTATACGTTGCCCGGTCTGCCCCTTTTTTTGCGTGTGACAATTTCGTTTTTATCGCGCCGAGAGATCTGATTCTTTTATTTAATGTAAACACATTTCGTTACAATATTTTAATTCACTTTATTTGTCTAATGTGTAACAACAATTCATGTTTATTTTTGGTACAGCAGTTCCTCCTTAAATGTAGGCAACTTATTCTACTTACTATTACATGCTTTGACTAATGCTTAAATCTTAAATATACGATTTTAAAAATAAAATTAGTGTTCTTTTTCAATAACTAAACTAATTCTTAATATTATTATTTCAATAAAGTGGAGGTCACAGCAATATGAAACATCCGAAAATTTCCATGTAACAAAATGTGTGTTTGACACTGTTATTAGTGTCTAAATAAACATTGTACAACTCATTAATAAGACCCGTTATAACATATGCCTCAGAGACTATGTCTTTAACACAGAAGGAGCAGCATTCATTAAGAGTATTTGAAAGAAAAATAATAATAAAAGAATACTGAGTGCAATTAAGACAGGAGAAAATAAAATGGGAAAAGAACTAATTGAGAAATAGAAGATGAATGATAAGGGACAGACATTGTTAACGGCATCAAATCGGCGAAGATAAAATGTCAATTCAGGACCTGACTGTAACTTAAGTTTAATGTTGTTTGTCCTTTATTCTAAAGATTTTCTCGAATCCATGTTTTACGTTAGCATATGCTGATGATATAAATATATTTACAAATATTGAACCTTAGGATCATATTCTGTATCTGTAGTATAACTTGAATGTGATATTTGCATGGTGCCGTAATGCTAATTTAAAATTTAATTTTAAATAGTGTTTCTGTATTACCTCTAATAGAAACATTAAATGTATTCATTTGTTACATCATCTAGATAATCAAATTTTAGATACAATTTTACAAATGCTAGATATTGAGGTATGAGCAGATCAAAATTTATATTTCACAATATAATAACTTTATGTTTCTAAAATTCTTGGGTTCATTCTTTTAAAAGAACTAATTCTATAGTTTTGTCATTCCCAAGCTTTAATATATCAGACTCCTTCTCCTTTACAGTTTAAGTACTACGGGAATTCCTATCATTAACGCGTGACAAAGCCATTATCTCCAATTATGATAGTAGTAATACTCAAGATAAGCTGGATCGTGGGTGAAAATTAGTCCTGAGCTCGGGAGAAAATTCTTTCATGACCTTTTCCGCGACCAGGTAATCATTTTCCATTTGAGTGACAATTCGATCCCAGCCATTAAAACTGCACTGAAACCTGTATCATTAATAATATAAATATTAATAATGTTGATAATAGTCTCTTTGAAAATATGCCACAAGTAAAATATAAAAAGTCTTATTTTTCTGTGTTTAACAAAACTTAGTTAAGATCATTTTTTTTTGCAAAGACGTACTCTGACTTCATACTTCTGAATTTGGTTCTCGACTAATTTTGACTTTTCGAAATATTTTTTATATTTTAACACACTCATATGTTGTAGGTCCATGTCTCTGAACATAATACACACATTGATTGTTCTTCTTCTTATGTAAACGCCACCCATGTGTCTACACATACAATAATATGTACATTACATATATATGTTAGTAATATGCTTTGAAATACGCCCCATTCAATTTGTTTGCGAAACAGAATACAGAAAGGCAAATAAATCTTATCCTCTCGAACAAACTTCTTGCTTTGACAAATGCGATGTATAAGGTACGAAAGTCAGCAAGATTATGAAAGTTCTTTTTCACAAGCACTCGACAACTATACACAAAAGAATGCCAACAACTTAAAAGATAGCGATCTTAACACACAAGTAGGAAAATAAGCTTTTTTTCATGTTATATGAAGTTTACGGGGGTGGTTTGATAAGAGTTGTATGTAAGGAAGTTGAAGACGGTTTTTTGAGAAATAATATTTTTTATCATCGTGCCACTACCGCTGTTAGCCGTCAACAGCAATTCCGATTGTAAAAAAACAGAAAAGTCGTCAATACAATGTGTTATAATTAAGATGTCACAAAAAGAAAGGGGCAAGTCAATGTTTGGGCAAAAATAAGATAAGTCGATATTTTGAATCTATCGACTATTGCATATCGTTTGGTGCAACAAAGATGCAAGTCCGAACATACCTCTTTCTTGCACTAATTATTATTGAAACCTTTACTTTCTAACCTCGAAATTTTCATTCATTCTGTTCAATGTTACATTAAATATTTGTGCAAGCTGTTTACTATATGTAAAGAAATCTGAAAACAATAACACTGAAAATTTTTTTTTGCAAAAACGGACTCTGACTTTATGCTTCTGAATTTCGTTCTCGACTAATTTTGACTTTTCGTTAAAATACTTTGGAACAAGTTAGAACAAACCTAGAACAACCTAGAACATTCGCCAAAATTTCGATTTTCAAGAAAAATGGGCATCCTGAGAACAGTAGAATAAACATGTAGATAGAATGGACCAAAACAGACTGACACACATCGCCAAAGACGAAAAACCAGCAAGCAGACAATCAGTGGGGAGACCACCCGAGAGATGGAAGGATAGCTGGAGTTCCGTCTCACAAGACAACCAACCAAATTAAGACAGCCTTTGTCATTAACAGACCTCAAGGTCCTTTCGAAGAATAAGCAGAAGAGAGGGGGGTTTGGGAAAACTCGTTCTTTCTTTCGGTCAATTTTGTTTTTTCCCAAATCTCTGGAAAATTGCTTAGAACAACTTAAACAACCTGGAACAACCTTCAGAATTTCAATTTTTGAAAAAAAAGGGGCAGCGGGCAAAGGAAAGAAAACGTAACATCCAGAAATTAAAATTTAAAGATTATAAATTTTTCTAAAAGAAATTTTCCATCAATATGTGCTTAACATGGCATTCAAAAAGTTTATAATTTTTACATCTTATTTGCTCCTGAGCTTATTATAGAACTTGTCAGCGTGATAGTTGGTAGCCAGCTGACTCCTTTTCAAACGATAGAATGGAATAACGCAGTCGCCACGGTGTTGAGTTTGGTAATTGTGTAAATCGGCATGTTTCTGTACACAAACACTTCGATGGACATGTAGCAAGCAACTCGGAATGAAAACACTCGACAGCGTTAGAATATTATGTTTCCCAAACAAAGTTCTGCATGAGGATCTTGCAGATACTTTGGCTAGTGCTCATACCGCTTGCTTTTGTACACGAAATATGATCCCAGCCACGGGCGACGCACGCCACGCCAGAATTCCCTATACTGCTCGGGAGTGAAAATTTGCAAAATATGCTACTCTGGCTGCATCATACATTGCGATATGCATTACTCGCCGCACGGAATACACGGCCGAAGCCAATTGTTTCCTCAGCATGCCAATATGACGGTCCCATCCCAGGTGAGAAGTAATACTAAGGCCCAGGATGCGAGCCTCTTGCTCTTGATTCATATCTCTTTTGGTGGTAAAACATAGTTGCTGAATTTTTTCATTGTTTAACCGTAGACCATTATTTCTAAGCCACTCTCCAGCTTCCGCAACAGCGTCTTCCATCTCCAAACTCCAGGTTGTAGCGTTCTTTATCTTTCAGCAGGATAGTCGTGTCATCCTCATACATGATCACTCTTGCTCCAGAAATATTGTATGCAAGATCATTCACATATACCAGAGAAAGTAAGGGCCCCAAAATAGAACCCTGTGGCACGCCTCTAGCGGCATGGACTGATTCTGAAACCTGGCCCTTCCACGACACCATTTGCCGGCGATCTTTTTGATAGGATTCTATTAACTTATTGGCCATTCCCTGATGACATATGACTGCAGTTTTCTTAGTAGCATCGCATGTTCCACACAGTCAAATGCCTTCCCTAGATACAAACAAGGCAACATCACCTCCTCCCCATCATCAAAAGCATCCGCCACATATTCCAACACCTAGACAATAGCTGTCGGGGTGGACCTATTTTCCATAAAGCCATGATGGTGTAACTGAATGATATTAAACCTCCGAAAATATTCCGTTAATCTGGTTCTAATCATTGTCTCTAGGATCATCGAAATTGCAGGTAGTATAGAGATAGGTCTATAATTGCTCATCTGCTCCATCACGTCATTACCGTTAAATATTGGAATGACTCTTCCCATCTGCAATTCAATAGGAAAACATCCAGACTCCAAGCATTTGTTAAATAATAGAGTAAGCGCAGTTACTACATTTCGATTTACATCTTTCAAAAGTTGTACAGACATACCATATACATCTTTAGTGGTTTTCTTTTGCAGCCATTGTATGATGGCCTGAACTTCCCCCTCCATTGTTGTTGTTGCTTAGACAATTATATACAAATTTGCGATAAAACAAATGACCAAAACAGTTTCTTGCTTCTGCTGTAAAATTTACAAAATGCTAATCTATATGTTTCATAAAAATGCAATTAATATATTATAATCTTATCCAAGTAAAAACTATTTAAAAAATATCGTGAGACAAACCAGACAGATTATCACCCGGTAATGAAGACACTAGAAAATCACAGTAGCTCCGCCTACCGAAGAAACAGGGACTGGCTTTTAACATCTTCTCTATACCTAATCTCTGGTTCACACCAGGAATTTTACTGCACATATTTCCTAATGCAATAGTAAATAAATAAAATATCGAAATTAATTACACTTTTGTTTTTGTATGTCCTGTATTCAGGTTTCCAGAATACATTCCACCTTGACTTTTAAAAACTTATATAAACTTATTTTTAATTGACTTAAATTTAATTACTAATCCTTCGAGTCAAACCAACTAGAAAAATTTACTCATGCTAAACCATTCGTGAATTTTTCATGGTTTTGATTCTTTAGTTGTTTCTGTAGCATTCAAATTTTCATGCAAAAATAAGTTTCGCCAACAACAGCTTAATATGTATTTTTTTAATATTTGCCTACTTGTAAAAGTTTCTATGACTAATTCATTGTTTGAAAAACAATATAAGGTAACATGATTTACTTACATTAATGATGACATTAAACTATGAAATTCATTTTGGGTTTAAATTAGAAAAATAACGACAAAAAGTATTTTACGCCACTTATTTCTGTTTAGATTGTACGCATAATATTATTAGAAAGTAGCTTTTGAAATTAACATATCTACACATTTTATATCTAAGCTTTCTAATATTTTAATTAACCACCATATCTAAATTGTAAAAACCTTTTTAATCAAGTAAATTATCTGTAAACGAACAACTTAATTGCTATTTAAATATTTTACTTTATGCAAAGCTGTCCTTTTTGTTTCAATGAAAGTAATTATTTTCATTCATTTACTCGAGTGGACCGCCCGGAATTTGCGGCATTTCACTTGTATATCATTATTTCTTCTTTATTAACTTATATTTAATTACTTTTATATGCATTTTTTCTCATATTATATACAATTTATTTCGTTCCCAACTGAATTAGTTTAATTTTTTGTTGCATATTTTATTTATTTATAATAATAATAAATATTTAATTTTTGCTGAAAAAATTAAACACGTAGGCATTAGAGGCAGTCTAAATAAGTGATACAGATTCTACCTGCGTCACTCTAATCACTTCTATTCTTGAAATAAGAAAGGTGTTATTAAATAGTAAGCAATTTGAAATCTGTGGTGAGTCCGGAACCAGTATTAAACAACATTATTGTAATTTGGACTTGTAATCGTTTGCAGAGAATTTTTATTATACAAAAATGTATTATGTGCTTAGTACTTAACCGGCATCCTATCGTTTCTTGTCCGGATAGCTTTAAAGAGAGACATATTCTGAAAGTGGCGTCACTTTATATACCGGTTGTGTCAAATAGCATTAGGCATAGGGACTCTCATGCATACGTATGTACGAAGTATACGTATGTATATTTATGCCAACCCGGTACCTACTGCCGTCACAATGGCGGCGACGTATACATCGTATATATGTATACATTGAGTTGCTATGCCTAATGGTATTCTGATACGAAAGTAGAAAGAGGAAAAGAGCGCGACGAAATAAACTAAAAATAAACATAAGCGAGGCTGCCAAGACAGTACACCCGACAAATGTTTCCTATGAAATGTAAGGCGTGAGGGTCCCCCGACACTGCGTTGCTCTCCCACTACTGTTAGCAAGCAGGCATCGCTGCATATTATAAGGTCATCTTCTGCATGGGATAGAAGTATAAACCGAAATTAAAATTTGACGACTACGGTATGTCAAAGTGTTCTCCTGGGTGTTGAGCCGTGTATTCTTGAACCCAGTGGAAGGCTGTTCTGTTAATGATCTTTCGAAAAACTATCTGTTGCTATTTTCAATTCATTGTCGCTATTGCTGTTCTTCGCGTGGGGTTCCGTGTTACTCTTCTGTCTGCCGGTATTTGTGTGTTGTCCAGTGGGATTTGCTATGTTCGGTGTAGCTGTGGTGTTGTGTACGGGGTTTGTGTCGTTTTGCTTGCTTTTTGATAGCATATTGCTCCAAATGTTTGGTTATCTTTGTTCATCATCCATTTTTTCAAGTTGTTCTTTTATAAATGTTTGTTATTACAAGTATTGTGATGACGAAAATTTTCGATATCGATATTTTTACAGATGTCAATGTTTGCAAGTCTCTTAATACCGACATAGTGGTTTTTGCAAACATCTCTCTCTCTCTCCCCCCTCCCCCCTCCCCTTCTCTCTCTGACCACAATAACTGCCAAACGGCTAAAGCTATCAATACCAAACTTAACATTTACGAGTATAATCTCCTTCTTAGTAAAATCGGTAGACAGGAATTAGTAGTTTACTACAGTGAAAAGTCAAATTTTATCAATATCTCGTCAACTACGAGTACTAAAGTTAAACAAATTTATAAAGAATTAAAATATATTCAAAAGTGCATCTGAGAAAAATGTTATTAAAAAAGTTTTTCGAATTTCTACCGGAAGTAGTTCCTTTCCTCTTATCGAAAAATAGTTTTTTGCGAATATATCGCAAGCCACGCTTTCTGGGCATGTACATACAATTACGAGTATAAAAGTATTTAAAAAATTAGTTTCAAAACCGTTTGCATAAAAAAGAATTTTAAAATTCCGACCGGAAGTAACACTTTTACTCTTACCCAAGAGCGACTTTTGCCAATACCTCGCAAATTATGCATTCCGTATACATTTATCAGCAGTATAAGAGCAATTAGAGCTCGGTGTGGACAATTTTTGTATAAAAGAAATTTTAAAACTCAGACTAGAACTAACACTTTTACTCCTATCGAATAGCAAGTCTCTCTGCAAACATCCCCCAAATTATGCACACTATACAGAATTATTAAAATTACGAAATTATTTAGAGTTGAATTTGGAGCAATTTTTGTATAGAATAAAGTTCTGGTCGGTAATAACACTTTTACTCACAACTTTATTATTAAGATGAAGTCTCAAACACTTTTATCTGGAATAAACATTATATAAAAAATTTGGAACGTTCCTTCGTATAAGAAAGTCGTGAGATACCCACACCTAATTTTTTTATTTATCTTTCATCTCTAATGCTTCTTGAAGAAAATGTTCTATGCTCGCTATTGTTTTTGCTTGTTCAAGATTGATATGGTGGTCTGTGTATAATATATGTTAGTAAAGATGATGTGTCTCTGCGAGTTATCGCGTTCTTGTGCTTCTTCTTGCGAGCACTTATCCTACGATACAAATGTTCTATGTATGTACGTGCGTCCACAAGACCCCCACGGTATTTCATGGACCCTTCCTTAGAATTGTGTATACTACATGTGATTGTTAATTAAAAGAATCATTATTTTTAATCTTGGTGAACAAAAATCTAAAATTATTATGATTTTAATAGGCAACTTTTATATTTCAGGGGTATACTTTACGAAATTCGAATTCGAAACGAAAGCAAAGTCGATATCATTTACGTTTTGAGATTCTGAACTACTTTCGTATCGTGGTCGAAAGTTGTTCGGTTATCATCGTTAACTGAATAGGGAATTTTAAGCCAAATGAAAGTAATTGGTATTAATGAAGTATTTAGCTATTTTCATTGTAGAATAAAAGCCAGTCGAGTGTATTTTTATTTATCAGTATGTGGATAGGGCTGGAACAAACACTAGTCTAAACCGACAACCACTTTTTGATTTTAAGTTGCCGTAGATAACTTTATAGAGTATAAGTTAAGCAAACTCATCTCTATTACTTTTATATACAAGTAAATGGTGGCAAACTTTTGGGTGTAAAAGTCTATTACGTATTTTAGATATATACTATATACAAATGTATTGAAAAAATGAATATCTTCTTGATAGTAGTGGCAAATGATGAGCAAAATTAGTAACAATATGAAGAACTGTTTGTTATTTAGAATACATTGACAAATGTAGAATGTAAATCAAATATGTATGAATGAAAATGTAAGCAAATAAGCATAGGACAACCTGTATTACTTATTTGTTTAACACTTGGACATTTTTGGATTTACATTTTAAGATAATATTATATTTTTTAATCAACACATATTTAGTGCTTTAACATACACCTTCCTCGTTATGCTGCACTGACGAAACCAAACAAGGTAGAAACATATATGTCTGTAGCTACAAACACATCTTAACACATACATAGTTGCGTCGTTTATTGTTTGAGTATTTTCTATCAAATGTACATGTCTAGGTAAACCTAAGCCATTTGATGGGACTGCATAAGTAATACCGGTTGTCCTATGCTTATTTGCTTACATTTTCATTTATACACGACTGATTTTACATTCTATATTATCATAATACCAACAGCTCTACTCGTAATTCTTTTAATTACATAGTTGCATCGTTATTATTTATATAATTACATTAATTGAACAGTTTAAGGTAGACCTAAACCATTTAATGGAACTGCATAGGTAATACCGATTGTCCTATGCTTATAGTTTACATTTTCATTCATACATATTTGATTTACATTCTACATTTATTAATGTATTCTAACTGACAACCAGTTGTCATATTGTTATTACTTTTGCTTATAATTTGCCACTACTACCAAGAAGATATTCATTTTTTCAATACATTTGTATATTTGACAAAGAATGTTAACATATTTATAATATATACATATATATTTGAACAAATTTAAAACATACAAGTGGATAGAGTGGAGGAAAAATGCATTTTTATAATTTAAAAATAGTTAATTATATCCTGTTTGTTATTGTATTACTGTATAATAAAAGTTATACTGCCGAACATGAGTTAAATCATTTTTATTTTATTGGACTTCTATAACTATACATTATTTCTTCTTTAAAACCAATGAATATTTCCATGGGTAAACATTAGGTAGTTTAAAGTTAATTAAAAACGCAATTTTGAACCTTCATGTGCGTTATACAAATTGTGTTAAATATTTGAAAAAGGCGAGTACAAGCGCACTTTTAATAGAAGTGCCAATGTTAATAACGACTATTTTTATGTTTACAATAGGCAAATACAATACAGCATAAATAAGGTATAGCGTAAAACTATCTTTTCGATAAGTTCGACACCTTTGTAGGTTTCGACCAAATACTATCGTATTTGACGAAGTCAAGTGCTTTCGAAATTGTTCTGAATCATTATGCACGAACAAAAATGGCGGATATCTATCGTAACGAATAGTTCGGAATCCGGGGGTAGGTAAATATTTTATATGAGCAATAGCTATGCACATTGAAGTTTTTGTATATTGTTGATTTGGATTTCGTACTATTTCAATTATTGTTATAAAAATTGTCTATATTTAGAACTTATTAATTTAATATTTCTGTCTAGTGTGAAATAAGTACACTTTTTACTTTCTTATACGTAGTATAAGGAAGTATTGTGGTGATGAAAATTTTCGACCTCCAGATTTTTGTGGATGTCCACGTTTTGAAGTCCCCTGATACCAAAAAAGTGGTTTTTAAAGAATGTCTCTGTGTCTGTCTGTCTGTCTCTCTCTGTGTGTGTGACCACGATAGCGGTCAAACCGCTGTAGATATCAATCCCAAATTTTGTATTTACGAGTATAATCTCTCTCTTGAGATCTGATTTGATTTTCAGTAAAATCGCCAGACCGGAAGTAGAAGTTTACTTCAGTGAAAAAATAGAATTTTGCTAATACTACTAAGTTTAAACAAATTTATAAAGAATCCATATGTATTCAAAATTAAATTTGAGAAAAATTTTATAACAAAAGTTTTTTGAAATTCCTACCGGAAGTGGGTCTTTTACTCTTATCTAAAATCAGTTTTTTGCAAATATTTCGCAAGTCATGCTTTTAGACGGATACATTACGAGTATAAAAGTATTTATGACTTGATTTTGAATATCTCTAATATAAAAAACATTTCAAAATTCGGACCGGAAATAACACTTTTACTCTTACCGAATAGCGATTTTTTGCGAATATGTCACAAATAATGCATTCAGTATATATTTAACAAGAGTACAAAAGTATTTAGAGCGAGATTTGTAATGTTTTTTGTATAAATGAAATTTCAAAATTCGGACCGTAAGTAACACTTTTACTCTTAGCGAGTAGCACTTTCTTTTGAATATCTCGCCAATATGCATTCTATAGAGATTTATTTAGAGAATAGAAGTACCTAGAATAGGGTTTTGAATAATTTTTGTATAAAAAAAATTCTTAAAATTGTATGATCTGAAACACTCATACGTATAAGAAAGTCGTGTGGTGGCCACACCTAATTTTTACTTTCTTATACGTAGTATAAGGAAGTATTGTGATGATGAAAATTTTCGACCTCGAGATTTTCGCAGATGTCCACGTTTTGAGGTCCCCTGATACCAAAAAAGTGGTTTTTAAAAAATGTCTGTGTGTCTGTCTGTCTGTGTGTCTGTCTGTGACCACGATAGCGGTCAAACCGCTACAGATATCAATTCAAAATTTTGTATTTTCGAATATAATCTCCCTCTTGAGAACTGATTCGATTTTGAGCAAAATCGGCAGACCGGATGTAGTAGTTTACTTCAGTGAAAAAATCGAAATTTGCAAATATTTCGTCAAGTTTAGACTAATTTATAAAGAATTCATAAGTATTTATAACTTAATTTCCAATATCTTTTGTATAAAAAAAATTTCAAAATTCGGACCGGAAGTATCACTCTTACTCTTACAGGATAATGTTTTTTTGCAAATAAGTCGTAAATTATGCATTCTATGAAGAGTAGAAAAGTATTTAGAGTTAGATTTGAAATATTTTTTGTATAAATGAAATTTCAAAATTCAGACCGGAAGTAGCACTTTCATACGTATAAGGAAGTCGTGTGGTGGCCACACCTCATTTTTTTAATTGGTATAAATTAGCATAAAATATAATTTAAATATCTACATGAAGAAGTCGGTTTTTCCCTTAATTTTATTAAAATTGAACTTGTTAGATTTAACATTGATTGAGAAAATAATAAAACTTATTATTATTGTTGTATAAGTTTATTTTATTGCAAAATTGATATAAGCTACAATTAAAACTACAAAATCAAAATGAATTTTATAGAAATAGCAAAGGAAAAATTTACTGTTCGATGTATAATAAATAGGTGTATCGATTTTGTGTGTACACGTCTGTCAATTTGAACATATGACGGTCTATTTAGTGCTATGAATCTTATTAAATCATATAAAGTTATAGTTATTGCCTCTATGCGGCATTTTCCTAATATATTTGTTAAGCAAAAAAGAAAATCAATATTTGCAATGGGAAAATACCTATTCGGAGCTTCTAAATTTGTACTACTTGGCACTAGCCAACTTTGCAAAAACGGTATTGATATCACATTATTCTTCTCCAAATTGCTGCATCCTCACAATTTAGTAATCTAACATCTCTAGGAATTGCAAAATACTTTTATATATTTTCATAATTACTTCCGAATTACGTAGTACTAGAAGGTTTTTCAATTTTTTCGGTCTTGTGCAGCTGTTTTTACAATAACAATAATACCAATATACACGGTGTCACATAAGTGTGATATTTTTTAATATTTCTGTTGTTATGCAGAACACAAAAATAGAATAATACAAAGGTTTTTTCATTTACAGATTCTAGCACCAAAACTTATTTTCAGTTATACCGAAGTTATACAGAGTGTTTCGTTTGCAAGATATCCCGAACAACTTTTGTAAAATTTTGAATAATACTTATTTTATATAATCATATTTTCGAATTTCTTGAGTAATTTTAATATAAGTTATGTCCATTGATTTTGAGATTATTTGTAATTAATAGGAAATTTTGACAGCCGATGGCTTTTGCCAAAATGAAAATAGAAAATACTGCAAATTCATGAAATTTAATATAATAGTAAGCGTATTTGAAATTTAATATGTGACACAACATGGTTAATAAATCTTTTTCTGTTTGAAACAGATGGCGTGCGGAAAGCCTAATTTTTTGAGTAGAAGCGCTATTTTTTTAGGCATTTGTCAAAAGCAAAATTTTTTTTGATCGATTTGAATAATGTTGCACCCCCTATGCTAGTTAAAGGACGAACAAGAATGGCGCAACTAAAACCTCAAAAGTCCATCTCTTTTTCACATGCTAGTTTCTAGTTTCCATTTGGAAAAATTCAGCGCTCAGACCTTTCAGATACTAAATGCTAATTGCTCTTACGTAACCCCTAAATGAATGTTTTATACCTCCCAGAGATAAAACTCTCAACATCTTACCCAGAACCGTCCTCCGCATCTGGTATTACGCAAAGGTATTTCTGTCGCCGCTTAACTCTAGTGGAGATGGTAGTGGATGTGTATCAATTACAAATTTACATAAGCTAGATTTTTTGATTTAGGACAAGTTTTTATTATTCTGACTTTTATTCAAGAATGCACATTGGTGCATTAATATTGACGTTTATCGTATTTTTATCTTAGAGAAGAAAACTATCACTTTTTTATACGTAGTATAAGGAAATATTGTGAATTGAAATTTTCGATTTTTGCACGTTGTTGCTTTGTTCACGTTTTGAAGTCCTATGATACAGAAAAAGTTGTTTTTGCAAACATGTGTATGTCAGTCTGTCTCTCTCTCTCTCTCTGCGTGTGTGTGCACGTGTCTCTCTCATGACATAGGTCAAACGGCTACAGCTATCAATACTAAACATTATATTTGTGACTATAATCGTTCTCTTGAGGTTTGATTAGATATTCAGTAAAATCCATAAACCGAAAGTAGTTTCGTTCAATAAAGAAATCAAAATTAACTAATAATTTGTCAACTACTAAGTTTAGAGAATCTTGTAAAGAATACTAAAGTACTAAAAATTGACTTTTCCTACCGGAAGTAGCCTTCTGGCTTAGCGAAAAACAGCTTTTTGCAAATATCCCGCAAATTATGCATTCTATACAGATTTAGCTGGAATACAAAAGTATTTAAAGCCCGAATTTTTGTTTACATAAAATTTTAAAATTCGGACCGGAAGTAACACTTTTACTCTTATCGAACAGCAGTTTTTGCGATTATCTCGCAAATTACGTATCTAATATAGATTTATTTGAAGTGCAAAAGTATTTAGAGCTAGATTGTAAAATTTTTTTGTATAAAATAAATTCTAAAATTTGGACGGGAAATAATACTTTTACTCAGAGAAGAAAGTACCTCATTAGGCAATATTTATGACGTGTACGTTGTTGAGGTGCTATGTTATGTATACAAAGTCACAGCAGTTTTGGTTTCAGTTTGTCACACAATTAT
The DNA here is from genome assembly GCA_963170755.1 of Amphimallon solstitiale. Classification (NCBI taxonomy): domain Eukaryota; kingdom Metazoa; phylum Arthropoda; class Insecta; order Coleoptera; family Scarabaeidae; genus Amphimallon; species Amphimallon solstitiale. The sequence continues at coordinate 94,576,420 of OY720682.1, read as the reverse complement.
AAAACCCGCTACTGTAGTAATACTTTATGAATAACTTGGGTTTGCGGCTAAATAAGTTATTTGACGTTTTGCCGAATTAAATCAGACCTATAAGAGTAAACACTTACTTCCTGTAGCAATGTTGAAAATATTTCTTTTAAAAAGTTGATCTCAAATTAACAAGTTCGAGTGTATTCTTTAGAAATCCGTTTAAACTTAGATATTGGTAAATTATCATTTATTTCATTTAAGTAAACTACTACTTTCGGTCTACCGATTTTAATGGAAATCTAATCAGATCTCTAGAAGATGATTATATTCTTAAATATAAAGTTAAGTATTGAAAGCTGTCACTATCGCTGTCGTGGCACACGCACACACACAGTGAGAAGCAAACACACAGGCGCGTTTGTAAAAAAACCTTGAAACCGTAGACATCTGAGAAATCTCAAGACCGAATATGTTTGTCGTCACAATACTGCCTTATACCGTCTTATACTAAGCAGTGGCGGCTGCTGCAGGGAGGACAACGGGGCACTGCCCCCTCGTGACAAATTGCCCCGTAACAAATTTCTTTTAACAGATAAATTAATTATAAATACCTAATTTGTATGTAATTTTTCTGATTTGTTTGATAACAAATAATATGTTTCCGGAAGTAACAGTCCGTCTTTTCAGCGCGTTTAAAAATCGCAGTCTGACGTAGGCTCAGGGGCATCTCGCGCGACTGCCCCGTCTGCATTAGAAATCGAACGATGAAACTGGCGCGGGTAGCGCGCGTATATATGTAGGCGGCGGGGCACTACTCTATGGTCCGGGTCCGAGTGGCGGTCCAGTAGAGATGGTCTTAACGGTGATTTTTCATTCACCGTTCTAAAGCAAACGGTGATTTTAAAATCGCCGTGATTTTAAACAGCTCTTTTAATCACAGCGAAAGCAGGAGCCGTTTATTTTCACCGTTTATTTTCACTGTTTATTTTCACCGTTTATTTTCGCCGTGCGCTTTATTTGAAAGAGCTCTTTCAATCACCGCTCTCCGAACTGTTTACTATTAAACGGTGAAAATAAACGGTTCTTGCTTGCGCCCATGTTTCGCCGTTCGATTTTAAACAGCTCTTTGAATTGTTTAACTATATGCGTAGTAAAAATATATTCGTGGTGAAAATGAATATCTTAACACAACAAATTCCCGTTATACGTATAATATATAATGGAAATTATTGAATTGATGATAAACTGCCTAAATATTAATATACGCATATTAGGTATATCAGTAGGTATTTTGCATTTAATTTATGTTTTATATAAAACACATGAACGTGTAAAAAGACTTGAAAATTTTTTAAATTAACAATATCTAGTAAGTAACATGATGACATGTTTTTAGTTATATAAATGATCATGTATGTACATAAATAAATGCACAAAATGTGTATGGATAAAAATATAACTTATAAAGTAGAAAATAAGTAAAAAGTAACTTCAAGCAATGAAGTATATTTTATTTATTATTTGTTCAGTTTAATGTACCTATATGCAATAATTAAATACATTTCAGTTTCTGTTCTAATATTATATTTATTAAATATAAAGTTTGCTTAGGCACTTTTTAATTATTAATACATTAAACTACATTATTAATGATTATTTATTATTATGAAAATGTAAGTTTACTAACTTTGTTAGAACGTAATCGACTTTGCCTTTCCGATAAGTAAGATTGAAAATAATATCATAATTGCTTCGTTACAGCTATAGTGAAACAGATTTATGTCAAATTGAATATATTATTTAAAGTGAAATAAATCTTAGAATCGCAGCCAGAAATATTTCTTTAGTTGAAAAAGATATTTATTTGCCTCTATTGAAAAGAACCCTTTTCATCATAATAAATACGAAATTAATCACTGTGATTCCAAGAATTTGCAAACGATGAAAACGGTGAATACGAAATCACTGTGAAGAATCACTGTGACCAATATCTGCTCTCATCTCTACCACAGAATAGATAACAATTGTTATCTATTCTGTGTCTCTACGGTCCAGTATGTAATATACAACGGTGAGTGTATGTTGTAATTTCTATCGGTGCAAATGCAACTATGAATTGCGTTAGTAATATTAAGACAGAATTAAAAAATCTAGGTCTCCCTAGACCAGATTTATTGATTAAACTAGAAGATCACAATTAGAAAACTAATAAAAACGTGACGAGAAAATTCAACAGAAGCTCTTACAGTTTATCAGACTGGTTGTGTGGGTGTAATGTGCAAAATACTTTTTTCTATTTCGGTGCTATAAAGTTCACTTTACGACATCCGTTTTGGTTTCAAAACTATTTCTTTATCAGACGCTAATTTTGTTGTTTTGAAGTTGGTAACAAAAAAAAAAGGAACCAAATTATATTTAAATGTCAAAATGTAAGCGTTTAATGTAATAAACATGTGCAATAGAAGTTGTACAAAGAATAAAAAGCACACATGCTAACATTTTATTTATTAATTAACAATATAAATTGTTAAGCAGAGTTGGATGATAAGTTTTCTGATGCTACTATTGTAATTTACTTCCAAGGTTGAATAGTACAACTGTTATAAAAAGTTTGTTTTTAATAATATGTCGAGACTATGTTGGCGAAAGATTTTGTAAATTGTCTTCTGCTATTTTGCGAATCTCTGGGGGCGTGCAAAATAGAAAAAATCAAGTTAACGGTGTTTTTCTAGTTTGAAGAGAATACAAACATTTTCTAGAAATACCATACAGGAAAGCAGACTATGTGCCTTAGCAATGTGTTCCATTGAAAAACAATTACTGACATCAACACCAAACTTCAATGAATGAGTTGTTAATCATTTTGCTGATCGTAAGGAACGGCGGATGGATTTTATTTTCAAACAAGTTAATTAAATAGCATATTGAGTTTGTTTTTTGTCTTTACTTAATTTTTGATATTAAACACTCAGACCCCCGGTGCCGTCCCATCCCAAAAAATCACGGGCCGCCACTGATACTAAGTATAACAAAGTAAAAGAATAGATACATCTAAAAATCAATAAACAAAACTTGAATAGCATTAAATATATTGTACTAAAGTGGATATACTAGCTTTCTTAAGATATCCCACAAATTAGCAACTCAATAATAAAATTTTTTTATTATAAAAATGTTAAGTTTTATAATATTTAGCTCAGGGTAAGTATTTTATCTTTTTGTACTATTATATTTATTTTAAAATGCCTCGGACTAGTTCAGTATAATTTTCTAATATCTACTGACTATTTTTTTTAAAACAATAAGAACATGAGACTCACTTTTTAAATTATTTTTATTAAACACCTACTTGATGCACTTAATCCGGTTCTGGATACTTCAGTAGCAATTTTAACTTGTAATAGTATTTTTATGTTTTGTAGTTGGTATTCTGAATTCAATGGTACTCTATATCTTATTGAAACCAAACTGTTTTCGTTTACTTTAAGTATAATAAATTACACTTCTAAAATTCTATATAATAAATATGATGACTATAAATTATCATGAACTTCTCATTAGGTAATTATAACTCAGTCTAATATACTATTACCAAACCTATAATTTTTCTCTTAATTTCTTTTAGGAATGTGATCTGTCAATTCTTTACATAACCTTGATGATGATAAAAAGAACACTGGCTATAATAGAACAATATATTCGTTTTTCCATAAACACATATACATATTTACATTAAGATCTGGATTATATATCATAAATCTATTTTTAATACTCCTAAAACTTGTTCAAATTATATAAAGGACTATTTAGGATGAGTTTCTTTTAAAGACGACGTTTTTTACCAAGTAAGTAATCTAATGTGACAGAAATTGTTAGTATGTTTACAAACTTTACTAGTTTACGATTATGAAATTTATTATTTTGAAATATTTAATTATCTGACTTTGAATAATTGAATTCAGTAATTTTATGATTACTTGACCTTAATACAGAATTAAATATATATTATATTTGTCTTTTCATTGACTACTTAAAATTCTTAGTATACTACAAAACTTTATACGACCTTTCAAAATATATGTCCAGTTGTCACTCGAATTCTTTCATGTATTTAATATGTTTTACTTGTAGCTATAAATCCTACGTTCCGGATGGTTATGATGATATTTGCCTTCCTTCTTGATGTATCTCTGGAATCTGGATCTTGTAATTCTTGATGTTAATAGTTGCCTTTTTGATGAAATTCGCTATCTGCTATTACACGTACTGAATCAGAAAATTCTCAGCTAACTCTTGATATACCTATGGATTCTGCAACTCGATCGTAACTCTGGATTCTAGAAGTCGATAGTCATCTCTGGATTCTTGATCTCAATATTAACTTCAAGATTCTGGATACACAAAATAATCCTGAAGAACAATTTCCTGTTTCCTCCTTTCTCTTTTAATCCAAATTGGTAAGTACTTGGTATATTTGTATAGAATTATAACTTTTCTTTTTAAAATTTTACAATTCACTTTTTCTTCAATTATCTATATGTTTATTAGTGGATTCTATCACTCTCTAATTATTTTAACACTGTTATAATGTAATTATCTGAGAAAATGATTAATTTCCCGATAATCACATCCACACCTTATTTGCATTCGAAAAATTCTCTCTTATTTATTTTGCAAATTACCTTAGTGATATTACTTAATTCTTTTTGAACCAATAAATTACTTCCACATTAAACTCAAGATCAATACAATTTATAGATATGTAATACTTTTATAAATACCTTACATAATTCAAAGTTTCTATCAAAATAAAATATTCCACGAATTTAATAAAGTTTTTTACACATTCTTTACCATTTTTAAACTTTGCTTCATTATTGTAATCAAAATCTGTCACATTGACAATTACTGTCACATCCAAAATACAATTTAAAGCGGCAATTTCTTATCAAATCTTTATCGATTTGTTTTCATATTCTAAAAACTTTTTATCCTATTCTCATCATAAATATTACTTGAACAAATTTTTTTACAATGCTAAAATACATTTCTAAACAATTACAATACTAATATAAAATTTTCTTTACAGATTATTGGTACATATGCATAGAAACTATACCTCATCTCCAATAGTATTAATTTTCTACTTAGTCATGTAACTATAAAATTTCCTTTAATTCAATATACACAATTCTTTCAAAAATACAACCAGCTTAATTAATATTTGCAAATTTAACTATTTCTGTCATAATCAAAGAAAATTCAAATCTTAGATTAACTCATCCTTAATAGTTTTAAAATAGGCAACTCTTATTACCTCAAAGTGTAACCTTAATAATTCAAAATAGGCAACTCTACCAACTCTACCTACATCAATATATGAAATAAATCCAAATTACGAAGACCAACATTAGAAACGTTATAAAAAGTCGATGGATAAACAAGTAAGCGATTAGTTCTTGTGCCTTTATTAGACATATAAGAGTCAACTAGGAAATACATTATGAAATGAAAACCTAAGAATTCTTGGTTGTACGAGAGATACGGTTATCTTGGCGGAAAGCGAAGGCAAGTTTCACCAATTAATTTTCCAGATCAACAAGGAACGTAACAAATGTAACCTGAAAATACCACTCAAGTATACAAAAGCAATTATATTAAACAGATCTTCTACAGAAGGCAATGTAATAACGGTAAAATAATTATAACAATCTATAAATGTCAGTCGCCTATTAGGATAATAGAAAGCACTGGTAATTTTTCAAGTTTAATAGAATATAAAATAATAAGAAACAGTCATAAAAGTGTTATATATATTAACAGATAGATAAATAAATAAATAAGTCATTTATTGGTCAACAGACTGATCTTCCCAAAAGACAAATATATATCAAAAACAAGGTTAGATTTACAAAGAAAACATTAAAAACTAATTACAGTAATTATACTAATTTTCAAAAAATAAGATAATAGTTATTTAAATATGAAGTTAGACCTTTTTTATGGTTGCAATGAACACATACAAATCCATGCAATCTCCAACAAAGCATTTTATGATCTTACATTGCTATCTTAACAATTCCATTAAAATTGCGACACATAGAAGCAATTGCCGAGCGCAAGAATGAATTCAAACAAGCATAAGGAGTATAGAATGTGTAATTTTGTCTACTTGATACCGACGAACATAAAGTGGAAACCGAAACAGCAGTGCTGGAGAATCAATGTTGTTATCTAGTAAGCCGTAGACGAATTTAATAATTAAATTTCTGAAACAATATTTGATAGTCATAACCTCAGCAAAGATATGTGCCAATCTATTTTTAGTGTGGATATTTCAGGAAATTTCTCTGTATACGTTCCACGGCTAATCTGTTTGCTGCATAAAATTGATTCCAAATCATGGGGTATTATTCTAATTTGTGTCGAACATATGGAGAACAAAGTAACATAATTGTGCCTATTCAAGAAATTCCAACAGATCTCATAGCCGACGAAATGGTGTTATCTCTATGTGCTGTGAATATTAGAGCTGCATAAATAATGATAATAATAATAATTATTATTATTATTTATTGCCCAACAGATATCTCCAATAACATGACAAAATTACATAGAACGTATGAACCAGCATGTGTTCAACGTAATTCTAAAAAACCCATCTACAGTCTTTACAGATAACAAAACTCAAAAGAGGAATAAGTAGATAAAAGAAATAAAGTAATGAAAACTTAACTAAAACCAGGTGAATTTAACAGTTCTATTCAGTTAAAGTTAAATGGTGTATATCAACATTGAATGTATAACACATTTTGTATATAGGTGACCTTTGCATCACATTGGTGCACGCGCGAGAACATAAGAACGTAATATTCGATCGAGACGAGATTCTCGGGACATAATAATCAAGTTTACTCAACAATTCAGGCGCATCGATACCATTATGAAGTAAATTAAACAAAAAACGAATGCTGGACTGATCACGGCGCGTTGCCATAAATTCCATCTGGAGAATACAATCCCTGGATCCCGAATCCCTGGATCCCGAATCCCTGGATCCCGAATCCCTGGATCCCGAATCCCTGGATCACGAATTCCTGGATCCCGAATCGTGGGATCCCAAATCCCGGGATCTCAAGATCCCGCCCGTTTTTGATCCCGAGCGAGAACACATACCAGAGTTAACAAAAGATGAAAACAAAATTGTAGTGTATTTCGAAAGATCACCATTGAAAAATGAAACAGTACATCAAAAACTTTTTCGATATTATTGTTTTTGGGTGCATGTTTTCTTTTGTTTTTTTTCCTGATGTGGTCTTTCTGTTAGACGTAATTGTTATAATACAAAATTATATACACACTCTTTGTTATTCCCTTCCTTCTCTTTCCGCGGCCTTTTTTGTTTGTAAATTGTTAGACACCGGGAAGGGCCCCCCAGGTGTGAAACGAGTGTCACCGTTTATCCTCTCTCCTTTGTAAATTGTGCCTAAAGATAAATACTGAGAATGAGTAAAAACATTTTAACAAGATCAAAAGCATCTATAAGGAAAAATAAGACAGAATTAGCAAATACAAGTTATGTAAGTTTAATGCATGTCTCAAATACCGAAGATGAGAATAAAGATACCTCGGAGAACATAATCAGGAATTTGCGTAATAAGTTGGCCGAGGAAATTTTCCAAAAAGATACTTTGCTAGAAGAAATTAGAAAATTAACATCCAAAATAATAAATTTAGAACAAAAATTAAAGGATAAGGATCAAAATACATTAGATCTTGACAAGTCAATCTTAAGTAAAATTGCAAATAAACAGAATATATCCAATATTGGAACGCAAACAGAGATGGATAAAACAGCCGAAGCGATGGTGCAGACAGAAAAAGAAATCGTAATGAATATTTCAATACAAACTGAAGAGGTATAGGTCATTCCTTATCATGGGAGCTGCCACTCACATAACAACATTCCCGTGATCGTCGACTTGACGGGCGACGTGGGTGATATAGGAATACCTATCCTAGATATATCTATTTCGAATGTACAGCGAGAAGTATCGGATAAAATGGTAATTACGGACCCCAACAAGAATTTGGACTATAAAAATAAAAAGAAAATAACCATTTTGAGCGACAGTCACGGCCGAAATTTCAGTAGATTTATAAATGAGACTACGGACGGGGATACAATAGGCATTGTTAAACCAAATGCTGGAATTGAGGAGATTGTTCGAAACTTAGATGACAATTTACGACACATAGGGAAAAATGATTACGTCATAATCATTGCGGGTTCAAATGACGCTTCTGAGTGCTATGAAAGCAATGACATGTTAAAGATAATAACGCAATACAAAATAATAATGGAAATTACTCAAAACACTAATGTGATATTAAGTACCATTCCGTTCCGTTGTAATAGGAAGGAAATTAATCCAATAATAGAATATATAAATCATCGAATATACTATATGGCGAAGTCATATGACCATATAGAAATGTTTTGTATAAATAACTTAATTTCCATAGAAGACTACAGCAAAGATGGAATACATCTGAGACGATATGCAAGAAAACTTATCTGTGAGCAACTTACGGAGATGATTTCTTTGGGAGATGAGCTTTACCAAGAAAAAACTAGCACTTTTTTAGAGAACAGGCGAATGAACGATCAAGGATCGTTAACAATGACAAACGCATTGTGATATTGCATCAAAATGTTCAAAGTTTGGGCAATAAGGTTGGAGAACTGGAAGTTTTTGCGGAGGAGGAAAAGTGCGATGTTTTATGTGTTACGGAACATTGGTTTAGGGAAAACAATATTGCCTTCACTGGCTTTGACGGGTATAGTTTGGTAAACCACTTCAGCAGGAAACAGTTCTTGCATGGAGGAGTGGCTATCTACGTTAGTGAGACGTTTGATGCGAACAGTTGTGTGAGTATTAGTGAGATCGAAACAGTAAGCAAGCTGGCGGTGGAAATGGATTTTGAGTGCACAGCTACTAGGTTCCAGTTGCTGCATATGTGTATGATTGTGGCGGTGGTGTATAGAAGCCCAAGTGGCAGTTTCTCAGTCTTTGTAGAGAAACTAAATGACATGTTGGAAGCATTAAGTAGATATAAGAATTGTAGACTGGTAATTTGTGGTGATTTTAATATTAATTTTTTATGTAGATCGTACGAATCTAATACATTTAACGACATATTGGGCACCTATGGCTTGGATGCTACAATAAATGAACCGACTAGGGGGAATAATTGTTTAGATAATGTTTGCATTAACAAAGGCATAAGGCACTATGAAAGCAAAGTGGTACATAACGGTATCTCGGACCACGCTGCTCAAAGGCTGTTGTGTTTTTTAACGAAAATAATGAAAATGTGTCATATGTGACTTACAAGCCTGTCAATAATGAAAAAAATATCTCTCTCTTTAGAAATCTCTTGAGGAATGAGGATTGGTTGGATGTGCTAGGATGTAATAATCCGGAGCTACAATACCAAACCTTTATTACTAAAATAAGTAACAAATTTGAGGTTGCATTTCCAGTAATGCGCAAATCAACAAAAAAGAAAAGAAATAATCGATGGATAACTGCGGGTATTAAAGTTTCCTCAAGAAGGCTAAAGGAGTTGTATATCTTAAATGTAAATGGGGTTGTTACAAGAATGTATTACAATAAATACAAAGATATATATAGAAAAGTAATAAAACTGGCTAAATTAATGTACAATAGCAATGTCATCTCTTCAGCAACAAACAAAAGTAAAGCGGCCTGGCAGGTGATTAGGAACAGTGAGGGCATTGCAAGGTCTCCGGATACGAGTATATCTTTAAGTGTAGATGGAAAAGAACTAAAAGACCAAGAAAGGGTTGCAAACCACTTTAATAAATATTTTAACAGCATATAGCTGATAAATTAAATGTAACTGTACCTTCATGTACACCGAACATTAGACAAAATGACAACTCTTTTTTTCTGTTTCCCACTGATGAATTTGAAATTCCTAGAGTAGTCTCCAATTTAAGGAATACCGTTTTATCGGGGCAGGGTAATGTAAGTACAGTTCTTCTAAAAAAATGTTTGGACGAGTTTATTGTCCCACTAACAATAATAATAAATAGTTCTTTCGGCTTGGGCACGTTTATTGATGGACTAAAATTAGCTAAGATTATACCAATATATAAAACAGGTTGCAAGAAGACTGTGGGTAACTACAGACCTATTTCTATCCTGAGTGTTTTCTCTAAAGTTATCGAGAGGATTGTAGCTGATAGACTAATGAAATTTCTTGAACGCTGCAATCTTTTAAATCAAAAGCAGTTCGGCTTTCGTAGGGGCAGATCAGCTGTTTCCGCGATGGCAACATTCTTAAATGAACTTTGTAAGGGCTTTGAACAGGGCCGGTCATGTGTGGGGGTATTTGTTGACTTAAGTAAGGCTTTTGATCTTGTAAATCATGACATCCTTTTAAAAAAAATGATGTGCTATGGGATTAGAGGTGTAGCGCTGGAATGGTTTCAGAGTTACCTACGGGATCGCTCACATTTTGTAGAACTGAAGGGTAAAAAATCAAATGTGCTTAATACTGATAGAGGGGTGTCTCAAGGGAGCGTCCTGGGACCGCTTCTCTATATTATTTATGTAAATGATGTATCAGATCTGAATATGTTTATGTTCGCGGATGATACATCGTTGCTTGTGACATGTAGGAAAAATGTAAATATTCAGGGTGAAATTGTAAATTCAGTGAAGGAACTTAATAATTATTTTCGGGACAATGCGCTATATATGAACAGTAATAAAACAAACTTTATAGAATTTAGTATAGATAGGAAAGAGAGAAAATCATCATACTTGATTAAATTTAATAATAGTAGCATAGCACAAGTCAGCGCAACCAAGTTTCTGGGTGTTTATATTGATGAGAATTGCACGTTTAATGAGCATATTCAACACTTATCCAAGAAATTATCAAGCATATGTTTTGCAATAAGCCGACTTAGACGTATTGTGGACATGCCGACACTAAAAATGTACTACTTCGCGCACTTCCACTCCCTAATTACATATGGCACAATAATATGGGGCAGCTCTTCTGAGGTAATTAGAATTTTTAAACTCCAGAAAAGAGCGGTTAGATTAATGAATAAAGTGGGTATAAGGACGAGTTGCCGAGACCTGTTCAGGGCTATGAAAATCATGACTGTGCCTTCTATTTATGTTTACCAGTTATTAATGTACGCTAGGGAGAATATTGCAGGGTTGCCGAAGTTGAGCGAAGGTCATCCGTACGACACCCGGAATTCAAACGTCATAGAAATACCTAGGCACAGGTTAGCGTTTACGGAGGGAAGTCCTAATTACCTTGCAATAAAAGTATATAATAAACTGCCGAATAAGTATAAATCACTCCCGTTAAAAATTTTTAAAAATAAGATTATGGAGCATTTGATCAGAAAGGCTTATTACTCCATACGGAGTATTTCTTGGAATGTAATGATATTGAATAAAATTTGTAGCTTTGTTGTGGGTGTATTGGATTCGGTCATTATTGTAATGTGGCGTCTAGCTATTAGTTTGAAATGTGGTTAAATAAAGACTAAGGTATCTCTTTACATGAAATAATTACTAACTCAATGGAAAATTTAAAATACGTTTGGGAGCCACTATATAATTCATAGTTTGTAATTTGTAATTTGCGTAATAGTGAGTCTATGTATTAGTTTAGATGTATATGTGACAAATTTGTAAAACTGACGATGTAGATACTTGCGTGAGCGAGTCTATTACGAATAAAAATTATTATTATTATTATTATTATTATTATTATTAAAAATATGTGCAGATTGAACATGAAAAAGAGCTGTCACTTCTTTTGGACTGCAAAACCAGGTGGAATAGTCTTTTAATCGTGCTGGAACGATTTTCTCTTTTAAAAACCTGCATCTAAAAAGCTCTTATAGATCTCAATCGTCCAATCCGTTCAGAAGATGCTGAATTTGCCTTGGTAAATGAAATTGTTGATGTGCTGACCTCAATTAAATTAACAGTAGAAGCAATCTGTCGGCGACATGCTAATTTATTCACAGCTGATGCCGCTTTGAAATTTCTTATAAAACAATTGTCTAACAAAAACTCAGCACTCGCCAATAAAATGAAAACATCCTTAGTGGAACGTATAAAGCAACGACGAAGTGTGTTGAATTATTTACAAAATCCACGAAGAAATGATGAAAATCAGTTATTATCGGATTTGGAATGGCTTGACTTATTTCCAGTTCCTACACAGGCTTTCGTAAGGAAGCAAATAAAGAGTAGTGTTAAAAGACTAAATAGTCGAGAAATGTCAGGATCACAATTAGAATTAGCATATAAATATCTATTGTCTATTCCTCCAGACAGTGTAGATCCCGAGCGAGCATTTTCAGCTGCTGCTTATGTTGGCAATAATCTACGAAGCAAGCTTGGAAGTCAAACATTGGATGCTTTGGTATTTCTGCGATTGTACTTTCTAAATTCTCAATAGTTTTTTATATTGTCTTTTTTGTTCCTTATTTTAGTATATTGTGTATTGTGTTGTGCAACAATATTAATAAATAATATAGTAAATAAGTTTTGTTTTTCATTTGAGCCCAATTAGAAACCACATAGTCTAATTCCAGGATCCCGGGATTGTATTTTCTAATTCCATCCTAAGAGCAGCAATAAAATTTAATAATAAAATAAAGATAATTAGGAGACGTCTCTGCACCATCTAAACTGCTCGAATCTGAATAGTATAAATAGAGGACGAAACAAGGGAAACATACTCAAGTTTAGAACGCACAGAGGAATAGTAAATTTGAGGAATGCCATTTGACGATGTAAAATTTCGTGTAGTTCTTATCACAAATCCTAGCATTTTCAATGCAGAGAATGTAATCTCTGCTATGTGTTTCAAAAAGGTAAGCCTCGAATCAAAAGTTATTCCCAGATCCCTACAGAATCACACCTATTTAGTGGCATATCACCAAACCGGTATTTGTAATGTAGTGGATAATGGTTTCTTGTAGACGTCAAGATATGGCATTTGGATATATTCATTTGCAGTCTATTAATGTCACACCAACGTTCTATAATTGAAATTTGCGACTGAAGAAATCGGCAGTCTTCCACGGAGTCTATTCTTAAGAAAATTTATAAATCGTCTGCAAAGAGCAACTATTCGGCCTGCAACTGATCACATAAATCGTTTATAAAAATTAAGAAAACTAAGGGCCCCAAGTTACTTCCCTGAGGGAAACCCGACGACGGCACAAATATGTTCGAGACATGGTCCAAATAAGAAACAAGAAACAAAGCTCCTACAATCCGCGAGATATGATTCAAAAAATTGTACTAGTTTGGGAACAAACCCAATTGTAGACAGTTTACTAAGCAGCAACTGATGATCAATCCCGTCAAAGGCCCTGGAAAAGTCCGTATAAAAGACATCCACTTGATGATTATTATCTATGTTCTCGCATAAATATTGAGCAAAAGTAGCAGATGGCGACAACCTGATCTTGGACCGTGAACATTAATCTTTCCGCTTCAGTGTATATTGTGCCGGTCTTAATCAACTCCACAGAAGCGGCCGCATCTATCCTCTCCATATGAATTTGCACTGGGAATCTTTCGTGTAATGGTTTGCCCCTCCATCTTTCTATTATCTGCTGTTCAGTTTCAATTTTGTTTTCCAGGTCTTCTACTTTAAGCGGTGCCCCTTTATAATTGTTCTGCACGATGTAGTGGTGTATAGTAGTGTGCTGAGCTTCTTCCGCGAAGTACGTACGTGATTTTTTTATTTGTGCCCAGTGGAGATTTCGGATGTTCCGAATCCCCCTCCCACCATGCTTCCTTGCCAGGTAGAACCTTTCAATAGCACTCTTTGGATGGTGTATTCGATACTTCGTGGCAGTTGTTCGAGTTGCTCTGTCTAGAGTCGAAAGCTCAATTTCTGTCCATTTAAGTATGCCGGAGCTGTACGTCAATAATGAAATTGCAAACGTGTTTATGGCTTTGGCTCTATTGCCAGCTGATAATTCTCTCTTCATTATTGTTTTTATCCTTTCTTTGTATACTGCCGTTATTACATGTTTACTTTCAGGTTGATCAATTCCCCTAGCCTGTCCAAAGCCCAGATATTTGTAGAGTTCATCCGGATCCAATCCCGCAGTCGTTTACACATCCCTGGCCACATCGAATGGCTCCATTTCCCGCCAACGGTCTCTAATCATAGCATGTATTCTGCATTTGTCTATTCCGAATTTCATCCTTATGTTATCACTGAAGGTCTTAGTCTTTTTGAGCAGTTGCCTTAGGTCTTCCTCAGTAATGGCATACAACTTAAAGTCGTCCATGTACATCAGGTGACTCAGGTGGACTGTGGCCATTTTATATCCTTTTCCTCCTTCGTTTAAGATGGAACTTAGTGAGTTTTATGCCATACAGGACCACAGGGGACTCAGGGCGTCTCCCTGAAATGTTTTCCTTTTAATGGGTATATTTTCAATTACGATGGTCTGAGTGTTGGTGGCTAGTTTTATGGTCGTGTTCCATTTCTTCATAATGTTTTTAAGAAACGTTATCAGATATTCATCTATCCTGTGAAGCAATAGAGTTTCAAGCAGCCATGAGTGAGGAACGCTATCGAAAGCTTTCTGCTAATCTATGTATGCCGTGTATAGATCTTTTGCCTGTGATTTTGCATGGGGCGTCAGCAAGGAGTCATTATTATTATTATTATTATGATTATTATTATTATTATTATTATTATTATTATTATTATTATTATTGTTATTATTATTATTGACGTGTTTGTTCGATATATTTTATTCTTAATTTTTTGCAGTTTGTTGTCTGTATATTAATAAAATGTCAGAATTTAACATTACCCTTCAGAAAAGTAAAATAATTTAAGAGAATATCTTTATTTTTACAACCTAAAAGGAATTTTATTATAAAATGTGTTATAACTATGCTCCTGACCAAGCGAGAAATATATTAAAGTAAGTCATTAAATCAAAGCTTGCCTGTGCAAAACACGATTTTGTAAAGAGGTAGTAATTTGTTAACGCTACGATTTATGCTCCCCCTTTTTTTTTATGCGCAAAGTGTTCATTACATTCTCTCATTTATACGGCCGTGGAACATAATTGAAATACTTCGAGGTTATTGTGCTTTTTGCATAAGCTTCTGCGTATTTAACCCTATTACACCTTCATTTTCATGTGACCGAAAGTAATGAGTTGCCTTCGACCGGGGTTTCAAACGTTTCACGCTAGAGAACGTGAGTAAATCATTTTGATCGGTAAAACGGAAGGAAATGCAGTTGTTGAGATCGTTATTTCTAGCCAGCGTGCCAAGAAAATGTCCAACACAACCTAGTAGACACGATATTTATTGGTGAACTACTTTATAGAAAAAAGCAAGCGGTTACCGTTTCGTTCAAGGTACGCCGACTACCAATGGGTTTATATAACTGTATCAGCATACATACTGTCTGGAAATTTTTGTAGTTCTACATAAATTATTAAATAAAATTTTTCGGAGAATAGTGCATTAAGGTTAATACATTACGATAAAGGAAGGAAAACAAAGAAAAAGTAATATTGAAAAAAAATGTTATATCATTACACAATACTTTTACAGTAATGGTAACTGAAAATAATTAAGTTTCAGTAAGTCAGTAACACTAAACAAATAAATTAAGAAAAATCTGTGATCTGTATCCCTTATTTAACATCCATATTGCTATGTCTACAACTTTGCTCCTTATATACAAGGTGTTTAAAGTTAAGTGTTCACCATTGCTAACTTTGTTATTATTGAAGCTACGAAGTCGGTTAAATTATCAAACTAGTAGGACTTTTTTTGCTGATTAAGTTAGTCAAAACAGAGAAACAATTGAAGATCTAGTTTCTGAGATATTCACAAAAGCAACACATTTTTAAATGGAACATCCTGTATATTTCAACATATTTTGAAAGAGAGTTAAATTATAAACAAAAAGTTTAAAAAATACCGAATAAAATGCACTTAAACTCTTTGATTATCATCACTTTAATATGTAAGTAGTATTAAACTATCAACGCATCTAGTTAGTGGATCTGATATAGCAAAAATTATGACTGAGGTTGCTTATTAAAAATCGAAAGACGAATTGTTTTCAAAAGATTTTATATGGCAAGCATTGGAGACAGGCAAATTGAATTCTTTATTATGGTGGAAATCACTTTGTTGTACTACAGCTTTAAGTAAAGTCGCAATAGGAATTTTGAACAGCCCACCAACATGTGCGACGGAGAGAAGTTTTTCAATGTTTAGTATTATACACAATAAAAAACGAAATAGATTTACTAATTAAAGAGCTGCTAAGTTGGCATTTGTGAATTTAAATTTAAAACTGAAAAAAAATTCGGCCCTGAAAGATCTCCCAACAGAAGAGTTGGAATGTTCTGATTCGAATTGCAATACTGAGTCTGAGAGTGATCTGGAATATTTATGTAATTAATAATGGTAATAATGATAAATCATTGTTTTATTCTATTTTCAGAATATTGTTTAATTTTAAAATATGTTAATATTGTACTCTTTATTTTTTTTCCTTTAATAAAATGTATAAGACTTTTTTTGGTTGTAGGGGTTTTATTTAAACAATTAAAAAAAGGGCGGTAAATTACCATGGTAATTTACTCAAAAAATGGTATATTACGCGAGAATAAATCTTGTAAAAAAGAGTGGTAATTTACCACGGTAATTTACCAAAACCATAAATTACGGTAATTTTACATCTCTGAATACAATCATGCACAACAGTTAAATAAATGAGACATTGCTTTAGAAAGTGCTAATTAAGTACTCTGACATATTTTAAACTTGATTTTGAAAACTTACCTATACCAACATTTATAAAGTAATCACAAGTTTAAACAAATCAGCAAAATCAATTAATATGGAAACCATATAGACATAATGGGAAAATTAAAAATATATAACGTTCTTAAGCCGCTCACATATTTATTTGTGGTAACAGAATTCTCCAAATTGCAAATTACCAAAAAAAAAAAACTCGGAGAACATGACATGTATAGATTCTAATCACAAGGAAAATGTAAGTAACGATACATCAAATAGCGTTTATGTCACGACACGTGCACAGTCAAGACAGGAGGCTAGTAAATGTATTATTACAAAAACGCATCAGCAAGTAGCAAGTATCACTAACGCCGGCAGTGGCGGCTGCTGCAGGGAGGGCAACGGGGCACTGCCCCCCCCCCCCGTGATAAATTTCCCGGTGACAAATTTCTTTTAACAGATAAATTAATTATAAATACCTAATTTGTATGTAATTTTTCTGATTTGTTTGATGACAAATAATATGGTTTCGGAAGTAACAGTCCGTCTTTTCAGCGCGTTTAAAAATCGCAGTCTGACGTAGGCTCCGGGGCATCTCGCGCGAGTGCCCCGTCTATATTAGAAATCAAGCGATGAAACTGGCGCGGGTAGCGCGCGTATATATGTAGGCGGCGGGGCACTACTCTATGGTGCCGGGTCCGGGTGGCGGTCCAGTATATAATATACAGCGGTGAGTGTATGTTGTAATTACTATCGGTGCAAATGCAACTATGAATTACGTTAGTAACATAATAGAAATGATAGAAAATAACACACTGAGCTATGACATTAAGATAGAATTAAAAAATCTAGGTCTCCCTAAACCAGATTTTTTGATTAAACTAGAAGATCACAATTCGAAAACTAATAAAACCGTGACGAGAAAATTCAATAGAAGCTCTTACAGTTTATCAGACTGGTTGTGTGGGTGTAATGTGCAAAATGCTTTTTTCTATTTCGGTGCTATAAAGTTCACTTTACGACACCCGTTTTGGTTGCAAAAGTATTTCTTTATCGCACGCTAATTTTGTTGTTTTGACGTTGGTAACAAAAAAAAAAATGGAAGCAAATTATATTTAAATGTCAAAATGTACCTAAGCCCTTAATGTACCAAACATGTGCAATAGAAGTTGTACAATGAATAAAAAGCACACATGCTAACATTTTATTTACTAATTAACAATATAAATTGTTAAGCAGAGTTGAATGATAAGTTTTCTGATGCTACTATTGAAATTTACTTCCAATGTTGAATAGTACAACTGTTATAAAAGTTTATTTTTGATAATATGTCGAGACTATGTTGGCGAAAGATTTTGTAAATTGTCTTCTGCTATTTTGCGAATCTCTGGGGGCGTGCAATTATTTATTTTGTCCTTTTTGTTGATAATTTGAAATAATTTACTGCATAAACCAGTCTGAATTTTAATCAGAATTACATATAACACCGCCTATATTCAAATATTTAAAATGTTCACGAAGTTGGCCGAAGACAAGGCGGGGCCTTCATCGACATTCCGAAGACGTCCGAACACAAACGAAATTGGCCGAAGACAAGGCAAGGCCTTCACCGATATTCCGAAGACATCCGAACACAAACGAAGTTTGCCGAAGCCAAGGCAAGGCCTTCACCAACATTCCGAAGACGTCCGAACCCATATGAAGTTGGCCGAAGTCAAAGCAAGGCCACCACTGACATTCCGAAGACGTCGGAACAATTACGAAGTTATAGTTTCCATAGACGTTTTAATTATAATTACATATAACACCGCCTATATTCAAATATTTAAAATGTTGGAACGAAACGTCTGTCGTTTTAAGCTTTTTTGAACTTTTAATAACCAAAATAGA
The DNA here is from genome assembly GCA_963170755.1 of Amphimallon solstitiale. Lineage (NCBI taxonomy): Eukaryota > Metazoa > Arthropoda > Insecta > Coleoptera > Scarabaeidae > Amphimallon > Amphimallon solstitiale. Next base: position 94,557,680 of record OY720682.1, on the reverse strand, counting down.
AAAAATCAAGTGAACGGTGTTTTTATACTTTGAAGCGAATAAAAACATTTTCTAGAAATACCATGCAGGAAAGCAGACCATGTGCCTTAGCAATGTGTTCCATTGAAAAACAATTACCGACATCAACACCAAACTTCAATGAATTAGTTATTAATCATTTTGCTGATCGTAAGGAACGGCGGATGGATTTTATTTTCAAACAAGTTACGTAAATAGCATATTGAGTTTATTTTTTGTCTGTACTTAATTTTTGATATTAAACACTCAGACCCCGTCCCAAAAAATCACGGGCCGCCACTGAACGCCGGTAATGATCACCCTGGAGTTGTGGAACTGTTGAAAAAACCAGTAGAATCTACGAAACTTAAAGTTATAAGTAATAACGAGTTCAATTTGTTTCCTTTTAATGACAACAAATGCATGCATAAATCAAATTCAATAATATATGATGACAAATCTCAAACTATTCTTGTAAAAGAGGACGCAGTAACAGCGAAATCAGCAGTACGTGCATCGCTGGCTCACCTCAAAAATATTTGCGCAAAAAAATAATATACAAGAAATATACATATATAGTTAAAGATAATTCTCTAAATGGCCAATTTTTAAAAGAGATAATTCCATGGAATAAAAAAGAGATTGAACAATTAAAACTCAAAATAAATATCATTAATAAAGCTAAAAGGGTAGGAAATAAATAAGATAGGCAATTTATATTAAATAATTAGCACATATTACCGACAGGAGGATACAGTGGAATAAATCGAATGTATAACAACATTAAACGATTTTATATTTGGCCACATTTAAAGAAAGATATCGAATCCTTTATAAAACGTCCTGATTGTCAAATGCACAAGTACTCTATACCGCTTAAAGAGCCCATTACAGTCACCACAACCGCAACCTACGCGTTTCAAAAAAAAATTTGTTTAGACTTTGTATGTCCAATAAATCAAAATTGCTAAGAGAGTCAGATTCCAAGCAAATTAGGAAGAGCAGCCACTATCTCGTAGGCAAGAAAGTATTGGTTAAGGGTCTCTATCAGTACCGAAAATGTATACGCGAAAGCACCAATTCTTACCCGTAAATAACATCTTCAATTTTCAATTCTACAGGGAGATCCATATTTCTATAGGATAACAAAGTTGTTTTCTAGGTCGAACTAAATTAATTATTTCCTAATTTTGTTCCTAACACTTTTTATGGTTGAATAATTGACAAATTGCAAACACGTTCTTCTCCAAGACTTTATATTTGATATTCTTCAGACTTACACCAAAATGACGAGCATGCTGTTAGCAGGGGCGGACCAGATTTATTATTTTAATAAACGTTTTAATAAAAGTCTAATACTCGGTTTAAAAAAAATAATATGCAACCAACATAACTTTTGCATCGAAAAAGTTTTCTTCCAGACGTGATTTATGAGCTCTCATAATTTCTCTTGCCCCCCTGGAGAGAGGTCGGACTCGTTAATCCATCAAGCAGGTACCGACACGCCAATTTGTCTGTGGATTTTACCTACAAATAGTTACCTAGTTAGGCAATGTATTATTAAATTTAAGTAAATGATATTTAATGAACCCCAATGAATCTGAGGTCATTTGTTGCTTGTAAATTGTTTTTATTAATTTCAACTTGTATATTTAAAAAGGGTACAATTTAATAGATTATTGTTAAGTACTTTATAAATATTTGTAATTATAAATTTATTTAATGTAAAAAAACTGCATTCCGGGCCTAGTATGTACGTGATTAATTTACTAGTTGTACAGGCAAACAGAAATTATTTTATTATTAGATGGTAATTGTTCACCGATTAAAGAAAAATAGCATATTATTCAGCACGAAGTGGGTATTAAGTTACAAGCACTGTATAAAGGCCCATATACAATTGTTGAGAATAACAACCCACCAAATGTAACAATAGATGTAGATAATAAGCTGATATAAATACATATGAATAGAATTAAGCCTTACTATTACTACATATTAAGGGCAATATTTTTGCATGAAAGAAAATAAACAACAGGAACGTTCTTTACTTTCTTTCCCCTAGCGAAGGGAGGTGTAATATGTATTGAGGCCAATATTTTACGATGTGTCCCTTGATGTATATGTCGTAGGCTAATTACAAATTCAGGCGTTTTATAAAACTCCTAGTCTTTTTCTAAATGACTGGGCGAATTGTAAAATGAAAAATAAATCGAGCATTTTTACAATTCGACTGAAAAATTTAGTCGTTTTATGAAACGCCTGAATAGTTTTTAGTCTTATTGTAAAATGATCTTTTATTTTCTTTGTTTTAGAATATGACTGCTCATATTCAGTCGTTTTGTAAAACTGGGGAGTTATTGGACATTTTATAAAATACCTATTTATATTTATTAATGTTCCAACATTATCATTTTTATGGTATTTTGACTTGTTAAACACCTTTAACAGGGCATCGTTTCCATAGATAAAACAACTTTTTACGGGCTAGCCCGTGTTAAATTTATAACGGGCTCAAACCAGCCCGTTTTTTTTTTACTGAGGGCTGTAACCAGGTAATTTTTGTAGTTTATGAACATATTGTCGTGAAAACAACATTCATGTCATTCTGTTAGTCAACGGTTAGTTCGAATGACAGGACGTCAGAATGGATTGCTTTTCTCGTATTCAAGCAAATGAAAGTCGTTTTTTAAGATCCAAAATACCATAAACCATTGTACAATGCTCGCCCGTTACTAGAACTCTACCGGCGCGCCCGGCTATAACGTGCTCGTTGGCACTCACACGTTAATGCCGTGCTTGCCGGTAAAGTTCCAAGTAACGAGCTTGCAATGTAAATAACTATGAAATACATAAAAAAATTGGTGTTATGCGTTTATATTTTTCATATGAAAATATAAACAATGATCAGTAACAGTTAAATAAAGATACGTATCTCCAAAACAAAAAATATCAAGAAACGACATTGAAAACAATTTAATAAGTAGTTAAGTACCTAATTTTTACTTATTTGAACATGGTCCGCTCGTGTGACATTTACTATTACATTTCATATGAGCCCTGAAACAAAACACTTATTTGTATGGCACTGCGATTTGCTTGGTTTACAAGAACATTTTTTGAATCCTTGTCCTCCAAATTTTGAAAACTTTGTCAAAGCTTCCCTCAAAGTAATGGTTTTTTCCTCCGAAACATTAATTGGCTCAGAAGTTTCAACACCAATAATTTCGTCTCTTGAAAACCATCGGTTCAACATTCCATATATGGTACCAATTCGGTACACTCCATCTTTTATGTCTACGATAGTTCATAAAAATTTTTTTGGGTCCATCGGTCCCCTGTCGAATTTAGGAACTTCTATCGCAATATTCTGACCCAAAACAAGGGGTTTCATCTTTTGTTTGGTAGTTTCAAGCATTTTGTCTGCAGCACGTTTCTGACCAACAATACATCCCATTCTTTGTATCTGTATGGTCTCCTCTTTTTGGCATAAATCACATTCCATTGATTCATCAGTTGCCAAATGTTTTAAACATTTTTCACAGTGACCTGTTGTATTGCTTGCATTGTCATTAATTTCAATTCCAGTCTGGTCAACGATAGGGCTGTTCATTTCAATTATAGTCTGATCAACGATAGGAATATCCGCAACATTAAATATCTGAATTTCTTCAATATCAATAGAGTTTTTTTGTTGCAGTTGCAGTATCGTTTAGTTCAAACGTCTCTTCATCTCCGCATTCATTAGTTTCCTGACAAATTTGAGATGAATTAGTGAATACATTTTCAAAATCTCCTACTTCTCCTTCAGTTACGTCAGTTAATACTTTTTCTAAATCTTCTTCAGTTGTTATTTTTTTGACTGTTTCTGTAGGTAAATTCGAAGAAAAAAGCCCAACAGGAAAATCTACTCCAAACAGTGCTTTGTAAGGTGTACGCTTGATAATCCTATGGTAGGAGGAATTTTTTTGCCACTGGACAAAATAACAATCAACATCTTGGTTTGATCTTTCAACACTGCCCTGGCTTTGTGGGTGACGAGGTCGACCATTTACTATCTTGCAAGAAGGCCATCTTGAGACCAATTGATTAATTACACTATTAACAAACTCCCTACCATTATCACTTTGTAAAATTTTAGGCGCTCCAAATTCCAAAAATATTTCTAAAAGTTCTGATGAGACTTCTTCTGCGCGTTTTGATTTTAATGGTCTTAAGTGAATAAACTTAGACCTGGTAATTCATCAACCATTTATATTCGCCATCAGGTGTAGACTGTAGGTCCATTAGATCTATTTGCCCCCTATGATTCCATCCCTTAGATAGGATGGGTTTCACCACAACTCCTTTTTTCGGTTGCTGTTTTTTTTCTGCACACGTTGTGCAACATTTAACAAAAATTTCCACTGCTGGCCGAGGAATTGAATATTTAGGTTTGATTGCCATTAGCATTTTATCACGACCTCCATGGCCATTGCTTATATGAGTTTCAACTAACTTTTCATAAAATTTCTCATACGCCACTACAAAAGTTATTTCATCTTCCTTTCTAGACCTTTTCTTTATGATGGTTTTTTCTCCACTTATTTCTATAGTCTCATAAATCCGTGAAAAATAATGCTGCTCATTGGTCCTTTTATCGCCTTTTTCTTTTGCCTGTCTGCCGGTGGATAAAATTTCTATGATTTCTTCTATTCTTGCAGAAGTCCACGGTTTCTTAATACTTTTCTCGTGAGCTGCAATAAATAGTAGATTGTTTTACAAGTAAAGAAAAGTGCTCGTTTTCCAATGAGTGTAAATGTTTATTCATGAGCGAGCGGAGCGAGCGAATGGATTAAATTTACACGAACTGGAAGACCACTTTTCTTTACGTGTAAAACAGGCTTGTTTTTCGTATACTTGATGAACCAGACTAAAATCTAACAACAAAAACTAACGTCAAATTCTGTCAAAGTATGAAAGCATAGTGAAGAAAAGTGTTGCTAACGAGAAAAGTAGCACATTTCTTTATTATTTTGACTGAGAGTGAAGAAATACGAATACGAAAAACGTTGTTCAATACTCGTGCGCTGTCGTTTTTCAGGGTTTCGACCTCATCTGAAGCAGTCGGCTTTGCCTCGTGCTTCACAATAATTAGGTCTCAACCCTGAAAATGAAACGACAGCGGCACTCGTATCGAAAACTACTGTTTCGTTATGTTGCGTTGGTAACAGCCGTGGTTTAAACAGGCACATGCGATAATATTCCGTCTTACAAAATTTGTATAATAATAGACAATTAGCGAAACTCATACGTAACGTACAAACGTGACGTCCAACGTAGTCACCCGGCAATTACTACACGGTATTTAACTTTTGAGGTTAAAGTCATTGTGGTTACCTACCAGCATAACATTTTTCTAATTCTTTATAATAGACTTCTCTACTAACAAAAGAAACACTTTCTCCTTCGTTTTCCAGCATCTTCAAGGTCAAAGGTTATTCTTTAAAGTAAAAACCGTCGTACCGCCGAGAATCCCCAGTTTTACAAAACGACTGAATAATGAATAAAATGAGCAGTCATATTCTAAAACAAAGAAAATTAAAGATCATTTTACAATAAGACTAAAAACTATTCAGGCGTTTTATAAAACGACTAAATTTTCCAGTCAAATTGTAAAAATGCTCGATTTATTTTTCATTTTACAATTCGCCCAGTCATTTAGAAAAAGACTAGGCGTTTTATAAAACGCCTGAATTTGTAATTAGCCTACGACATATACGAGGTGTGATCAATATATAACCGTTATTTTCAATTTTTTCAAAAAGTATTTATTTATTCATCAATAACAATCTTGTCCCCTTCAAAGTAATCCCCCTCAGATATAATACACTTATGCCAGCGTTTTTTCAAATCCTCGAAACACTTCTGAAACGCGCTTTTTGGTATCGCCAACAGCTCCTTTTTCGATTTTTCTTTTATCTCCTCAATCGTAGCAAAACGCTTTCCTTTCATCGGTGTCTTCAGTTTTGGGAAGAGGAAAAAGTCAGCGGAGGCCAAGTCCGGTGAATACGGTGGTTGAGACATGATAACGGTTTTGTTTTTGGCCAAAAACTCACGCACAAGCATCGATCTGTGAGCTGGTGCGTTATCATGGTGCAAAATCCATGATTGTTTTTTCCACAATTCTGTACGTTTCTGACGAATTGCTTCTCGCAAACGGCGCATAACTTCAAGGTAGTATTCCTTATTGACCGTACGACCTTGTGGCAAGAATTCATGATGCACCACGCCATTGCAGCCGAAGAAAACAGTGAGCAAAACCTTAACATTAGACCGAACCTGACGTGCTTTTTTCGGTCTTGGCTCTTCTGGACGCTTCCATTGGGATGATTGGGCTTTGGTTTCAATGTCATAGCCATACACCCATGATTCGTCACCAGTTATGACCTTTTTGAGGAAATCTGGATCGTCGTTGACGATGTTCAACAGCTCCTGAGCGATGTCCATGCGACGTTGTTTTTGCTCAAAATTTAGCAATTTTGGAACAATCTTCGCTGCCGCACGTTTCATGCCTAAAACATCCGTAAAAATTGCTTGACATGAGCCGAACGATATGCCAACATCATCAGCAACCTCTCTGATAGTGATTCGACGATTATCCAAAATCATTTTCTTCACTGCTTCAATGTTTTCATCGGTTGTTGACGTGCTCGGGCGACCCGGACGAGCATCGTCATTGACATCTTCTCGGCCTTCCTTAAACCGGTTATACCACAATTGAACTTGTGTTCTGCTCATAGTAGACTCGCCAAACGCCACAGTCAACATTTCAAATGTCCTTGCGCATTTAATTTCATTTTTTACACAAAACTTAATACAATTTCTTTGATCCATTTTTTCGAATAGTAAAAAATCGAAGAGCACACCAAAACACGACTTACCTTTTTATCTGTCAAAAACAAACTGACAATCCAAAATGGCTGATATTGCCAACATATATAACAGACATGTGTACCAACATAACAGAAACAAAAATGCGAAAATCGAACATACGTAACTCACGAAATTTAAAAATAACGGTTATATATTGATCACACCTCGTATATACATCAAGGGAATTGCCACATATGGCCTCATACCTGGTGCACCTACTTATCGGTGTTTGTAAAGTAATAATTAAGTAGATTAGTAAAGTATAACATGTTTGTAAATAAGACAAGTAGGTTAAGTTCGAAAGGTATAAATGGTAAAACGAAGAAGTAAAGATTAGAGTTAGTACATTAGAATTAGTAGAATGATTATAATTGTCGTAACGTGTGTTATATAAACTAATGTAATTAGTACACGAATAATTTTCTAAGTTTTATGATGTGTATTACTCGCGAAGGATAGTGTCTACAGATTCTGAGCTCACACTTTGTAATATGTATTGAAGCCAATGTGGCAATTACTTTGATGTATAACACATCGTAAAATATTGACCTCAATATATATTACAGTTTAATATGTTAATGATATATCTACAGCGAATCTAAAATAAGTTCAGCGGTAATGCTTTTTAAATAAGGTGCTGTTTAATGCAATTGCAAAGAGGAAAAGAGCAAGCGCAAGCATACATTGCCACAGAATATTTCTTCACGAATTGGGGTAATGTCCCAGAATTATAGAAGAATTAAAAATCTTCAAAAAACTGAACATTCCTCATCAGAAAAGATAATGTACCTATTCATGCTTATCAATTAATTATATTTCTGTACTAAACTAAAACTAGCATATATGTATTCAATAATATGTACGTTATGTTTATTTTTAATCATACTGTTCGTTTTTACTTTCTTATACGCAGCATAAGGAAGTATTGTGATGATGAAATTTTCGACCTCGAGATTTTTGCAGATGTCCACGTTTTGAAGTCCCCTGATACCAAAAAAGTGGTTTTTAAAAAATGTCTGTGTGTCTGTGTGCCTGACTGTGTGTCTGTGTGTGACCACAATAACGGTCAAACCGCTATAGCTATCTATTCCAAATTTTGTATATAGTAGTATAATCTCCCTCTTGAGAACTGATTAGATTTTCAGGAAAATCGGTAGACCGGAAGTAGTAGTTTACTTCGGTGAAAAAGTCGAATTTTGCCAATATTTTGTCAACTACTAAGTTTACACAAATTTATAAAGAATTCATATGTACTTAAAATTGAAATTGTGAACAATTTTATTAAAAAAATTTTTCGAAATTCCTACCGGAAGGTCTTTTACTCTTATCGAAAATCAGTTTTTTGCAAATATTTTGCAAGTCATGCGTTTTAGACAGGTACGTTACGAGTATAAAATAAAAGTATTTATTTTATACTCGTAACGTACTTACTTTTCAATACCTTTTGTATAAAAAAAATTCAAAATTCGGACCGGAAGTACCACTTTTACTCTTACCGGATAGCGATTTTTTGCAAATATGTCGTAAATTATGCATTCTATATATATTTATGAAGAGTACAAAAGTATTTAGAGTTGAATTTGCAATATTTTTTGTGTAAATGAAATTTCAAAATTCGGACCGTAAGTAACACTTTTACTATTAGCGAGTAGTGCTTTCTTTCGAATATCTCGCAAAGTATGCATTCTGTACATATTTACTAAGAGAATAGAAGTATTTGTAATAGAATTGTGAATAATTTTTATATAAAAAAATTCTTAAAATTCTGTAATCTGAAACATTCATACGTATAAGAGGGTGTGTGGTGGCCACACCTCATTTTTTTTTATAGATATAATGATAGATATGATAGATTGTAATAGACTACGTATGCGAGTAGTGCGAGTGTTCGGACGTGTTTTGAGAGCTCCTGCCGGTTTCGGTGTTTTTAGTGGTTTTATAGAGACAAATATCGGGTTTTCGTAACAGTACCACGTATTAAACTATTTAACTTCATATGGTTTAAATTATAATAGTGAATTTGTTTGCATATAGCGAAAAACAGAGTTGTTTTCTTTCATGATGTGAAACTGTTATTTACGGAACGTTTATCGAGGCTAAAACCTTGAATGCAAAAAAATTTACGAATAAAAATAAAAACATTACAGTTTTTAAATCAAAATAACTCCGGAGAACTGAAATGGGTGATGAGGTTAAGTAACAGATAAATTATTAATAAATACCTAATTTGTATGTAATTTTTCTGATTTGTTTGATGACAAATAATATGTTTTCGGAAGTAAAAGTCCGTCTTTTCAGCGCATTTAAAAATCGCAGTCTGACGTAGGCTCCGGGGCATCTCGCGCGACTGCCGTCTGTATTAGAAATCGAGCAATGAAACTGTCGCGGGTAGCGCGCGTATATATGTAGGCGGCGGGGCACTACTCTATGGTGCCGGGTCCGGGTGGCGGTCCAGTATATAATATACAGCGGTGAGTGTATGTTGTAATTTCTGTCGGTGAAGATGCAACTATGAATTGCGTTAGTAACATTAAGACAGAATTAAAAAATCTAGGTCTCCCTAGACCAGATTTATTGATTAAACTAGAAGATCACAATTTGAAAACTAATAAAACCGTGACGACAAAATTCAACAGAAGCTCTTTTTCCTTTTTTATTTCTTTATCCCACGCTAATTTTGTTGTTTTGACGTTGGTAACAAAAAAAAATGGAACCAAATTATATTTAAATGTCAAAATGTAAGCTTTTAATGTAACAAGCATGTGCAATAGAAGTTGTACAAAGAATAAAAAGCACACATGCTAACATTTTATTTACTAATTAAGAATATAAATTGTTAAGCAGAGTTGAATGATAAGTTTTCTGATGCTACTATTGTAATTTACTTCCAAGGTTGAATAGTACAACTGGCGAAAGATTTTGTAAATTGTCTTCTGCTATTTTGCGAATCTCTGGGGGCGTGCAAAATAGGAAAAAATCAAGAGAACGGTGTTTTTCTACTTTGAAGAGAATAAAAACATTTTCTAGAAATACCATGCGGGAAAGCAGACTATGTGCCTTAGCAATGTGTTCCATTGAAAAACAATTACTGACATCAACACCAAACTTCAATGAATGAGTTATTAATCATTTTGCTGATCGTAAGGAACGGCGGATGGTTTTTATTTTCAAACAAGTTAATTAAACAGCATATTGAGTTTATTTTTTGTCTGTACTTAATTTTTGATATTAAACACTCAGACCCCCGGTGCCCTCCCGTCCCAAAAAATCACGGGCCGCCACTGATCAAATGTATTAGGAGTAAAACAAAATAAATGTGGCTCCATCTTCAAAGTAGCCACACTATATCGTGAATATAGAATTCTATATTCACAGTAGTATCTACTCTTAATACATTTGATAGACCTCCTCGCTTTTCTGCTTCCCTGATAATACGGGCGAAATTTCAAATGTGGACTAATTACGGAGATAAATTTCGTAAATTACTTTCGTAAAAGAATTTAAATTTGAAAAATAATTATTCTCTGCATTTAAGGTAATTTTTAATTATGAACGGAATCGCGGCTGATAATGCCTTCCTTAAGTATGTTTAGACAGATTTTATTTAGCAAGAAAAAGAGCGAGGAGAAAATATATTTTATTTTACCCCTGATACATTTGATATACCACCTCGTTTTTCAGCTTACCTGATAGTAGGGGCGTAATTTCAACTGTTAAATGCTGATATCATACGTGGTTATAGTAACTTTAAAATATTTTTATTTTTATTACAATTATACATGTATTCTTAAAGTATTAAATGAGAGTATTTTCGTAAATTACACTCTCTTAAAAGAATTGAATTAAAAAAAAAATATTCTCTGCATTTAAGGTAATTTTAATTATAAATGGAATCGGGGCCGGCAGATAATGTCTAAATTTTGTCTAGACAGACTTTTTTTTAGTCTGTCAAGAAAGAAAATATTTCAAGTAACTGAAGCCGAAACACTGTATATTCATTTGAAATTTGGTCCGTAGTATCAGGGTAGCAGAAAAGCGAGGAGGTATATGAAATGTATTAGGAATAAAACAAAATAATTGTGACGACATCTTCAAAGTAGTAGCCACACTATATCGTGAATATAGAATTCTATATTTACATGTATTAGGAGTAAAACAATATAGAATTCTATATACACAATAGTAGCTATATTTAGGATATAGTCCAGCTACTATTGTGCAGAGAGCGCCAATATATTTAATTTTACTCCTGATATATTTGATATACGTTCTCGCTTTTCTGCTGCTCTGATGCTACGGACGAAATTTCAAATGTAGACTAATTACCGAGATAAATTTCGTAAATTACAATTTCGTAAAAGAATTTAAATTTGAGAAATAATTATTCTCTGCACTTAAGGTAATTTTTAATTATGAACGGTATCGCGGCTGATAATGCCTACCTTAATTAGGTTTAGACAGACTTTATTTAGCAAGAAAAAGAGCGAGGAGATAATATATTTTATTTTACCCCTGATACATTTGATATACCACCTCGTTTTCAGCTTACCTGATACTAGGGACGAAATTTCACCTGTTAAATGCTGAGATATCATACCAGGTGGTTATAGTAACTTTAAAATTTTCATTACAATTATACATATATTGTTAAAGTATTAACTGAGAATATTTTCGTAAATTACACTCCCTTAAAAGAATTGAATTTTAAAAAAGTTATTTTCTGCATTTAAGGTAATTTTAATTATAAACGGAATCGGGGCGGCAGATAATGTCTTAAATTCTGTCTAGACAGACTTTTTTTAGTCTTTCAAGAAAGAATATTTCAAGTAATTGAAGCCCAAACACGCACATGCATTTGAAATTTCGTCCGTAGTATCAGGGTAGCAGAAAAGCGAGGAGGTATGTCAAATGTATTAGGAGTAAAACACAGTAAATGTGACGCCATCTTCAAAGTAGTAGCCACACTATATCGTAAATATAGAATTCTATATTCACATGTATTAGGAGTAAAACAATATAGAATTCTATATTCACAATAGTAGCTATATTTAGGATATAGTCCAGCTACTATTGTGCAGATGGCGCAAATATATTTAATTTTACTCCTGATATATTTGATATACCTCCTCGCTTTTCTGCGGCCCTGATACTACGGACGAATTTTCAAATATGATGTTCGCTTCCATTTTTATCTTGACAGATTAGAAAATGTCTATCTATACAGAATTAAGACATATTATCACTGGCGATTAAGTTTATAATTTAAAATTACTTTAAATGTCGAGCATAATTATTTTTCAAATTCACATTCTTTAAAGAACGCGTAATTTATGAAAATAGTCATATATAATACAACGAGTAGTCAAAGTATGCTCGATTATTTTTGTGGTGGTTCACGAATGTTTCCTTGCGCTTGAATATTAATAGGACGAGTGCGTCAGCACGAGTCCTATTTACAAGCGCAAGGAAACAAGAGTGATAACACCGCAAAAATGATCTACCATACTTTGATTACGAATTGTATTCGAAGGACTATTCATCGAATGATTCATTCATAAATGACGAACTGAATTTTTTAATTTTCTAAAATTAAGTAGCTATTGCGTTGGTTTCCATAGTAGTATGTTTTCAACAAACTACTGTCAATGTAGAAAATTTTCTACGATTCGAATTTAATAAGTTATTGCAAGAATAAATAGATTTCTGATATGGAAAGCAATTCAAAAAGGTTTGGTGAGAAAGGTGAAAGTGAAATTGATGCTGAAATTCATAAAACTATTCCGGAAAACACAAAGAAAACAAGAGATTATATCTGGAGGCAATTATCAGATTTCTTGGCCGAGAAGAGGTACAAATTGGACGAATCCACACCCCCTATTGAAATTAATTTCGTATTAAAATCTTGGGCATGTAACATGAAGAAGCAAAATGGCGATGACTATAAGGAAGGAGTGGTAAAGCACATGTGGAATGTTACCGCGAAGTTGGTGCAGGAATTATATTTTGAGAAGTGGAAAATAGTAATAAACCCGTTCAACGATATTGTCTTTAAGTCAAGTAGGAATGCCAGAGACGCCATGCGACGAAAATTACAGTCGTGTTCCGAAAAAAGAAGTACAAGTGCAGCAGCTATTACCCAAGAAGAGTTTGCAAATATTGTCGGCAGTTTTGATGAAGATACCCCGAAAGGCCTCCAAAAAAAATTCTTTTTTATAGCTTCTTTGGAACTTGCTTGGCGAGGTGGAGAGGGAAATAACTGTCTCACGCACTTCTTTAAAGAAGAAATTAACAATGATGGCTCCCCTACTGGCAGGATAGAGTATAATAGCATATTTTCAAAGACTGCGCAGGGAGGATCTAAGCCACTTTCCACCAGCAAATGGCTAATTAAAAATAAAGATAATTCTGATTTATGTCCTGTGAGGTAGGTGTCAGTTTTTGATAAATTCCTATAGGTATGTTTATGTTTATTTTTATTTAGGTTGTATCACAAGCTTATATCCAAAAGAGGAGAAAACATTAAGACGAACCGTTTGTTTCTAACTCCAAATCCTTTTTGGAACAATTCGAAATCGTCTAGTTGGTTCAAAAACTCTCCGGTTGGGATTAATGAGATGAATAAATGGGTGAAAAATTCTGCTGAAAAAGCCGGATTGGATATTAAAAAAAGAAAAATATCCAATCACTCAATAAGATCGTCTACAGTGACAACTTTAGCAAAAGCTGGAGTCGGGGAGCATCAATTGATGAAAATTACTGGCCACGGCAATATAAATTCTATTAAAACTTACCTGCAGTTAGATGATGAACACCATGAGAGTATTATTGGTCAGTTGAGAAAAAATATAACAAATACTGGATCCACTGCTGTAGCCTCTACTTCTAATATCACCAGTTCCGTTGCACTGTCCGAAGAAAGTGAGATGAAAGGCACTTTCAGAGAAGCCTTTTTACACAACTGTATATAGTCATATTAATTTTTCTTATTGCAATTTTCATTTATAAAATTATAATCCATCATGTAATTTTTATTATATAAGGTATTTGTACGTTATTGTTTCAAAAAATAAAAAAATTGCGACATATATCTGTCAAAAATATCCACCGATACCACTAGTGGTGATTTCAATGAAATACCCACTAGTGTAAATACGCAGCAGTATTTTTGTTGCTAGGACACAAAAATGTGATTCTTTGATTCTTATTGGTCATATTTTTACAAATGACACATGAGTTGAATAGTCATAGTAATTTATAATTGTATTGGGATTAAATGAAGCACTGATAAAACGTATATACCGGGTGTCCCACCGTAGCGGAAAAAGTCCATTATTGGTATCTAATAATGTAGATAGCGAATAATTTCTAATGCAAAAATTGTAGATAATCATACGCTCTACAATTTAAAAATATTTTTATTAATACAGAGTGTTCGACAACGACGAACTAACACAAACTTATGTTTTTTTAAATGGAATGCTATGATTTTTTTTACATTTTATAATAGCCCTTAAAGGATTGATTAAAATGACATCAACTTATATTTGCCGATTTCCAACTGTTTCTGAGATATGGCGTTTTTTCGTTAAAAATTGTGCAACATTTGAAAAGTTGCTATGAAATAACCACTGATCATGAATTACTTTTTATGGGCTCAATTAATAGATACACCTCTTCAGTACGTGAAAGTAATGTTTATTTTGACATATTTACGCATACTCTTTAGAATTGCATGCCATTCGTTAAAGTTAAAAATTCTAAGAAAAATTACATGGAGCGCCCTGTATATTGATGTGCCATTGAAAAGTCCTTAAAATTTACTATTCAAAAATATCTACTTTCTTCCGCTTGTGGGCGATATTGCAAAAGTTATGGGGTGATATATCTGAATAACCCGATTACGACCTAAAAATATGAGTTGCCATGACTTACATTACACATAGCATAACTAAAAGTAAACGAGAAAAAAAAACTTCTATTTTCTTTTTACAAATAAGTAATTTTTATTAAAATTTTAAAACTCATGAAATGAAAAGTTTGGAAGTTCATGGATTACCAATATTTTAAAAAATATCGCAGTCGTTATGTCTCAAAAAATGTAAAACTTCAATCTTAGATATATACCTTGCCTTAAAAAGCAAACCGTCAATAAGAGCATTTAAATTTACTTTATTAAAAACAGCTATTTTGAAGAACATGGCGCAAGCTACTATTTTCAAACATCACAGCTATTATAAGCTATCAACTAATAAATTAGAAAATGCGTATGTTTGGTTTTGTAGTATGTTTTTATTATTTAGTAATAAAATATGGAAACAAATACGTTTACAAAAATTTATAATAAATGTTCGAAATTCTGCCCTTCTACTTCTAAACACTTTTGAAGTCGTGTTTCATATAACCTATAGACACATTTGCCATTAGTTCTCGATTAATAGAAGAAAATACTTCTTGAATTCTTTCTTGCATATTCTCTCTTGTGGTTGGAACAATTCTATATACTCGCTCCTTAACATAACCCCAAAGGAAATAATCCATTGGAGTTAAATCTGGCGATCTAGGTGGCCAAGATAATGGACCACCACGGCCAATCTAATTTTCCCTGAATGTATTATTTAAAAAGTTTCAAACGCTTCTTGCGTAATGTGCTGCAGCTCCATCTCCTGTTAGTGTACCACCAAAAAAAAAAAAGGTCCGATAACTTGATGGTTAAGGATGCCGCCCCATACATTTAACGACCATTTATATTGATGATCAACGTTTCTCAACCAGTACGGACCATTACTTTTAAAAGTAGCTTCATCACAAAACAAAATCTGAGTTACAACATTGCGGTTTTGATTTATTTTGTGCAACATCGAGTTACAGAAGTCAACATTATTAATAAAATCACTCCCCCGAAGAACTTGATGTAAGCTTATATGATACGGATGGTATTTAAACTTCTTTAAGGTTCTGTTAATAAAGTTTTTGCTTAGGTCGAGGACTCTAGAAAGTTCACGCACGTTTGTATGTGGGTTTTCTTGAACGTATAACAAAACATCCATTTGCGCATCTGCGTTTCCTATGGCACTATTCTTTGTTTCATACAGAATACTGCCAGTTTCTTCAAATCTTGTTAACAATATCTGCAAAGCTTTTGTCGATGGCAGTCGCATATTTGGATATTTTTGCCTGTATATTCGTTGTACCAGTAAACAATTTCGAGCACTTTCCCCCAAAACATAATATTTATTAATTCAAATTTTAAATATTTCGTTTTACACAAAATGTACATTCATGTACTTATAGACGATGTCTCTTTAAACTGAAGCTATAAATCTAAGTTTGACGTTTAAACAATTTTTGATACACTGTGACTGCGATATTTTTTATACTATTGCTAATTCATGACACAGCGACTGCGACATTTTTTATACTATTGCTAACTCATTAAATTTCCAAACTTTTCATGAGCTTTAAAGTTTTAATAAAAATTGCTTATTTTTAAAAAGAAAATATTAGAAGTAACTTTTTTCGATTAATTTTAGTTATACTAGCAGCGGAAGTCATAGCAACTCATATTTTTAAGTCGTAATCTGGTTTATTCAGATATAACACCCTATAACTTTTGCAATATCACCCACAGGCATAAGAAAGTTATACTTTTAAATAGTAAATTTAAAGTATTTTTCAATGGCATATTAATATACAGGGTGTTCAATTTAATTTTTTTTAGAATTTTTAACTTTTGCAAATGGCATGAAATTCTAAAGAACATGCGTAAATATGTCAAAATAAACATTACTTTCACGTACTGAAAAGGTATCTCTACTAATTGAGCCCATAAAAAGTCCTTCATCATCAGTCATTATTTCATAGCAACTTTTCAAATGTTGCATAATTTTTAACGAAATATCGCCATATCTCAGAAACACTTGGAAATCGGCAAATACAAATTGATGTGAGTTTAATCAATCCTTTAAGGGCTATCATAAAATGTAAAAAAATTCATAGCATTCAATTTAAAAAATCATAAGTTTGTGTTGATTCGTCGTTGTCGAACACTCTGTATAAATGAAAATATTTTTAAATTGTAGAGATTATGATTATCTACAATTTTTGTATTAAAAATTACTCGCTATCTACATTAGTAGATACTTTACCGCTACGCTGGAACACCCGGTATAATTAACTCTTTATTATTATAATAATGGTCATTAAGCACGACCAATTAGCAAAACTGCACATATGAAATTTCGTCCGTATTATCAAGGAAAGCAGAGGAGCCAGGAGATAATATATTTTTTGTACCAGTAGTAAAAAATCATAGCATTTTTACACATAACAAAGCGCCACGAAATGACATTTCACGACCTGGAACTAATAAGAGGTAAATAATGAGGCCATTATTGACCTAGGGAAATAATGAAAACAAATAAAACGAATGCCGCAACCATGCAATCGCAGTAGTATGTATGTTAAGTTGTCCACCGTCAAAATTCATTCTAGTTTATTTTTATTTAGATCTATACCACAAATCATACATACCTAAAATCTAAAACTTTTAAATGCTCGACCTTTAAGTTAAAATAATTAACTGTATTTTAGGTTAACAAAAGCAGAATATGTTTCATAGTATAATTGGAAACAATATCCTAACCCGTAACTATTATAGATGTAAAGAAGGTAAGTAAATAAATAACTTTTATTTTAGGTTATGTAACAATAACAAAATATGTATAATATGGAAATAATATAACACGTAACTATTACAGATGTGAAGAATTATTTACTTTATTTATAAAAATTGATAGTGCAATTGTGGCATGTCAAATTTATTGATGGTTCAATTCTATTTGAAAAACCAGGATTTTGCAGATCTGTGGGCACATTAATGATAGTATTATTAATTGAGTTAATTTCATGAGTATTTACGATATCTTCAGTCGAAGTAGATCCTGATTGTACTGCTGATGTTGATGGAATTTGATTCATATCGAAAATTCCTGTATATATTGCAGGTGTGGGTGCGTAAGTAGATGTAGGTAGACCTTGTAACATACATGCTATATTTTTTTTATTTACTAGGGAATCTTCGATATAACCTTCAGCTACACTAGAAGATTTCCAACCACCATGTTGTTTTAACTGAAGGATATTACCACCATTGACAGCTAAAAGTGTAGCCGAGGTTCTACGGAAACTATGACCTGTATATAACTGTGGATTTTGTAAATTTAAGTAAAGAGCAATTTTTTTTGGCATCTGTCCTACTGTGTTATGTCCAATGTGTTGTCTAGTACATTTACCGTTACGTACACTAATAAAGAATTTTGCTATATCTGGAATTGGTCTAATTTTTAAATAGTTTTTAATTATTCTGATCCAAAGTGGCTCCATTATTACAAACTTTCGAGACGAACCATTTTTGCTATTGCGGATGTGAATAATAATTAAATCATCTTTCATGATGACATCAGCAATTAATAAATTACACAGCTCATCACTTCGGCATGCACCAGCAACACCAATTACAAGAGCAGTCTACAAGGTTATATATTGTCAATAATTTCAAAGTATTAATATATAAACATACTACCTTAGTTGCAATGTAACATGTGTCGGGTGCCTCAGTAAGGAATTTTATAATTTCCTCTTGAGTAAATACTAATGATTTTTTGGGCTTATAATTTTCATTTTTTCTTTTTAAAAAGGCAACTAATTTAAAATATTTTGATATGTTAATATCCTCTTTTAGGCCAAGTGTAGCTTTCAACATCGAATAATGCGCCCATAAAGTTGAGGCTTTTTTATTTTTTGAATATTCTTGAAAATAAGCCAGAAGTACATTTTCAGAAGTTACTACTGTATTTTTGCTATTACACCATTTTTTAAATTCTGTATACGTTTTCATATATAAATGTTTAGATTTATGCGGAAGCAAGTTCTCAACTGCCTGTTCTGCAATCTCGCGCATTTCAGGTGGTGTACATCTAAATACTTCAGACATTATAAACGGAATGAAAAATAATTTAATAAATACTTGACTTTTAGTTTCAGTATTTATGTCAAAACTTATTTGTCAACATCAAAATATAGCCTACTTATTTCTTTATATGAAGTTTTATTACAAGAGCATTTTTACATATATGAGTAAATTTATTCATAATTATTAAGGTTTCAAGATCCAATTAGACTACTGGTACAAAAAATAGTATACATACTACGGTTGAGAAGACTATTATTGCCCTTGTGGCTTAAATTCCTCGGCGCTGTGCGCCTCGGAATTTAATCTCGCCACTCGGGCAATAATAGTCATCTTCTCAACCTTGGTATGTAATATACTATTATTTTATTCCTGATACATTTGATATACCTCCTCGCTTTTCTGCTTCCCTGATACTACAGATGAAATTTCAAATGTAGACTAATTACCGAGATAAATTTCGTAAATTACAAGTTTCATAAAAGAATTTAAATTTGAGAAATAATTATTCTCTGCACTTAAGGTAATTTTTAATTATGAACGGAATCGCGGCTTATAATGCCTTCCTTAATTAGGTTTAGACAGACTTTATTTAGCAAGAAAAAGAGCGAGGAGATAATATATTTTATTTTACCCCTGATACATTTGATATACCACCTCGTTTTTCAGCTTACCTAATATTAGGGACGAAATTTCACATGTTAAATGCTGAGATATCACACCAGGTGGTTATAGTAACTTTAAAATATTTTTATTTTTATTACAATTATACATATATTGTTAAAGTATTAACTGAGAGTATTTTCGTAAATTACACTCTCTTAAAAGAATTAAATTAAAAAAAATTATTCTCTGCGTTTAATGTAATTTTATATTATAAACGGAATCCGGGCGGCAGCTAATGTCTTAAATTCTGTCTAGACAGACTTTTTTAGTCTGTCAAGAAAGAATATTTCAGTAACTAAAACCGAAACACTGCACATTCATTAGAAATTTCGTCCGTAGTATCAGGGTAGCAGAAAAGCGAGGAGGTATATCAAATGTATTAGGAGTACAACACAATAAATGTTGCGCCATCTTCAAAGTAGTAGCCACACTATATCGTGAATATAGAATTCTATATTCACAGTAGTATCCACTCCTAATACATTTGATATACCTCCTCGCTTTACTGCTTTCCTGATACTACGGACATGTGTAATAGTAATTGTTTTTCAATATGTTCCATTGAAAAACAATTACTGACATCAACACCATGAGTTTATTTTTTTGTCTGTACTTAATTTTTGATATTAAATACTCAGACCCCCTCCCTGGTGCCCTCCCTTCCCACAAAATCACGGGCCGCCACTGCTGTCTACTATTATTCAATTAAATGTATGGTAGCTAATGATCATATTTTATAACTTATAAATACGAAAAGAAACCTACATTAACAAAAATATTTTTTTTTGTTCATTCAACATTAGTACACATTCCGATAAATCAATAAAATTTTTTGTTTTCACTCCAAATAATTAAATTTTGAATTCAGCGTATAAAAAAACGCACATGTATGTGAAAAAGAAGCTGGCTATTCGAAGACACAACGTGAACACTTTCCCACGAAAAACAAGATCATTCATCATATTATTACATGGATCAAGCACACACGCACAGAACCTATAAGCGAGAAAAGCCACGGAGTTGACACATTATCCTTTCGCTCGGGCATCTCGCAAACTACGCCGACTTTTTCCGTCGTCATTATCTCTTTCCTCCCTTATCACTTGCTCCCGTGATCATCAATTCAACGAAAAGACTGCGGAATGATGTTTATTGGTCTCACGAAGAACGCAAAAATGCTCTGATTCGAACGTTCAAATATTACCAATTCCTTCCTGCATATAATGGTTAAGTAAGTACTCGATCTTTTCCGTAGGCCGTTAACATCCGCAATAAGACGAGACTACCGATTCTCCAGGGAGGATTAAGTTCCGTACAAATATTTGCTCAAACGGAAGTGATGATATTGGCTATATGTGTGTGTGTGTGTGTGTGTGTGTGTGTGTGTGTTTGTGTATGCGTGGAAATCATCTGTGTCGAAATATAACATGTGTATACAGGATATTTAGAAATGGATAATGACAGAAGCATTTAATATATGCGGTTTATAAGATCCGGTGCAAAAGTGCCTATAAAAGGAATATTTTTCATGATACAGAAAGATTTTCTGAAGATACAAGGGATGTTTCCAAAGTTGTGGGAATTTAGCTTTAATTTTTTTATTGTGTCAATTTCTACAATATTACAATATAGTTTTTCAACATAATCGCCATTTAATTGCCATTTAACCTAACGATAAATTATTTTTTAAGCCGTCCTCAAAGAACTTTTTTGGTGTCTCCTCAATCCACCTATTTATGGCACGTTTTACTCAGTTAAACACTCAAAACGAACGTAAAGGTGTTTTTAAATCTGGGAACAGATAAAAATCACTCGTTGCGAGCTCCGGTGAATAAGGTCGATGCGGAGGCAATTCACGTCGTAAATCGTTCAAAACATCCTTCGTTCTGCTTGCGATGTCGTGCATTATTCTGTTGCAATAACGGACTCTTATCCAATTTCCCTGGCCGTTTTCTGATAAGTACCTGCCGCAGTGGTCCGGATAATAACTTCGAATAATATTCTGCGTTAATTGCAGTACCTTTCACTAGTTAATCCATAAAAATAATTTCTTTGCAATCCCAGAATACAGTAAGCATTACCTCTTCAACAGACGGAAATGCACGCGCCTTAAGTGGAGGCACTTCTTCGGGCTTACGTCATTCTTTGGATTGACTTTTGGTCTCAGAATTGAAATAAGGAATCCACGTTTCGTCAGTGGTTAATA
The DNA here is from genome assembly GCA_963170755.1 of Amphimallon solstitiale. Classification (NCBI taxonomy): domain Eukaryota; kingdom Metazoa; phylum Arthropoda; class Insecta; order Coleoptera; family Scarabaeidae; genus Amphimallon; species Amphimallon solstitiale. The sequence continues at coordinate 94,535,928 of OY720682.1, read as the reverse complement.
TCCGTTGCCCAAATTCGTCACCTTACAGGGCTAATAGCTCTTGAAGTTTACGACAGATGTCAGACGTATTAAGTTCGTGTTCCTGTCCCCAAAGTCTTGGCACCCAGCGGGCGGAAACCATGCTTAGCCCCAACAATGCAGTTTCTGTTTAAAAAATGATTTCAAACTTTTGAAAATTGCTATCAAATAAAACGTACCTATATTTACTTTTTAAGTAATTAGCAGCAACCATTAAAAAACTTTGAAGAAAAATATAGAACGTTCTTATCAACCATTTCTTCACCACTTCGTGAATATGAAACGGCTATGAAGCTTTTATCGGCGTAAGAAATCTCAGTTTAACTGATTTGCATAATTCATCTCATTTGTAAAAATGATAGACATCTTTCAGTTAAAGGTAACAGAAAACTCCATATTTTAAAATATTACAATTTGATTAAACTCCCAAATTAAACTATGTAGTTTTTTTTTATGGTTTTGTGATGCCAATTGCTCATTGTCTATTACGTACTTTCAAATAACTCGTAACATGCTAAATTTTACAATTAGTAACCGCAAACATTGCTTTATAGCACAGTAAATTCATATGTATACATATAAATTTTTCGTGTAATTTTTAAATGTAGGCTTTTTTTCTAATACGTGCAAAACCACTAACTTCTCATTTTATTTACGGCTTATACCGCGAGTTCAAAAATTATATTGATAAAGGTTTGCCATGGAATGTAAAACGTCTGTCTTAAGTTATATCATTAAGTCTCATACTGACAAAGCTTAATGACAGTATGACACTTAATGATATAACTTAAGACAAACGTTTTACATTCCATGGCAAACCTTTATCAATATAATTTTTGATCTCGGGGAATATTAAGGTAATTTGAAAAAATTTACTACCGTTCACTGCGTTTAACCTTTATCTTTATGCTTAATGCATAAAATTTACATGTTTTGACTTTTAACGCCCGCAAAAATGGAAATAAAAATCGTATTTTTGAATACGTTTCTCTACCGCCAAAATCTTATCAAACGCAGCCTGAAATTTCCGGGATATAAAAAAGAAAGAACTTACACTATTTCATCATAGATGGCGCAAGTAACAAACATATTTTCTACCATGAATTTAATTGCGAAGGCATTGTTTTATTTTTTGCAAATAATGTTAAGTTTTAAAAGCACTTCTTTATGCTATTAACATGGGGTTTCTATAAATTTGCTCCACTCAGAGCTGGGCATTTTTTGGACCGATATTCTGCCACTGATATATATGTATATTAAAACGATGGGCAAGAATATAAAACTATTTCATTGCTATATGAGCAAATAAAATAACTAATATAAAACTTGCGATAATAATATGCCTAGTATAAATTCACGTCCTCTCATGAATTATCACAATGTAATGAGGGAATATGCTACATATTTAAACATAATTTCTAAAATAATGTTAAGTTATTCTCACGCCTGCACAAAGATTTCAAGAACAACTACCATTATTACCAATATTCTCGCGTCGGAACTAATAAATTATGTTAAGCAGGGAAGATTAGGGTAGAACATCTAATTCGGTACATATGAACGCTTTGTTATTCAGAGCTGTGGGATGTAGTCCTCCGGAATCCCGTCCACAGGTCTTGAATGTAATTCCCTTTGATTAGCGCAAGGACTATATCTAAAGTGCCGAAGTTTCATGGTGGTACAGGTAATGGGGAATGAAGATGGAGAGGGGCATTCATTTAAATATTAATTGTGGGGGAAAATTCCAGGGTGTCGCCGACGTTGCCAAAATTACGTCAATTTCGAAACACCAAAAATTGAATGAAGGCAATTATCGTTGGAAAAGCCCTTGGGTTATTTCTATTTTGCTGCGACTATATTTTGAGTGTCGGGAAAATGAATTGAATTTAAACTCTGTTAGTCGGACTGCGCTGCGTTAATGGAAAAAAGATTAACATGCCACTGGAGCGGAATAAATTAATTTAACGAGAAACATGAAGTACGTAAACCTCGTTTGTTGCATAGTAGGCACACTCACCATACCAAGCGTGAATTATATATTACTCTAAAAATGAATCTTTAATTTAAATTTATTTAAATATAGAGGGCATATTGAAAACTAATGCCTCTTTGCTATAACTTTATTTGTAATAGATATATGGTTTACATATGAATGTGAAATAACAATATAAACTGTCCTCTACGCACGTATATAATCACTTTTCCACATAATCGCCATTGACAGCAATACATTTACGCCAACGTACGAGGGCGTATTTTTATGTTATCTTCCTAGCTATGAAACAAAAGAGTGACGATGTCAAACAAATTATTGAAAAATTGCTGTCACTGTTAGAAGTACATGGGCCAAGTTGTGTTTAGTTTATGCTGTGTATAGAGATTTGTAACGGTCCATTTCTCGATAAAATGATTGACACTAAAGTTGAACATCGCAGCGTAATAAAGTTCCTGACAAAGGAAGGCAATGGTCCAAAAACAATTCATGAAAGAATGGTTGCTGTATATGGGGAAGAACACCATCTTATTTCCAACTAAAATATTGGTCTAAACTCTGTCGATGGGGCCGAGAGTCAATCAATGATGACCCAAAGTCCGGACGACCCATTGAAGCGTGTAAAGATCTCTGTCATTGCCAATGAAATCTGTATATCCGAAACAAGTGTTCTCAAAATTTTGCATGACGATTTGGGTATGAAGAAGGTGTCTGCACGGTGGATACCCAGATTGCTTACACCTGAACAAAAATTGTGCAGAAAAGAAGTTTCTCAAGAAAATTTGGTCCAGTTGGAGAGGGACAAAACATTTTTATCTCGAATTATTACCGGCGATGAGACTTGGGTATATTACTGGGACCCTCCTACTAAACAAGAATCCATGCAGTGGGTTCATAAGGGCTCTACACCACCAAAAAAGGCGAAGACACAATTTTCTGGAAAAAAACTGATGGCAACTGATTTCTGGGATGCTGAAGGAGTTTTGCTTATTGAATATATGCGGAGAGGGTCTACCATAAATGGAGAGGCCTACGGAAACACAATTAAAAATTTAAAAACTGCTCTGGAGGAAAAACGCCCGCATTCTTATCCACAAAAAAACTTGTTGCTGCACGACAATTGCCGGGTTCAGCAGATAATCAATGACTGTGGGTTTATAGAGGTAAGGCATCCAGCTTATAGCCCCGACCTAGTTCCGTCAGACTTCTTCTTATTCAAAAATTTAAAAAAGCATCTCAGAGGAAAGCGTTTTGCTTCTGATGAAGAACTCAAAGAAGCTGTTGAAGAATATTTTGCGTGGTTACCGAAGCAATTTTTTTCTGAGGGTATGGGGCAACTGGAAAAAAGATGGAATAAGTGTATTAGTGTTGAAAGGAGTTATGTAGAAGAATAATTCTTTTTGTTCTCTTATGTGTTTTTTTTCATGGCTAGGTAGATACCATAAAAATACGCCCTCGTACTACGAGTTTTGCAAGTCCGTTATGGAAAAAGTCTGAAGACTTGGCACCATTTCCGCACCGCCGTTATCATCTCTGCTTCCGAAGAGAAACGCTTGCCTTTGAGATAATAGTAATAATAATAATATCCTTAACTGCCACAAGATTACAGTAGTAACTCAGCAACGGTGGTGAAAAGGGTGTTGAACACCAGTAGTATTTTTAAATCCAAATTATTAAAACAATATAAATATAAAATACATAAAAAGGCACATGTAGAGACGAAAAACAATTGAGAGGGTTTTAAATTAATTAAACTAATACAGACAATTAAAAGTTAAAAAAACTATACAATTTACATTAATAATTAAAATTGAAAGAGTAAAAGCACCTATCAAGAAGCTATATGTTAACATGCCTCTTAAAGCAGTTCAAGGACCCAATCCGCCTGATTTTCCCAGGCAGCATATTAAAGGCTTTAATCGTCTTATAGTAAGGACCCCTTTAGTAGAAAGTGGAGCCATGCAGTGGTACTCTCAAATCAGCCCCCCCCCTAGTAGTCATGGTCATATTATCAGTGTAAAGTTGCCTATTATCTGGAAAGAGGTGAGGATTGCTTTTGACGAACATAACTAGGAATTTAAAATAAAGAGACACTGTGAGAACTGCAAACTCAATGAATTATAGCCTACATGAAGCTCTCGGGTGAAGCCAAAAAATGCATCTCAATATGCGCTTTTGAGTCAAAAACTGACGAGGTCTTCCTTGAAGAGCCCCAGAAGCAAATCGCATAAGCCAGTACAGACTGAATCTGTCCGAAATAAAAGAGTCTCATAGTCTCCATAGTAATAACATCACGAAGCCTACGAACAACACCACATGAGATGTTCCTTAAGCTCCGGATTGAGGAAAAAAAGGCAAAAAGGCACAAGGGGCAAGATCGGGGCTATAAGGTGGATGAGGTAAAATGTCACGAAACCCAAGCTTCTCCAGTGCTACGCGCGTTCTCTGACTTGTGTGAGGCCGAGCGTTGTCATGATGCAAAATTGGCACTTTCTCTGGACGAATCCTACGCAGCAGCCACTTCAGATTTGTTAGGCTGTTAACATATCCTTCGGAGTTGATAGTGCAGCCCCGTTCCAAAAATTCAATGTAAACGATGTCGTATCCCAGAAAACGGTAATCATGACTTTCCCGGCAAATGCAAGTACTGTGAATTTTTTCGGCTGTGGCAAACCCTTATGTCCTCTACTCGATGGACTTAACGTTTCATTTCAGGATCATAATGGTGCCTCCACGACTCGTCACCGGGCACAATTTTGTGGAGAAAAGCATCGCCTCCTGCTTCGTATCGAGTCAAGAGTTGTTCGCAAATTTGTTTCCTATGGTGTACTCTCACTGCGTGCTCGATCATGGAGATCCTTTTCAGCAGGATTTGCGTGTTTCACAGTCCTGACCCACGTAGAACTGCTACAAATGATGATAGTTCATTGGATGTTCTTATATCACAATATTAGCGAGAGATCGGTAAAGAGGATATTGTCGAAAAATAAGTTTCATCCGTATAAAGTACATTTAGTACAAGAATTAAATGAAGATGATCCAGATAGAAGGATGCAGTTTTGTGAAGAAATGATGAATATGATTGATCGTAATGACAATTTTGTCAATAATATTTTATTCTCCGACGAAGGGACATTTTTCCTACATGGACATGTAAATCGACATAACTGTCGCTACTAGAGTGATCGGAATTCTCACTGGATGGAAGAAAAGTACACACAATATCCTCAAAAATTAAATGTATGGGCAGGTATAATTGGAGGACACATTTTTAGGGAAAATTTGAACGCTCATCGTTATTTACAATGTTTGCACGAGGAAATTGTTCCAGCATTAATTCATTTATTTCCAAACCTCTAAAATCCTGCACTATTCTCTGATGCCATCTAGTATCAAGCAAGATGGAGCCCCACCGCATTACGGAATTGACGTACGTGCATACCTTAATGAAGTATTTCCACAGCGTTGGATAGGTCGAAGAGGATATATTGAATGGCCTCCGCGATCGCCCGATTTCGGTCCTTTAGACTTTCTCTTTTGGGGGCATTTGAAACCTAATGTCTATAAGACTAAACCTCAGTCACTCGAAGAGTTGAAAGAACGAATTAGAATGGCCTTACCAGAGATATCACAAGACGTGATTCAGAAATGATTAAGATCCTTCGTTAATACGAGGTGTGTCTCAGAATTAATGAGAATGATTGGTTTTCAAGAGTTTTATTGAATGTATTTACAAATTAATATTGTTCCCTTCAAAGTATGTCCCTTGGGAATGCACACAGAGTCTTTAGTGAGTTTTCCATGCCTGGTAACAATTCTGGAAGTCTTGTTTCGTTAGGCTGTTTAGAACCTGTGTAGTGACTGTTTGGATGTTGTTTATTGTTCCGTAATGGGAACATTTCAATTACCGCTTAAGCGTTGGAACAAGAAAAAAATCACATGGAGCCATGTTTGGAATGTAGGGTGGGTGTGGGAGTACTAGAATATTTTTCTCTGCCAAAAATTCTCCAACAGACAATGAGCTGTGATTGGGGGAAGTATCGTGATGCAGGATCCACGAGCTGGCAATGTCAGGCCGCACACGCAGAACTTTTTGCCGAAAACGTTCAAGGACGTTGCGATAAAGAGTTTGATTCACTTTCTGGCCTGGCGGTAAGAATTCTTTGTGGACAATTCCACGCGAATCAAAATAGATGATAAGCATCGACTAGATTCAGGATTTGCTCATGCGAGCTTTCTTCGGCCGCGGTGATGCAGGTGTGTGCCACTCAGCGCTTTGTCGCTTTGTTTCTGGATCATATTTAAATACCCATCACTTGTCACCTGTTATCACTCTGTGCATGAAGTTGGGTTGCGTTGTTAAGCGATCCCGCTATTGTTGACTAATGGAGAAGCGATTTTCCTTTTGTTCATCAGACAAGTTCTGGGGCACCAGCTTTACACAAATTTTCCGCATGCCTAGTTCCTTTGTCACAATTCGATAAACAGTCTCCATACTCATGCCGACCTCATGTGCCATCAACCCGAGTGTCAACCGTCTGCTAACGCAGAACGCATATTCGCCACCCTTTGATCGGTTTTTGACGTGGACGGCAGTCCGGAGCAATGGTCATCTTCGATAGTTTCGCGGCAATATTTGAAAGCCTTGTACCATCTGAAAACTTGTGCTGACGACAACGTAACACCTCCATATGTTGTTCTTACCATTTGTAGTGTCTATGAAGCAGTTCCATTTTTTAACGTAAAATTTAATTCCATATCGCTGCTCGATATTTGCCTGCATTTTACATGTAACGTGGTATTGGAACTTAACGCTAAATACGTGGGGCTCATGCCACTAACACTAGACTTAGTGGCCTGCGCCTGTTATGGTTGCGTTCTGAGACACTCCACTCACATGTAGTCGACTCCAGTCGGCTGCAGTCGTTGTCATATTTAGCGTAAACAATTCATTCTCATTACTTGTGAGACATACCTCTAGACTAGGATACTGTCAGACTGCTGAAGGTCATCAGTTTGAACATTTATTATGAATTGTCTTGTTTTCAATATTTTCTTGTTGCTAATCATTTCAAATATGTTATAAGGTATAAACTGTACATCATTGTAATTCATAAAAATGTGTCTATCCAAAAACATTAAAATATACAAGATGATCCATTAAAAAAATACCGATAACGCCATATCTCAAAACAAGTAAAAGTTGTAGAAAATCAAGGTATTTAATAGAGTAGAATAAAAATACTACAAAAACAGGTTATTTTTTAATAGAACCCATAATTTTGCCAGAAATCTGGTGTTCCCACACATTTACCTGAGTTCGTCATGTAATAGAGAGATTTCGCAGAACAGGGAATGTTGCAAAAGAGGAATCTACAGGTCGTTCTACTGTTCTAACTGAACAAGTTGTTGCAGATATTAGTCAAAGAATGAATGCGTGCCCTAAAAAATCTTTACGGTACTTATCAGCCCAAACAAATTTATCACTTGGTACCTCTTAAATGGCTTGCAAGAAAGTTCTTCATTTACATCCATACAAGATAACCGTAACTCATGAATTGTTACCTCTGGATTTTCCTCGTCGTATACAGTACTGTGAATGGTTCAATGAGGTTTTAAACAATGACGATATCTTGGATATTACTTTCTTCAGTGATGAAGCATGGTTCCATCTCAGTGGATATGTAAATTCACAGAACAATAGAATTTGGTCTGCGGATAATCCTCATATTTTTATAGAGACTCCATTACATCCTCAAAAGATCGGTGTGTGGTTAGCGATGTCAAGAAGAAGAATCATCGGCCCTATCTTCTTTCATCAAAATATTGATGCGAATACCTATCAAAATATAATGTTAAATTCTTTTATTGATCAACCTCATAATGATGAGTTGCAACGTGGTTATTTCCAACAGGATGGTGCTACAGCCCATACCGCACAGAGAACATTAAATTATCTGCAGCAGTTTTATGGGGACATATTGATAAGTAGAGACCGCTGACCTCCTCGGTCACCAGATTTGACATCTTTAGATTACTTCATGTTTGGTTATTTAAAGAATAAAGTTCATTATAACCGTATCCATACGTTGGAGGAATTACAACATATAATTTCGGAAGCTGTACATGATATTAGACCAGAAATATTGCACAATGTATTCGACAATATGAAAATAAGAGTGAATTTGTGTTTGAATTTACACGGGCAGCATTTTGAACAAATGTTGTAATTTTCAAAATTTTAAATGATAAATATCTTGAATAAGTGTTTACTTTTGCATTAATTTTCAACAAATGTTGTAATCTTCAAAATTTTAAATAATAAATATCTTGAATAAGTGTTATACTTTTGTAATAATTTTCATTGACTAGTCTAACCTGAAATTAAGATTAAGAACAATTTCAAATATCAATATTAGAAAACAATTTTATTGTAATTACCTTCTAATAAATTAACTAAAATTGTTTTCTTTCTCACTTTTTTATGTTACGCCTATGATATAGGGGAGAGGAGGGTAAGATGACATACTTAGTTTATTTTCCAGATTATTTAAACAAATAAAGTGATAAAGCAAAATGCTTGATCGATACTGATAGTCACCAATGTTTTCTCATATGTTTTACAATAAAACCACCATTTTCATTAAAAACTTTATTATCAATAACCAAAACTTATTCTTTGCCAAAAAACCATCTTGCCCACCCGGGTCGGGCAAAATGACATAGTAAATCTAATATAATCTCGAATAATAAATATAATAATAATAATAAAGTTGAAAAATGCATAGTTTGAAGAAGGTTGCTACGCCTGGCACAGCTCACAAATAAAACATTTCGCTTTTCTAGATAGACCTGCGCATTCGACATGACACCACTTTTAGCAAAGTTGACATCGTAGCCACCATTCTTGTGATTTTGATCGACTGAACAAGCCATTGCAAGCACAGTCTTTTCATCATCGTGAAGTCTAAAGGGATTTTCTTCCCCACTTCATTCATCTTCAACAAGTTTCCTTTTAACCACATTTCTTCGTCTCTTTCTCTGCTGTTGCTGCTTCTTTTCACGTTCGTCTCCATTAGGTTTATCTTTCACAAGCTTTCTTTTGACATCATTCTTTTTGTTGCTCTGTTGCTGGTTCTTTTAATTTTCTTTGTCACGAAGGCTTTGGAGGTACGGGCTTTCGGTTAATACATCTTGGTAGCTGCCAGTCTTGCGTTTAGTAGTGTTTCTTACATTACTTTGAGGAAATGGACATGTTTCCGTTAAAATTTTGTGAATGTCGTCCCTTGATCTGGGCGGACAAGTATGGTCAAGTGGATCTGTTGGAGATATATTTGCTGTAGCACTTTCTTGATCTTCCTTTGTAGATTCAAAAATAATGAGTGCTTGTGCTCTGGAATTTTCGGGCTCTTGGGTATCTTCTAAATTTTCATTTAAAGTTTCGTTTTCAGTAACCGGTACGGCCTCGGGCGTATCTGTTGTTAAACTACGTAAAAACATATGGTCGGGAAAAATATTAGCGTTAAACGGCGATATTTCCGTTGCACGGAAACCACTCGATGGGATTTCAAGTGACGCCGTTTTTTCGTATGCCTCATTGAAAAATTTGGACACTTGATAAATATTGACCGTACGACCAGGATTTTCTCTCAACCACTGAGTGACAGCATGATTGTAATACTTATGCAGAGGGCCACAAAAGGCTACGTCCAGTGGTTGGAGATGGTGTGTGCAGTGTGCCGGTAAACAAAGAAGAACAACTGAATTCATCTTAGCCAATTCCAAGGCTTCGTAGGTCTTATGGCTTGAATGACCATCTAAGATTAATAAAGCTTTTTGCTCTGAATTAGGTCTGACGTGATCGATAAAACGGCGCATCCACTTTACGAACAAATCTCCTGAACGTGGCTTCTGGGAGACGCAATGATAATTGTGGATTGCGGTGTTGAAAACCATGTAGCCATCCTTTTCCTGCCATCTTAAGTTCCTTATTAAAAGGGTGTTTTATTTTCATTTTTTCCGCTACTTCATATGCAAGCTTCGCACGTCTGTTGTTGTTAACCCAAAGAAACGAGATTCTAAGTCTAGAATATGCTTGACCATTGCACTTTCTGCCTCTTTGTTTAGTACAGATTCAAACGACCCGAGGTGTTTTTTTAATATTAACAGCAATTTTGTTCTTCCCGAGATCACGGCGACGTAAAGTGACAGTCGGTACATTGAACGTTTTACTCGCCTTTAACCAACCCACTTCTCTCTTGTGGACAGCTTCTAGAGCTATCTCCATATCTGCCTCATTCCAACTTCCCCTATTCGTCTTCCTCTTATACGAATAAACCATGCTGAAATAAAATTATCACTTCAATCCAACATTATAAAAAAGGACGGGCAAGATGACATAGTGATTCAAATTGCCCGCTACCGAGATGTGTCGTCTTGTCCGTCTCGTAGTTTTTGACAATTCATTCTGAGAAAACTTGAAAAGCGAATACAAAAGCAAAAACTATTCAAGCATCATGCAGTTTACAATCACATTATTATGCGAACATCTCGAAAATAGCATAAAAAGTATATTTAATAGTTAAATATTGTCTCAAAATATTACTTACATTACAACGTTATGCCTGATAAACACAAACACTACACTAAGTCCATTTGTTGTGAGCCAAGTGAACTTCCACTACACACAGCAACTAATTGCCAACCTTTGCAAATAATAATTATAGTTTGGCGTTTATAAAGTTATTAGATTGCTTCAAACAGGAAGAAGTCATTTTGCCCGCCTATGTCACTTTGCCCGCTTCTCCCTACAATATTTACAGCCTCAGAGATTTGACTAGTACTTTTCACCAACTTAAAGCAAAAAAATAGAAAACGGGAAATTCAAACGCCTTTCAATCATTTATGAACACTCTGTACTTTGTAAATTTAACAGTAAAAACACTCAACGGTTCTAATTATTAAATGTGACGCAGTTTGCTCAAACGTCTTGCATAAGTCGTTCGCAGTACTCTGTAGGAATATCGCGAAGTTTAGTATGGATCTTGTTCCTTAGTTGAACTTCATTTTGTGCCTCCCAACCATTATAATACATCTTCTGAGTAAATAAATCTCATAAGGTTTTAATAAGTCTAGCTTGAGGAAGGTTTGGTGGGTTATGGAGACAAGGCATGAAAGGTATGATTTGCGCTTGTGCTCATAACTAGCGTAATGACTTGAAGCTAAGCCAGGCCAAAACATGATATCCTCATTTGGATGCAGTTCATTAATGAAATCAACCAATTTTGGCAAGCAACGTTGAATGTAAAGATTGGCGGTTATTGTTTCTCATATCACATGCCCTATCTAAGGCCGAGAAATACCAGCCTCAGAAATAGCGCACCAAAAATTTGTGGGAATCTTGCCTTTGTTTTATACTTTATTTAATTAGGAGTCTCATCCACATTTCTTGTGTAAAAACCAGCATAACCATAATGTCTCAATAGGCCTAGTTTGAGGAAGGTTTGTCGGGTTATGAGCACAAGGCACAAGTCTCAAATTTCGACATCTTAGAATTCTTTCGAGTTAAGCTGATGCGTGTTTTGGACACTTTTGTCTTTCTCTAATTTTTAGGTTATTTTTTTTTAATTTCTCTTGCAATAGTGGTGTTAGAAACATGAAAACGGCGTGATAATTTACGCGTAGACGCTCCAATGTGGTTTTCAGCAAAGTGAAGAAGTTTTTATTGATTTCGGCCTGGAGCAAGCTTTCGTGTTCAGCCACTTTTCTTTAGGTTCTGACAGGGTATACCCTCCTCGCACTGACGAATTGTTTGATATGTGGTACTTTCAGAAATATTTTCATTCTCAAAAAGATGTTCAATTTGCCGTTTAGGCATTTTGCCAACTAAATTATAAATATGATTTCGTAGCTCAAATTTGTAAGGCATATTGTTACACAAATGAGAAGAAAAATGGCATGTGTTATAAATATCTGTGGGTATAAACGCATTTGGCCAACTTCGCTCTAAAATTACCGTGTATCTCAAATTAGAGAATCTTAAAAATTATACGGGGCTTTGCTTCAGAAGAAACTTCGCAACTATGTTTGCTGCAGGAGGTGGAGATATAGTTTCATTGAAACGACATGGCGGTTGGCGTTTTTCTACCGTCGCAGAAGGATACATCGAAGATTGCGTAGAAAAACGCAACAAATTGCCAAAAAAGATTCTGGGAGTAACACAACTACAACTTAGTTCTCTACAACTGACACATTATCATCATCATTATCAACTAATTGTGTTCAATATTTTCATAAATGTGTATTTCACTTTCACACAAATTAGAAGGATTTTGAATAGATGTATTTATTTGTAGTTAATGAACCATTTTTATTGCTACTTGTTTCGTGTTTTAATTTTTTTAAAACACGTTGTTCTGGGAAACGTGTTTTAAATAGCTGTTTTTAGTCTAGGATTTAGATTTTAAAATATGATTTAAAGTATGACACGGTATGACCAATAGAAAAAAAATAATTTTTGGTACACTGAAGGGACAGTACTTTAAATTAAAACCCACTATAGATTTACTACATTTTCAGGTGTATTAATGTTAAATTTCTATATACTGTATGTATGTGTCTTGAATTATGATAATATCTCGAGTATGAAACTATTTTTTAAATTCCAGAATTTTATGGGCATACATTTTCACGGTGAAACTTTTGTTTTCATCTTCTACTTTGTTGTTCCCGAACAAAGGGAGGGCAATTAAATATAAATATATTTACGAGAGGAAGTTCTCGAGAAACTTTTGCAAAACAAAACTTCAGCAAGGAACGTCATCTCGCCAGATGTCAGAGTTCCATAGAAACCGAAAAATGCTTCACAGCGCAGAACTTTTCGAAAAGAATAATGTCCTGCCACAGATGCAAAATTAATTATTTCACGGTTTAATGTGGGCAAAATTTCGTTCTTATTTGAGAGGCGATACTTGCCGGGCCCGGTGGATAAGGAGAGCGTCAGTTATAAAAGTCAGAGATGGTGTGCGATCTTCATTAAGATTGGAGTATAAAGTTTGCGGATTAAGAAGATGAACCGAATGCGTTCTTTCAGATTGTGATATTATTAATGAGAGATTTATACGAAAACTTGGTTTCGCGTTAATTCGAATTGAATTTGCTAAACTTCGAGGGCGATCTTCCTTTTTGCGAATGTAAAAAAGTGTTTCAGAGGATATTAATCTTTTATTTCTGTGTAATTGTCTATGAGTAATGTTTCGTTAAACTTTTTATTATATCACTGACGGAAGCGTTGCTATACAAGATATTTCGGATATATTGCTCGTCATATCTTAAATAGAAAGAAATAGAACGCTAAAATAATATGTAACATGCGTAACGCCACGGCTTACTAGATAGTCACTAATTAAGATACAAAGTATTGAAGATACAGTCTGAAGTGTTTGATAATTTCGAAAAAAAATTTATTTGTAATATTTTCAGTTATCACTTTGCTAGTGTGTAGCGTCATAATCTTCCAGGTGAGTCTATGGTCGGTAGTTCGTTTCTATGCTCCACCCATGAGAATGAGGTATTAAATATGACTCTAGTCTTTTCCAATAAATTCTCTTCTGGACCCGGTCATATCTTTTGTAGCTTGTAGAAGCAAGTTGCTCATCTGATTACGATTTCTTTAACTGTCGTGATCAGTATATCATTTTGTGAAGATGTTTTTCTGTTTTTTAAAAGGGTGGTTAACGATGTGTAAATAATTACTAGTCAATTACTGCTTTGTCCTGCTTTACAAAATATTTTAAAAATTAATTTGTCTAAGATTTCTCCATCTTGAATAAAAATTGTTTTCTCTCTCTTACACAGTTTGCCTATGCAAGATGTGGATCAACTTACACAGCAAAATTTAAATCGCTTACTCATGTTGATTGCTGGATACGACGCAGTAGGTTTACGACCTGTTCTTTGATCTTTATTAGGCTGTTGACATGGTTAATCATTGCCTGTTTTTGCTTAATTATAGCAGTATAGTATTAGGGACACTGCTTTGGGCTGATTCAGATATTATTTGAGCGATCATAAACAGGTGGTGCCGGTTACCAACGGTGGCAAATAGGCATAATCATAGGTGGTCAATGTAACACAAACTGTTTCTCAACGTTCAGTACTCGGAACCCTTTTATTCCTAATCTATGTAAATGATCTTCATAAATGCTTTTAATGTAATGACGTTTTTTAATTTGACAATGGTATCACGATCTTGCTATCTGGTAGGAAGTTGAATTTAGTTTCTGAGGTTGGCTGCGCTAATTTCGACCTTGACTTATTATTCTTCTTCTTCGCATGGCTAGGATTTCTCCTATTGTCTTTTCCTTATTCAGCTTCTGTTGTTGTTGACTAGATGTGCTCTTGCCAACTGCTTTGGTTTTTCAGCTGGTTTTCTGCTAGAGGGTTTATTGCTCTTGAATATGTTTGCAAGCTATTCCTGCCTCAATCTGTGTACATGCCCACTTCATTTTTTGTTTTTGGTCTTTATTCCATTGTTGACGTCTTGTATATTACTTTTTTGTACGTACGTTGTTTGCCTTTTGTTGTCTAACCTTTTGTATCTGCCCTTGTCTCTGCCGCATATGTTTATATATTGTTCTCACTGTTTTCATATATATACTCACTTTAGCCTGTGTAATCATATATTTGTTTCTCTCATATGATTGCTCTCAGGCAGCTACTCACTCTCAGCGACCTTATCGCTTGCTTTGTTGTTTCTTTTTTCAAGTTCATCTCACTGGTGATTTCAATTCCCAACTCGTTAAACATCATTATCTGTTCTGTTTTTCCCTCTACTTCTAGCTTTCATCTCTGCGATTTCTGGCTGATTTCCATGCATTTGTTTTTTTTTCTTCTGAAACATCCATGTTATATCCCTGACCCTTAGTATTGAATCTTTTTGTTTTGCGGAGAGTGACTGGTGTATGATAGCAAGAAAGTGAATCAATACGTCATAGGCCTCGATAGTGAATACCTCAGCTTGAAATACCTTTGATGTATCTTCTTCTTTGTTAGAATGCCCATTCTTCATTCATATGAGTATTGCATAATGTTCAGATTTTTGTAATCTTTTATTCTTTGAAATCAGCCATGATTTCATATTCTCAATCGAATAAATATTAATAGTGTTACCACCTTAGGTTTAACAAATTCTAATGTTGTGTAAAAGTAACCATATTCATAATTTATCATTTGATAATCGGGGCTTGACAATAGTATAAGAATATATGTCAGAAACGATATAACACATATGTAAAAATATAATACATAGACTTCCATGCTTTCATCGGAGTTCTTTTGGATATAAAGTCTCTGCATTTTTAGTCAGACCAGTTTTTTTTTAATATGTCTGTAAAACTACCACACCAACAACGAGCAAATATTGCCGGATGCACCGCTTGAGCTAGAGAGTGGTGCCCCACGTTGGTCGTCAAATTTTCTCAGACTCTTTCACAAAACTAATTGTTTAGCAAATTATGTACAACAGGTCTTTACTTAATCAGATATTAATAATGCGAAGTCTTTATGTATACACACAGCTCCGACGAAAGCATTGAAGTAATTGGAGTTTGTACCTTGTATTATTTTCTTTTTGACTACTTTCTTTGATAATGTTGAAAACGTCAATGCCCAGAAACTATGCAAGCTCTAATTACAAACTAGTAAATGATGGCTATGGTTATCCTCAAACAACGGCAGATTCTTTAAACCAAAGGAAACCGATGGTAGCAATAGTTGTTTTTTATTTCAATTTCTGTTACTCTGCTATACCAAAATTTTTTGTGGAACTTTAATACTTATAAAGTAGAAAAAAAAACAAAGACTATATACCAAAGAATATGTTACACATATTACAAAGCTTAAAGTAAGTAAGATATATACAGAAAACATAATGTGAGTTTGTAGACAAAGTAAATCTCAGTGGGGTAGGGGGGGGGGGGGTAAAAATGTTGCATACCTTGACAGTTTCTAATAAGTGTACTTTAGAAAAACAAATTATAGATTTTTCTGAAAATAAATATTTGCTATTATAATGTCCACTAGTAAACAGTACATAATTCAAATAAAAATTAATATTATTTCCAAAGATGATTTTCAGAACTATTTATAGGTCTGCAAGCAAAGAAATATGTACCTTATTCAAAAATTTTATTCATTTATATTTACTCTACGTAAAACTAATATACAGCGTGTCCCAGGATTGATGTTACAAGAGGCGTGTGGAACTAAAAATCTTTGAATCTGAATTTGATCTTTTGTAAATAAGCCCTGCTTGGTTTGAAACTTATTTTTAGTATAGTTATGTGTTTGTAAAATCACGTAGGCCTTGACAGTTGAGCAAGATCTATTTTCGTTTCAGGTAAAGTACCTTTCTCGTTCATAGTATGCTAAAATATTACTAAGAAAAGTTGTTCAGAATGACAAACTATGGCCATATACAAAATTTCAGGAAGATCTACCTACTTTGATTAAATCGTTATTTTTTAGATTCAACAAAATAAAATTATCGGGGAGAAGCACAAATGGCGTTATTTACTTTCAAAATTGTCGCTACTGGTCGACAAAAAATCCAAACTTTCGGATCAATTGTAGAAGACAGTATTAGTAAAACGTGAATGTGTGGTGTGCCATTTCATATCGTTCTGGCATTATTGGACCTTACTTCATAGAGGAGCAGTTAAATCAGGATACTTATCTACAGCTACTTGAAAGATTCAGGGTAGAGTACTTACATGATGTGCCGCTGACAGAAACACTAGCAATTTATTTCCAGCAAGACGGATGCTCTGCACATTCAACATCACGCGTAGCTGAATGGATAAATTTGGTGTTTGGAGAAAGGTCGATAGCTAGAAATGATTCAATTGCATGGCCTCCAAGGTCGCCCGATCTCACTATACTAGATTTTCATTTATGGGGTCGCCTCAAAAACCTGCTTTACTCCCAGCCGATACCTAACAGTAGAGAAATACTAAAAGAAAGAATACGAAACGCCATACACCATATACAAATCGAGGAATTCGGAACAGTTTCAGAGAATTCAGGCGTCGTATAGAACGGTGTGCAGAAAAAGGTGTCAGTTATGTTGAATAAATGATTGATTATAGAGCAGTACTATTATTACATTGTGTACACTTAATTTGTGAATAAATATAATTTTATTTTGTTGAATCTAAAAAATAACGATTTAATCAAAGTAAGTAGATCTTCCGCAAATTTTTTACAGAGCCATAGTTTGTCATTCTGAACAACTTTTCTTAGTAATATTTTAACATACTGTGAAAGAGAAAGGTACTTTACCTGTAACGGAAATAGATTTTGCGCAATTGTCAAGCCCTACGTGATTTCAAAAACTCGAAACTATACTAAAAATAAGTTTCAGGTAGGTCTTATGTACCGGGTGGCCAACTAAGAATGGCCGCCGGCTATATCTCAGAAACCAGTAGTCATATTGCTTCCGGGTAAAAAAAATTCAAGTAAAAGTGCCCAAGAGAAAATGCTGGAAATTATTTTGGAGTTTGTAAAATGTCCGCAAGGGGGCGTAGCAGTCAGGATCAATGTTAAAATTTAGAATTTCTTCATATTTTTACAAATTAAGAGGTATTGAAAATGTTTAAATTTTATTCCTTACATATTCTTTAATACTTTTTGTCTTGCACATTTTTTACTATCTAGTGAAATAAAGTGGTGGGGGCAGTTCAACTGTTTCTTTAAATAAATTAGAATTACTCCCATTTGGCCTAACCGATTTGAACAAGTTTGATCTCATTTAAAAGAGCGTTATTTGCTCTACAAACTGAACTTGTGTTTTTGTTTCTCGAGCTTTTGCCGTCACCGGTAGATGGCGTTAACTGAAATATAAGCTAATATGAGGCTTTTTTTCAAAAAAGTTAAATACAATGATATGTTTCTTTTTATATAGGCTAATAAAGAATTAAAACCTTAACATTTCGGTAAAAAAACCAAATTTGTATGTTTTTTAGAACAGGAGATATTGACAAAAATAGATGAAAATGCATGAATTCTCTTGTGTTACTAGCCTTTTTTTATGAAAGACCTTGATTAATAAAGCAAGATTATTTTTAATCCTGATTTTAATCCAAAAAATATACCATTAAAAATAAAATTAGTAAGCTATGAAAAATCAAACAATAACTCTCATTGTGTTAAAATGACGAGTTCTCAAAATAATAAATATTATTGTCAGTTTTTCATTGATTCCGTTTACTTTTTTGTGTTTGAGAAAACTTTTTTTTTACTGAGATGCGGTTAGCGAATGAAGAGGCATTCGATATGATTGGCGTGTATTTCGAATACATGCGAAATGCAACAGTTGCTTCCAGAGTGTATGCTATGCAGTTCCCTGGAAGACGACATTACGTGAGCAGTGATTTTCGTAGGTTGGCGGAAAGGCTTAGGACTACCGGAGGTATTAATCTTCCGGTGTATAGAGGGCAACTTACTGGCCGAACCAAAGAAAATGCTATAAAAGTATTAGCATATATTGAATTTAATCCACATGTGGGGACCAGAACCATAAGTAGAGAGTTGGGCATTTGTAGAACTATGATCCAAAATATATTGAAAGATCACAAGGAAGCATTGATAGTTTTAAGTTAAAAATAAGGTAAATTTTATTTTGAGATTTTTTGTAAGGCCTTTGTTAGATTTGCTTTATCTCCTACAGTTTGTTTTAATATTTTTAAGCATTAAGCATAACGGTTGGTTGTAACGTTCCGTACTCGATGTTCTTAAGTTTAACTCATACATTCATTTGCCTATTTATTAGCTCGTTACTAGTCACGGCCATTTTTATCCGATAACGTTTTACATAGACGACAGTAATGCTTTATAATAGTGAGTTGCCTAAAACAATGTCTGACAAGTTTGGATAAATTTGGTCTCACAGTTTTTTACTTATGGGGGAGAGTTACGGACATCGTTTTTGAAAACCGGTCTACAACAATACAAAATATGATAGAAAAAATTATAGCAGCAATACGAAACATATCGGAGGCGGAAACGTTTTATCGACGCGGCAAAGGTTGTAGGCTTGCATTAACAATGATGGGCCGCATTTTGAACAATAAAGCCGTCATTAAAAATGTTACAAACCAATCTTTATAGTTATGTAAATGTAGGTATTTTAGTGTTTAATATTAGTTTTATTCTCATAGTGTTAGTATTAATTGTTAGTATAGTAAATCATAGCATATGAAAATTTTAAATAAGGACACGTACATTTTTTTTCGAACATTGACCATAAAATTACATTCATGTAATTTTGGTTTCTTTAACAGGAATGCCCTTTATGTTTTTTTCGCTTTTGTGAAATTTTATTATTTGGTCTGCGTGTTAGAATTTTAATGAAGAAGACAAACAAAAAATAGAATTTATTTTATATATATAATAAAAGAAAGACAATTAAAACAAGAGAATTCATGCATCTTCATCTTTTTTTGTCAATATCTCCTGTTCTAAAAAACATACAAATTTGTTTTTTTACCGAAATATTGAGGCTTTAATTCTTTATTAGCTCATGTAAAAAAAAATATATCATTGTATTTAACTTTTTTGAAAAGAAGCCTAATATTTGCTTATATTTCAGTTAACGCCATCTACCGGTGACGGCAAAAGCTCGAGATACAAAAACACAAGTTCAGTTTGTAGAGCAAATAACGCTCTTTTAAATGAGACCAAACTTGTTCAAATCGGTTAGGCCAAATGGGAGTAATTCTAAATTATTTAAAGAAACAGTTGAACTGCCCCCACCACTTTATTTCACTAGATAGTAAAAAATGTGCAAGACAAAAAGTATTAAAGAATGTGTAAGGAATAAAATTTAAAAATTTTCAATACCTCCTATTTGTACTTGCGGACATTTTACAAACTCCAAAATAATTTCCAGCATTTTCTCTTGGGCACTTTTACTTGAAATTTTTTTACCCGGAAGCAATATGACTACTGGTTTCTGAGATATAGCCGGCGGCCATTCTTAGTTGGCCACCCGGTACAAAAGCTCAAATTGAGATTCAAAGATTTTTAGTTCCGCGTACCTCTTGTAACATCAATCCTGGGACACGCTGTATAATAATTAAGAATGTGTATACGTAATTAGTTTAGCAGTAGTATGAACTTAAACAATAGTAAGAAGTTCTTATAGATTTTTTTGATAAAAGGTTTGATTCACTCTCACTCGCTAGTAGAATATTTAATAAACAATTCCACTGCAACCAAAGAAAGTGACGGACTTGCTTTACTATTTATGTTTGTATAGCAGACTTGTGTGTAGTAATTATAGTAAATTTGTAAAGGTAATCTTCCCCAAAATGTTTAGATACAAGTCTACTACTTTCGTTTGGACGTAATTTGGCCTACGTATTTTCTTTATCCACAGATTCCTTCTAATGAACTCTTTTGGTATCCTATAATCAAAAGTTTTTAATGTTAAAAAAAAGGATTTATGATAAAATTATGGATGAAATTAATAATTGATAAAGTACTTTTACAAGTACACTTTTTTTTACTTATTTGTGGGCTATAGTCGTTTATACATGATCAGATCTTTATATATATATTCGATCTCACCCTGTGGATGTTTTTTTGCACCAAACTTCGACACTCAAGAAGAGTTTACTATTAGTTTATAAAACAGGGACACGCCAGTTAAGGAGGTAAAAAAACCGATCGTGTACTTCAAAAGATGTCCCCATGTTATTATTTTTTGACGTGTCCCGAGGCTTTTCTCTATAAAAATATGTGGTAAGATATTAGAGGTGTCTATTGTTAGAAACTTTTATATGAAAAGGAAAGTATATTCGAAATAAGGTCGAAAGTTAGTTCACGGTGTCGTTTGTGAAAGGTATTTTACGTTTGGCGAAGTAAATGTGTCAATTACGGAGACCCTGCACGTTCCGAGACGTGATTAACCCTTTTAATCACTCGCTCGTACGATTCATCTACGCTATCCATTTATACGTTTAATTTAACCAGACGCGGGACTTTGCACATATACGTGCATAGGGACTTTCCGAATAATTAAAAAAACAGGTTAAATCGCTTGTATTTTGTGGACGGACATATAACGAAACATTCTGTTCTATACGACAGCGAAATAATTGCTTTGGAATTATCTTGATTTTAATTGACTGAAAAGGTACCATCAATAAATTTATTAATGTAATGTCAAAATGGCCCCATGTTGTTGCGTCATAATGAAAAGGAACACCCTTAAAATGCATGCCCCAAAGTTGAACACCATATTGAAAAAGGAACAGTTACTTGAAATTTACGTTAATAATAATAATAGAATTATAGAATAATTTTATTCACCAGCTAGCTGAATTCTTAACATCGAGGGCGATTGGGTAAGAGAGATAATTAGATTAAGAGTTTCCTAAAGTATTATTGGGTGTTAATATAATAAAATACCATTGTATAATTTAAATAATAATTATATTCGAAATCAATGCTTTTATGGTTTTTACAAACAAAGTAAAATCTTATACAATAAACTGCTTTTAACAGAAAACTACACATTAATAAACCGGTTAAATACACTTTTACAACGGAAACCTTTAACAAAATTTACTCATATCATTCATGATAATATACTGATAACAACGCATGCAAGAAATTACAACTCAGGCAAATATGTTTAACATACAACGCTAAAAAAATAGATCAAATTACATTATGCGATTACACGTTGAGACGCTGTTTATTGAATATATTTATTATCTAGATAAATATATTTTTCTTTTATTTTGTTTCTATTTGAAATTGATTTATAATCTTCAATTCTTTATTTTCTTAATACATTTACCTACAATAATCTTTTAAAATACCTTATTTTAAGGCTTCTTTCTTCTTTCTTGTTAGATGGGCATCTTCTGATCCTCGATGCGTTCACTTTGAATTTTCCTCTTCTTTGATGCTTAAGGCGCGGTTTCAACGACTAAGACGTTGAGAATTTATATACACCGCCAATTGTAGAACACAATCTTTACAACAAAAGATATAACAGCTTGCGCATTTAAACTTGTATACTCCATACGCGGTTAATTTTACAAGTTTCTACTTATAAATATACTTTTATTTAACCGCGGTTTATATAATTATTGGAATCGATTTACTTTTTAAACTTATTTGTTGATCCTTTATTTAAAATTCGCTTGTCAGCGACTCTGCTGGCCGTTGTCGACCCACAACCTGGAGTCTATTTTCTTGGAGTTCGCTTTCGACTCTTACTCGAAGTCTAGCTGTCGACTCTTACATTGCAACACGCATTTTCCTTCTTATAGTTACAAATCTGGGATTCCCCGCTTTCTATAGTATCGGGGTACTCCCGCTTGCAATTCGCACACAAAACGCTTATCTCACAAACATAAACTTTCGGCATCACAATGCTTACACATAATAAAACTTATTTTATATACAGATGACTACATGGGAATTAAACTTCTAGTAATTTATTCATTGATTTCAAATATATTTAAAATATTCATAAAATATTATTTATTGGATTATTTAATATAATAAACTAATAATATTAATTGAGAAAATAGGCTGTACTATTACATGACCAAGCACATTTTTGTAATGTATTTGATGGAAACAATTTTTTTAATAACCTTACTGTTTATATTTATGACAAAAAAATAACTGCAACACGAAAATTGAGATATGTATGACACCAAATACAGTAATATATCTGTTCCGAAATAAGTGTCCGATTCCTATATTTGGCAAATCTTAATTTTACTGCGAAGTCTAAATTGCAGTTTCCTATTACATCAAATGACACATGTCAAAAGTGGCTTTTGTGAGTTACCAAACACTTTAAATAACGCACCTCAGCTTATGGATAATTATTTTCAAATCAAACTTTTTCTTACCATTTTTAAACTTTTCGGTATAGACTGATAACAAACTGAGATTTTCTTTTAGTTTTACCTAAAGAGACACGCCTAATCTACCACAGTAGCATCAGTGTTTGTGTATTACCTACTAGAAGTATGTGATAATGGTAAACTTAAACAAAGATCAATGAAAGACGCAGCCGCACGATATTCTGCATCAAGAAAAGCTTTAAGATGAATATTGCATTATCGCAAAGCTGAAAGAGTCAATAGGAGACAGAAAGTAGACATAGAACCGATAAAAAGAACACCCCTTCATCGACAATGCAACTCAATCACATCGTTTAAACCCAGAAACCAAAAAGGTATGGACGACAACCATAAAAACCTACAACTTAAACACGATTTATACTTTTTTTTAAAAGTATGTGTTCTATTAGATTCTTTATGTAGTATCCGTGAAAACATATTGAAAACGTCAAAGAATACTAGTGTTGCCAACATTTTTCGTAGTAGATTCATTATTGCTTCTGCTTATGCAAGAATTTCTATCAGATTTGCATTCTCCTATTTCATAACTGTCTTATTTAGGACCAAGTGTTTTAGTGTTTCTTCCATTTGCTGTTATCTTGTCTTATTTTATTGGAACATCTTTTTAATTGTTTTCTTATCACTCACGATGATAATTTTATTATTGATATTTCTACGTATATGGTCCAAAGTAACGAAATGCTTACATCTCCTATTAAAGCACTAAAATATCATTATAAATGCAGTTGTTAAATTTAGAAACCGGTGAATCCACCAAAATTTATTGAATATTTTAATCATTCCCTGAGATATTATACTAATTTTGACAAATATTTCCATGACCTTATTACTAAAATTACAGCTGATATTTGAAAAGTCCAATGCAAAAAATAAATAACTTCCATTTTGCCACTTTTGACATAATTATGTTACGCCATTTCTCCAGAATTTTATTCTCTATCGTCTGATTAAATCAGATTAGCTGTAAAGAAATCCTGAGCCTCATCCAGATAGGCGATCTACTAAGTCAGAAAAGTAGTTAAAACAAAGATTAATGTGAAATGAAGAGGGGGGGAAATCTTTATTATTATTATTATTATTATTATTACTATTATTATTACTGCATACACAGAAAATACAACAATGTGTTACAACTTGATAATTAATTGTTTCTTTTTCTATATTTTAACTATACAGATATAATGGATGCTGCACTGACTTTTGCTCAAACTTAAACAAAACATACACGCAATTCACTAGCGATTTTATTTTATTTTATTGTGTTGAACTTCTGTTAGAATTTATCATGTCCATAGTAAACATAATCTCTGTCATATTTTGTCTCCTAACACTTGCAAAATTATACGAAAATACGTAGGGTCAAATGTCGCTCCTTTGTCACCGAGTAGCAAGCAAGAAAAATAGGTTGATTTTTTTACATCCCTTGTCTTGTACCACACCACCTTCCCGACGTAACATGAACCCTCATCTTCTGCCTCATTAGCCCTCCCTGACGTATAACAAGCGCCGCTGAAGAGAACGATAAATATTGCTCGAGATCTGCCGGGCGTTTGTATGTCAATTCCACGTTAAATAACCAGAAGAGATAAGGAGGGAAGGAAGGTAGAAATTTTCCTTCGCCTTGCAGACTCGGGAATCACGAACGAGTCTGGATGATGGGGGAATGGGAAGAAAATAGGAGGAAGAGAGAAATGTGTTTTTGATAGACACCTAAAGGGCGTATACGCATTAATGAGACAGAAATATGAAGGTGAAGGCTTTTTGTTGCGGATGTTATATTTTACGCGAGCTATATAAATCATTTCGCGTAATAGATAGTAGTTTTACAAGAAAATACGAAGATATTAGAATAAATTAGACAAAATGTAAGATTATTCTGAAGCAAACGGTACATTTTGAAGTAGCTACATTATTTTAAAAAGTAAATAAATTATTGGCGTTTAATTTTAAGAACGAATATTTGACATATACATACATATAAAATTTAGATGAGCTTCATATGAATTATGAGTCAACAATAAATTGTAGATCCCGTCGTAGACGTCCACAGTCACTCAAGGTTGTGACTAGGGATGGCAAAAAATATAAATATATCGATATAATCATCATATGATATATCGAAAGCTATATATCGATACATGCGATACATCGGAACAAATATATCGATACATACGATATATCAGAACAAATACATCAATATATGAAAAAATCGAATATATGTACGTGTGTAGGTATATATTTTTTTTATTTCCAAAATTCAAGTTTTCTTAATAGCTACCGAGAAAATACTCAAGAATAATGTAATAAAAAAAGTAATTTTTATTAACTATAACTTACAAGTAGGTAAAATATCCAGTTCTACAAAATTGAATTTTTTTATGAAAAATAAAATGTATTTTTTTTTTACAAATCATAACTGTCTCATAGCCACAGGACAATAAGTAAGCTGTTTGCCTGCATTTGTGGGTACATCAGTTCCATAAATGCAAGCTATCAGACAAAGAGCTCAGAAATAATAATTTGGAAAGTCTACTTCCCTTGAGACGGTTACGATTTTTGTAGCGGTTGCTCCAGCTTTTGAAAATAACCTCTCACTGGGGACCGACGTTGCCACAACACCAAAATATTTTACCGCTAATTTAAATAAGTTGGGATATACCACTTTCATTTCATTCCAGGTATCCAAGAGATCATCATTTAGGTTTCTAACTGGCACGCTTAAATATTGATTAAGTTCGCTATCCTTATTTGATCTGCCTTGTCCACTTTTTTTAGTGTTAGCTAATCTTTTATGATGGACCCATAAATCAAATTCAGGACCTTCAGCAGACGAATCAGAAGATTCGGATGAAGAAGAGGTTTTTTGCAAACTCGTGATCTCACTTTTTATGTGTCTCATCACAGTACCTAGGGCTTGAGGATCTCTGAAGTGTATTTGTTTGAATCGAGGATCTAATATTGTGGGAACTGGTGGTATATAAGATTTTTCGATAGCGCCAAACCTCTTTTCAGTTTCTTTTAATAAGGTTGTTTTCAATTCTTTACCTATTTCATACCGGGGCACATAATTGTTGTACTGATCCATCAGACAACGAATCATAGGTATTACTTTGCCTGTTGTTGGGTAATTTTCACCACTTATCTCTACTGTCATCCTTTCTAATGGCTTTAGATATTTGCATACTTCGCGTAAATGCTCAACTTCGGCTGCAGTAATCATATTTGGAGCATTAACATCGGAAAGTAAAATATTGCTGACCATTGGTGACATTTGTAAAAATCTCTCTAACATGTAATATTTGGAGTTCCAACGAGTTTTGACATCCAAAATCAGTTTTTTTATGTTTCCTTCTAGCGTTTCTGCATCGATTTGTGCTTTTCTTAACTGATCACTAGCCTTAACACTTCTTTTGAACCATACTACTATAGATCGCACCTTGTCAATAATATTATTCAAACCCACGGTGTTTGTTAGCGAATTGTCACATACCAAATTGAGAGTATGTGCGAAGCATGGGATGTGTCGGTTTTTCCCAAATTTGTCATGTATAGCTTTGACCATATTGGCGGCATTGTCCGTCACTACAGCAACAACATTATTAGGATCAATTCCCCAAATTTCGAGAGCTTTGCCCAATTCTAAAGCAATATAGTCCGCTGTGTGAGACTCTGTTAATTCAATAATACCTATTGTCGCTGATGTTAACTTCATATCATGTACAAAGTGGATAGTGAGGCCCATAAAACTTTTGGTCTGCATATCGGCAGTCCATATGTCCGTTGTAAGTGTTAAATGCTTTGATTGTTTTAACATATTTTTAAACGCGTCTGAAACCACCTCGTATTTTCTACCAATATTATTTTTGATGGTGTTTCTGGTTGGTACTTTGTATAAAGGTGCCACTTCTTTCATCAAAGACAGAAAACCCTTACCTTCTACAATATTAAATGGCAAATTATCCTGAACAACAAATTTTACTAATGCTTCCGTTAGTTTCACATTCTTAGAGCCACCATCTAAAAATAGAAATAAACGGTGAAATTCATGCCGATTATTAAAAATGTCAGCTTTACCTTTGAAGGATGAAATTGTTTTGAAGGCAGACACAATTGTAGCTTGCTTGAATAACGAGCTTGTTATTTCTCTACTTGTGCTTGGTTCAGCCTCATATTCAGAAACTGTCATTGTTGAAGTTGATGAATGATCATCACTTTCTTGTGAAACAATAAGATTTTCCTATAAATATTTAATAATAATTTATTAAAAATTAGGGGTATATTGGTCTTACCTCATCTTGAGGTAGTGAACTACTAGTTCCAGCCGTTTCTACATCCATTCGGCTTTCGGGTTGGAATGGACCTTTTCTCTTTTTTGGTTCATCAGCCTTCTTTTCCTCCTCAGTTAAATGTTGTAGAACGGAGGAATGTTTTTGTTTGAAATGTGTTTTTAAGTTTGTTGTATTGCCCGAAGTTTTCAGTACCTTAGCACACAGACTGCATTTAGCAGTATTTGGAGCAATTTTTTTAAAATGCTTCCAAATGTTACTTCTCGGAGGAGCCATATTTTCAAGACTAATAATCGGTCACTTAGTATTTAATAAATAATGTTGATTTCAATTTCCACTTCATTAAACTTTTGAACAATCGCACTATACTCTTTCACAGTGAACACTTTTGTAGCTCTTTGGAGACTGCGGAAAAAGTCGAGCTTTATTTATAAACTTTGTACTTTGTATGGTAATTCTCCGAGAAAAATGTTCGGGGAAGAACTTGATTTTGTTGCAATACTTCAAAGGAATCCCGATTATAGCCGATAATTCTGATACCTATCGTATGAAATGTAGGTAACTAAGTTACTTTCGCTCCTCGACGCTAGAGGGTACTACTATTAAGTAACTTAACAAATGTTGGTTTTAAAACAAACTTAATTGAAGTTTCATTGAGTTTCACACTTTCTTAATTTTTCGATATATTTCAACAAAAATATCGATATATTTTGCGATATATCGAAACTATTATATCGATATTTATTTATCGATATATTTGAAAAAACATCGATATATTAAATATATCGATATATCGTTGCCATCCCTAGTTGTGACTCGTGAATAAGTTTTGATATCCTCCGTGTATGTTAATATTTCACAATCCAATGAAAATAACAGGTCGTTGAAGAACACGATAAAGAGAAGGGGACCCAGGTTGCAGCCCTGAGGAACACCAGAATGGCTAAATTTTCTCTAATGAAAACCATCCCAGCACACATAATTGTAACAGCGGCTCACGTACGACGATGTAAGTTGCAAAAGGTTTTTGGAAAAACCAAGCCCGTCAAGTTTCGACACCAGTATCGAATGATCAGTGGAATCAAAGGCCTTCGCAAAGTCGGTGTAGATAACATCCGCTTTTGTTCGATTACTCAGAGCGTTCTGAGTTCTGCCAAGTTGGTTGTGGTAGATCTGTCCGAGAAGAAAACATGCTGTAAAATGCAAGTCTTGACCTTGACACGTGCGAGAGATATGTTGTTTTAGAGTACTTTCAAGTTTCTTAACATAGTTGCCAATAATGCTAATGGGTTGATACTTCAGTACCTACATCCGATTTATTTCCTTTCTTAAAAGCAGGTATTATCGGAGTGATTTGCCATAACTCAGGAACCAAACACGTTTTAAATATTAAATTAAACACCGTAAGTGGTTCATAGAATATAGCAACGCCGTCCCTCAAGAAAAAGAAGAAACCAGGTGGTTTATCATGACATTGCAATGTTTGCTTTAATCTTCGTAAAGCTCTGCAGCACTTAACTGGAAGAGAAAGGTTGAATGGTTACTTAACCTCAATTGAAGTGGCAGTGGGAGATGAGGAATGGCAAACATCAGAAAAAGCATGGTTAAAAGCATTAACTATGTCCAGAAGGATTATCACTTCGCAACGCTAGAAGTGATCCTTTTATGAGACAAACATTCCCAAAACGCACAAGAATATCTGATAATTATAGATTCTATATAGGTTTGGTACTTTTTGTAATCAGCAGAGATTGTACGCCTAACCGCAATCTCTTAAATTCCTAGTGATGGAAGTCTGACTTAGATTGTTTTCATTTGTGAAAGTAAACTTCTTTCAGTTTTACAAGCTTTTTAATTTTAGTGTTTCACCACGGTAAAAATGCTGACTTGGAGAATTGAATATCTTTAAAGGAATTATCCGTTATAGCACATAATTTATAATAAAAATCTGTCACACCGCATTTACGTCCAGATACACATCGAGGAAAAGACCCGTTGATGTTCAGCATATCATTGTAAAGGGTACAGTAATAAACATTGCGAAAATTATATCTGTAGCTGCTGTTTCATGCGCATGTAGTGATCGAAACATTTCTATAGAAGTCAATCAAAGTATTGAGGGCACGATTGTGCAAATCCTCCGATGCAATTGGATCATGAGAGACAATAACACCGCAGTTGAGGTTGCTGAAGATTAAATCCAGTTTTCCTGTAACTGTATTATAGTGAAGTAAGTTAAGAGTTGACATCAAGTTCGGAAAAGTTATGTACTTCCTATTTCGAGAATCAACAGAAATATTGAATGTCGGACAATTGAAATCGTCCAGTATCAGAACCTTTTTTCCAATCATTTTATATATTTTTTTATTTAAAGTATAGAATTTCATGGGGTAACTCCGCTCAAAATGCAACTGCGGACACGTGTTTCGAACTACTTGGTTCTCGTCAGCGCAGTGTAGCCAAGGAATAGGATGCAATATTTCTTTTCTTTTTTTTTATTTATATATTTAATTTAGAGAATATATGCACCCGTATGTGCAAATACACTAGACAATCTTAGAAATGCAAGAAATTGGCATAAAAATACTATTTTGATGGCGATATTTGTATATTAATAAGCGGTTCGTTCAAACGTACCATTCGTAATTGTAATTTACAAATCCTTAGTCGAAATAAAATACAAAACTCAGTTACCAATTAGTTAACCTAAATGCATAGTTAGTTTAAAACGTCAATCTTCTTTACCACACTGCAACTTGAACACGAATATTTTAGAAACTGATTGTTGTGTTTTAGAATGTTATTATTTATAAAAATGAAATGAAAATGAGATTATGGGAAACTGTTTAAGAGTGAGAACGTGGAATGTACGGCGTGGAGTAATAAGAAGCAGAATATATTGATGGAGTTAGAAAGGCATAGAATAGGAATATGTGCAGTTTCCGAAACAAAGAAGAAGATGAACAATACGTAGTAGAAAGAAGAAAAAGAGAGAAAGAAGGAATAAGGTTTTGGTATGTGAAAATATTAGAAAAAAGGTTTTGAAAAAGCAAATGTTTGTGTTGTATTGTCGAATGCAGTTTATACCAAATGTTATAGAACTTTCTTGACTACAAGCGAGGACCTGCAGAATACAATAGATACAATTGCCAAACAGGACAAAATCTTAGTAATGGCAGATTTTAACGGAAGAGTTGGCAATGAGACCATACCAGGAATAACACAGAGATTCAATGAGGAAGCAAAAAAATTTGAGGTGATATGAATTCTTTATAAATTTGTTTAAACTTAGTAGTTGACGAAGTATTGACAAAATTCGATTTTTTCACTGAAGTAAATTTCTACTTCCGGTCTGGTGATATTACTGAAAATCTAATCAGGTTTCAAGAGGGAGATTATACTCGTAAATACAAAATTTGGAATTTATATCTACAGCGGTTTGACCGCTATTATGGTCGCACACACAGAGAGAGACATTTTTTAAAAAGCACTTTTTGGTATCAGGGGACTTCAAAACGTGAACATCTGCAAAAATCTCACAGTCGAAAATTTTCGTCATCACAATACTTCCTTATACTACGTATAAGAAAGTAAAAAGAACTGCGTATCTAATACACCGCAGGCAAACATCACAGTCACGTGAAGAGTACAGGAGAGTTAGAAACAGAGCCAATTGCAAAATTTAAAAAAATAAAGCAAGACTATATTTTGTGTACTGAAGCGCACAATAATAAACCTACTAACTAGTGTCTAAAATTATAGCACCCATAAATAGAAATTAACATATCTAAAAGATGTCGCTAAGATATAACCAAAGACTTTTACAATAAGAAAGGAGCATATATAAAATAATATAATCTCACTGGCATCTCAGGTACTACATGAACAGTTCCACGTGTAATCACTTGTGACGTTATTGTTACCGCTAGGTGTGATATTTTTCCCCAAGCGACAGAACACCTCCGTGAACCTATCCATGTTAACAAAAATAAAATTTCTTAAAAGCATAATATATTTTTTAATCTTTTTATTGTTTCTAACCGTCCTATTATCCTGTTTCTTGTACGGTAATTATAAGTTATGGCCTCTTCTACTTCAGGATTTTTTTCAAGAAAAGTACCTGTTGTTAGTATATATAAAGATCTGATGTTAAGGATGTGTTCGAAATATAATTGTTTGGTGGGTTAAAATCTATCTTTCCTGCATATTGTTTTAAGTAATTAGTTTTGAATAGAATTTAAGGGCTTTAAAGTGTTATTATAAGCTCCACCCCAAGCTATTATACCATTTCATAACATTGATTCCGCCGGACATCTATAAAGCATAATTTATAATTTTCTGTTTAGCGTTTCGCATAGTGTATAGAATTTATGTACAAGACATCTAATTTAGTTAAAGAGATATTCTACATGTACCTTCCATCAAAGGTTTGCATTATTTAGGGTGTGGCAACGACCTGTAATCGGTCCCTTACGGTGTATATATTAACTTGATTGAAAAATCTTTTTAGTAAAAGTTATTTGGGAAAGCACAGTCTATGACCTAAAATTACTTTGATGTATACAGGGTGTTTAGTTTCCTCCCTACCTTATATAAATTTCTTATTTTAAATGGAACATACTATATATTGTTACATTTTTGGATTCCTGTGCGCAATATAAGCCAAATTTGTACAACACATCATATGGATTAAATTAATGGTTTTCGAGATATTTCGTATTAAAGGAAAAAAACGCATTTTTAATAATTTCTTAAAAATTTTATATCTCCTGCATTTGTAATTATTTTATAATAATTTTTTTATATCATTATAACAACAGTTCAATATGCTCAGCCAATACGAAAAAATGTTCATTTTATAACATTGGGTGTTTGGAAATTGAACATGAATTTGAAAATTTTAAAATAGCTGTAATCATTTTTTTTTAAATGTAACACCCTGTATATTTCTACGCCGTTCGATGCAGGCTAAAGACCGCTTTCGTTTCCATATAACACTTCATATACCCAACGTTAATGGTTTTTGAGTTATATTATGTTTAGTGTGGAGCATTGGGGATGCGAAAATAAATGTAGGCTGTGACAAGTCACAAAAAAAAATGAGAATCTACGTAAATGTTAGATTGAGTCTTACTGTCAAATCGTATATAACTAATCATTTTTCTCCGTTTATTATTTAAAGATCAACTTACTTTTCTCATATTATTATAGTTATCCATTACTTATTTATTTTTGGTTATTCATCTCGTGTTTGTTTTTAAGTTTAGTAGCTTTTAAAATGAATTTTTCTAAAGAAGAGTTGGTCGATATGACATTTATTATTGGAGAAGCCCAACGAAATTGTTTATTGGCAAGTCGCTTGTACAAAGTGAAATACCCTAATCGCAGATGTCCTCAAATATCAGCATTTGAGCGACTAAAAGAGAGATTAATCGCTGATGGACATATAAAATATAATTTCAGTTTTCGTCCAAAAACAGTTATAAACGAAGGAAATGAAGAACGAGTGTTACAAGCAGTTGTAGAAAATCCACATGTTAGTATACGAAATATTCGTAAAAATCTTGATTTTAGTGAAAGATCCGTATCAAGAATATTACGGAAATACAAATTTCATCCGTATAAAGTACAACTGCACCAGGAGTTGCTACCAATGGATCACTACAATCGTATGCAGTTTTGTCAAAGGATGTTAGATAATGTAGACCAAAACCCAGGGTTTTTAAATAATATACTTTGGACAGACGAAGCCATATTTCACAACAATGGGTATGTGAACAGGCATAATTATCATTACTATGCGGACGCAAATCCGCACCTAGTGAACGAAACCCATCGTCAACATAGGTTGTCGCTCAATGTTTGGGGAGGTATTATTGGTACTACCGTCGTTGGACCACATTTCTTTGATGGCCACTTAAATGGCGCAATATACAGAAACTTTCTTGTCAATGAACTAGCTGGATTACTAGAAGATGTACCACTGGACGTAAGAGCCAATATGTGGTATCAGCACGATGGAGCCCCAAGTCACAACAATGGGGCAGCAAACCAAATGCTCGACGAAATGTACAGAGAAAGGTGGATTGGAAGAAGGGGACCAGTAACATGGCCAGCTAGATCTCCTGATCTGACACCTTTAGATTTTTTTCTATGGGGTCACATTAAAGAAATTGTCTACAAGGAGATTTTAACTACTCGGGATGACATGAGAAACAGAATTACTTTAGCTTTTCAGGAAATAACACTTTTGCGAGTCCGAGACTCGGTTCATCGAAGACTACATCTCTGCATAAATAACGAAGGCGGTCATTTTGAACAGTTCATGTAATTTTGTAATGCTTTTTTGTTTTTGTTTTAATGTTTATTTATTCATTTCCATTAAAAATTGTTTACAGAATAAAACTATTTGTTTCTTTTAACTGAAATATTATTATGCAACACATTAATTAAGGCAATAACACATTCTGCTTCTAGCTCAATAAGGCTAATGCGATTCCTGTCGTTTGTTAGTCGTGGCTTATGTTTCAGAATCCCTATAGTATACAGTATAACTCCAAAACTATTGGCTTTGGGTATATGAAGTGTTATATGGAAACGAAAGCGGTCTTTAGCCTGCATCGAACGGCGTAGAAATATACAGGGTGTTACATTTGAAAAAAAATGATTACAACTATTTTAAAATTTTCAAATTCATGTTCAATTTCTAAACACCCAATGTTATAAAATGAACATTTTTTCGTATTGGCTGAGCATCTTGAACTGTTGTTATAATAGTATAAAAAAAATATTACAAAATAATTACAAATGCAGGAGATATAAAATTTTTTTAAGAAATTATTAAAAATGCGTTTTTTTCCCTTTAATACGAAATATCTCGAAAACCATTAATTTAATCCATATGATATGTTGTACAAATTTGGCTTACATTGCGCCCAGGAATCCAAAAATGTAACAATATATAGTATGTTCCATTTAAAATAAGAAATTTATATAAGGTAGGGAGGAAACTAAACACCCTGTATACATGAAAGTAATTTTAGGTCATAGCCTGTGCTTTCCCAAATAACTTTTACTAAAAACATTTTTCAATCAAGTTAATATGTACACCGTAAGGGACCGATTACAGGTCGTTGCCACACCCTGTATATATATATATATATATATATATGTATATATATGTATATCCCTAAATATTTGAGATGGTATGTATCCTTTATTACCTTGCGTGTGGCCCCCATATTTAGTGCTTCAAAATCGTGCCACGTAAGAAACGTCAAGAGGCCTGTGGCAATAATAATAGTATGGCTCTGGGTAAATTAAAAATTTCAAATACAAAATAGTTACAAATAATACCTTCGAAAGAGTCACAACTTCTATTTCCACCTACCTGTTACACTCGTCATTTAGGTTGCCGCAAACAGATGGGACGGGTCGAAACGACGTGAAGCTAATTCCAATAGGGCGCCACCGCGTATTTAAAGCCTATCGAAATAAACGAACGCGGATTGTATGTAGTATGAAAAATCAGGTGGAAATAGGTAGAAACAACTCAGCAATAAAACAAACCAAATTCAAACCACAAATCCTAAATTTAATTTCCACAATATGAAAGAGGATATTCACATGTATAAATATATATAAAAAAAATTAAATTTGAAGTAATAAGAATAAGGTCAAGTAACCCCTGTATATCAAAAATATGAAGCAAGCAACAATTTGTAAAGATATAAAAAAAACAAGGGTGCACCAATCGACTCGCACTGTGGGTTCAAAGAGAAAGAGGCAAAAAAAGTATTAAATATACTAAATTTTGAACTGCAATAATTTAAAAAAAAAGTATAATGTTAAATGAGAAGCAGAAATGATTAAATTATTTTTTTTTCTTCTTTTAATAGGCGTATCGCCTGTTTAGTTCCGGTTTCTTTGCAATGGTGATTCTTGCGATTTTGATTGCCAGCTGTCACGCCATCGCTTTGGTGGTCGTCCTATAGGTCTTCTTCCATGAGGTGTGTTATTTCGAACTATCCTGACCATTCTGTCGGGGATCATTCGGCTAACATGGTGGTTCCATTCTCTTCTTCTCTTCCTCGACCATCTGACCACGTCGTCCGTTAGGCACTTCTCTCTTATGTCTGTGTTTCTCTGCCTATCCTTCAATGTATGTCCCGTTATAGTTCTTAAGGTCTTCATTTCAGTTGCCCTTAGTAATCTCTTTGTTATCGTTGTTTCCGCTCTCGTCTCAGCACCATATGTCATCACTGGTCGTACGCATGCTTTATATATTCTTGATTTGCATTCTGTACTTAGGTGTTTGTTTCTCCATATTGGATATCTAAGATGTCCCGATATTGCTGCTGCTTTGTTAACTTGTTTCCTCACCTCGTCCCCCAGGAAGCCGGCGCTTGTAATTTTGCATCCAAGGTATTCGATTGACATGGTTTGGTCAATGACATTATCTTCTATTGCCAATTTGCAGCGTAGAGGTTCCTTTGCTATGGTCATGCATTTGGCTTTGGTTGTGGAGATTTTCATATTAAGTTTTCCTGTCTGCTTGTTGAACGCTTGTAACAATCTTTGGAGGTCATCTTCCGATTCCGCAATAAGTACTGCATCATCAGCGTAGCATAATATATTTATTTTATGCATGCCCATTCGATATCCTAGTCCGGTGTTATTTACAGCTTTCACCATCTCGTCCATGATTGTATTGAATAACAAAGGACTGAGACTATCGCCTTGGCGGATACCTGTTGTAGTTCGTAGATGTTGCGTTAGGGTGTGATTTGTGCGTATTTGCGTTGTTGTGTTTGTGTTTAAGTCCTTAATTATCAAATACAAAAACCAGAGCGCACCTAAAGTTAAAGATATCACAACAGATATATATCTTTGCAGGATACGAAAAATGTGCAAATCATTCGCTTACAAATAGGGTTGTCATGTAGGTCAAACGACCACTTAAGTAACTAAAAATATGAACCAATTACATAAAGTCAGATTTACAGTAGCTATAAATGCTTAATACTCATATAAAATTACCACACGTATGCCATGTGTAACAATTATTTAAATTCACTCTGTATATTAACAAAAGAAATTAAATATACTCTCAGAATAAAAATAAAAATTTCAGAAATTAATTTTAAACAAACGTAGGGTGGACATATATGCATTAAAATTTACTAAATTAATCAAAAGCTAAGAAAAAGGAAAAGTTTTAAACCTGAAAGGATCGACAAACTTAATTCCTACAAATATTAATTAATAACAAATCTTATCTTATTTCGGGGTCTCCCCTAACTGGTTTGAACTGCGATATATAGGATAGACCGACTGATGGTCAATATATATTGGACTAGGACCTGCAGCAGTATAAAATCTAGCCCCCCCCCCTCAAAGTGATTTAACAATTCAAATTATAGCGTAACCGAAATTTCAAACGTCGCACCAAAATTAACGCATTCAAGATTTAACATCCAAAATTTAAACGTCCAAAATTAACGTCTACGTAGTTAATTTTGAACGTTAAAATAATTAGTTTCCCTAATTAGAAAGAATAATTATTTATAAAGGTGTAAATCAACGAAAAATTCCGGCCTCGCCGAATCAGGAAAAGATCGTGCTTCCAACTAATCCGAAACATAAATACACATCTTCCCAAACAGCATTTAATTCCCAACAGCATTTAATTTATAAGCAACCGTCGTTAAGACGATGGTAACAGATTTACCAAATATATATATATACCATACAATAAAATAAAATGCTGGCTGATCGACACGTGGTTGCTATCACGGTTAGATCAACGGTGAACCCCAAACCTGCCCGGTTAGAAATTTAACAAGTGCCGCATATAAGAGTGGGGACGGAAGAACAAGTCATTTTAAATAAAATGTTAATAAGACGTAATCAATTAAGTTAGAATTTCAATCTAAAAATAATATTAAATTATCCAGAAAAAAAAATAACCAGTACTTAAGATAATTTTAAGTTAGTCGTAAATAAAATAATGATAACTAAATTTAAACATATAACTACAACTACGCGATGAAGAACTGAGAGTACTTAAGTGATCCAATAGATAGATGACGCTATCATACCCAAAATATGCAAATAATATTAAAAATATCAATAATGCTTATTTAAAATAGAAATAATGTTAATTAAAAATCGGAATAATTAAACCTATAATTTTTGAACCGTTACAATCCAGACGTTGTTTGGCTGTGATGGAGAAAGATGTGCATTGTGTTTTCTTTATGTTAAATTTAATCTAAATGATTCTAACCAATTTGTTATTTGAATTAATCCGTTCTCTGCATATTCCTTAACATCACTCCAAGTGTTCCCATTACATAATACTCCTGAATGGAAATTATAAGTAAAGTGTTCAAGGTCACTGTAAGACCAAATATTTTTTAACAAACGTATAATCAATAAAATTCGCAACTGAAACATACTAAAATGGGTACAATCTCATTGGTGAACCCTGTCAAATATACTATATTCACATTACACGTAAAAGAAAAGGCAAAGGCAGGGCAAAATACATCTGAGACAGCCTGTAAGATTACATCCGGATTACGTTTCTGGTTTTCTTCCTCTTTCTTTGGGATATAATACATTGAACTTTGTCAACGAAATGGAAAGAATAATGCGATAAAATGTGATTTAGAACGGATGAAAGGAATGTATTCAGTTTATTTCTCATGGAGAAAAATATAATTTCAGTTGAAGTCTTATACGGCGCATGCTATATGTTACAAAATTTAAAAGATATCAGAACAAAAGAATATTGCCCCAAATAAGATAAATGTATTATGTAAATGCAGCAGTCAGTCGTTACAAATCAAACGAGAAAGGCAAATAATACAAAAGAAACGGAGCAAAGAGAGAGTGTTATCAAACAGTTTCAAATTACATTTTCAATCGATATTCAGAGAATGAAACAAGATACGATATTTTATTGCATTTGTCGGAATCACTCTACACAAAGTATTAACAATAAAATTTCATTACAAAGTATTTAACAGGAAATTTCGTTTTATCTCTTTGAAGCAAACGCGCTAATAAATGCTAAGTTGATTTGATTCTTCTATGTTTTGTTTTCTTTCTTAGTATCCAATTTAAAAATTAAGGTTTTAGCTGATCAGAATCAATTTTGCATAAATAACAAAGTACACTATTTTAAAAATAGTAGCTTTTTAATTTTCTTTAATTCATATACAGCAACCCACTTCTTCATTTATCATGTGTGTGTTCTATCAAATTTGTTTTTCAAACTTTTTATAAAATTTGTGTGACTTTATTTTTATTATTGACCTTATCCAAATATAAACTAAATAAGAGAAACGCCAGAGTAAAAGAAGTAAGATCACTGCAAGAACTCACAGGAATAAATGAAATGCTGTTAGGGAATAGACTTATAGATAAAGATATAATAATTTTTAATGCATTCTCAGCATTCATTAAAAATATTTATGCAATTCTGGTAACGTAAAGGTTACAGCAATATGTTCAGTTAACAGATATAAATTTATGACTAGAATTTAAGCAATACAAATTAAAGTATACCTGAAGATTTTATTTTTAGACATTTTATTTACTCCGACGGATATAAGACTTCTTACTTAACAAATAAATTCTTTTCAAACCAAAAACCGAAAAAGCGTTTTATCTAATTTATTTACAACGGAAGCGTCCGGAATTTTTTCCTCAGGTGAGTTAACGTTGTTTCATTCGTTGAAGAGGTCTCGCGGGGATATCTCGGTATTGGCTCGACTTGCGAAATTTACAAAGCCCAAACAACCGGTTGAGCATAACCGAGGTTCGGTCTTCCGAAGGTATAATGAATTCCGCCGAGCACAAAGGAAAAATTTACATTCGCCTTACCACCGATAAAAGGTAGTCGAGATTAAAAAATCACCCAGCCGGCAATAGCCAATGCCATTACCTTTTTGCTTTCAAGACTCGTTTAATCAAGGAAATTTATCGAATAGGTTTGCATAAATACGAAGTCAATAATGTGTTTAATGGATCAAATTTGAAGTGAATAGATTTCCATTAAAGCAAAAAGTTTCAAAATGTTATGCTTGGAATATACAATTTAATTAAGAAAAACTGTTACTGAAAAAATTGTATTTATTTGCATTGGTGTATTACTTTAATATATGTGGATTTTGTTTAAATTTGTGTTAAAAATGTCGTATTAATTTAATTATTTATTTTCTAAAAGTACCGGGCCATCGCATAAGCGTTTCTATACGGTAGGGTAAAAAATGCTGTATATACAAGGGCGCTTCGGAAACTACGTGCCCTATCAAAGAACACGCAATGTTTTGAGACAAATACATTTTATTTTTCAATATAGTCACCTGTTCGCTGAACACACTTATTCCAACGATATTCCAAATTAGTAATGCCTTAATTCTAGGTCAATGAATCCAAGTCCTCGAAATAGCTATCTACAACAGCGATTATCTCGGAATTAGACGAAAATCTCTTACCGCCGAGACATTTATTCAGGTTTGGAAAGAGATGATAATCACTGGGAGCCAAATCGGGGGAATAGAACAAATGAGGCACTAATTCAAATCCCAATTCATAAAATTTTGTCATTGCAATTGCAGTCTTGTGAGCAAGTGCGTTATCCTGATGGAAGAGCCATTTCTTTCTTTACCAAATGAGGGCGTTTCTCTTTGATTTTGTCGCTTAATTGTTACAATAAATTGGCTTGCTACTCCTCATTTATTGTTTTCCCCTTTTCTAAGTAGTCAACCAAGATATATAATACCATGAGAATTCCAACAGTTGCCACTACGTTTCCTGTTGACAAAACCGTTTTTGCCTTCTTTTGTGGCGGAGAATCTTTTCTTGTCCATTGTTTGGATTGTTCTTTGGTTTCCGGAGTGTAATGGTCCAAAGGTAGAAATGGTACAAAGTCCTTTGGATTGCGGCGAAAACGTGCCAAAAGTTCGCGAGAAACAGTCAAACGTTTCAGTTTATGCTCCGGTGTGAGTAACAGAGACACCCAACTTGCCATATATTTTTTCATAAACAATTCTTTACTTAAAATTCTGGGCACACTGTCATTTGGGATACCTAAAATGTCACCTTTCTCGGCACTTTTATTCAACGCTCATCCAAAACGAAACGGTGGACTTTTTCAATCAATTCCGGAACAGTAACAGCTTTTGGATGTCGACTATGGAGTTCATCATTTATGCTCATATGATCACGCTCAAATTCGGCAACCCAGTTCTTAACCATGGAAAACGAAGGAGTGGATTCTAATAGTGTTGAATCCAGCTCATAAAAGCACTTTTTCACCGTGCTCAACTCAGTTTTTTCCATTATCACAAATGCACACGAGACGTTCACTTTGGCGTACTCTCAAAAACAGATTAATTGGCAGATCGCTTTGTCATATTTAACCTACTAAAGATGATTCTACTGAATGGTAAAAAAGATTCTTGCGAATTCGCGCCATCTCTCTGTCAAGCTAAGTAGTTTCCGAACCACCCTTGTATATTCACAGACGGTTGTAAGGGTCAGATTCGAAACAATGTCGTTATTAGATTGTGGCAGTCTCTAACCTTAAATGGCAGATTTTTAGAAATCAAACATTGCTTCCCTTATCGTATTCCCTGCCGTGTGATCTCTATTTTGGTGTTATAGAAAGAATACAAAGAAAGGAAAAAAGAGTGGAATTTCCCAACGACTGGGAGAATATTTTTCCACTAACCATATACAGGGTGAGTCATCTCCGCGGGTAAGGCCGATTATGCCTTTATGAGTGAAGATATTTCGAAGCGGTTTTTTTCTT
The DNA here is from genome assembly GCA_963170755.1 of Amphimallon solstitiale. Lineage (NCBI taxonomy): Eukaryota > Metazoa > Arthropoda > Insecta > Coleoptera > Scarabaeidae > Amphimallon > Amphimallon solstitiale. The sequence continues at coordinate 94,494,855 of OY720682.1, read as the reverse complement.
GTGATAGCTGCTTATTAGGAGCACATTTTAAAAATATTTTTTTATTACACAGAGTGTTCCATAACTTGGTGGCTAACCATAGTTATAGTTTTTTAAATGGAAAACCCTATACTATTGCATTTTTGTATTCCCCGTATAATTTTTAGTCAAAAAGTAATAAGATAGTGTAGGCCTAAAATCTAAAGTTTCTGATTATTCCCATTTTTCTGAAAAATTCAATGTTTGTATAAAATTATATTTCTTGAAAACGACGTATTAGATTAGCATAATCTTTTGTAGTATTGTTCATAATAAGAGGTATTAATTGAAGCATGTTTTATTTTTTTACAGTTACTAACTGCATGTGCAGAAAACTGGATTAAAATTACATGACACGTTTTTGTATAAAAGTCATTTTTTTTAAATGGAACACCATTAGTTCATTGTTGAATTGTGTATTAAATTTCATGTGAGAAACATGTAAGACGTTAATACTTTAAAAGTGACTATTACTGACCTACTGTCGTTTTTTGATATATCGTTGTTTGTTTTTGTATAAAAGTCAATTTTTTCAAACGGAATACCCTATATATCAGTTCATTTTTGAATTTCTTATTAAATTTCACATCAAAAACATGTAAGACGTTAATACATTAAAAGTACCTATTACTGAGCTATTGTCGTTTTTTGATATAATTTTGTCAGTTTTATGGTTTTAATTAATATAGTATAGAACTGACAAAATTATATCAAAATAAAGCGAAAATAGCTCAGTAATAGTCACTTTTAAAGTATTAACGTATTACATGTTTTTGATGTGAAATTTAATAAGAAATTCAAAAATGTACTGATATACAGGCTGTCCCACTTGAAAAAATTGACTTTTATACAAAAACTAATAAAATTATATCAAAAAACGACAGTAGCTCAGTAATAGTCACTTTTAAAGTTTTAACGTCTTACATGTTTCAAAAATGAACTGATATATGGGCTGTTCCATTTAAAAAAAATGACTTTTATACAAAAACGTTTCATATAATTTTAATCCAGTTTTCTGCACATGCAGTTAGTAACTGTAAAAAAATAAAACATGCTTCTATTAATACCTCTTATTATGAACAATACTACAAAAAATTATGCCAATCTAATACGTCGTTTTCGAGAAATATAATTTTATACAATCATTGAATTTTTCAGAAAAATGGGAATAAATCAAAAACTTTAGATTTTAGGCCTATACTATTTTATTACTTTTTGACTAAAAATTATACGGGGAATACAAAAATGCAATAATATAAAGGTTGTTCTATTTAGAAAACTATAACTATGGTTAGGCACCAAGTTATGGAACACTCTGTATAATACAAAATATTTTTACAATGTGCTCCTAATGAACAGCTATCACAAGAAAAAACCGCTTCGAAATATCTCATAAAGGCATAATCGGCCTTACCCGCCGAGATGATTCACCCTGTATAATAAAAACTTTTTACTTCAAATCTGGGAATATATAGACATGGAAGCCTCTTCAAATTGTTCAGAAAAAATTAGCATTTTAAAACCTGAAAGAATATAATTTTTTAAGTATTGGTTCTTCATACAGTTCTTTGTGTCTCCTGTAAACTTTTAAATTTCACTTTTGGGCCCTTCTTTTATATGGAAATTTTAATCTATGCAAAACCACATAAAGTCTCCAAGTTCAAGCTGACCTACATAATTATCTTATGCTAAACAAGAATGAATGAGAATTCCTCTATGTAAATTTTCAAAAACCCAAAGATCAGCAAACAAAGATAACAAATCATAAAATATGGGAAAACTTAAAACATGTAAGTGATAAAACTTTCTATACAGTATTTGTGTATTTCTATTGACCTTCCTTGTACGTAGTTGTAAGAAGAAATAAAATTAATTATTATTCTTGTATACAACCATTCCTTTTCTTGCTGTAGCGGCTCTTAATGAAAAACAATATAGAAATTAAACCTTTTTAAGAATATAGATATTATCTTTGTCAATGATTTAAAAACATTAACAAACTAAAACACGAAAATATCAACGAACAATCAATGTAGATGTTATATTTACTGATTTCCACAAGGCCATTGATTCCATAGATCACAACTTGCTTCTTACCAAATTGGATCAGGTTGGCTTCTCTCTAGCCCTTATAGAAATAATGTCGTCATACTTATCACATAGGAAGGGTTATAATAATAATAATAATAATAATAATAATAATTCACTTTATTGCCCAACAGAACATACATATTCCAATTACAGGACAATTTGCAAGATAAGAAATATATAATGAGTGCTTAAAATTAAACAGTGAAGAAGTAGCTGAAAAATGAAAAACATAAAAATATGAAAATAGAAAGAATAGTGACTGCAAATACAATCAGTGCTAAGCAAAGTTATTGAATGTTCGCACCGCAACACCCTTAACTCCACCAATAGTAGAATGAAACAAATCACACTGCGACGAAATGCTATCGAAGTGAGAACACATCACGTAAACAGGGGAATTTAATAATGCATTTGTGCGTGCAAACGGTAAATAGAAGGTGCTGCTGTTCCGAACACCGAAATGCGGAATACGAAAATTAAGCATTGATAGTAATGCGGGAGAGTCAATATAGTTCCGGCTAAGCTTAACTCGAAATATTAGACTGGCGATAGTTCGTCTGAAATTAAGAGAGGTCAAAGTAATACGTGATAAAAGAATATCGTGATCAGTGCTACGTTCCGGATAGTGACCATCCAGACGAAACCATAAGAACTTGGCAAACCGCCGCTGAATCAACTCCAATTCACGCTTGTAGGTAGCATAGTATGGGCTCTAGATGATCGACGCATATTCCAAGCGCTGTCTCACAAGGGAGTAGTAAAGGGATTTCAAGGCTACAATATTAGAAAAGGTACCACAGTTGCGAACAATGAAACCAAGCATTTTCCTGGCATTTTTAGTGATATACTCAACATGTTGAGCAAATTGAATCAAAAATAACACCCAAGTCCTTAATCAGATCAACACGAGCGAGCTGCACCTGATTCAGGTTATAATCAAAAATCAAGGGAAAAGAAGCTCGAGTGAAAGTAATCGCCTTACACTTGCCAATATTAAGAGGTAAATTGTTCAAAGAGCACCAGCGAGCTATACTCTCAAGGTCAAACTGAAGTGAACTGCAATCATCAGAAGTCGAGATCTCACGAAACAATTTTAGATCATCAGCATAGAGTAAACTCTGGGACATTAAGCCGTCAGTGATGTCGTTAATAAAAACATTGAAAATTAATGGACCCAGAATAGACCCCTGAGGGACACCCGAGGTAGCAATGTATTCATCTGAGGCGAAACCATTGTAAAACACAAGTTGGCGCCTGTTAGAGAGGTATGACATGAAAAACGAGACCAGGCGCGCACTGAAACCGAACGAGCTTAGTTTGGAAGGAATGATGGAGTAGTCTATGCGATCAAACGCTTTTGAAAAGTCCGTGTACAAGACGTCCACTTATTCACGAGAATTTAGAGCCTGAGACAAAGTTTGCACAAATTGGCACAGGTTAGAGACAGTGGAACGCCTTGCAACGAAACCATGCTGAGACGGAGAAAGATATGTATTGATGCAAGGGGAAACTGCTGCGTAGAGACACCGCTCATAAACCTTAGAAAAATGGGACAAGATCGCCACTGGCCGGTAATTTTTTATATCAGAGCAATCATCCGATTTGAATATTGGTACAATGCGAGCGAACCTCCAAATCTTTGGAAAGGAAGAACTCTTCAATGCCAGGTTGAAAATCCTGACCAACGGATACAAAAAAGCAGGAGAACAGTCCTTGATGTGAAAGGATGGAACCTGATCATGGCAAGTGCTGTAACTGTCATTAAGTTTTGCTTATTGCTTTAGAAACCTGATCCTCAGAGAGCTCATGATTTTATAATGATGATTTATCCAATATCATTTCCCTTTCTTCTGGTGTCCCATAAGGCAAATCTTGAGCCTTTTTCTTCAATGTATATACTAACGATTTAATGGAACTAGAAAGTGGATTTTTGGGTTATGCGGATGACTTAAACATTTATAATGTTGTTAACAATCGTGCTGACTGTTAATCTAAATTTAATTTCCGAGGAGGTAGTTCGAGGTTTTTGTATAGTGACTCCTCTGTCAAAAATAAGAAAAAAAGTTCTTATAAGCATGGGCCGAATTTTCAACTGTTATACAGATATACATGGTCAAAGTTGTGCTATATACATATAGTTTTTCAATTTTCTTAGGTAAAATTTGCAAAATTTTTAGCCTCTAAAGTTATTTACAATTAAAGTGCGTTTTCAAAAATTTTATAGGTAGGAGGTAGTTTGAGTAATTGTGAAACTTATTTTTTAACAATGTCCGTATTCTAATATTTCTTTTGTTAATTACTGGTTTCAATATCAAAATAAAAGTTTCTAGAAACGCATTTTAATTGTAAATAACTTAAAGCTAAGAATGTATATAGCGCAACTGTGACCACGCATATCTCTATAACAGATGACAATTCGGCCCAAGAAATTTTGTACTATTTATTTTTGACTGAGGAGTCACTATACATGAACCTCGAACTACGTCTTCGATAGCCCTATATAAATTAATTGCAGTTCATCCGAATTACAAAAACAAACGTCAAATGTGAGATTCCGAACGTCATGCTATTTTGTAATAGCTTCTTGATTTCAATAGAAAATTGCCGAATTGAACGCTATTCGATCTGACTTCAGAAGCAATACTGTTGTATTTAATATAAATATTATAAAAAAAGAACTGTTTAAGTTTTCGTGGTGAGATCAAGTCACGAAATCTGCTGGTGATATTATGAACGTCACATCTAAATTTTATTTTATTATGTAATATGGTGGATATATGAATTCTAAAAAAAATTCTTATAATTCTTAAAAGGACTACTTTTAAACTTTAATATGTGTTTATATATTTAGTGAATGCTATTACTTTCTCATAAAAACCGTATGCTGTACAAATTTTATTTATTTATAAATGATTGTCACCATTTTTGTTGAACTGGACATATTTCACTATTGTTTAAATAATAGTTGATGCTTCAAAAACATACAGGTTAGCTTAGCATAACATATTATTATGACTCTCAAAGTAAAAAACACTGGTACAATATTTTTTACTTTTAATTCTGTAAAGTGAAAGTTATATTTTATGGAAGAACTTATTGTGGACGCATAACTTAAATGTTTAATGAAAAACCAATTTTTACGCTAATAGTATTTGGGATCTGCTCTAATACATGAATAATAAGTGTTATTGTAAGCAATTTAATATACCCCCCCCCCCCCCGTTATTTAAATTAATTTACTTTAACTTAGAAATAAACTATTGGCGGAGGCGCCAGTTATATCATTTTAACTTCACGAAAATGGTGAATTTCAGAACAAAATTTAAAACTTAATTTACATACAATGTTTCGCCCAACCTGGTACGTATCTAATTTGGCAAGTAAGTTTAAACAGCAGCGCCCAAGTTTGATCAAAGAGAATGTTTCGCGAACGTGTTTAAAATTACGACGTGAACGGAGAACGAATTTCAACCTATTATTCATGCTATCAAATGATTTAGTCTTTAATATAGTAGAAGTATATAGAGGATATGCTACTTTCTCAAATTTTTATGGTGCCATATGCATACTTGTAATATATACTGTGTGTTACATGGTTATGGCTTATGAACACTAATTCCGATGATTTTAAGAGTTATGAATTGATTAGTTTATTGTCACCATTTTCAAAAGTTTTTGAGTTTATTCTTATTGAGAGATTAATGTCATTTTTCCTTAAAAGTAACCGTTTAAGTGTCAAGATTATTTAAAAAAAAAGAATGTTAAATCGCGCCCTGTGAATTTATTAATTGAATTGTAAGGGTTCGTGTTGCGGATTTCAGAAGGGCTTTTGATTGTGTTTATCATCAATTTCTTTTAAAAAAATGAGGTGTGGCCACCATACGACTTTCTTATACGTGTATGCGTTTCAATTATACAAAAGTTGTTCTAAACTAAGATTTAAATACTTTTATCTTCTGAAAAAATAAAAAAAATTCTACTGTACTACTTCTATTTCCTTAATAAATTTTTATGAGATGCATACTTGGCGAGATATTCGAAATAAAATATTACTCGCTAAGAGTAGAAGTGTTACTTCCGGTTCGAATTTTGAAATTTCATTTATACAAAAATTATTCTAAATGTAGCTCTAAATACATCTGTACATTTGATAAATATATATGGAATGCATAATTTACAAGATATTTGCAAAAATCGCTATCGATAAGAGTAAAAGTGTTACTTCCGATCCGAATTTTGAATTTTTTTTTACACAAAAGATATTGAAAATTGAGTTCTAAATACTTTTATACTCATAATGTACCCGTCTATAAAGCATGACTTTCGAAATATTTGCAAAAAACTGATTCTCGATGAGAGTAAAAGACTTACTTCCGATAGAAATTTCGGAAAGCTTCCATAATAAAAAATTACTTAAATTTAATTTTGAGTACATATGAATTCTTTACAAATTTGTTTGAACTTAGTAGTTGACGAAATATTGGCAAAATTTGATTTTTTCACTGAAGTAAACTACTACTTCCGGTCCACCGATTTAATAGAAAAACTAATCAGATCTCAAGAGGGAGATTATACTCGTAAATACATAATTTGGAATTGATATCTGTAGCTGTTTGGCCGCTATCGTGGTCACGCAGAGACACATAGCCACACACACGCATAGAGAGAGAGAGGAGAGAGAGAGAGAGAGATGTTTAAAAACCACTTCTTCGGTATCAGGGTACTTCAAAACGTAGAAATCTGCAAAAATCTCGAGGTTGAAAATTTTCATCATCACAATACTTCCTTATACTACGTATAAGAAAGTAAAAATTAGGAAGATATAGTGTGAGAGGTAAATTTTCAACTGAAACAAGTTTTATTTAACTATCAGATGTCAATTTATCGCATTTGGTGATCAAAAATCGAGTGTACAGTATACAAATGCAGGAGTTCCTCAGGGATCTATATCGAGTCCCCGCACTTTTTATTCTTTTTATTAATGGTAAATAAATTATATATTATTATAGACAAGTTTATTTACATTTTTTCTAACCTTCTCATAGATGACTGTTCTCTAACACTTAATGATGTAATATCCCGTGTTGAGATTCTACAAGGTTATTGCGCATATGGGTTGTATAGTTTGATAGTAGGTTGAAGAACACATATTTTGATACGATATCGCATAAACTCGCGAAAATGTATTATGATGCATTGAAAAATTATTACAGTACTTTAGCAATAAAATTTCGTGTTATATTAACTTAAAGAGTATTGTTTTGATTTATAGTTTGTTTTAAGATATAGTTCGACGTCATAAATAAAACCATTAAGGATCTATTGTGCTAATCCCTCCATAATACGGCGATGGCAAACACAAATTTTAAGTACCTGGAAACTATTTGTGCCGGCTGAAGGGTATGACGAAAATAAAAGAATTAATATTAATTTATTATTTAACATTCAACTCAGGGATAATATCTCTTACAATTAACAGAATAAATTAGCCAGCAAAATGTATTCTTATATTTCACATAACGTAGTTGACATTTCGTATAAATATATACTTATGTTATAATACACGTACACATTTATTATTTCTAATAAAATATTGACAATACGGGCTTGTAGCGTGTTTCTCAAATCCATTACTTTTATTGCATACCACCTGCCGTGTTCAAGCAACCTGTGGAAGCTTGCATTCGCATTATATCTATAAATAGACTATAGATATGTTTATGACATGATAGGATATACTGGTACAAACAGACAATTGAATAACGTCTTTGAGTTCATTAATGCTACTTTATTAATTCCCACATTACGTTTATACCAGAAAAAAAAGTAAATAGGTATGGCTGGTGAATTAATTAAAGAACGAACAGACAGGCATTCGAGACTTCGAAAATTTATTACATTTGTGAAAATACTTTACGGAAAAAAGAGCACAGTTTATTTTTTAAAAAAATACTTCCAACATTAAAACTTAAAACTAGTATGTGTTAAGTAACTCATCATATTACCACATGCTAACACATATATTATAATTCAGATATGTCAAACGTAATAATGAAAATTTTCTAATAGAAAAAGATGAAATTATCAGGTGGAGAAGAAAATATCTTTGAACAATAAAACAGTACCGCAGATGATTTACGTGTAATATTTTACTTAGATAAAACATAGTTGACGGTAGGACACATAAAGGAAGAAATGGATTACCGCAAGTATGTGAGTGCATGGGAAGCATTCGGTGAAGTCTTATCGAGAAGATTAAGCCCCACTGGTAAAGGCAGGCGCTTAATAATACTTCAATACACCTGAATGGTTTGAAGAAGAACTTGCATAAATTGTCAGATAATACTGTAATAATCATGGACAATGTATCATATTGTGCTCGTAGAGTGGAAGGGTTACGTATTTAGAAAAAAGCATGGAGATAAATTAATGGATGATTTCGTAGAACCATTTGTTATTTGTGTTAAAGTAGTGCTAGTGAAATTGACTTTTTATTGTTCAATGTATCAGACTAATTTTTGTAGCTAGTTTTTGTATATTTATAATCATTATTATTGTACTTTTGATATACTTTCATAATAAATTTTATTCAATTTTGACATTATAAAGTGACATTATTAAACTCCATAGTAACCCTTATAAGTAATCCACTATTGTTTTAAAAATTGTTTTACCAATACAATAAGAAAACATTTAATGAAGAACAACAAAAACTACTTTTATTTATTAAAATAAATGTTACAGTTATTGAGACCATTAAATTGCACACCATATGTACCATTAATAGGCAAATTCATATTTTGATTTGACACTGATTTTGATGCGGAAACACATGCTTCCGAACTTAAAATCAATGCCTCCTGAATGTTTGTTGAAGAATGGTTTATGATTTTCCTTGAAATATCAATTTTATTATTAAGGGAATCCGCAATCTATCCCTCTACAACACTATTTGAACGCCAACCACCGTGTCTCTTTACAACTGCTAAATCTACCCCAGAGTCTGCCAGTAAAGTTGCACTCGAACGTCTAAAGCTTTGACCCGTATATTCTTCAGGATTTCGAAGACCAATAAATCGTGCAATTTTTTCCGGAAATTTTGCAATAGTATTTATTCCTACAGGTTGTACTGTACATTTATTGTATCGGTAATTAATGAACAACCATTTGTGTAAAATACTGTCAGGTCGTAATTTTCTATACTTCCGAAAAACATCAATAACATAAACATAGTTATTTCCGGTAATGGTAGTAAATGTTCTGGTCTTATAAGTCTTCGTGTCAGGAATATTGACCACAATTACGTTGCCTCTGTTATCAACATCATCAACTGACATGGCAACCAATTCACTAACTCTACAACCTCCAAACACTCCTACAATTAGAACCACTTTATGAAGCAAATATTCATCATCTAAAGCAATATCCAAGAACCTTTCCATGTCTTTCAATGTGAACACCATAGATTTCTTTGGTCTGTGCCCTACAGATTGCTGTTTTAAGAAAGCAGATACCTGATGAAATCTACAACAATTATCTAATAGTTCAAAACTCATAAATAACGTCAACCTCAAATACCTGCTTATGTCAATATTTTCTTTCACAGATAACATTTTCTTCAGTTGGCAGTAATACGCCCAAAATAACGAAGATTTCGCAATTTTGGATCGTTCAGAAAGATAAGCCAAAATTATTGTTTCGTCTACTCCCCTTGCATCCTTTCGCTTTCTCCACTCACAAAAATTCTCATACTCTTTTGCATACAATTTTTTTGATTTAGCAGGAACCACTTTATTCACAGCTTCTAAAGCTTCTATACGAACCAACCCAAGCACGAAAACCTGGTTTTTCTCTTGATTATCGCAAATTCTATCCATTTTTTATATATTTTTACTTTAACTACTTAAACGTGACAATTAAAGCAAAAAAAAACAACTCGTCACGGAAATTTGCTTCGCAAACTACGTGATTTTTCTAAACCGATCTATGTAATTTGAATTTTTTTTTTGGTTTTCTTTTGATAAATTTTGTCAAAATTGAATAAAAAAATTTTATAAAACAAGTGAATTAAACCTATTATTTGCTCTAAGAATTAATCTGGCAAATAAACAGTACGGTTTAATTCAATTGTATAATATTTATTAAAAGTAGTATACATTTCACTCTATATTTTGTAATCAAACCTAATATAAATATCAATAATTTACGATGTATAACATATTACTTTCATAATGAAAAAAATTGTTTGACTAATTTATATGCTCGGGTTTACCAGAATAGCATATGTCAAATATCGCTTTCAATCCTAATTTTGAGTAGATTTTACATATGAACCAAAATGCCGCTTTTGTACAATCATTATATTTATATAAATACTTTACACTTATAAGAAAAGATAATAATAATTAAAATTATTGTCAAATTACTATAGTCTATTTTTAAAGTAGCGAGATGAATTTCTGAACATACCCCTGTCCCAAATTACATGCACGAAAATCTTGAAAACAGTATATCGAGTATATCTGATAACTATTACTGTCGAGCTCTGAAAAGAACTGGTAAAGTATATAATGAAATAACGGAGAAATAATAGAAACAACAACAAGGCTTAACCATAAGCAATGTCAGTTGACAGAATCTGAGCAAGATTGATACGGTGTCATTTGGCCTTGCTTTCAACCAATGAGATTTCACTGTCAAAGTGGTCTGTTCAGAAATTTGTCTCGCTACTTTAAAAATAGAGTATACATTCTCGACTGTTTATTTCATATCAAATTGTTTACTACATTTTAAGCTATGTGTTACGGGATTTGGCGGGATATTTGAATCACTCGTTCTTATTCTGGGACAGGGTATAGTAATACATTTATTTTGTGGTTAACGTCGGTAAATATACGAGAATATTGAATTTTAGAAATTGCAAACCATGTATTAGTTCTAAGAATAATAATCTTACACCATATATAAGAGATGTTGATTGTATGTAGTTATTTAATGTCAACCTGAAGAAGCTATTGTGTAGTGAAATAACTGTCGTGTTTGTTGTAATTAAATAGTCAAAATCAAAAACATTTGTTTGTCTTATTTAACATCATTAATGTTCAACTGTCACATACGCAAAAGTAGTAGCTGTAAAATATCCGCCAAAGTTGCCTAAAAACAATAAAATTAGATACAAATACCTCAATTAAGGACGTGAGCAAGATACACGCAATAATCTTAAGCAGTTTCACTCGAAAGTCTTCACTAACAATACCATGAAATTCATAAGTGATGTTGCCGGTAGCTGGTTAAATTGGGCGATTAGAGACATATCTAATTCAGTCGCGTTTAAAGACGTGATGCGAAAATAAACAGCCTTTAACGATGGTAAAGATTTGCTATGAAACTTCCTGTCGCGTAGAATTTGGAGTAGTTACGTTTGCAAAGAAAATATGGTGGAAACTCATAATTTCCATCTTCGTACATTTGGCAATTTCCCAATGTTCGTCACTGTTATGTAGAATTTTCTCTTTCATTTTTCCGTTTTTCACATTAACATGTAAGTCCGTCAATCTTCCCTCGTTCTTTCCATTTTATCTTCACTTTCAGTTTTCATTTACTTCATATTTTCAATATAGTGAATCAAGTAAAATCTGAACGCTGCAACAAGGTCGAAATGGCGCTATCTATGAATATATCAACATTAATTTCTTTCCTCGCAAGTGAGATAAGAATATTTTTACGCCCTCGTTTGGGAAATAGCGTTCGCGCGTGTTATTACCTCCCCCCGCTTCAACTTCCTTCACATTCATTACGCGAAGCGTTCATAACGGAAGACGGTCTGGCATCTTAATCTCGCTAGAATTTAGTCGGATAATACACGGAAATCAAAAGTCGTAAAGAGCAACATAATCATCAGCAGCACAAAGTTCCATGTGTGTATATATTATCTCGTAGACTTTACCTTTTATCTGTGGTAACTTCATATTTCCAAGAGAATACAATGCGAGATGCTAATCTAATTGCAAGACAAGAAATATTTAAGAAGCGGAAGTTCGTCGGAACTTTATCATAATCTGTAGTCGCTAAAGTTTATAGGAAATATCCTTCGAAAATTCTCTTGTATGTATTTAAAAGCTCTGTGCAATGCTTGTTATGGGAAGGAAATACCCACAACAAAAAATAAAATAAATCATGTTATACAGCGTGTTTCAAAAAGAACTTCATCTAGTTGACCATAAATTTCTCCTATAAATTATGATCTTCCGCATTCTTGAAATGCGGATATACAGTGTGGAAATAAAGTAACTTCGTCAATATTCATTTTTTTAAAAAAAATCAGGAATGGGTATAGCGATTTTAACTAAAGGGAATATTTTCATCGCATTTTCAGTCTTCTACTTCATTTGTTTTTCATGTTATGACGTCATCGATTTTTTTTTTAAATGACAACCTATAATTTTTTAATTGATTTCGATAGCACTTTCAATTCCCTATCCAACGGTATAAAATTTTTAAATTGTTATATTTGAAAAAAAATTGAGAAAAGGAGTCTTGAAGTTCAAATATTAAAAATTCATTATAAAAGCAAAATAATGGTGGAATTCTGTAACTTTCTCGGAAGCTCCGATTATCGTAGGCCCTGGCAACGAAGTGACGTTGCGATGACGATTTCAGAATTTTTACAGTTAGTGACGTAGAAATGTCAAAACGTTCGTGAGTAAAGATTTTGTTGGTTATATTGTGGTTATATTATTATTATATAATTATTGTTAATATACTATTCCTGTTGTTATATTTATAGTTTCTGTTAGTTTATTTGTTATAATTATTATTGTTCCTGTTTGTTTATTTGTTATATCTATTATTGTTCCTGTTTGTTTATTCGTTATATTTATTATTGTTTTATATTTGCAAATATGAATGGCTTTATAGCATTATTATTAGATGAAGATCACAACAGGTAGGTAATCGATAATATAAAATATATAGAGTATACATAATATTCTCTGTTTTCTTTATTTTAGAAATTATATGCGTATATTCCGAAAACGTTTAAGAGATCACGGAAATCCTTTTGAAATACCAAACAGGCATTTTAAACAAATGTTTAGACTGAATAAGGGCACTGTTCAAAACCTGATCCAGTTATTGGATGGACATATAACAAACAAATATACCATTACATTTGAAGGTTATTATCATAAACATCACTTGAAATGCATATTAACTTTATAGTGCACATTATATATTTGTTACAGGTCTTAACAACATTAAATTTCATAGCATCAGGCAGCTATCAGAATAGTGTTGGTATTAATAGCCTTGTTTCTCTCAGTCAGAATTCAGTAAGTCGAATAGTTCATCAGGTCTGTCTTGTAATATCAAACAATTTATTCCCTGAATGGATAAAATTTCCCAGTGATTGTGAATCGAAGAATCGTGTTAAGCAAGAGTAATTATGTTGTATCAAAATATTCTAAAAATAATTCCTTATTTTGTTTTTATGATAAAAAATGGGAGACCGGAGATGTATTTTGTTTAATTGATAGCACCCAGTTCATATATTTACCAAGGGCAATCATATCTTTTCTAAACATTCTAAAAATTATTGTTCTGTTTAGTTTTTATGAAAAATGGGGTGCACGAGGTGTAGGTGTAATTGATGGCACACATGTTGATATACTTGCCCCACCTTTAGCCGATGAAGAACACCCTCCTTTTGTATATATATTTTTTATATTCACATACTGTCATTTTTTTTTAAATTTCAGCACTACTTTTATGGTAAGGTTAATAAAAAAATATATATTTGACAATAAAATGTGTTTTATTTTTCAATATTTATACAAACAATTTCTATTTGAGTACGTATTATTCAAAGTTAACATTTCTAGTTCAGTATTATTATTTTTCTTTTTGATCTTTCTTGTTAAGATTTTATAGTAAACATATAATTCATATCCAATATTAGTATAATTATACGAGTCAAATGTCTTCTATTGTTTTATAATACTTGCTGGTAAATTTATTAAAGAATAATTTTTTACATTCTTTTGAGTTGACAAAGTGCGAATTTCAGCCTAATGAATATTACTCTTCTGTAAAAACTGCAAATAAAGAGAACTTTCAATTACTATAATTTCAAAGGCTCGACAACAAAATCCTGCAATAATATCGAATGATTTGGTGTACCAAGTACAACAATACAGCACAGGATTGGTCGATTTTCTAAATACAAAATCATCTATATCCTTCAACCATTTATGTACTTTGGCCTATGCTATTAAAACTTAATGTTACCTTTTTGGAGCCTAAAACATTAATCGTTCAATATAGTTACATATTGATAAAATCTTTGCGGTTTGACTTACAAATAAAGAAATTCATTGACTAAACAGGTAAATTTCCTCTTATCTTCTTCAACATAATATAAAGTTAAACATCCTCTCAATTTGACGTAGTTTTATTATTAGAAAATCTTATGAAAAAGTCAACTTTAAATTGTGAAGTTATTGTGAACACGATACCATAATAGACTTTTTTGAACAATTAGTTTGTGCATATTTTAAATGCTTTATGTTGTGTGGATATTGTCTGCTAGGTTTATGTATTTTTTTGTGTTTAGGTACTCTTGTAAGAAAAACAATGTCCACTTGATAGGGATATCTGTTCTTGTTGAAATTTTCCAAAGTGTTTCCTGCTATCTTGGCAGCAGTAGGTATAAACATATGGTTATACTATGTCTTGGCATTACAAAATGTTCCGTACATTTTCTTTAAAAAAAAATGCAATGCAAAAAAGCAATCGCTATATTATATTTCAAACAATTTTCTTATTAGTTAAAATTTTAAATTGAAATATTTTGGTATATGTTTACGAGATGATCTCTGTTTACATGTTAAACATAAAGGTTATGTACAAAAAATCGTAAATTGACACTTCTACGTCACTAACTCTAAAAATTCTGAAATCGTCATCGCAACGTCACTTCGTTGCCAGGGCCTACGATAGCCGCAGCTTCCGAGAAGTTACAGAATTCCACCATAAATTTAATTATCCATCAAATTTATGTGACTGAATTCGTTTAATGAATTTTTAATATTTGAACTTTCAAATATAACATTTAGAAAATGTTGAGTTAAAAAAAAATTGTTTGGGCTATTTCCATCGTTTGTGGAAACTTGATATTCCAACGTTTCGGCAGTCCTTCTACTGCCGTCATCAGGGTTCATATTTGTATAACTACTTTACCACTCGACTAATTAAGAAAAAACTATTAGCAAAAAAGGAAGGATTATTTTGACGGTAAAAATATTTGACATAATTTGACAAATGTCAAATCCACACCTTTTTTATTGGTTCAGTGTGTATGCGCAATATGCTATTTTTTTCTCGTGTTAGTTAGTAGTAGTAGTTATTATTCTCCGGTCTCGTGGCTGCCGGTCTGCGGTTAACACATTCTCTCATCATAGGGAGCCAGATATTCTTGATCTCCAGGCTGGGCGTACTGATCGTGTCAGGTGTTATCTTCATATAAGCTGTTTCAGTAATTTTTCTTTTTTGGCCGTGTTCTTGTTCGGCCAGGATTGTCGCCTCGTTCCATGCGATGTTGTGATCTTCTTCCCAAGCATGTTTCGCCAGCTGCGATTTTTCTGTTTCCCCTAAGCTGACCATTCTTTGGTGTTCTTTTATGCTGACTCTTAGGGGTCTGCTATTTTCTCCAATGTATGATCTTTCACACTCGCATGGTATTTTGTATATGCAATTCTTTGTTTGCTGGTCTTCGTTGTCGGGTTTTGTTTTGGTTAGAGCGGACCTATTGTTGTTTATTGTTTTTATGGCCGTTCTAATCTTGTAGTTGTTGCCAATTCTTCTGATTTTTTCCGAGAGCCCTTTAACGTACGGAATGACCGTGGTATGTCACGGTATGTGGGTTTTCTCCAATAAGGTTTTGTACAATATTTTGCATGTCATGGTATGTGGGTTTTCTCCAATAAGGTTTTGTACAATATTTTGCGGTGTATGTCGTCTACCAGATCTTTTGCCTGCATTTCAGTGATGGATTTTTGTTCCTCCTCTCTATCTCTTTCATCGGAGCATATCGTTCGTGCCCTATCGTATAGGCAGCGTGCGACTCCAACCTTAACATTATGAGGATGGTTGGAATCGTGATGTAGGTACTGCCCTGTGTGCGTAGACTTTCTATATACTTTTGTTTTTAGTGTGCCATTATCGTTTTTGTTGATCAGGACATCTAGGAATGGAATCTTATTGTAAGCTTCCAGTTCCATCTTGAATTTTATGGATTCTTCTAAGCTGTTCAGATGTTGCAGGAATCCTTCTATTGTATCTTCCCCGTGTGGCCATATGACAAAGGTATCGTCTACGTATCTTAGCCACAACTTTGGTTTTAGGTTATACGAATCCATAGCTCTCTGTTCGAAGTCTGCCATGTAGCACAAACGATGGAAATAGCCCAAACAATTTTTTTAACTCAAGTTATCCATCGTCAACAATTTCACGTCATGAGCTAGAAAATGTTATACCATTAGATAAGGAATTGAAAGTGCTATCGAAGTCAATTAGAAAAATATAGGTTGTCATTAAAAAGAAAAGTCGGTGACGTCATAACATGAAAAACAAATGAAGTAAGAAACTAAAAATGCGATGAAAATATTCCCTTTAGTTAATATCGCCATACCCCATCGAGATTTTTTTCAAAAAGTTAGTATTAACGAAGTTAATGCCTCTATCCGTTACTTCCACACTGTAGATTAAATAGTATGAAGGTTATCCATTTGTCACTGTCAAAATTTATCATCAAGCAAATCCTTTATTTAGAATTATTTATGTCGATATATTATTTCTGATAAACAACCGATACATTGTATGCATACATATGCAAACAACGCCTCAAAATTCTAGGAACGGTACTAGAAGATTTGAAGTGAAAAACGACGAACTGCTGTATGTGGGTTTTCTCCAATAAAGTTTTGTACAATATTTTGCGGTGTACGATGGACACTATTTATGTATTGAGAATTGGCAACACTGGTATTACCAGGTGAAATTTGAAATTGTCATCGTAAAGTTGACATTTTTGACGTTATAGGTAGTCAGAAAGTTTTGACGTGCGAGCAATATTTGTGTTTTTTGCAGTGTTTAAAATTTCATCTCAGCCAAAATATGGAATTAACTCGCGAAATTTTCGAGCTATGATTTATTATGACTTTCGACGTGGTCTAACTCAACAACAATGCATCAATCAACTGAATTCAACTTTTGGTGATGAAGCGCCATCCGCACCCACTGTATATCGCTGGTACATTGAATTGAAACGTGGACGTAGTTCGCTCACGGACGAAGTTAAAGAAGGTCGTCCAAAATCGGTCGTTGTGCCGGAAAATATCGATGCTGTGCGAAAACTAATTGAAGAAGATCGTCATGTGACATATCAAGAAATCGAGAGATATTTAAGCATTAGTATGACCAGCATACATAAGATTTTGCACGAACATTTGTGTGTTCGGAAGCTGTGTGCGCGTTGGATTCCACATTTGTTGAAAGATGCTCAAAAAAATGCTCGTGTAGTTTGGTGCCGTAAAATGATTTCAAAATACAACTGTGCTGCATCCAAAGTGGTATACAACATCGTCACAGGTGACGAGTCGTGGATTTATTCTTATGAGCCAGAGAGAAAAGGCCAGTCGGCAGTTTGGGTGTTTCAATGTGAAGCAAAGCCAACAAAAGTTGTTCGTTCTCGCAGCGTTAGGAAGCAAATGGTGGCGTTTTTCTTCACGAAAACTGGTCCTGTGGCAACTGTGGCTCTCGAAAATCAAGACCGTTAATTCAGCGTGGTATACGACCATTTGTTTGCCTGAAGTTTGCGGTAAATTGAGGGAAACCAACCCAAAACGACGAATCATTTTGCACCATGACAATGCGAGCTCACACACATCACATGCAGCAAACGAGTATTTGGACACACAAAAGATCGGATTGATGGGTCATCCGCCCCCGACTTGGCACCCAATGACTTCTTGTTTCCAGTAATTAAAGATAAACTGCGTGGACAACGATTTTCATCGCCCGAAGAAGCGGTTGAGGCCTTCAAAACGCATGTTTTAGAGCTACCATCTTCTGACTGGACAAAGTGCTTTGAAGGGTGGTTCAATCGCATGCAAAAGTGTATAGATCTTAAAGGCGATTATTTTGAAAAGCAATAAAGGTATTTTTCATCAAATTCATTTGTTTATTCTTTCTATTCTCAATACATAAATAGTGTCCCTCGTATGTGGTCTACCAGATCTTTTGCCTTTTAATACAGATCTTATAACCTTCTTCACTACTAGGCGATTATAATTATGTAAAGCGGTATTATTCACAACTCTATTAGGAACCTGCAATTGAAACTATCTTCCTTTCGCATTGGAATATTGGCTATTCTCCACTAAGGAATTGTGCTCTTCGGAAAT